>BSBK01001070.1:0-707500 GCA_027943335.1 Chamaecyparis obtusa | reverse complement strand
TGAGAGGGGGGGGGGTGAATCAGAAATCACCTACTAAACCATTCTCACATAAATATAACTTTTGCATAGCATCATCAATACTTGAACATAATCAAATGATTAATAAACTAAACATCATCCATGAAAACATTCAAAACACAGAGATTTTGGTTACCCCAAAAACACTTGAAAGGTAAAACTGGGGTGGGGATGACACCCACAAATCTTCACTACTACAGTAATAAATTTGCCTGTTAGGGCTTACAAAATTTGATCAAAACTTGATCTACCCAATGAGGGGTCTACTCTATTAAAAGCTAAAAGACTTGTACAGTCTATCTTGTAAAAGGATTTGAAACTTACAATAAAGTAAGCACTTAGTTAAGAGATTACAAAAAGTCTGTTAGGACTACTCAGTTAAGAGATTTACCCTGATACACTGGCTAGAATGTCTCAGTACCTAATCTTTCAGTTTGCACTGTATCTAGATAACAAATCTTCTCTTTACTGTGTGATGTTGATCTCATTTATCAAATCTATCTCTTTTATGAGCTTTCACTGCTTAGCTCGATCACTGAACTCTATCTCTAAATACTTCTCTTTTCTAAATCATGCCTATCTTCTTACACCCTTCACATTCACTATCCCTTACTACTACATTTTAGGGTTTAGATCTTGACCTTATATAATCAACAAAACATTTTACTGATTCAAGATCTACGACTTAGATTAATTCCTTTTGCCACTTAAGTCTTACAAATTTTTGATTGGCTCTAGGTATTGCCTAGGGATCAATGATTACTAAGTAGATAAATAATTACTTCTATAATTATCTCAACACACAAAATACAAGACATGGATGTTGGCCAAAATTGTTTACCTCGATCATTGTGCCAAAACAAACTCTTATGTCATTCTTTGGCTAACTCGGCAAATGTAGTTTTTGATACTCGGCATTCACTGTACTTGGCATATGTTGATAACTCTGGTGCTTGGTAATCATTTCATATAAGACTCTGTAAAACTATACTTGGTATACTAAAAAAATACATAGTGACCATAAGTTTACTCGGTAGTACTACTGATCGGTAAGTAAACATTACATAGCTCAGCCTTTACATAATGACTCAGTCACAGTGATGAGCGACCATCATTGCCTAGATATATGACTAAGTGTGAGTCACTAATAGTCAACAAAACTATAGAGATCTACAATCTCCTCCTTTGACATTAGTGGCAAAAACACTTAGTCATGACATTACATCTCCCTTTACAAAAATATGTAGTATAAGCAAAAATACTCCCCCTGAGATATATATACATGCAAAAAAATTTCAAAAATTTGTTACCTCCCTCTTTGTCATGTCATGATTTTATTTCCCCCTTGATTTTGACATGACAAATGTCATCTGGAGTGGGGATCTCAAAATGCTTCTCCAGAAATGGTTTGTCCAACATCATAACCATGTGTAGTGCAGTTTCCCATCCTGCAACAACAACATTTAACACTTCAGACTACACTTCTAGCTTGGCAGCTAGATTGATTAGGCTCTCGGAAGTAGACAGATTCAGATCCCTCTGAGTTAATTCCTTAGCCTTGACCAACTTTCTCTGTAATGCCTCTAGGTGAGGTGTTAAAATTATTTGCATAGAAAGTAGGTGAGATCTAATATTTCCATCATTAGCCATCAACTTGGCTATCTTTCCTTGAGTATGCATTATCTTGACATAATGATTGGAACTGTGTTCTGGATCAACACTTAAAGACTGACTGGTGGATTTAAGTTCTTGCCGCAGTTGATCAATTAAACATTGGTTCTCCTTAGTGAACTGTTCAATATTACATAGTTTGGTGAGCAAAAATTTTGCATTTATATTGACTTCTTCGGTCTCTACTACCAATGTAGAAAGTGCGACCTATTTAGCTGCAATCTCAGTAGATACTTTCTCTAAAATTTTGGTCTCAAAATTTCTTTCCGACCACTCAAACAATTTATCACTGGCGCTACACGCATCATTATTTACCTTCTGAACAATATGTACAAGTTGTTCCAATATGGGAGCGAAACTATTTACATCTGATAATTCATAAACATCATTAAATATGTCTTTGATTTCATACAGAACTTATTTCTGCTGATGTTCTCTTCTCAATTCTTCTTATCTTCTTTTCCTTGACAATAAATCTTTCAATATTTGTATTTTCTCATAGGATAAGTTATCAATATCCCATTTAGGAATAGTAATAACTTCATCAATGGTTACCACAGGTGAGAAGACTTCCATTTTTTGCTTGTGTGCTTTCTTTGGTGTGCTCCCACTTGACATCTATACAATAGCTTTTATTGCTTCTTGTTCTGTAGGCTCCTATACCTCAACAAATTTGAATTTTCCTTTTTTTCCCTTAGTTCCCTTATCCTCCTCATGAGGACTAGTAGATTTTTCTTCTGACTTCTCCTCTTTTTCCTGGTGAATCTCCTCGGCAGATGTGAGTTGGATAATTGGTGTCGGCTTCTTTGGTTCCTGGGTAGTACTAGTACCAGCTAACAGATCAACTGTAACAACTTCAGATTTAGCAAGGGTAGTGTTACCAGTTGGTGGCACATCAATTGTCAGATAAGCTTTGACTTGCAAAAGTACTGGGTTACTACCTGGCAAAGATGTGTCTTTAGTTGTCTTGACCTTTATGTCTTCCTTAGTTAATACTGGATTCTTAACTGGTGTATCCTCTCTAATATATACAATGTTTACTTCAGGTTCCTTCTGAATTTCTTCTACCTTGGGAGCTTCTATCTCTAGAATGGGTGATTCCATTACACTTTGTTCTATTTCAGGCTCGGCATCCTAAGATGTACTAGCACCTTCATCTTTTTCAATCAACAATCCATATACTATCTTCCAAATCTTGACACTTTCCTGTACTACATCCTCAACCTTGTGTTGAAGGATTAGATAAGCTCTGAGCTTAGGATCAAATTTGGCTTGGTATTTTTCTAGATTTTTTCTGATGTTGGCAGGGGTGAGACTTGACTCCACTTGTGCTAAAGTGCTCTCCCTTATTTATTTTTTAGTATTCATGGCATACTCCCATTTTTGTGCAACCCTGTTGCTCAGCTCCTTTGGGATTCAATTCTCCAACTGAATGGGTAACATCTTGAAAGTGAAAAGCATTTCAAGAATGACATCTTGAACTTTCTCTTTCTCTCCTATACTCAAACTTCCAAAATTTAACTCTTTCAAGTCATCCACTCCTACAGAGTTTTTGATCTTATGGAATATTTCATCCAGAATAGATTTAACATCCTATAGTGCAATCTTCTTCTTCACCTCTTCATCACTTTCAGTTTCCTCATCATCTTCTTGTACCAATACAAGTTTCCTTCTAGGCCTTTTTCTTCCCTTACTCATCACAGCCTTAGGTTGTGCGGGTTTTCGCTTACTAGATGCAGGGGATACCTTAGGAGTTTCATCAGTTGCTCCCCTTGTTCTAGGCCTCAGAAAAGGTGTCGAAGACACTCTAGGTTTTAGTATTCTTTTCTTGGTTGGGGGCTCAAAAATTATTGGTTTCTTTCCTTTCTTCTCTTCTATTTGAATTTCTTCTTCTTCTTCTTCACTATCACTAGATTCACTTGGCTCGTCTTCTCCGAAACCTTGGGTTAACTCTAGTGGAGCATCCTTGTCTGATTCTTTCACGTACTTCTCTACATTCTTTACTATCTTCTTTCTTTTCCTCTCTAAGGTTGTAGCAGTTAAATCCAAAGAGATTTTTTATTTGGCTTCCTCATATGTCCCAAAACAGGGTGCCTTGCTATCAATTTCTTTAGCTAAGAGGGTTGTGATGGCAGTATTAGCTTCATCTATATTAATTTCATAGGGTAGTGGCATGAGCCATGAAACCCTAGGAAGGACTACTTGTGCATATGTGAAATCTATGTCAACTAGAAAGCATATATCATTACTGTACTTCTCAACTAATGACATAGGGATTCTGCTCCTCTTCCTCATTTTCTTCTTAAACTCAACAAAATAATTGTCCATTACTCCATTAAAACTATCTCCTATCTGATCTACAAACTCACTAATTTTCACAGTAATGGGTTTCTTCTTATCCCATATCACACCTCCATGAGTAGGAAAAATCTTCTTTACATAAAAGAATAGACAGATTAGCAAAGAGCCAAACTTACACATTGAGTTCTTTGCAGTCCAGATTGAGTTGAGGTTCTCGACAAGCTGAGTCAGCTGGAGCTTAGCAAGATCATACATGTGCCCTTTCTTAATGATTTTCCATGCCTGGTCCACTGCCATACAGGGGACACTATCCAACTGACTAGATTGATAGAACTTATGTGAGATAACCCTAATAGAAAAGTCAATTTCTGGATTTGTAATGGTAGAGATCATCATTCCTCATTTGTTCCATACAGCTTGTGTGTTTTCCTATATTTCCTCTTTGCTTGAACACTTCATTGTCCATTTTCCTTGAATTGTAGGGTAACCAATGACTCGTTGGATCATTTCCTTCATTATCTTCACTGGTCCATCTTCTAGCCATAGTTGCATGTCGTGTACTTGACTCAACACAATTTTTATCCATTCAACCTTAAAATTTTGTGGTAAATCCAAGGCATGCACTAACCCTTGCTCGACAACTGATTTATACTCTGGCTTCAACACTCCATTAACACATAACTTGTCATATGCCTCCCTGATCTCGTAATCTCTGATTTCCCCAATTTTGCACATATAGCATGACCTAATATCATTCATCATCAACACATTTTCTAGGATTGAAGATAGGGCTCCATTCAAATCTCCTTTAATTGCAGATTCTGAAGTTGTCTTAAAGATTCGTGGCTTGCAGACCTCATTCCTTACCAATTGTGCATTGAAAACTTCCATCCCTTGTTTCTTCACTATAGCAGATGATGATGCCATTTCAAATTTAAAATTTTAGAAAAAAATGTTTGCTCGGTATGTACCTTTTTCTCGTAAGTATCCTATAAATGATTTTTGCCGACGGCACACTGTAGAGATTCAGAATTGACTTGATAGACTAGTTGCTCGCGCTTGGAATCTCTCAAAGAAATCTCAATTCACTAGGTGAAATGAAATGAACGGCAACTTTCCACTTTATAGATTCCGAAAAGTGAAATTAGGGCCTCATAAATGCTCCGTACAGAATTTGTAAGTGGAATACAACTGTCTCGACAAACTCATGCTAACCTCGGCTAACACAAGTTCAGTCAAAATAACCGTTACGAAATAGCTCGGTACCTATAGAATCTCGGCCATAATAGGTGCTCGACATACACTGATATCTCAGTTAGAATACTGTCACTCGGCATCAAATTTTTTTTTTAATTTCGCTAAGATATGTCCCAATGCATCTTTAACTATGCAGATTGGACTTCTACTCAGTCTTTATGTTAGGAACTGATGTAAAATAAAGCTTTGTAAAATTCAGTTCCAAACATACCTTTTATGCTTAATTAGAAGAAGTTTGATCACCTAATCCATCGGATTGGGTGACCTCGGATGTGCCACCTTCACTAGTGCTTCCTTCTTCTTTCTTCTTCCATGTCTTGTCCATTTGATTTTTCAATTTCTCACAGATATCTTCACTCTGATTCTGATTATTGCTTGGCATAGGTGATCTATAGTCTTTCTTAAGATGACCTATTTTATTACATTTGTAACACACCATGCTTCCAGTCATCCAGCTTTTGGATCTTCCTCTGAAATGAGTCTTCATGCAATTTGCTCCAATGTGTCCATATTTTCCACAATAATGACAACTATACCATGTGTTGTAATCCCAATTGTATGAGTTGTTCTTTACAGGTGACTTAGTCTATTCATTTGATGACCATCTTGGTTTAGACCTGCATTCAAATGCTTTATGCCCATACTTCTGACAGTTGAAACAATTGCCTTGAAACTTAGGCGAGGTAGGTGGGTTACTGACCTTAGACCTACATTCATGTGCCCGATGTCCATGTTTCTTACAGTTAAAGAAATGTCCATTGAACTTAGGTTTTGAATCAAACTTATCATGTTTACTTCTACATATGTTGGTTGTATGTCCTGGCTTTCCGCAGTGATGGCATGTGGGCTTGTTGTTCTTTGGTTTTGCATTTTTTTGTTCTCCATTCTTTGATGATTCTCCTTCTTCAGTGGATGAAGCATGTTCATTTAGTCCAAGTCCAGATCTATCATCAGATCTTCTAGGTGACCTTAATAGCTCTTCAAAGTATTTTGCAGCTTCATTAGGTTTGTTCATCCTTTCATTGATTTCCTTTTTACGTCTAAGTTCATTCTTTAATTGATTATTCTCAGACCTCAGTTGGTTGATTTTTATATCTTTCCTGCCCAAATCTTGATTAACCAGAAGCAATTGATTTACCATATCCAGTTGATTATTAGTCAACCTTTGCATGTCACTTGACATTTCATCTAGTCTCATTGCCATTTGTCTTTTGTCTTCTTCAGCCATTATCTTGTCATCTTCAGCTTTCTTTTTCTATTCAACAACTTCGTAAAGTCTGATAGATTGAATCTCTTGTTCTCTCTTTAGATTCCTGATGTCATCATTCAGTATGGTATTCTTCTCTAGTAGCTCTTTTATGGCTTTGTTAGTTTTTGTAGTATTTCCATTGTCAAATAATCTAGTGGTATCTTCTTCTTAATATTGTGATTCATTTTGTTGAATAGCAATTTCTCTCCTTTTGCTCAAGGATTTCTTCAGTTCACCTCTAGCTGCTTCCAGTTTTTGTAATGCCATCTGTAAATCAATTTTATGATTCTCTATGACCTTTCCTAGATTATAGACTTCCATTTATGAATCTTTTTCTTCAAGTGGTTAGACTTTATATGAGAAACCTTGCAGCTCTGATACCAATTGTTGGAAATATAATTGCAAAATGTGATACTGAGAGGGGGGGTGAATCAAAAATCACCTACTAAACCATTCTCACATAAATATAACTTTTTCATAGCATCATCAATACTTGAACATAATCAAATGATTAATAAACTAAATATCATCCATGAAAGCATTCAAAACACAGAGATTTTGGTTACCCAGAAACCCTTGAAATGTAAAACTGGGGTGGGGATGACACCCACAAATCTTCACTAGTGCTGTAATAAATTTTCCTGTTAGGGCTTACAAAATTTGATCAAAACTTGATCTACCCTATGAGGGGTCTACTGTATTAAAAGCTAAAAGACTTGTACAGTCTACCTTGTAAAAAGATTTGAAACTTACAATAAAGTAAGCACTCGGTTAAGAGATTACAAAAAGTCTATCAGGACTACTCGGTTAAGAGATTTACCCTGATACACTAGCTAGAATGTCTCAGTACCTGATATTTCAGTTTGCACTGTATGCAGATAAGAAATCTTCTCTTTACTATGTGATGTTGATCTCATCTATCAAATCTATCTCTTTTCTAAGCTTTCAATGCTTAGCTCGGTCACTGAACTTTGTCTCTGAATACTTCTCTTTTCTGAATCATGCCTATTTGCTTACACTCTTCACATTCACTATCCCTTACTACTACATTTTAGGGTTTAGATCTTGACCTTATATAATGAACAAAACATTTTACTGATTCAAGATCTACGACTTAGATTAATTCCTTTTGCCACTTAAGTCTTACAAATTTCTGATTGGCTCTAGGTATTGCAAAGGGATCAATGATTACTAAGTAGATGTGTAATTACCTCTGTAATTATCTCAATAGACAAAATACAAAATATGGATGTCAGCCAAAGCTGTTTACCTCGATCACTGTGCCAAAACAAACTCTTATGTCATTCTCTGGCTAACTCGGCAAATGCAGTTTCTGATACTTAGCATTCACTATACTTGGCATATGTTGATAATTTTGGTGCTTAGTAATCATTGCATATAAGACTCGGCAAAACTATACTTGGTATACTACAAAAATACATAGTGACCATAAGTTTACTCGGTAGTACTACTGCTCTGTAAGTAAACATTACATAGCTCTGCCTTTACATAATGACTCAGTCGTAGTGATTACCAATCATCATTGCCTAGATATATGACTAAGTGTGAGTCACTAATAGTCAACAAAAGTATAGAGATCTACAGATATGACTAACAACATAAACTAGATTCATAAAATCAGTACTATCTCTATTATTGAATTCATGTTATGATTGTGTATCTTATGAATGCAATGTATATTTTGTGTCTTGCGAGTGTAAGCTATCTATTCTCTCTTGTGTATTATGTTTAGTTGTAGTAACTATTTGGCTATCTTCAAGAGCATTGTGTGATGGACCTATAGGTTCCACATGGTTGGGTGGAATCACAAACAAGTATTAGTGACTAGAAGAAATAGTTTGTATTTGGCATGAAGAATCTCTTTCTTTACCTTCAACACTTGTACATTTCATTTCCTTTAGCCTTGCAAAGCTATAAGTGATGTAATTTGATTCTATGGGAGTATAATTATACATATATTTATTGAAAAATCTATTTAGAGATAAATACAATCCCTATAAATATGAGATAGAGTATAAGTACAACTTACATGCACTAGTATTAGTATCAAGGGCATGCATACTATGCAATCTTTCCTTATAAGCTCTTGTTGTAACTTTAAGCTTATCATAGAAATATTTTATTTGGTATATTAAATGAATGTAGATTTTTTCATGTTGTATCATAGAGTGTCTCGAGGGTTCATCATTCCTCTCTCATTTCTATCATGTAGATTTGGTTGAGTTGAGGTTAAATCGGGTAGGATATATGACTACTAGAGTTATTCTCGGTTAGTTTTGGACAACCAAATATACTTTGTGAAGTTTTCCAATATTTTTATTATTCAATTGGATGTTGTTGTGTTAGGATATAATTTGTGAATTCAAGCTTGAATTGAAAATGTTTAGGATCCACTAAAAGTCACCTATGCTTTTAGGTGTCACCTAGTGATTGTAGGGAAACTGTATACACTATGTCCCTAGATATTTTAATGGCTTCTCTCTATCTAAATATAAAATTTGCATTTGGTCTTTTCTAGTTTGTTTAGGCTATCCTATAGGTCCTAAAGTAATTTTAGAGAATTATTGACCTCGACATTCGTACGGTTTTGAGACAACACTGTGAGTCTATCAATCTAGAGGATGTCAACATGGAAATTGGATGTTTGTTCAAGTCCAAGACACTTGCATAAGTGGAGGATTAATGACTTCTCTCTATCTAGATATAAAATGTGCATTTGGTATTTTCTAATTTTTTAGGATGTCCAGTAGGTCCTATAGTAATTTCATAGGATTATTGACCTAGATATTTGTACAGATCTAAGAAAACACTGTAGGTCTATTAGTCTAGAGGATGTCAACATGGAAATTGGATGTTTGTTCAAGTCCAAAACACTTGCATAAGTGGAGGATTAAAGTGTAGTGTGATAGTGCCCTAAACTCATGTGAATGTCTATTCTAGGTGATTGTGTCCACTATGGGTTCCCTAGTTTAGTAGTTTAGCCTAAAGAGGTTTCCAAGAGCTTAGAGTGCCTATTTAACCTAAATCAATTTTCACTCTAAAGCTAGAAGAGTCATAGAAACCATGGAGGATATTTTGAAAGGTTTAGAGTCATTTTGAATTGTGTGTATTGTGTCTGATTGTAAATCAATGCTTGAAAAAGTGCACCCACAAAACCTATGAGTGAGGAAATGGTATAATTTTTTCAGTCAAGTTGTAAAATGTTAGGTAGGGCTAAGTAATTTATATATCATGTCGAAGGTGTTATAATACCTTTCCCCCTCTTATTCAATTTTTATGTGTTTTAGATGTTTTCTTGTGTAGTTTCGCATAGCGACAATTTAAATAATCTTTGGGTTTGAGCTTATCAATGTTGCATATGTTTAACATAACTGTTAGAAAATAAATTATCTTGTGCATTCTTATGTGTTTCATATTCTCAAGTTATCTGTGGTGGGGCATCACATGCCCCTAGAATAATCAAATGTCTCTATTCTTAGGTGATATTTGTCACCAAATATATAGTTAGGCAAGTAAAATTGGTCAAGTTGTTATTAGTATTGATAGCTCATCATTTGCAACATCATCATAGAGTACGTGACCCACTTAGAACTTCATCATGTTTGTTGATGCTAGTTGTCTTTCCTTTATAGTTGGCTCTAGAATAGTCTAGATGATTAGTACATTGAATCTTTTAGCTTACACTTGTGTGCCTATGTGTGCATGTGTGTGTGTGCGCACGCCCATGTGTGTGAAAACAAGAAGACATTCAAACATTCTAGAAAGTCCCTCTATGAATAAGACAAGACTTTGAACCCATAAACTTATTACCTTTAGAACATTCTAAAGTATTATCAACGTACTAAATATACCGAATCTTTCCAAAAAATGGATTATTGTAGCAACATTAAATAGGAATAAAATGTTGCCAACTTTATTCATCAAACTATAAATATATAAACGGTGTTGTGGAGTTGTCATAACAACTATGATTAAAAAGTTTTGAAGTCTACACTTCTAAGTTAGACGAAAAAAAAATTTCTGTAGTATTTACCATCTAAATAACAACTAGTTATATAAACTAGTAGCCAAGGGTGATTTTTTAAATTCAAACATCTATAATAATAGGCAACCTGTAGTAATAGGCACTTTTTTTCTTTTGGCTTAATTTCCTTTTATTTTCTATTTGTTTTTTTCTTTTTTCAAATAATAAAAAGGATCTGTATATGCTATCAATTTTCCTGGGAGGACCACTGAAGTTTCCTTCAAGACACTAACATGAAGGTTATAAGAGAGCAGGGGATACAAAGAATTTGTTGAACGTTGCTTTTACATCCTTGGTGATTATTACATACAAAAACAATATGCATCCCCTGTTGAGAATGTGTTTTTTTTTGCTTCTGTTTTCATCGCCCTGTGCCTGCATAATCACTGATGAGAAAAGCCTTATAGACTTCAAGAATTCCATCACTTCGGATCCCCAAAATGTCCTTGCCCATTGGGTCCCTACTATTCACTTCTGCAATTGGACTGGTGTTACATGTGATTCAACAAGCAATAGGGTCCAATTGCTTGAGCTGGCAGATAAGCAATTAGGGGGTTCTATCTCCCCTTCAATTGGTAATCTCTCGTTCCTCACACAACTTGATCTCATTAACAACAGTTTTGTAGGCCAAATTCCACAGGAAATGGGGCGAATTCAAGGGCTGAAGGCTCTCTACCTTTCAATAAATCTATTGCAGGGCTCCATTCCAAGGAACTTGTCTTCCTGCAAGGAGTTAGAAGAGTTGTTCCTGGCTGCTAATAGATTAACTGGAACGATTCCTCCAGAGTTGAGTCTACTGACAAGTCTCCGAGTTCTTAAGCTCGGTTCTAATAATCTTTCTGGTACCATCCCTCCCTTCCTAGGAAATCTCTCTTTCCTGGAAACATTGTATATGGAAGATCTTGATCTTGAAGGCCACATTCCACCTGAATTCGGAATGCTAACTAGCTTGACCTCCTTTATCCTAGTTGAGAATTCCCGTTTAACGGGCCCCATTCCCTCATCAATCTCAAATAGTTCAGGTTTAGTAGAATTGGCCCTCTATAGTAACAACTTGACTGGTACAATCCCACCAGAATTGGGGAAGCTCTCTCGCCTTACAATTCTATATCTATGGGACAATCAGCTGAGAGGCACAATCCCGAAAACAATTGCTAATTGTACGCAACTGCGTAAGCTTGATTTGGAGGTAAATCATCTGAGCGGAGAAGTACCGTTGGACTTGAGCAGGCTTTCAGATCTTCAAATGTTGAGCCTGTCATCTAATCGACTTGTTAGCGGCAGTTCTGTCACCATCCCCATTCTTACTGCCCTTCGGAATTGCACAAGCCTCAATAAACTATGGATTGATGACAATTATTTGACCGGATACTTGCCAGAGCAGCTGCCCACAAATCTTTCCTTGTTGTTACTGAATGGTAATAAAATAAGAGGAAGTATACCTTCACTTATTGCCGACATCCCCAATTTGATGTACCTCAATTTGTCTTCCAATCTCCTAACGGGCCCCATCCCATCATCTCTGAGAAGTCTGGGTAACTTGCAAAGACTTTTGCTGGACAACAACAAGCTAGAAGGAAACATACCAAGTGAGATTGGTGAAATAAAAAGCCTTGGGGAGCTATCACTGAGCCAGAATATGCTTTCCGGAGAGATCCCTGATACAATAGGTCGCCTTCAACAGTTAACACAACTTGTGCTTAACCACAACCAATTATCCGGGAATGTGCCTGCAAGTTTGGGAAAATGTTACAATTTGCAATTGCTTGACCTCTCCAACAATCAGTTCAGTGGACGGATAACCCGTGAAGTGGCCAGCCTTGCTAATTTACAGTTTTATTTCAATTTGTCCAGAAACTACTTGGAAGGATCTCTGCCTCAGGAAATTGGAAAGATGATTCACCGTACAGGCTATCGATGTTTCAACTAACAAGTTAGAAGGTCAAATTCCAGCCAGCCTGGGAAGCTGTCAACAACTTGAATATCTGAAGCTTTCTTCAAATGAATTACAAGGCTCAATACCAAATTCTCTCCGATATTTAAGAAGCCTTGTGAGTATGGATTTGTCTTCCAACAACCTTTCAGGTTTGATCCCCGTGTCTCTGAAGTCTCTGAATATGCTTCAGTATTTGAATTTGTCTTTCAATAATTTCAGTGGAGAGATTCCAAAAGAAGGCATCTTTAGAAATTTTACAGCAGCATCATTTATAGGAAACATGTTTTTGTGTGGGGAATGGATGCAATTACCTTCATGCCCTGTTCAGAATACTCAGCCTAAAGACCACGACAATAGAAACAGAATAATAGCACCAGTGGCTGGAACCCTAGCTTTTCTTTTCTTTTGTGTATTGATTTTGAGACTAATTTACAGGAGGCGCAAGATCAAGTCAAATGTTCGCAAGGACATTTTGCCCCTGAAAATTAGGGATGACGGGGGGATTTCCTATCAAGAAATTGTGAAAGCCACAGATGGATTTAACCAGAAAAACTTGTTAGGGACTGGTAGCTTTGGCTCAGTGTACAAAGGCATCATGGGTGATGGTAGAGTGGCCGCTTTCAAGCTTCTAAATTTGCAAAATAAGTGTCATAACCCAAATTTTGAAAATATTTGTCACCGTATTTTTCTAAAAGTCTTTTGTAAATAATACGTGACATCTCAACTTTAACATCCCGTAATTTGCTCCTAAAATGTAGAAACTGTGAGAGTGGTCATTAATTCAGATATCTTCCACTTCTCGCATTGATTATGGACTTTAACCTCTTCTCTATTTTCTAGCCTCTCCGGTGTATCTTCCAGGCTTTTTCTTGATAATACTTATCTTTTTATTCTTGATGGGGATGGCCCTGTTTTTGGAGGTTGGAAACGTAAGATAGGAGGAAAAACTCAGAGTGCGCGTGCTCTTTGCAACCGAACCAAGAACACTAGGTTATCTTCTTCCTGTTTATTTTGGGTGCAATGCTGAACAATTTTAGCTCTGATGTGCTTGCTAAAAACTGTCTATTCCTTCTAAAGCTATGAGTATTGTAGATATGTCTGTGTTAAAATGATTGTTTTCCTCATATTAAAATTTATATTGTTTTGAGATTACAGCTGCTGGTATTTTAAAGACCAGAGGATTGTTTTTCTTTTCTGCGTTAAATCCTATTCCTTTTATACTTCATCCTTACCAATTTTGTAATAATAAAAATGAGATTACATCTTAAGCGGATGAGCTAATCATCTCACATAGTTTCTTCCATAGGCTCATCGTCGTCTATTTCTTCAATTCTCAGTTTCTTGACAGCCAGAGATGCATCAGATTTGACTGCATTAGTAGGAATTTCTATTAAGATATCTGATTTTAACCCAGTGACTGGATTTACTAGTCCTCCATTTCTCTCCACATGGTAGGATAACCCTGACTCCCCAGGCATTGCATCTATGAATACAGTATAGTTTTCATCAATTTCTCCACTGATGAGCATTTGAGACAAATGAGTCACAACTTTCTTTTCCAGCCAACGTCTCAAGGGTCTAGCACCATAGACAGGATCGCAGGCTTCTTCAAGGACAAGGTCTAAAGCTGCATCAGTGACTCCCAAAGCAACTTCTCTCTCTGCAAGCCTTACTGCTACATCTCTCATTTGCAATCTGGCAACTTTTCTCAGCTCCTCTTTTTTAAGAGGATCAAAAACAACTATTTCATCAAGTCTATTTAACAGCTCTGGCCTGAAGTGTTTTCTCACTTCTTGCAATACTTTCTCTTGGGCAACTTCCATGGATGTGCGTCCAAAGAGTCCTACAAGCAAGTACTCTGCTCCAAGGTTGGATGTCATGATGATGACGGTGTTGGAGAAGTTAACTGTCCGACCATGTCCGTCAGTCAATCTACCATCATCAAGCATCTGAAGCAAAGTGTTGAATACAGATACATGTGCCTAAAAAAAAATATCGAATTGTGTTGCTTTGGATTCTCTGTAGCTTTAGGATTTCTGCACTGTTCGCTCTGTACATTTTTTTTAATCTTTGGGAAAACAAGAAAACTCGCCCCATTACCAAGATGATGAGATTAGACATATATTTGTCAAGTTATATGCTTAATTTTAGCACATCTGCAATTGGGTTTTGATGGATATGGATTAGTTCAGAGATGAACGAGTAGAAAAGCTTCTGCGGTGAAAGTCTTTTTTTTTTTACATACAGATGTGTGTGAGGTGGGCAGGTGTCCTCGCCATCCCTTCTCTGTCATTTCTACAGTAGGATAATTTGTCATTATCCAAAATGTCAAATCTTAGTTCCATTACAAATAATGAGCGGTATATAAAAGTTACTGCAGATTGAAAACTTGTCTGATATGTGGCATTCAATGTGAATCTGGATATCGTAGCAGTGTTTAGATGCTTATCTTTAAGGACTAGGTGGTGAAGACAAGGTGTGAAAATCACCAACAAATGTCCCTCCATGCATGGGAATTGGAGATTTAGATCATACTTTTCTTGGATTGACTTCACTTCAATGTTATTGTCACATTTCAAAATGCATTTAGGATTCTCTCGACATTTTTGTTTAGGGTTTTTGTTTTCTCAATAAGAAGATCTTGTACAAATTTCAAAAGAATTTTATATCGTTGTTCGCTAGTTTTCCTTGTAAAACCATCAAATAGAAAATGAAATATCCAGCAAATGAGTAGCAATGCCACAACATTTCAACCAAATTGAAATCTAAGTCATGGAGCCAACTGTGTTAATATTGAATATTACCATTATCAATCAGCATTGTGTGTCTTTAATATAAAAGAAGGGCTATCAACACCATTGGATGATGATGGTGGGTGCTTGTGCTATAAGGATACTATTAACTATAATTTGCTTGTAATACTTGTTTATCCATTATAGTAATGTCATTAACCGATGGTCTTTCTTTTGGATTAGCAAGGAATGTGCTTGCCAAATAAATGTGTGATTCTTTGGCTTTACTTTGTATGTATTTAGGACATAGTCATACTAGATGCTTTATGAGTTTTGATAATTCTCTGACATAGGAAATTAACTGCATAGTTGTACTTCTTGAGATAACCACTGACTGTCCTAAATGAGTGGAATTCGAGAGTTGAAATGTTTTATATTATTGGTAAATGATGTTGATTAATCCTTTGATGCATAATCATACTTCAACATTATGATGTTATTGACATGTTTGGATAGTTAAGGGAATAATTTTACTTATGTTCTGTATGTATGTGGAATACACCCATGAAGCATGTTGCACTATGCATTAAGTAAGAATCTTGCTCATCATTATCCATTTTGTGAATGGAATCAGTTTTATTTAGAAATGATTTTGGAAGTGCATGATATGGTTGTTATAATTTGAATATGGATGTATCTTGTCACACAATTCCATTACTTCAGTCAGTTTTACTTTGTTAGACTATTTCTAGCTGGGCTGGGTATCTTTCATGTCAGGAAAGATTCCGGGGAAGCATAACTGCTTCGTGGTAGGGTGGAAACGCACTCCCACAATATTCTCGCCCTCTTGTTTTCATGTGTAGTAGGTTTCTGGAGCTCCTGTCAGGAAGGTCTTCTTTCATAGCATGTTATGGTTCTTTATATTGACCATTAGTCTATTGTATTTATATTTTCTCTCTCATGATAGTCAATCGATGACTGATATTTTTATTTGACAAGTTAGTCGAATTTAGCTAATATCTTTAATGTTTTATGACATGTGATGTATTGGGGTGTTTTCGACAGTTGGTCGACACTCTTCTTTATTATGGACTCATGTGTCACATAATCTGTTCGACAGTTTTTGGGTCGAAACTTATTTTCTTTCTTTGAATTTAAGAAAAATCATTTATTTTTGTCATCTTGTACATTCGACATTTGACTTAGTTGATCGACTCTTTTGTCTTGTGGACATTTCCGATGTGGCACAAGTTGTTGAGAGTTCAGCCTTTACAATAAGGAAGCTGTCAAGAGCTTCTGCAGGGAATGCGAAGTGTTGGCAGAAGTTAGGCACAGAAACCTGGTAAAAATCATATCTTTCTGTTTAGATTTTGGACACAAAATATTGGTTCTAGAGTTCATGTCCAAAGGAAATCTGGAGACACTGTTGCATTCCAATGTTTGCTCATTGACCTTCATTGAGATATTGAACATAGCAATTGATGTTATCCATGGATTAGAGTATCTCCATCATGACTGTTTTCTCCAGTTTGTACATTGTGATATAAAACCGAGCAACATTCTTATGGACGAGGATATGACAGCACATGTGGCAGATTTTGGCATTTCCCGAATAATTTGCGATTTAGACTCGGGAAGTTCCATTGGCTCTGGAAGCACATCCACTCCGACTCTGAAAGGATCCATGGGCTACATTGCACCAGGTATTGCTTTCGGTTATGTAATTGTATTCTCCTTTCTGTATACTCTTTCCTTGCCAAATGGCTTCTCATGTGCACGATCTGACCTGCCTTATTATTTTGCTTTTATAATGCAGAGTATGGAGTCGCTGGGATGGTGACCACAAAGGGCGATATTTACAGTTATGGTATTATGCTCTTGGAGATGATCACTCGAAAGAGTCCAACTGACCATATGTTTGTGGGAGGATTGGACCTTCACAAGTGGGTAAGCGTGCATTTTAATGACAAATTAGAGGAGATCATTGATATGACAACGATGAAGAATACAGGAGAATATAAAATAAATCAATGCCTCATTCCTTTCTTACGTACTGCCTTGGAGTGTTCAAAAGAGTCCCCCAAGGAAAGACCCACAGCTAAAGAGGTCGCAGGAGTTTTGGAAAGCATTAGGAAGGCTTTCGTTGAAGCTTGAATTACCATTAGGTTGTGTTAGAAGATAAATTTTACTTCATATAATAAGGCCAGTCTAGTGATTTCACGCTGATTTAGGGGTGCTAGTAATTAAAATGTTTTTAGTGTCGTGTTAGTGGTCTAGTCTGTTTTAATCGTGTTGTGGTATATGAGATCATTATCTACAATAATTTGATATAATTATCATATTTAGCAATTTGGACAGTGATGTTTTGGAAAAGGTTTTATAAAAGCCATCCTGTGATATACGAGGTTATCATTTACAATATTTAATATTATTTTATCATAATTTAATATTTTCTAATATTATGTTCTTCTATTTTTTATCATTTACAATATTTAATATTATTTTATCATAGTTTAATATTTTCTAACATTATGTTCTTTCATTTTTAAGCATAGCCAAGTGAAAATGGGTTGTAAAAAATGTCATTCCTTTTCTAGAATGGAAGGAACATGCCACATGATAGTAGAAAAACTGTAAATATTTGAACATTATTTATAATTTGATGAGAAAATTTTATTTTTTTTTGTTAATCTGACGGAAGATTATTATGAAGACAACATTTTAGAGATTTCAGTACCACCGCAGTCACATGGGGATGCTCTTAATAGCAACCAAGGCTACCCAAAAACCATAATTCATTTGCATACTACAATACCCTTTAAAATGTATAACATTGAAAGAGGATAAGTAGAAGTTTGTAAAAGGATAAGACAGTAATTTTATGAGACGTGTGCCCTGCCAAAATATATGTCGTGGATTCTCTTTGTAAAGTCTATCTATTTTGATCCATATTTGTGATATATGAAATGTCACAAGGCACCTTCTTCCATTCCTTGTGCTTATGAAAATTTCCACTGTGCTTATAAAAGTTTCCACCACACGCACCCTATTCGTCCTTCATTTGAAGATCGGAACGCTGAACTCCATAAAACAGAGGAATGATGAGGGCCCCTGTTTTGAGGATAAATTGGAGCTTTTCAAGCACCAAACTAACTCTGCAAATAGGTGAAAATATGACGACATCGACAGATACTGAGCGATTAGCTTCTTCTATTGAATCAGGTATGCTGTCCCCTTCTTGAACTGAGTTCTTGTTTAAAAAGTCCCAAAATCCTTTGTTTTGAAGATAATGAATTAGGAGGCTACTTACACTAGTTAACGTCACATCTGGTCGTCTGCGGTTTAGAAATACATCATGTTTAGTTGTGGTGGGAAGCCATGAGGAATGCAAAGAGGATGGCTTGTTTCCCCATCGATAAAAAGCGCTCGCAAAATTCTTGATTATTTTCTAGAATTAGTAGCCCACAACATGGTTTGGTTTAAAACAAATATATGAGAGCTTTTGGATTCGCGTTCAGGTGAGCTTTGTGGAAATGTATTATTTTATTGTTTCTTTTAAAAACCTATTAAAGACCAAACTGATAATATATCGTCATTTTTGGCCTACAGAACAGCGAGCCTACCGATGCCGTACCAGGGAGAGGGAAACTGACGCCGCCGCACAACTTTAGCTCACGCCGCCACGTCTCGTCGAGATGAACCCAAACGAAGTCAATAAGGTGTGCAATACGCTCATGTTGTGATTTTGTCTCCACTCTATGCAGACTCTAACCGGTGTTTGGATGAAACCCGGGCTCCCATCGTCACGGTGTTTTGTGGGGATTGAAACCCTCGGAGTTTTACATGGAGTGTACCATCGAGCTTTTTAAATGCAAGTCTGTTTGGTTGCTGGAATGATTTGGAATTGGAAAATGGGAATTGGTGAATCGGTATAGGCTAATTCTAATTTTGATCCAAAATGAACATTCTGCCAATCCACCTCAGAACTCGCACTCTTCAGAATTGTGAAGTCGCTCAGCACAACGTTTCTGATAGAAAATGGTTTACTTATGATGGGTAATCGGATGTTTCAGAAGTGTTTTTCTCTTTGTTTTGCCCTGGCTATATTTTTACATTCTCTTTACTGTTTTCAGGGACGAAGGGGAAAAGTTGAAGAAAATTGCCCAGCATGTTATCGCTCACATCAAAGAAAATTAGGATCAGCTAAAATGAGAAAGGTATTCGATCTGATATCCCATAAGAGAAGATGCTGCAGCTTTTAAATGAAAATCTATTATCTAACCCACTTCGTAAGAATTTGCATCGCTGCAGTTTTCAATTGTAATTAATGCCTTTGTTTTTGCTGCTTTTGGCTAGGCCTATACGATCAGAAAGAGACTATGGTTTTGAGATACAAAATGTAGAATGTGAAGATGAAGAAGAAGATTATCGTAGCAATAGCGGATAGCAACAGTTTGCAACCATCTGAACAGGGGATCTTAGTTTTTCAATTCTCTGAGTTTAACAAGGAACAGTGGCTATGTTTCCTGAAATCAAATTGTTTGTATTTTGAAACATATATGGATATATAAAATTTTCTGTTCCTCTTTATTTTTATCTCTATCGTTTTATTTGTTCTTCTTGCATCTGTCATTTGTTCTTATTTCATCTGGTCGTCTCTCCTTGATGCGGGGGCATCCACATGTAGGCCTCAAAATGAAAAATTATGTCATAAAAAATATTCAAACTCTTCTGCCCCGTGCGTTAGAAACTTGACTGCTATGTTTGGGAGTGGGATGAATCGAAACATGACTGTTTATGTTTGAGAGCCCTCTTATAAGATTCTAACTTCAGAAAATTCTCTTTTAGTTCTAGAAAATTACATATGGGGGAGTGGGCTGCAATTTCTTTTTCTGGCTTTGTTTTCAAATGTGTTTTGTGCATAGTATATTTGTGGCTGAGTTTGTGGATTGTAGAGAATTTTTGGGGAGAGCTTTTTTTGTTAAAGGAGTTTTGTTTTGGGGTTAGTTTTGGGGGTAGCGTCTTAACAAGAATTCTACATTTTAGAAAGTATGCTTTTGAGAAATTATTACACACCGGTAAAAATACAATTGTTGTAGACTTGTGAGAGTCGGATGGAAATTTTGTAAAGTGAAGTTAATAGGCTCTCAATTTTGTAATGAAGATTTATTTTGAGTTTCAATAAGAATTATTGAAGTTGTGCATTACTATGTTGTCTAATTTCATCTACTTTGTTGTTATATATATTTCATGTTGGTATGTGTTTGGAGTGTTGGTTGTGATAGGTCTATGTGAGTAGCAACTCATTGCATTTGTGGTATTAGTCTATCAAAGCAAGTTGATTTTGGGTGTGCAAGTAGATTTGTCAAAGGGAGACAACTTGCACCAAAATCAAGCTTGTGAGTGTGGTGAAAATGTATGCAAGAGGAAGTCCATGTGGCTGGGGTAGGTAGAGTTAGAAGTGGAGGAAGAAATCCTCCAAATGTTTTCAGTACTAATGATTGTAAAGCCTTGAGTAGGCAAGTTGAAGCCATTCAACAAGAAATTAGAAGAGGCTTTGCTCATAGTAGAGTGCATGAAAGTGAAGAGGATGAAACTAAAGAAAGTTGAGAAGGAGAAGGAGAAGTTGAGAAGATGAAACATCAACATCAACATCAACTTCAAATGTCCTCTTCTTAAAGTATTAACAAGGATCTGAGAAAGACTAGAGTAAAGATTGAAATTCCTACCTTTAACAGGAACTTGGTGTAAGGAAACTCAGGTGCGGAAACAGCTTCCTACGCTAATCTCTATAGGAGAGTATTGTGCAAATTCTTATAAATACTTACAATTTCAGATTCATTAACTACTTTAACAAAGATATTGCAACCACATACCATGCATACAGAAAAATAGAGAATGACACAATAATATACCCTAGGGAAACCTTTCGGTAAAAACCTCAGCACTCCAAAACCTGCACAATGTATTGATCAAAACTATTACAGCTTACAATACACTTGCAATGCAAGTTCTTTCAGAAAATTTCCAAAAACATTGAAGACAAATCACGGCAGCATAAAAACGTTCCAACCATACACTTGCATCACTCATCTTCGCAACCCTAAAAAAGCTTATATCATGCGCTTCACTTTTTAGGGCTACTCAAAATTTATCAGTTGCCACATGTCTTCACCTGTCATTAAATCTTCCTGACATAGCTCTTACGTGTCATAGGAATCCGTCATAACCATTTTAGCCATGATCTCCTTACACACAATTCAAGATGTCGACACATCAACATTATTTGCAAGAAAAACATTTTACAAAACAAATAATAAGTATAGGAATTATCCAAGGTTGAGACACCTTATTCCTAACACTTGGCTCCAAAGGAACTAATAGACTAGATATTTGATATGGAAAAATACTTCAAATTTAAAGAAGTGGAAGACCCAAATAGAGTCTGGTGTGCTACAACCAAATTGAAAGGCCATTGCAAAATTTGGCGGAAATAGGTACAAATTGGAAGAGGAAGAAGGCAAAAAAAATGATTTGGAAGTGGGATAAAATGGTCGAAATGATGAATAGATTTTATATTCCTATTGATTATGAGATAGATTTGTTGAGGAAAATGTACAACCTGAAACAAGGAAATAGGATGATGAGAGAATATATAGAGGAATTTCACAAGATCCTAATAAGAATAGGGCATTCAGAAGATGAGCATGAGACCTTAACCCATTACATCAATGCATTTAGAATAAGCATCTAGAAGAATTGGGTTTAACAATATTTTACACCATCGAAGATGCATTCCAATTTTCCCTAAAAATTGAAGAATAGATGAACAAAATATTTGAAAGTGAATAAAAGGGAAGAGGTCAAGGTGGAAAGAAAGCCTCAAGAACTTATAAAGGCACGATGAAATCCATCACAAAAAATAAAATAAAAATTGAAGACCAAGGTAGAAACAAGAGTTGGAGGAATGATAAATCTTATAATACAAAAGATCAAAGTTCAAGAGGTAAATAAAGATTAAGGAGAGGCTTTAGAAGAAGAACGTTCAACAGAACCTATTACAAGTGTGGTGAAGAAGGTCACAAGCCCTATGAATATCGTCAAGAAGGTGAAAAAGGAAGGAGAACTAAAAATTAGAATAAGGTAGTGAACATCAATAAAGAAGAAGTCCAATCATCATGCTCAGTTGAAGCCGAGAAAGGAGAAGTCCTTGTAACAATAAGAGCATTTTTTAAATGTAGACAATGAACCTGATCAAAGAAAGAAGGTGTTCAAAACAAGGTGCAAGTGTGAAGGAAAATTTTGTGATGTCATCATTGATACAAAAAGAACACACAACCTTGTGTCTAAAGAAATGATAAGTAAGTTGAAGCTTGAGAGGAAGAATCACCTAGATCCATATAGGACAACATGGCTATAAAATGATAAGAAACTTTTTGCTAAATGAACTATGTTTGGTTAAGTTTAAGATACGTGGATATTATGATGAAATCTTATGTTACATAATCTTCATGGATATATGTCATATGTTATTAGGAAATCCTTTGAAATTTCATAGGAAAGCCATGCATAATGAATGTACACCAATGTTTACCCATTAATTAAGGATATGGTCAAGCATAAGTTGAAACATATGAATGAATATTTGACTCAATTTTGTGGAAGTGGAGGATTATGTTTTGTTGATGCTAGATAGTTTTTATATGGTATGAAAATTGAAACTATTTCTTTTCCTTTAAATCCAAGAACTAACAATAAAGTTGTGGAAGATATTACATTTGAAATTGTGGATCTATTGTAGAAGTACCAAAATATTGGGTGAACCCACAATAGTGACTTACACTTTTTTGCCTGAATGGACACTAAATTCTATATTTTGAAAAAAACTTTCAGATTCGGATGCATATTGTCATTAAACCATTTAAAATCAGAAGATGAAGTAAATTGGAGTCTTTTAAGATTTTCTGTTTAGATTCTAAATATATTTTTTATTTTAATTTTTGAATCGATTTGAATAGTTTTTTCTTTCTCCCACGAAAACTGGTATGGTGCTGAAAACGTCATTTTCAAAGAGTTACATTGTTTTCATAGAGCATAATTTTTTTTCTAAAATAGATATCAATTTTATTCTTTCGAATTTAGTTTTATAACGTCCATATGGAGGGCATGCAATTGGTTTTATGGCATTATCATGATTATTACATATTTTATTTACGTTTGAAGTTGACTAAATCATAATTTTGACATACCTTGACTACATAGCTTATAACTTGTCATGTATTTGTCGAATTTCATTTTTATTTTTTTGATAGAAAGATAAATTCAATACCTAAGGCATAGATTTTTTTTAGATTTTTTTTTCTCTCATTTACTATTTTTCCATAAGTGTCAAACATAAAGGTAGACATATGGTGAAATATCTATGTTTAGTGAAACTAAAAATACAAAGTCATAATAAACTTAATATATATT
The DNA here is from genome assembly GCA_027943335.1 of Chamaecyparis obtusa. Classification (NCBI taxonomy): domain Eukaryota; kingdom Viridiplantae; phylum Streptophyta; class Pinopsida; order Cupressales; family Cupressaceae; genus Chamaecyparis; species Chamaecyparis obtusa. The sequence continues at coordinate 683,819 of BSBK01001070.1, read as the reverse complement.
AACATTATAATCATTGGAAAGATTTTTCTCAGTAGTACCTTATTAAATAGATAGGTTTGTCAAATAGATTCATTTGATCTACCAAAAGATAAATTTGAAGTGATTTTTTGTCAGTATTTTAATAGGCGCGAAGGAGACTCCATTGTAGGTATGAATGATGAGTATAGATGTTATATCAATATTTTTTTATATCTAAAAGGCTTTGAGCTAACCATTTGTAATTAATTCCTTCAAATGGAACCTCTCAAGGCTTAAATCATCATATTTTATTAAAAATGTGTTATTTCAGCAAAAATTAGCATGTCTAAAAAAGTGTAACCCACTATTGTGGGGTCACCCTATTATTTTAAATAATGTGCCTAAAAGACTCCCATTGATGAGGAATATTAGTCATCAGTTTGACTTGATTCTAGGAACTACCTTGCCAAACTTGGTAGCCTACAAAATGAGGCCTACAAAGATAAAAGATCTCAATAAGGAAGTAACAAAGTTGTCACTAGTAGAATTTGGAAAATTAAAAGCTACATGACTAAAAATTTTAGTCACATGACTAAAAATTTTAGTCTCGTGACTAGAAATGATCAAATCCAACTATTTTTTTACAATGCACAAGTATAACTGATTAAATAAATGACTGATTTGGTCATCGGGGAAAATCACAACTAATTAATGGACCATACAAATAAAAATGACTAAATAAAAGACTTAATTCAATTTAGAGAAGGTATTTTTAGTTTTAAAAAGCTTAAAATATTTACATAACAATGACTAATATGTATTTATCCATTCATTTTTATTTTTCTAAAGAATAAAGATGCGATCTATTGTTTAAATTTTGAGCATATTATGTTTAACATTCAAATTTGAATGCAAAAAGATTTTTATGTGATATTAGCCAATCAAATTTGAGAATTTTTTAAACTTATATGTATGTTTTATAATTTTAAAATTTTTACATATTTAATTGATTTAATAAAACTATTTGTGTCTTTTTATTGGTCGACACTGCAATAATAGAATTTGATTACAAAATTTTTTTAAAAAAACCATGGCGAAAGTTCTATATCTAATGCTCATCGACATGTGCGCGATTTTAGAAACCATTAGCCTATTAGAACTTCAAACTCTACAAAGATGGAACCTTGCACCTTCTACAAATGATGCCAAGAACATTACACCCACTACTATATAAGAGGAGAGTTTAAGACATAATTTTAAGACAAAATCAATATTTTGTCTTAAATATTTAAATTGTCATTTCATTCATCTTAAATAAAAAATTAAAATTATTTAAATTGTCTTGAAAAATAAGGCAAGAACATATTTTCCAATAGGTGGGAGTTGAATTTTTAGGTGGAAAGTAAATTTTGTGGAGGAGGATGTAAAGACACGAGATTCAAACCACCCATAAGCTCATTTCCTAATCAAAGATCAACAGGAGACGTAGATTTTGTGGGCATCTGATTTCTAGTTAGAAGAATGTTCCCGACATCAGGATTATCTGTAAGGCTCAACATTTTGATATAAAACCCCTACATATTTTCTCTACAGTTCAGAGCTAGATTTGCAATTCAAACTATTTTTTTGGGCCCTTGAATATACACGGTGAGAAATTTGTAATTTACTAGTAATTGCAACTCGGTATGCAATTTTTATGCCGAATAGATGTTATGTTTTTTTTTTTTCAATTTTTTTTTGTTTTCTATATAGAATTGTTCATTTTTAAATAATAAAGATTAGGATCTGATTACTCATTGCAAATATATTAACTAAGATCAAGGGTGGTCACATGATTGTTTTATCTATTGAGTTTCCTTGGGAAGAGATGACAACCGTTGATTATTTGCAGAGTTGCATTCATGCACAAATCACTGATGACACGGTTCACATTTTGAATGGAATACAACCATTAGATGCTACATCTAACGGTGAATATTATGTCCTTTTCCAGAGTGGACATAAAGGAAGATATTGTCGGCCTAATAGTAGATCAACGGTCACCGCATGATTGGAAGGTTGCTATAATTCTTAGTGGAGACACGACAATTGTTAGATCTGTCATTCGATGTTGATCCCATAAGTAACTGGTTCCTATGACACTTTGGAACAATAATAATTTGGAACAATAATAATTTAAAAAAGAATGGACATTAGTCATTAGATTTATATGAGATTCATTGCTAAACGCGATTTTCTGATTTAAGGTGTTTGCCTTATTCAGTACTAAATGAAAGCAGGTTTCAAAATTTATAATATATTGGGGCATTAGACTTTGCTAGAACATAATCTAACGGATGGCGCATGTTCACAAGGAATAATCAGATTCTTCATGAACATACAACAACTGTTGGTCAAAGAGGAAAATATAACAAAGAATTGATCAATGGTCACCGGTCACTGCATGATCGGAAGGTTGCTATGATTCTTAGCGGAGACGCAACAATCATTAGATATGTCATTCGATGTTGATCCCATAAGTCACTGGTTCCTATGATACTTGACACATCATCAAATGATGCATGCGCCAACCTATGATTCACCCATTCTTCTCCCATTCGCTACATGTTTGCGATTTAACCAATTTAATTGGGAGATTTCAACACCAAGGAATTCATTTTAACAGTATAAAAAAATAAATTATTTATTTGAATAGATTATTAAAGTGTCAGATTTATATGGCAGGAGTAACTATATCCGACATTGAAATGTGTAGTCTTATTTTTGTTTCTTTTAACAACTTATTTGGAAACTTTCCGAGTAGAGTTAAATAAAAAAAAATTCAAATTTTGCAGGCGTGAACAGTTATATTCGAAATGGGAAAAAAATATTGAATGGGTGAAAGCCAGGTTTTTATGGTAGTAATTACTATTTTTAAGGATCAGATTTATACATGAAGAATAAGTATCTGATATTGTTCTGTGTAGGTTTATAATTTAAATTTGTATACAACTTATTTGTACACTTTAGGAGTAAAAGTGAAAAAAAAAAATTCAGATTTAGTAGACGTGGAGAGATAAATCTGAATTTTTTAAAAAACATTTAATGGTTGAAAGGGGGGTTTGAAGATGGTAATTACTAAATGCGATTCTATTAATTTACTGATTTGAAGAGTCATAACATTTAATGCAAGATGACTTCTCTTACGACTTGTCAGTCAGTGATCGACTGTAATCTCCATCAGGTTACTGATTGTATGTCCTTTAAAACATCACCACTGTGCCACTTGTCATGCTCTCTCATGTTGGCAATGGGCTCTCCCTTTTCGTGAAGATATGACCACTGACAGATCGTTTCATATATTATAGAAATATAAAGGGGCAGGTTTTGCATTAAACATATTGATATATAGATAATAATAAGTGAGGAGAATCAGAACATTTAATGCAACATAACTGCTCTTACAATGTTCGTATGACTTGTCAATCACTGATTCGTTGTGGGATCTATCCAGACACTGATTGTATCATGTTTTACATGATACCGGCTTGTAAATTGTCAATCTAGCGCATGTTCGCAATGGACGATTGTCGTCATTGCTAAGATATGACCATGGTCAAATCATAGCATATATGACAGAAATTAAGAGTACCAGGTTTCACATTAGATGAATCGATATGATAGATAATATTAGCTGAGGAGAGTCAGAACATTTAATGAACATATGTGACAAATCTTATAAAGATTTTGTTAATTAGTACTTTTCAAAATGGGCTAGAAAGTAAAAAAATTATTTTAAATGTTTTGGTTTTGATAATTGAATTTATATTGTAGATATTACTAATTCTGGTTTTAGTAGTCAGGAACAACAAATATCGATATCAGAACAAGAAGAATTTAAAATGAAACAAAATTGAAAAATTAAAAGAATTTGAAGAATTTTCATTTGATGACACCGATATTTTATATAATTCTCTCAAAGAATGGTGAGAAGATTTAAAGTTCATCCGTATGAAATGTAATAAAGTTTTTGTTATAAAATAATATAAAATTGTTTTTAAAATTTTAGAAGATGTCGCATCTAATATGAAATCTAAAGTGTTTTGCATATAACATAACTTAATTGTGTCAAATTTCACTTAATATGACATCGATATAAGTCATTTAATTAAAGTACATCAGTCTTTAACAATTAAAGCTCATTCGTAGGAAATCTACTAAAGATTTCATTAATTAATAATGTTGAAAATCTTATAGAAAGCATTATATGTGTAGAACCTAATGTTACTATAAATGGATGAAGAAGAAAATGATTTCGGTATAAAGATTTTTGGAGCAGATAATATGCATTACTAGAAATCAAGTATTAGTAATGGAAGCTACATTTACTTTTCAAACAAGTTCACATCAAATAGCTTTTTTGGGGAGAGTAGAACATTCATATTTAAAAAATTTACTACTCTGAAAGAGTAGGTATGTTGTGGAAGCAGTTCAATGGACATTAGGCGAAGAATTTCATAATGCTACGCATCGATGGAAAATAAATGCTGATATTGCCACTATGTTAATGGATTGGGGTATAGAAGTTGGAGAAAATGTTGAGACTGTTCGTTTTGTCATGATTTCTCTTTTTCCTAAAGTTTTGATTAACGAACTTAATTTTTTGTTAGAATATGCACAACCAGGTAAAGCTTTTGACTACAGCAACTATTTTGTAAACAAAATAGAGATTGAAAAGAATTGTGTTTTTCCATTTGTGCGATGGCCAATGGCAATAGATAGAGAGATTTACAAAAAAGATATTGAAAATCAATGGGTAAATCTATGTAAAGAAATTAGGCAATATAAACAATTTGAAGGTGGTTCAATATTTCTAGTTGTGTTTCCACAATATGCACGATTTGTCTGTGTACAAATAAAAAACAAACATTGGAATAATCAAGTTTTTATAACAAATCAAGTTCCATTGAAGATGTCAATCATCTTTTTGAAACGTCGTCGTAGTTTTCATCAATTAAGACGAAGGATAGTTGAAAATTTTGAAAGCTGATAAAAAACTAAGGTAATTTCTATAATATTTATATCTTAGAAAAAATTTAATACCATAACATTAATTTTGGTCATTTTTATCTATTTTTTGTATGTTTTAATTTAGGTAGCCTAAAGATTATAGTTTTAGAAACTAAGATAAGCGGGAGAAAAGAGTTTGAATTTTATATGGCAGGTTGTTCATATTTGCAGGAAAGTATGTTGTTGTTAAATTATTTGGTTTAGATTTTGTTTTGTATAAATGTTATTATATAAGAATATACATTTGCGTATATGAATTTTTTTTACTAAATCAGAAAAGTTTTAAAAATGTGGAAATGGTATTCAATGTTTCGAGTGAAATATACGTAATTGTCAATGATTTTGTTTTTCCTGATATCGTAGTTTTCATATATAACGATTCTATGTAGAAGACATAGTTAGAGATCTGATGATGATTGTTGATGATGAATGTCGATATATTATAGTGATTAGAGAACACATGGAAAATTGGAGATAACATTGATCTAGAAATGTCACAATTAAGTTGTTGTAGTTGCAAACATGTTGTGAATTCAAGAAGTATTGGTGAATCATAGGTTAGCATATTTGTCCTTTATTTTCGGTTTCCGCAGGACTGTGACTGTGTAGAGAATCAATGGTTGTTGTGTGTTCACAACGAAACTCTTGTGTTGTTCTGATCATGCGATGACTGTCGATCTTAGTTTATTACCAGGCATTTGAAAAAGGTGGGTCCGATGCGAGCTATCGAGAGGTGTTTGTTTCTTATTGTGTTCATTATTTGATGATGTTTGTTTTAATTTTGTAAATATTTGTATGTACTGTGTGTTGATATTTATCATTTATAGTGTATTTCGTTGTTGGTGGATGATTTATTTTTTAAGTATAGATTAAGTGACTGCAATGAGTCTCTTAATCAAGAAAGTGGATTTATATGATATTCGTTGGTAATTATGACTTTGTGTTTTCAGGCGTTCACCTTGTTCAGTAATAAATGAAAGCGGGTTTTGAAGGTTGTTATTACTATTTCCGATGCTAGTTGATTATGGATTTTGAGGTGGTTGTATTGTAAAGTCAATATATCAAATAGAAGAATTGGACTAAAATATTGGCAATTATATATAGATGAACAATCATGCAATATGATATCGTTTATTCGATATAGCACATTTGTACTTTTTGCAGGACTCTGGACTCGCTCATTTATCGGTGTGGTATTAAATTATTCTATTTAGTGGGCATGACATCATAATTGATAAACGAATCCCAAAAAAATTAATGTTCTGAAAATAGTTGGTAAAACACACTAATCGATAGAAAAGAAATAAAGGGCTTGCACCATTTTATGTACCATCTATATTAACGTTTCCTATATTTGATACATATAGTGATCATAACTGAACACGAAAAGAATAAATTTTGCAAATAACAAGAACATGAATTGGTTTTACATTTTATATGTATTATATCTATTAAATTATTATTTAAAATTCATAAAGTTGCAGTATTTATAATTTGATTGTTTGAATTGTATATATTTTTAAGAGCTAATGGTTACCAATCTATAACGATGTATAAAATGGGTAGCAAAATTAATAGTTACGATCATCTCAATGGAATAGAAAATGCATGGAAAGAAATCACAGATACCAACCTTTATGTTTACAATTTAAGTGATTTACAGAGACGAATTAAATCAGAACCAGTTCATACCATTACACAAAGCCTCATTGACAGTGGATTAATAGAAGCTACAGGATTTCCAATTGATATTCAAGTACCAAAACTCATTGTGGAATGCATTAAAAGATTTGATCCACATACTAGAGAAATAAAGAATGAAAACAATGAGGTAGTCATTTGTTTGAATAGAGAGTCAATTCCGAAGTCCTTTGTTTTACCTTCGAGAGAACAATATTCAGAATGGAATTTCTCTCTATCAAAGTCAAGTTTTAATTTAAAAAGGTCACGATGGCGAGCTGTAATTTCAGAAAAATGGTTTGAAACCATTAGAGCAACCAGTTCTAAGTTACCGAAAACCCTATACGGAACAGATTTTAAAAAAGAGATTCTTGATATACTAGTACTTCTGCATAGAATTAGAGGGAGTGAACAAGCCCTAAATTTTGAAGAGTGGTGGTATTTCCTTGTGCAATGTATAGGTACAAATAATAGTTTTATAGATTGGGCCCAACTCATAAGTGATAGAATTACTGAAATGCTTGTTTCAACCAAGCATTCATACAAATCTTCAATGTCATCTTACCTCATCTATGCGCTTGCATGTGAACATATAGAGAATGAACTACCTAGTGCTATTGAATATGATGCAAATATTCAGGGTTATGATTTGTATCCATGCATTCAACTCAAAAATAGTTATGGAAATTTTAGAATGGTTAATGATTTTTTTTCAATGAAGTTATGTCATGAAATTCAGGGTTGTCCAAAACACAGATTATCTGATGCAGCTGCAAAAACAATTATGCAATTCGGGAGTTACTATACACAATACCGTACATTTACATATATTAGGATTGGAAGTTTCGATGGGTTTCCATACAAATTCCCTAAATATGTAGATGATAGAATGGCTTTGATAGAGTTATGCAGACAAATCATTGACGTCAATATGAGATGCAGTGAACACCATAAAGAAGCTATTCACTTTCCAATTACAATAGGTGCTTATACATGTTTTTCTAGCTCTTGTGCAATGAATTTGATCAAGTCATCTGGAAAAAGATATAAATTTGATGAATATAATGTTGTTCGGCATCATTTTGACCCTTCAAATTATGTAAAACAAAATATGCAATTAGGCTCGACTTTTAATCACATTGCTTCATTAGAAGATTTCTGGGCTAATTGTAAAGATGACTTTGAGATGAGAGAAATATCATGGTCCCGACTTATAGTTGAATAGATTAAACTTTATAATATTGATATAGATATAAAAGGTTTATATGATGATCAATCTAAATTTTTTTCTGATTGTTATATGTCGTAAATCAAGGGGACAACTTTGCAACCTCTACAATTTGAAGAACCTGAAGTAGACAATCTTGAAGAAAGAATGGAACAGATAATGAAGAGAACAAAAGAATAGGTTTAGTACAAGAAAACAGTAAAGGATACATCAAATACAGAAGGACAATCAACAACTGAAGATCAAACAACAGCTTCTGTTGAAGTTCCTTTATCAACAATGCAGATAACAACTGAATGTAGTCAAGAAATGATAGGAGGGGATGATCTACCACCGGATAAAGACAAAGCCATATATAAGACTTGCGGTAGTGGTTCACTTGCTTTGATTAACATATACAGTTTAGAGGAAGTAGAAAAAATAGAAAAACCAGATGAAATAGGTCAGGTAGAACAGAATGCAAGAATGCAATCTTTTGAAGAAGAACCAGAAAATGAAATAAGAGATTTAATTGAAGGTACTGTAACATGTATTCAAAATAATACCAAAATTTAAAAATTCAAGTAAAGAAATAGAAAGCCCTAGAATAATCAGGAAATTGTTTGATAATGAAAGTTTAGTCTCTGCTTCAAAAGTTCTAGGTACTCCTTCATGGTTAGAACATACAATGCAAACAATGAAAAGAAAAAGAAAAAGAAAAAGGAAAGAGGATAGAATTCCTAGTGAAGATTTGGTTTCTCAAATCATATGTGAAAGTGTCGGTTCGAGAAAAAAAAAGGAAAGAGGCAAACTAACTGCTTTTCAAAAACATGAAGAAACGGGCCATGCAATAATACAAGTTGTAGAACCAAAAGAAGACAGTAATCTCTTCAAACTAAATGTAGTAGATTTTGATGTTAATCAAATTGACATTGGACAGGTGCATTCCATGATTGTATTGTTGATATGTGGGAGTTTACACATAAAGAGGTAAGAGAGAGATTGGAGCAATTGAAAGATGAAAAGAACATTCTAAAATCTACTGTCAAACATCTATCTGATTATATTCAAAAAATCTTAGGTCCTATCTCTTCTCAAATAGAAGAGAATAATGAACAAATTATGAAGCAGATGCATGAAGATAGATAGATGGCACAACTCTCACGAGAATGGGTTCAATATCTCAATTCAAAAGGTGTGGGTCTCATTGACTGCGTAGGTAGGTATTACAAAATATATAGTGACCTAAAAGGTATTTTGTTTTCAGATTTGCAGATGCTCGAAGAACAGAAAATAATACATAGTAGACAGGAAAAGGTATTGCAATCTGTAATAGATATGGACAATGAAGAAGCTCCAAATGTCAAAATTATTAAATCTATTGACACACATTTACAAAAGTGGATATTTTCAATCAAATTCAAAACAAAGATGAGCACAGATAGAATTGAAGAACTACAAAATCTGATAGGAACTGTCAATTCATAAATTAGTCATATGAAAAAGTTGTTTACAGATATGAGCTTCAATATTGATGTAGTGAATGCTGAAGAAGTTGTAGATATAGAAATGATTAAGAAAAACTATGAATTGCATGTTCAAAGTATTATCAAGAAAGAAGCATATGAGGAAGGAGATATATGCAAATTGATTGCAATTGCAGACTTATTAACAATTGTAAATGAAGACACACAAAGCATTTGTGAATAAATCAAAAGAATACAAAGGGATTATGAATATTCGATTGTAAGAAAGTAGAATATTATTATACCACAGGAACAAGAAATGTTTGATGTAGTGAGAGCAATGGATGAATATAACAGTAACAAAGTTGAAGAAGAAAATGCCTTTAGTAGATGATGTTGAGTTTTCTGATAAAGAATTAAGAAATCAGTTTGAAATTTGACACCTGATCTATGAGCAGAGGGATGGTAACTATTTATGATGAATGGTGTAGGTTAGCCTGAAATGGCAGTCACCATATCTTGTTATAACTCAAAAAAGTTATCAAGAATATCTCCAGACAAAGGTGGCAATGATCAATTATTGAAGATCAAATAAGTCAAAAAGTTTTTGGTCTTGTGATTGGCTGATAGACTTATTATTTTTTAATTGTTCCTTCTTTTTAGGTTTAGGGCTAAACATATTCGATGCTTGTTAGATTTTTATACTTAAAACGATTGGAAGATGTTTTAACTATATATTTTTGAATTGTAATTTCTTATATAAAAAATCTTAACTTTGTTAGTTCATGCATATAATTTTTGTATTCATGTAAATGATTTATGTATTGGTATTTGTGTAATGATTAATTGTTGATAATTTATGAAGGTGAAGTATAGTATTTTAGTATGATTAATTATTGATAATTGATGAAGTGAAATACATTATTTGATGTGTTGTTTTCTATGAGTTTGGTTTTCTAAACTTGGTATCATGTGTAGTATTCATGAAATTATAGGAAAACTAGTTTTCATTAGATATATTTTACATATACGATATTTGGTTTGTCTATATTATTTCATATTATTTTGGTGAAATTGATGTTTGAGAGTTGTGTATTTTATATTGTCATGTTACAGTTATTTTTTCGTTTGTCTGTTATATTGTGGATTTGATTGAGCAAGGTCTAATATGAATATAGATTATGATGTTAGATAAACAATTTGCTTGTTGTTCAATGTTAATGTGCATGTTTATCTAAATAATTGTATAAGATTATTATTTTTTGAGCTTAATTAGAGTAAACAAATAATTGTTTGTGTTCATGTGGAAAGGAGTTATTTTTTGGAGGCACAAAATGGACATGATCATTTTTTGGCTATCACTTATTTACATTGCTTATTGCTATAATTTTGCTTTAGTTAAATGATTTTCGTATTGGTTTGGTAAAGTTTGAGTTTGATTAATTGTTGATAATTTATGAAGCTGAAGTATAGTATTTTATATATGCTTTTATGTTAGATTATGTGGGTGAAGTTTGTATTGTGTGTAATATTGATGGAATTATATGAAAATTGAATTTTATTGGATATTTTATAGATTAAGGGTATTTGGTTTCAGTAAATTGTTTTCATATAGTTTGGATGAATATGATGTTAGAAACTTATCTATTCATGTAAATGAGTTCTGTATTGGTTTACAAAATATTGAATTTGATGAATCGTTGATAATTTATGAAGCTGAAATCTAGTATTTTAGGTGTGTTTGTCTGTGAGATTGGGTTTGTAAAGTTGGTACTCTATGTGGTATTCATGGAATTAATTATTTGATTAATTAAACTATGGAAATAGGTGATATAATGAAAAGCATAATTCCTCTAGAGGGCATTGAAACTAAGACTCGGGATATGGGGAAGTGCATGTCAAACGCTTCTATGTGAACATTTGAAACTAACTTGTTTATTAGTGATGTAGAGATGGTAATCTTCACATATACAACACATACCATACATAACACATATTATAAGTAGGATATATGAACGTCTTGAATCTATTTGAAAGAATGAGGCTTGTCCAAGATTTATGCATAATTGTTTGTTGATGCATCTTTTTTTGTATGATAATTTTAATATCGTGCATTTAGAATACCTTCAACTTAACATTACACAAATGCATGTTACAGCTGATGTTGTTGAGCTTAGGATTAAATCTGTACAGACTCATGGTTAAGGTTTTTCAATTATTAAAGCCTTGTCAATTATTATGATTTTTATAACAGCAATTTGTATTGTATTTTCATTTTAATTAAATCAGTAGATGATAAATCTTACAGTGACAACAAAATAGACTGTAGTTTGCGAGTGTGAACAGAAAGTACAGTTTCCCATAAAATGGTTATTGTTACTAAGTTTATATATCTTTTGAAAGGACTGTATGTTTTGTAACTTCAGAGGTCCTAATCTGAGAATCATTTATACATATTTGTAATTTGAATGAAGAATATATAATAATGATACTAAAAATATGTTAATATTCTATTAATTCATTTAAGCGTGTCTCTTCTTCTTTTCACCTTGTAACATTTGCATGTTGTTGCATACATGAATATCTTTGAAAGCTGAAAGTTGAATAAATATGTAGTCCTAATAGTTCATGAAATATAGATAATTTTGTAAAAGTTAATCCTTGTTGGTATGTTGTTCGAATGTGTATTGTTTCTTTTACAAGTGACAAACCTTGTGATTTGTGTGTTGTTAAAGGCCATGACATATGTAGTGGAATTTGATGACGGCAATCCCTTTTAATTGGTGTGATAGCAATATTCTTTGGATTAGTATCATCCCTAGCTGGACCAATGTAATTAAAAAAGTGAACCACAACTATAACACATATTATAAGTAGGATATATGAAGGTGTTGAATCTATTTGAAAGAATGAGGCTTGTCCAAGATTTATGCACAATGTTTGTCGATGCATCTTTTTTTGTATGACAATTACAATATCATGCATTTAGAATACCTTCAACCTAACATTATGCAAATGCATGATACAGCTGATGTTGTTGAGCTTAGGATTAAATCTGTACAGACTTACGGTTATGGTTTTTCAATTATTAAGGCCTTGTCAATTATTATGATTTTTATAACAGCAATTTGTATTGTATTTTCATTTTAATTAAATCAGTAGATGATAAATCTTACAGCAACAACAAAATAAGTTGTTTATCATCTACATTCAAACAGTTAATTTTTTTTTGTTGTTTTGCAATTGAAAGAGCCAGAAGTTGATGTAGAGATAATAACATGTGCTTATTTTGAAGAGGTACCATTTCATTTGTTGCAAAAAGGTGAACTTTAAAATGAAAATTTTCTTGTTCCTTTTTACTAAGAGTAGTACTTGTCTGTGACATGAGTAGAGTCCAATCTTCAGTTGTTGGTTCTGCATTTCTTAGATTTGTAAGAAGAGAACGGAATTGTACCTGAATATCTATGTTACCAATTTGGCAAAAGGTAGCCTCTAAAGTGATTACTTTTCTGAATGATTGCCATAATTGTCGACCATATGATTTTGAAGCATACATCAAAATATCTTTAACTGGAACAAGCTGACCCAAATCAATAAAGAGAATCAGTGAACGACCTCCAAAAGGAATGTGGTTTCTATTTGGAAATACTTCTGTCAATGTCATATCAATTCTTGCAAATAATTTAGGACCAATTAAACTCATTTCATCTATTATGATGTACTGAACATAATACAAATTTTCCTGTAATTTTGTCAGTTGTTGACCTTGTAATTGTACCATCTCTTTGATAGGAATATATAGAACTGAATGAATTGTAGATGCCTTGATGTTAAATGCTATAAGTCCTGTTAGTGAAAGAAGTAGAACAAGTGACTGTCCATTGTGTGGTATCAGATGAGATTTTCCAGTGCTAGTAGTGACTTGTACAATTAGCTGTAATGGTTGTTGTACAGTAGTTTTTTTGCTATGTGATATAATCATATCATATGTAGCTGATGTTTTTGAGCTTAGGATTAAATCTAACATGAGTAGAGTTGAATCTTCAATTCTTGGTTTTGCATTTTTTAGATTTGTAAGAAGAGAACAAAATTGTACCTAAAGTTATGTGTTACCAATTTGTCAAAAGTTAGCCTCTAAACTAATTACTTTTCTGAATGGCTACCATAATTGTGCATTATATGAATTTAAAACATACATCAGAATATCTTTAATTAATTGGATGAATCTGACCAAAATCATGAAAGGGATTCATTGATAGGTAAATTGAAGCAGAGTCTTAATAATTTGCATAACAACATTTCAAAGAACATATCATGTATGTAAATATTGTCATGAAAAGTATTTAAACAAGTAAACAATTATATTTTAGTACAGTTAAAAGTAGTTTCATGTCCGCATTTTGTTTTGAAAAAATTGGGATACATTGGAAGTTTATATTTTTATATGGTTCCAGCAAATAAATAGAATTAAAATATAAATAAATATAAGTAATATGTGTGAAGTGCACGTAAAAAACTAATTTCAGTCTTTTCCATTGACACAATCTTAGTCATGACAACCTCTTGATAGCGCAAGCTAGATTGATGAGTTTGATTGACAATTTGTGCAAATGGTGTGACATATTCATTTGAGACATCATCTGCCCACTTAAAGTAACCGCAGCCATTGTTTCCCTGCAATATCAAGTTTACATTACTATATAATATAATGTATAGTCTGTACATTTCTTCAAAACATCAAATATATGTACAGTACTAACCTTTTTGCTAAGTGGACAGGTCCAAAATTTTCTTTGGGGGTTTTTCTTGGTGTTTGAGGTTTTCAAAATGCAAGCTCCTTCATGACAGTTGCAGTGTGGCTCATTTAGAACAGCCATTGATAATTTGTTAATATCAATATAATAATTATCTATGTTACCAATTTGGTGAAAGTTAGCCTATTAAATTATCAAATTATTATACACAAATATCAATACATAAATCAGATGCAGAAAGCTAGATATGATGCCAAAAAAAATGTTATTAACAAAAGAAGACGGGAAACATCTCAAAATACTGAACTTGAAATTTCTGCATCAAATTTACATTGTTCAACCACCTCATATCATTTATAACCAGCTAAACTTTCAATTTCAAATCCTCTACCAGATTCAATTATTGAAAATCCTTCCTTGCCAGAACTTCAAATACCTGATTATATTGAAGATCATACAACATCCATGAATAGAACTGACCATATTCTTACTTCATCATTCTCTGAAAATTATTACAAGGCCAAAAAAGAATTTCGAACAAAGATAGATGGTATTTCAAACTATAGAAGGTGTTATGTATGTATGGAAAGTTATCCTGGGATTAAAATGCGCATATCAAATGAAACTTTAATGTACTACAAATGCAATTCAGAAAAACATAGCCATCGGTTCTCTGAGTGGAACAATATGGATCCAGGTGAACAAAGCTGTAAAACACAAACTCATGTAACATTTCTGAAATAGATATTGTATAAATTTTAAAACTTTGTTATGATATTGTATTGATGTATATAGGTATTTTTTAATGATGGTTTACTTGTTACCAATCCTTATATAAAATGTTCTTTACAGAATTATTGAATTTTATTTTTTACATTGTCTTTGTTTATTATAAGATAACTATTTTTGTGTGTGTGGATTAGAAGATAACTATTTTTTTGTCTATTATAAGTGAACAAAGTTTTGGCGATTAAGAGACTCTTTGTAGTCGCTAACTATGTGAAGATAAAGTTAACATAAAATATCAAGTATCAAATATGCAATCTAAAAAATTGAGCGATAAAAAGGAAAAGTTAAAGAAGATTTAAATTTGTACAAAAATAAGGTACAATACGACTATGAAATGATGTATATTGCATTATGAATTTTTTCCTCCATCTCCTTATACACAAGTAGTAGAGATCTAGTATTTTACAAATTGAACAAACTTACAGTCTTAAAGTATAGCATCATAACCCATGGGTTGACCGTTCATGGGATTCAAATCATCGAACCAGTAAAGATGTTCGGATATTTGACATATTATATCCCAACTCTATGTATGAAAATTAATAGTTGGATAGAGCTTATAAGTGGTTTGGGTCCATGTAGGTATTTGTTCCCTTATGATCTTTTGTATACGTTCATGTATTGGTATAGTTAAGTAACAGCCATGTGGCCCCCATCTTTCTATGACTTGTTTGTTCCACAATGTGTCTGAGCTTGATGCAAAATGCAAGCGATACATTTGACTATGATAGCAAAGGTTATGTAAAGTACTTGTATTTATCAAAGAAGAGTATTCAGTGTCAGATGCTATTGATGCTGGTTGAAACCAAGTTTCTCTTGGGATATGATAAACCTATCTTGGATTGGATGTGTCACAAGACTGCAATTCTGTAATATATGGATCTCTGTAAAAGTGATCAAAATTTCTTAGTGATACTGGATGAGATGTTATTAATTGATTTTCATCCAGTAAGCTTTGCGCTAGCAATCCTAAAATTCTATCTTCTTCATTAATTCTTTGAATGTTCATGTGTTGATAGAAGTCATTAATGACAACTATTCTCTATCACAACATTTCTACAATGTAATTCATAAATTATAAATAACCAAATGAAAACCATCCAAAAAAAAAAAATTTATAACCAATCACTAATTTATAATGGAATAATGAAATTTTTTTTACTTATTTATTAGAGAAAGCCTTTTTTCCTATATATCTTAAAACAACTCAGAATATTGGTAAAGGTAGAGCATTTGACTTAGAACCCTAGTTTTCCTATCTTGAAAATTTGGAACACAAGTTATCAAATTGTTTTATTTTTTAGTCATTTTTATGGTTGTGGGATTTCAATATTTATCAAATGAAGATATGTTTACTTAGCTAGAGATTTTTTTCAGATTATATTGCATCAAATCGATTTCTACCAATTGCTAGCTATCTATATTATTCTAATTTATTTTGCAAATGAACTTTGTTAGATAGTTTTAGGTATTGAAATAAAGAAGATATTCCAAAAATGAAAGAGGTTAAGAATTCTAAGAAATGAATGTAAATACCATAGCTTAGTTTAAATACCAGATATTGCTATGACTCCCATTTGTCTTCTCTTCTATTCTTGGCTTTTGTTCATGTTTCCTGTATAATTTGATACTTTATAAAAGAACAGGGCGGTGTTGTTGAGTGCTTTGCACTCATAACATTAATTCAAGGAGATGATATTTTGAGAAGGTCATTATAGTGATGTGATAGAGTTCTGCAGAGCTAGTTTTATAATAATTATCTATGTACTACAATGAGTTCAAATAAATCAGTGGTGGGTTAAATAAATGATATGTAACCATAGCTTTAATGTCACTCTTCATGAAGCGTTAAATGTTGAGATGAATATTTTAAATTTTATTTTAGATGTCAATTATGTCAGTGGTGACACATGCAAAATGGAAAAGGTTCTCTTATTTCGATGTTCGATATGACAAACTTGGAAAATCTCAAGATATATCACACAAATTAAGAATGACAGATTGGGTATTGGACAAAATTGATATTATACATAAAATTAGTTGACAAGAATCTAAATATTGAATGCTCATCCGTGAGATATCTAAGAAAGATTTTGTTCATTAATACTCTTAGAAATAGTGTCAGTTGGGGTGCCTTTGCTGTGATCTAATTATTATATTAATTCATAATTGTAATAGTTATAATGATATTAATTTGTAACTGTCACCACTATTTAATACTTAGAATATGTAAATGTATACTTAAGGTATTTTTTAATTTGTATTGTAAAATATTTATTGATAATTAATATTATTTTGATTGTATTTATTTAATGTTAGTGATAGTATAAAATATGAAAAATTATTAAATAATAAAGTCATTTGAAGTAATAAAATACATATTAAATAAAAAAAATGAAGTAATATTAATTAGCGAGATATTTATTATATTATTTTAGTTTCTTTTAAGAAATATATTTTGTTTTTATATTTATATAATGATAAATGATATATGAAAATTAATAATAATATTTTACAATACATATTCAATATTTTATTTATATAATTTCTAAAAGATGAGTATAAAAAAGCTAGAGTGGTGGTCAGTGGTTTATGCATAGGACAATAGCTTCACTACAAAATTGTGACACATAAATGATTATATTGATGAGAAATAGGAAGGAGTTATATCAATATCATGTATACAAAATGCTTTTAAATGCAATTGTTAACAAAAGAGATTCGTTATAAGATATGAAAAATAGAAGTAAGGGTCATACTTGAGAATAGTCCTAATATAATTGACTTTTAAAAAGTGAAAGGATGAGAACATTTTTTGTTAGGTATTGAGTGACATCAAAATGAAATTCATGTAGGAGTCAAGGAATGGATACTGATTCTTTGAAAATCCTTTAAAGAGATTTTATAGATCTAGAACATATTCTATGAAAGTGCAATTTTCAAGCTACTGACATATAGTCTCAAAGTCTAAGATAAGCTACATTATTGTAGGCTAAAATGATCCTGGTAACCCTTTTTCTTTTTTAAAGGATATATAAACTTAGTAACAATAACCATTTTATGGAAAACTGTACTTTATGTTCACACTCTCAAACTACAGTCTACTTTGTTGTCGCTGTAAGATTTATCATCTACTGATTTATACAATACAAATTGTTGTTATAAAAATCATAATAATTGACAAGGCTTTAATAATTGATTAACCTTAACCACAAGTCTGCAGAGATTTAATCCTAAGCTCAACAACATTAGTTGTAGCATGCATTTGTGTAATGTTAGGTTGAAGGTATTCTAAATGTACGATATTAAAATTGTCATAAAAAAAAAGATGCATCAACAAACAGTTATGCATAAATCTTGGGCAAGCCTCATTCTTTCAAATAGATTCAAGACCTTCATATATCCTACTTATAATATGTGTTATGTATGGCATGTGTTGTATATGTGAAGGTTACCATCTCTACATCACTAATAAACAAGTTAGTAGGCTAACTTTTGCCAAATTGGTAACACAGATGTTCAGGTACAATTCCGCTCTCTTTTTACAAATCTAAGAAATTCAGAACCAACAACTGAAGATTGGACTCTACTCATGTCACGGACAAGTACTGCTCTTAGTAAAGAGGAATGAGAAGAATTTCATTCTAAAGTACACCTTTTTGCAACAAATGAAATGGTAGCTCTTCATAATAAGCGCATGTTATTATCTCTACATCTTTTATAGCTCTTTCGAGAGTTCATGAACTATCAGGACTACATATTCATCTACCTTTCAGTTTTGAAAGATGTTCATGCATGACACAAAATCCAAATGTTACAAGGTGAAAAGAAGAAGAAAAATGCTTAAACGTGTTAACAGAATATTAACTCTTTTTATTTTATCATTATTGTATATTCTTCATTGAAATTATAGATATGTATATATGATTCTCAGATTTTGAACTTTGAACTTAAAGAACATAGTCCTTTCAAAGAATATATAAACTTAGTTTCAATAAGAATTTTATTAGAAACTGTACTTTCTGTTGACACTCAGCAACTATAGTCTATTTTGTTGCCGCTGTAAAATTTATCATCTACTGATTTCATTAAAATAGAAATACAACATAATTTTCTTTTATAAAAAGCATAATAATTCTGTCTAGTAACTTATGGGATCAACAGCCAATGGCAATATAAAATACACAACTTTCAAACATCAATTTCAGCAAAATAATATGAAAACAATATAGACAAACCAAATATCGTATATCTAAAAGATATCTAATGAAAACTAGTTTTCCTATAATTCCATGAATACTACACATGATACCATGTTTAGGAAACCAAACTCACAATAAACAACACCTAAAACATTGTATTTCACTTCATCAATTATCAATAATTAATCATACTAAAAAGGATTCCATAGAAGCTTCGGATTTTTCGTACAAGAAACAAAAAGGTTTTCATTGAGTAAGACAAAAAATGTAAATTTAACAGTTTTTTGTTGCAATTTTACAAAACTGATAACTCAAATGAGTGACCAATATTTGAATAACTTGCAAGATTGCTTCAAAATATGCTAGTTGTAGCACTCGTTCTTGTTGTAAGTGTTTGAGGTTGCTAGTACTATTTGTTTTTCTTTCAAGGTGTTGCAGCATTGCTACTGGTTGCTTCTTCAGTGGATGTCTCTTCTTCATTGGCACTATCCAAAGGATATGCTACTTCCCATGATGCATAAGTATCTTCAATTGGCCAATGAAAGCCCACAACTTCATCTCTTTTAGGCAGAAATTTGTCCCAATCTACAATTATCTGGTGTATCTCAGTTCTTACATTAGTGAAATGTATTCTGACATCTTCTAAAATTTCAATTAATTGTACAAAGGGGGTATTGTCTTCTGTATTTAGAATGGTATTTATTAGAGTTGACACTTCATCTTCAATTTGTTGTAACCATTCATCTTTGTCATTTATAGTTCCATCTGCTATGATAAGACCATGAAACATTTGAAAATTGTCCTGAAAGTATCTTACTCAACATTTTTTCCTTCCTCTTTAAACTTTCCCTATTGACTTCAAATTCTAAAAGGTCTTTAACAAATTTATATGTATTTTTTAGTTGTATATCAAAAATAAATCGATCATTAATCAAGTAAAACATTGATTTCAACCTATAATTTCTAGAAATCCAGCATTTTAAATTTTGGTCTAGAGTGGCTATCTCTTTCTTAAAAGAGATCAAAATGTCACACAACTGCTTAGCACTTTTATAAACTTCTCTTCGTTTTACATTTGCAACAAATTGTAAAATGGTATCTTTTATTCTTTTTCCATACCTTAGCTTCTCTCTTTTCTCATGCTCTTCATTGGCCATGGAAGGTGGGAGAGGGGAGACTGGGTACTCAATAATAGGGCTTGAAGAAAAAGATCTAGCAGGTGAAGAAGAAATACACAATTGTGCTGAAGAATGAATTGGGCCCTATTCACCTAACTTTTTGTTCAAGTTTGAAATTAATATATCCTTTTGATATAATCCTTATTTCAAGTTTGCATAAGCCTTTAACATTGTTTCAAGTCTTATTGTGAGGTCTTCTTTTTCCTTGGCCTCCTTTTCTGCAACTCTTGCTATAAGTTGGGCTGATGCTACCACCATTTCTGATGCCTCAAGTACAGAAGTATCAGTGACCCTTTTGACAATCAGGCTACCTATGATATCACCTTTGCTAATTTTTTTTCCTTTTTTATTATCATTTTTTCTTAAAGACTACATCACCAAGGCTTGATGATCATTAATAAAAGTGACTCCCTTAATTTCCTATTCTGCCTCCTCTCTAGTCTTGTGTATTGGTGTGGTCTATTTTCTGACTACATCGAAGGCCACTGCATCAGCTATATCCCACTCTAGGAGAATAAGCACTCCTAAATTTCTTATCAAGTCTCTCCCTTGTTCTGGAGTAATTGTCTCAAACCCTCAATCATCTCTTTCATCACATCACTTTCTATGATCTTTCAATCTTTATCTGGGTTCTCCTCATGCCTCTTTTCACAAGTTTCTTGAAATTGATGAATATTTAATTTCCATAAAAATTGCATGAAGGCTCTCGCCTTTACAAAGTCATCATCAGCTAAGAACTCATCACATGCTTGTTTTATTATTGTGTCTAGCTCTATACCTACCATCTCTCCCACTGTCAAATCTAATTCAAGGTCTTTTGGTGGTTCAGGAACCCCCTCATTTATCTCCACATAACTCATTAAAATTTGACCTAGGGCTCCGAATTGTTCTATTTGTTGTGTCACCTCTTGATAATCTATTATGTTCAGAGGTGACTGGGATGGAGAATAATCATCTTCTACATGTACATGCCTTTCTTCTAATTTTTGTTTCTTTGAGAGAGCTGGACAATCAGAATTATATTTATATGCCTAATCTTGAGGTGACTGTGGAATGTCTACAATCTCATGTTTTTCTTGTTGCTGTGATGTGGAAGGAACATCCTATTTCCTTTTCTGTTCTTTGTGGATTTGAGATCCTGGTAAAACCACATTATAACCAGTTTTCTTTTGTACCATGTATTTGCCTGGGGGAAATACTTGTGCAAATCCAAGCTTGGTCAATATTGTTTGAACCATCTTTGGTTTAGCTTTTATGCCTTTTTCCTTTTTTTGATTTAGGGTTTGAATAATATCTTCAAATTTATCCATAAGAGTGTCTATTTTATTTCCAACTGGGTTGATACTTTTTAGGGTCCGATCATATTCCTTCTCAAACTGCTAGACAAAATTTAATGTCTTCTTGTATACTAACCACTTTTCCTTTCTTATTTCTTGTTCATGTATATTAGGGATATTTCTGATAATATCCTCAGGGAAATTAAAAATGTGATGTATTGAAGAGCACCTTACTTTCTTTTTGAACATTTCATTATAAAAACCCTCGGGGTCTCCTATTCTAGCAATTGATGTAGCCATGTGATAGGGTGCGAGGAATTTATCAATATGCAGCCATCCTCCCTTTTTGATTATAAACTGGTGGGCAATTGTAACATTTGGAAATAGAGATCCTCTGGCTTTACCTGCAAGAATGTTATTTTCAATATCCCCTAATTGTCTAATGAACTCTGCAACACCGATCTTGAGGGGTACTTGATATGGCAATATGAATGGAGTCCCAGTAAAACCATATATTCTGATAACAGTAGAAATAGGATAGAAAATGAAATCCCCCCAATTATGGACAATTTTAAGGCTCTTGGCAAATTGTTTTGGTCTGACAAGTTGCACCAAGGTTGTTGGGATTCGTGGGATTTCATGAACAAATAATAGCCTAAGTCTAGCTGCAAAATATCTATCAAAATTTATAAAACTACTATCATGTCTGTCCCATGTCATATTAAGGTTCCACAATTGCACTAGGATATCCTCACCATTGTTCTGTTTCATCAAAACCATGTGTTGCTCAAAATAACTTGCACCTTTAAACAAAAACATATACATTATGAAAGAGTACCAGCAAAAAGGCTTCTCTAGTTTGTTCTTTTGGATAGCTACCAGTCCATTATGAATTAAATCAACAATGAAGGAAGCATAGTCAAAAGAAACTAGTATGATAGGGTGTAAGATTTGGATCATCATGTACATTAAATGTACTGGCATTCTTTCTTGAACATCTTCTCCAAAGATCTGACATAGTGACCAATATACAGTTCTTGCTCTCAAGTTAAAATATTCTATTTTGAAAGGTTCCTATGTATTTGGTGCTAAGATAATCATTCCTCCAATATTGTTGCATAAGTGTTTTAAGCAGTCAATCTTGAAGTCATGTCTCTGAGCAATGCACATTTGGTTTAATTCCTCAAATTCAATTTTTTGTAAGTCATTTGAAGGTTCACTTAGTCTAAAAACCCTTTTGATTTCTTCATCTGAGATACTTACAAGTACATCTCCACTTACATTCATAATTACCCTAGTAATGGGATCATAATTCTTAGCAATTTGAGTCATCAAATCTGTATCCATGAAAACACTGGGCACGACAAGCTTCCCCAGGTCAAATTGCCATACATTGCTGCTAGGTGGGAGGGCATTAATCTAGCTAAACCCTGTTGGTTCCTGGAAAAGAGTTTACACTCAAAGAGACACCAATATGCCTATGATGGATATTAAGGATTGGTTAGTTCCAAATGTGGGCAATCTATAAGCAACTGGACCAACTATAGGGATGGATTTTCCCTCTTCTACTTCTGGCTCTGTCAAACCAAGGCGGGTACACCTGATCCAATAGTATTTAACTCTTAACTGATAGTCTTAACTCTGCCCCTTATTTCTTTATTGGATCTTTCAATAGATGAAAACAGTGAGAGAATACTAAACAACAACCTATTGTTCATTGATCCTCCATCATTGGGTAGGACAATACATAAAAGTAAATAAAACTAAAATGACTGGTAGTGATTTTAAGATTTTGGGACTTTGAAATCTGAATCACCATCTTAGAACAAAGATAGGAGAATACAGGCCAGTGTCTTATCCATTGGGCAATAGAATCAGAAAATACAAAGGATCCCAAAACAACTTTGAGAACAACTGGTTTTTGAATCGTAAATACAAATACCCCAACTCTTCCCTACTTACAGATAATCCTTATGCAAATTCAATGAACACATACTTTACTTTGAGTAATATTTAATCCAACCCTAGGTCAAAACTCAAAGCGAGATACATACACATAAACCCTAAAATAGGCTTAAAGATTCATAGAACAAACACAATGGAGAGGTAAAGAATTGGTATTTGTATTAAGTATAACCATGATCATTTACATACATCATATTCTGAATAACAAACTTACTAGATAATGGTGCCAACTTGTATTAGTTCTCTATTATCCTGACAAAATCATGCAAATTTACAATCCTCGACTGAGTAGCAGGGCTTCAGAATTCTCTTTTTCTTCTTACACCTAACTCACTCAATGCCTAGAATGACCATGGGAAATCCTTTTATATACAAGGAAATGCGATAAGCTTCCGGTCATTCTAGGGTTTACAAAATATCAACCCTAAAACTTTTCAACAACTACAAAATTTACAATAAATACACTCAGTCACAATGGCGAGGAAAATGAAGCTGAGCCGACCTTCTTCACATCTTTTAATGCAATCTTTGGGTAGCTATTAACAAATCTGATCTGTGATATTTGCTGTCCATTCTGTAATGAATATTTCCTCATATCTCAACCACCCTAATGACTCAAAATTTACTGTTCTGATCTACTTTAAGAAGCTGACAGTGTATCTTCACTCTCCACAGCTGGCATGTACTGAGATCTCCATTTATTATACACCTCTTCACTTGGGAACACAAACTTAACAAATTCATTCTTCTCGGTAGACAACTATTCCCATTCACTAATGATCTGTATGATTTTCTATTGAATGGTGTCAAACATTAACTTGGAATTTATCAACATTTTAATTGTGCCACTGAAAGAAGACTTATCACTTAAAACATTATTGATTCATTCTGTGAGGAGTCCATCTAACTCCTCCCTCCACTGATAAGTTTCCTTAAATTCTCCTTTGTCTGTAAAAATAGGAGGCACCAGTTCATAACTTGAAAGCATTAGTTCAGATTTCAACATACTTGTCCTCCTGATAAAAATATCCATGGAAATGTTGAAATGCACCAACTTCTTCACAATTTGATGCAATGGCTTTATTAAAGGATCCGGGGCCTCCTGTCCCTTTGATAACATACGAAATAGTTTTACATTTGGAGACCTTTCAATCCATCTCTTCAAAACTGGAGCCATTTCATCCCTCTCTTTATTAATAATCTTAAGCAAAGAAATAAACTTATCCATATGGCTATGTATAATAGAAGGCTTTAAATCTACTGCAAATTCCATAATCACCCCTACTATTCTTTCTTCATATTTCTAATTTATTAAAGCTGTGGCCTTTGCGTTCTCATTCCTTTCCTTTTCCAATTGTTCCCTGATTTCCCTCAATTTATTTGTTTCCTCTGTCAGCTTCAGCTTCTCCCAAGCAACCCTTGCATCCATATCTGTTTCTGGGAGTGGTGAGGGTGGAAATTCAATTATTGGGCTTGAAGATGAGGCCACCGTAGGCTTATCAGAAATTGCTAATTGAGGAGATCTTTGGTCCTGTGGTCCTGATAACTGGACAATCAGTTTGTCCTTTTAAATTAGCTCAACTTTGAGGTCATTGTAAGATTTAAGGACCATTTCAAATTTTAGCCTAAGCTCTTCCTTTTCTCTAGCATCCTTCTCTGCCACACTAACATTGAACTTGGCAGTTTCAAGAATCAAATTAGAGGCCTCCACACCAGATGTTTCTCCCACTCTCTGAACCATTAGGCTCCCTGTATACCCTGTGGAGAAATCACTCTTCTTCCCTTTATTTTTGTCTTTATCTAAAGACCACATGACCAGAGCAGCATGATCTTTAGAAAAAGTAATTCCCCTAGCTGCCTGCTTAGCCTGTTCTAGTGTAGTTAGGGTTTTTACCTTGCTCTTCCTTACTTGGTCAAAAACAATGGCATCAGCAATGTCCCATTCTGGTAGGATCAGAATCCCTGCTGTATGAATCATGGCTCTCCCTTCTTCTGGAGTGATCTTCTCAAATTGTTTAGGCATTTGTGCCTTGGTCTCCTCCTCTATTTCTTTCACATCTTTATCAGGGGATTCTTCCTTCTTCTTCTCACAAATCTCCTTAAACTGATTGATTTTCATTCTCCATAAGAACTGTGAGAAGGCCCTGGTTTTAACAAAATCATCATCGGCAAGGAAAGAGTCACTTGCCTATTTTAGAATAGGGTCTATTTGTTTACCTTCAAATTCCTCTACTGTGAGATCCATGGCCACCTCCCTAGGTGCCTCCGGCATTCCCTCTTGCAAATCTTCATTAAAAACAAAAAGATTTCCTTCATCCCTTAACTGCACCAGCTGCTCTACCGCCCCATGCTCATCCAAATGAATAGGGGATTGAGAAGGAGAGTAAATCTCCTCTGCCGGTCCTTTTTCCTCGTGTTTTTTCCTTTTTGGGGAAGGTGCCTGCATTGCTGGATCACCAAGTGGTCTCTTCCCTCTTGAAGTGGAAGGAACATCTTCACTTCCTTGTTGTGAGGTCAGAAGGACAGTATGTCCACTCCTCTTCTGTACTGTGTACACCCCCTTAGGGATCAACTTCATATATTTGGGCTAATTTAAAATCTGCCTAGCCTTTTCTGGATCTGTCTTAGTCACAGATACCCTTTTCTCATTTACAGCACTCATGAGTCCCTCAAAATTATCCATAAGGACATTAACCTTTCTAGCCCATGGTGCAAAACTAATCAATGGATCATAAGTTTTATCAAAGTTCTGAATAAAACCTATAGACTTGTTATAAATCACCCATTTTTCTTTCCTAATTTCCTGAGTTTGAAGGTCAAACTCATTTCTTATTATGTCTTCTGGAAAATTAAATTGATGCTCCATAAGAGCACACCTCACCTTATCTTTGAACATGCCTGAAAGGAAACCCTCTGTATCTGCACACCTCA
This sequence comes from Chamaecyparis obtusa, assembly GCA_027943335.1. Taxonomy (NCBI): domain Eukaryota; kingdom Viridiplantae; phylum Streptophyta; class Pinopsida; order Cupressales; family Cupressaceae; genus Chamaecyparis; species Chamaecyparis obtusa. Next base: position 657,363 of record BSBK01001070.1, on the reverse strand, counting down.
CCACTCCCTTTGACATTCTGTAGGGTTGCAAAACCTTATGCAGGTGCACCCATCCTCCTTTCGTAATTACATACTGATGTGCCAGAGTTACATCAGGAAAGAAAGTTCCTCTACCTTTGCCAGTGAGTGTGGTTTCTTGCAAATTTCTAATTTGTCTTAAGATCTCAGCATATCCTAGCTTCAATGGGACCTGATATGGCAAAATACAAGGTGCCACCTTACTGCCATACACTCTAAACACTGTGGAGACTGGATACAAAATGATGTCTCCAAAATTATGGACAATGGTAATGTCCTTGCAGTAATCCATCGGCCTAATCAATCTTAATAACTCTTTTGGGATTCTTGGATTATCAATAAACAAAAGAGACCTAAGCCTCGATGCAAAATCCCTATCAAAGGTAATATAACTAGCATCAGTTCTGTCCCAGGACAAGGCTGTGGTCCACAATTGCACTGGGAGAGTCTCTCCATATCTTTCCTTCTCAATATTCATCGTTGTACTAAAAAACTTCTCACCCTTATACAAAAACATGTGCATAAGCATCGAGTACCACCCGAATGGTCTAGAGACCTTCATATTCTTAATTCCTATTAATCCTTCATGAATTATTTCAGCCAAATGAGAAGCAAAGTCAAAAATGAGGGCAAGCTGGGGGTGGAGTGACTGCACCATCATGAACATAAAAGGTACTGGCATATGAGTCTTCTCATCATGCCCTAGGATCAAAGATAAAGACTTATAAACTTCCTGTGCCTTTTTACTGAATAAATCTAGCCTGATGGGCTCTGGTGTACTTGAATTGACAACACACATTGATCCTATCTGATCAAAATATTGCCTTAGAGGTCCTGCCCTTAGATAGTCCTTCTGTGCCTCATAAATCTTAGTGAACTTTGTGAAATCTATTTTTTCCAACCCCACAGATGGTTCATTTAATGAGAAAACCTATCTAATCTCATCCTCGGTAATGCTTATTAGGTCTCTTCCGCTTACATCCTTGACACATCTTGTCACAGGATCATAACATTTAGCAATCTGTATTAACAATTCATCATCCATGAAAACCCCAGGGCATACCAACCTCCCAATGTCAAACTGCCATACATTACTGAGGGGCGCACAAGCGTTCCTTTGTGAATATGCCGATTTAAAAAGAATAAGACCATTGTGCTTATCGCCCACTTTAGCATCTCTCATCCAATTCCCTCTGTCATAGAGACCCTCTGCAACTGAATCTCTAGGATGTCTCAGAGTGAGCTCTTTTACTCTTTGTGCCCCATTATCAGAAAATGGGAGCAACTGCATCAAATCCTCAAAAATTCCTCTCTTACCATATTCTGTTTGACCAGACAAACTTCTCTTGGGCGGCATTTTGAAAATAGGGCTTCTTACCAAGGTATGAATTCCCAATAAGACTTCAAACAATATCACTGACCATATGAAAGAAAACCCCACAAAGCTTTACAAATTTCAAATGACTTGGAGGCAAGAGTAAACCTACCAGGCACCTGAGAAATCTTCCACTTGAAAGCACTGCATGGAAAAATTATCGCCGGAGAACACACGAGAACAGTGAAGAAAAAGATTAATCAGATTCTGGTATATAACATCTGCTAACAGCTCACAATTCTCCTGCACGTAACAAATTTATTCCACCATTACTGAGGTTGGCGGCCCTATCACTCACTGGACGTGAAAATGTCACTCAAGAGAAAAATTCAAATTCAAGTCATTGATATATTTCATTTTCAGTGCATCGGGCGGTAGAAAATCTTATCAGCAAAATCCTATAGTACCTTTAGCAAGCTAGTTCTCGACCAACGAGAACATTTCAAAATTAACATGTGCAAAAAATAAATTCTTTAAGTTCATCCTAGTCCGAGCAGTGATCTTTACACGTCAACATCATCTGTGGCCAATCAAAATGCCCACCTCATTAATAAATCTAACACAGAGGACCCACCAAAAGGCTTCCATCTCTTTATTCAAATCAACGGTTGTCGCTAAACCACAAACTTAAAACCCGAGCATCTCATCCCAACGGTTTAACGACAATCGTGGGATCTTGCAGCATTTTAATCATCTGAGAAACTAAGGTCCCGCTGTGACACATAAGCGGGCACATATCAAATCAAAACACGCCACGCAGCAAAAAATTGACATGTTGGCCCAGTCCCTTTCTAACTCGGAGCACTTCAAAAATAGTTAGATCACAGCTGTCATCCAACCAATAAGAAATAAACATGTCAAAATGAACTGGCGCAACAAGGGGTCCACTGAGCATTTAAGTCTCTAAGAAGATCGGACGGTCATCGCTATACCGTGAACTTAAAATCTGCACATCTTTGATCAACGGTATAATGAGAACCGTCTAATCAAACTGAAGATTAACCCTTTGGAAAACACGGCCCCACAAATAAACACATCATCTTCTGTTAATCAAATCATATTGCACCACGTTTTCATACGGGCGGGTCCCTTCTGACTATCCTTTACTGTCTTTTAAAAATGCGTCAGCCGCCACCTAGCTTTCTGAGAACCAATAAGAACCACAAGAATTAATGACCTGGCACTGTTAGGACCCACCGAATCCTTTTCAAACATAGTAAATCTGACGGCCGTCGCTATACCGCAAGCTTAATGTGCAAGCATCTCGGATCAACGGTATAACGACCACCGTAGATCTTCTCCGCCCTTTAAAGTCCGCAAACTCTTCCTCCAGTTGGGCCCGCCTTTGAGACAGGTGGCAACTCATCGCTATATCGCATGTCAGAGAAAATTGACAACCGGGGTCTTGCGGTGTAACGACAGCCACTCATTTTGCTTTAGTGAGAACTTTAGGAAAATATACCGAAAACCTTGGCCTGGAGAAATAAAAAGGAGAAGAGGGGGACGGGAGCCAACAACTTTCTAACTACAAACGCATGACTTAAAAAGGTTAAAGGCACATGTGAATTAGCATCTTTAGTGAATCAAAAAGGTAACACGGAAATACAAAAAGGAACAAACCAACCTAGGGTTTGGAAACGAGGAAGGAAACCCAAGCCAAAAATGCGGAGCCAAAAATATTTAAAAAAGTGATAACAGTGGCTCTTGCTTGGGGACATGTATCTCCTGCAGATACATTGAGAAACCAGAATCTCCTGGTGCAGCAGACCAGAACAAAACTTAAGCCTAAAGCAGGGAACTATATACAAAAATTTTACAACCAAAGCTGCACAGGGATCACCAACTTTTAGGAAAAATAAAACTTTAAGAACTGCCCATGAACAGGCAATTCCAGGGGTTCACCCACCAAATTTGTCAGACAACAAGAATTCTCTCCCCACCTTTCTTCAATAATAAAAGGCCCTAACCAAACAGGGTCAAACTTTCCATGCCTACCTTTGTCTTCAAGCCTTGCATTCCACATTAAAACCATATCTCCCTTCGTGAAATATTTTTGGGTAGTCCTCTTATCATACAAGACTTTACATTGGGCCTGCACCCTTTCATTCTTGTCATGTGCACTAACCCTTAATTCATTGAGTTGAATCAAATCGTTCATCCTGACTGCCATGTCTTCTTCTATATCATCATCATAAGCTTGAATGAACTGGTACATCTGTAGCAAATTATTTTGAGGCAACCTAGCATTAATCCCATATACTAAATCAAAAGGGGCACATCCTATTGCTTTTTTCACTGTAACCCTATCAGCCCATAAAGCTTGTAATAATTTTGAATCCTAGGCTTTCTTGTTTTTATCCAGAACTCTCTTCAGAATCTTGATCAAGCTTTTATTACTAGATTCTGCCTGGCCATTGCCTTGTGGGTGGTAAGCAAATGAGTATGAAATTCTAATACCATTATGCCCACAAAAATCAAAAAAATCCTTTGATCTAAAACATAATGCATTATCAACCACCACAGTTTTTGGGCAACCAAATCTTGTCAAAATATTTTGCATCATAAAGTCTGTCACTACTTTGCTAGTTGCCCTTCTTGTAGGGATTGCTTCAACCCATTTAGTAAAATAATTAGTTGCCACCAAGATATAAGAATGCCCACCACTAGACCTATTAGGGATCTCCCCAATGAAATCCATACCCCACTTCTGAAAAGGGGCTTGAACAGAAACAGGCCTGAGTGGAACATTCCCACTGAATTTCAACTTTTCTGAAAACCTTTGGCAGGGATCACATCTCTTAACAAACCGATGGGCATCTTTAAAAAGTGTAGGCCACCAAAAACCTACTCTAATGATCTTGTGAGCCGTAGTTTTAGCCATATAATGCCCTCCACAGACTCCACTGTGCATATCTTTTATCAGAAGTTCGGCCTTTTCCTGATCTACACATCTAAGTAAAACACCTTCATTGCTCCTCCACCAGAGCTCACCTTTTATAATTGCATATCTCATTGATTGGAGTCTGATAGTTCTTTTCTTATTATTATCCATCTCAGGGGGTAGGATCATCTTTTGCAAATATTGGACAATATCTTTGTACCATTCACAACAGTCCATATTGCAAATATAAGGTCTCTGATCCTCTTCCAACATGTTTATTTGTTTTTCATTTAGATTACTCTGGGCCATCAACTTTGCTAGGCCTAATCCTCTTACCAGCTTTGTTATGTGGATATCAATGTTAAACTCTTGAATCCTATTTATCCACCTACATCTCCTTCCTGAGACCTCCTGTTGGACCAGGATATCCTTGACAGCAGCACTTGGTACATAAGCAATCACAGTAGCCCCTACCAAATAACACCTAAATGTCTTGATAGCCTTGACTAGAGCATAAGCTTATTTTTCAATAATATCATAATTCAATTCTGCCGCCTGCAAGGTTTTGCTGAAAAAGGAAATGGGTTGCTCAAAACCCTCAGCATTTTTTTGTAATAATACTGCTGCAATAGTGTGGGCTGATGCAAAAGAAAAAACTTGCATTGGCTTGCTATAATCTGGCTTCTTTAAGACTGGGGCATGCTTTATGGCCCTTTTAATGTCATTGAAAGCTTGAATAGCTTCAGTGTTCCACTCAACCTTCGCTCCTTTCTTCAACATTTTGGATATGGGAATGCTAATCTCTGCAAAATTTGTTATAAACCTTCTTAAGAAGTTGACCTGTCCTAAAAAAGACTGAATTCCTTTAACATTTTTTGGTAAAGTTAACTTGTCAATAGCTTCAACTCTTTCTGGATCTATCCTCACACCATCTTTTGAAACAATGTGCCCAAGTAGCTTTCCTTCTGTTACACCAAAAGCACACTTCTTCGGATTCAGAGATACCTCATACTCTAATGCTCTGGTAAAAATCTTTTCAACATGTTGACAATGTTGTTCTTCCTTTGCTGAGAAGGCTGTCAAATCATCCTGATAAACCACCATGAATCTATCAATAAAATCTTCAAAGGCTACATCCATGGCTCTTTGAAAAGTGGCATCAGCATTTGTCAACCCAAAAGGCATTCTTATATAGACATATGTTCCCCAAGGAGTTGTAAATGCGGTCTTGAATTGTTCTGTGTCTTTGACCATGACTTGATTGTAACCAGAAAAGCCATCCATCATGGACATCAACTCTGACCCAGTGACCCTTTGCAACATATTCTCCATGTTTGGTAACCCATAATTATCTTTCAGAGAATTTATATTGAGATTCCTAAAATCCACGCATAGCCTGATATCACCATTTTTCTTTCTAACTGGTACCAGATTTGAAACCCAAGTGGAATGCCTAATAGGTTCAATTATTCTAGCATCTATCATCTTCTTGAGTTCACTCTGCATTTTAGGTGCCAAAGTAGGGTTAACAGGTCTCAACTTCTGTCTAAAAGGCTTTGTGCCCTCCTTGAGGGGAATCTCATGCTGAAAAAGGTCTTCCCTGTAAGCCTTAAGATCGTCATAAGACCAGGCAAAAACATGCCTAAATCTCTTGAGGAGATCAATCAATTTTTTTCTAATTCTTGGGAATAAAGACCTGCCTATATAGACCTTCCTAGGGGCTATTTTTGTGCCCAAATTTATTTCCTCCAGCTCATCAGTTTTAGCAAAATTAGCATGGAAAATTTTATCCTTGTTGTCAAATGCTCTTTCAAGAGCAACCAATCCTTTAGGAACTCTGTTTGATTTCAATTGCAACACTTCTTCCCCAAAAATAACATCCTTGCCATTCACGGTATTAACATAAGAGCTAAAATCCATTTCTTTGTTACCAAAGTGAGACTCACAATGGAGAAATCTTAATATGTCCTGATCATCAGAAAAAACTTGCCAGTTATCTAAATTGTCAGGGATGGAAGGCCTGGTCTGTATCTCCACATTTGAGACATCTACAAAAGTAGCATCCTCTGGTCTAAGGGAAATATTTGCTAATAGGTCAGCCATTCTATTAGAACTTCTCTCCATCCAACAGATATTAAAAGCACTAAAGCTTTCAATCTCATCCCACACAGCATTCCTATATTGTTTCAACTTTTGATTCTTGGAAGCATACTTTGACCTTATTTGGGATACAACCAATTCAGAGTCACCAACTACTTTTAAACATCTTATGCCATGTCTTGATGCCAGTCTCAGACCAATTAATAGAGCCTCATACTCTGCAACATTATTTGTGCAAGTAAACAACAAGGAAAATGAGTACTTGAAAGTTTTACCATTAGGAGATATGAGCAATATTCCAGCTCCAGATCCTTCCCTGCTACTTGCACCATCAAAATACATAGTCCAAAGATCATTTAGGTCAATCCATCCTTCTTGATTTTTTGATCTGTAAGTAGGGTCAACACCTTCATCTTCCTCCTTGTCTTGGACCTTGAAGGCATTGATGTCAGTATCAAGGAAACAATTCATATTGTCTGGCTCCTCTTCTTCTATCATGTGTGGAGTTCTGGATTCTCTAGTAACCCTGATACTTTCTCCCTCAAAATTGAAAGTGGCAAATGATAAGTCACACTGTATGCTTCCTCCCATAGATGCACTCCATTTTCTTGATAGCAGCATCCCATACTGGGGAGGAATATCCACTACTAAAACACTCATAGTCAATAATTTATTAGGATAAGCATCCAACCTATAAGGCAAGGCTTTAATGGTACCAACAACTGGTACTTCTCTTGAATCCATTGCCTGGCACCTACCATGGGGTGAATCCACTTTCAATCCTAAAGACTTCATGATCTCAGTTGGCATAACAGTATTCGATGCTCCAGAATCAATCATGCAATTTTTTAGCAACTTTCCATTTATTTGTAAAGTCAAGAAGAAAGGGTCAACTGTTCCTGCTATGGTATTGACAACATTTGTATCCAAGTAAATCTGAGGAATCTCAGAAACAATCTCCTCACTATAGTTTTCATCTTTATCATTTACCACTGCTATTTGCTTTTCAGTTCCTCCTAAATTTTGAGGATCGGTATGTATTGTGCTCTGTACCCATTTTAAAGCATTCTTCTTATGTTCATCTATTCTCATCATTTCTAATAATGGAACTTTGACAGTGATTTGAGACAGTAATTTATTCATATCAACTGGAATATATTTTGAATCAACTACCTCTGATTTTAGATCCTCAGCTATTTTATCAACCTCCTGGATGGGTACCTCTATAGGCATATCAACTTGAGCTTTGTCCTTATTTTGTATAGCAGGTGATACCTCAGCTATTGGCCTTGGCTTTACTTTATACACAACATTGGGTTTGACATTCCTCTTTATCTTAACCTTATCAGTATGAGGGGAATCCTTGATCTTTTCTTGTGATGTTTTCTTTATAAAAATGCCAGCGGGCTTGGGATCTGAATCACCCACCACTCTATTCCTCAAATTATAATTTGCCTTTGCCTGAGTAACCAAATTTTCTATTATCAAAGCGATCTCTTCATCAGAGGGCCTTCTCAAGGTAGTAGCTGAGTCATTTTTTGAACATTACATTGAATGTTGTCTAGCTCACTATCTTCATTATCTGAAAAGACCTGCTGATGGTACAATTCATTTCTGGCTTGGGAAAATGAGGCATCCTGATTTTCATCTTCCTCAACAGAATTTATTTCACTCAAAATATGAGAAGAAGTCATCCCACACCCCTGATCATCATAAGGCTGCTCCTCCGTGCATTCTTGTTCTTCCCGAGGAGACATGTTCTGGGATATGACATAATAATCAGGGTCATCGGGTGACTGACAGACCATGCACCATGGGATATCTTCCACTGCATTCATTGAATTTCTTTGTAACGGGTCAGGGGTTCTATTATTTGGTCTATCCCCCTTGTCTGGGCTAAAAGGTTTTCCATCCTTCCATTAAGTATTGTAAGGAAAGTTCTGCATCCTTGGCAATTTATTAAAATTGTTGAAGGGAGGGTTGTCTCCTCCTGCAGCTTTATTATTTCTGTTTTCACCAGGCTTCAGATCCTTGATTGCCTTAAGAATTTGTTTCAGGCTTTCCTCATCCTTTGGTTTAACACTTTGGGGCTTTCCTTGATCCTTTCTATTTAACAAAGGTGATCTGTTATCTTCTCTCCTTCCCAACTTCCCTGAGATTCTTCGATTACTTTCTATATTCACAGCTAACTTGTAGGCTTCAACAAGGCTCCTTGGATTTTTGTCTCTCAATAAGTAACCCATTTTTGAGTCAAAGGCATTCAAATATGTAACAAGGCATACCCTATCATCCAATCTAATGACTTGCAATAGTTTATGCATGGCCTTTTGAAACCTGACATTAAATTCAACAACATCTTCATTGAAATCATTTTTTATGTTATTAAATTCATTCAGCATAAAGCCCTCATGTGTCTTATCACCATACTGCTCTTTAAAAAAATGCCTAAGCTGATTCCATGAACCTATGCTACCATGAGGCAAAGCTCTAAACCAGTCTCTTGAATCTTCTGTTAGAGATTGCACAAATAATTTCATAATAACATCATCTGGTACAATATTGTAATCATCAATTACATCAATGAATTTTTTTAAATGTTCTTCACAAGTTACAACATTGCTTCCTGTAAATTTAGGGAGCTTTTTCTAATTTCTTCAGGGATGGGGTTGGGATAACCAGGAATGCCATTGAAAACCAACTGCTTGCACCTTTCATGTATAATACCTAAATTTGGAAAACCAGCACCCTGGGATGTGGATGCATTTGTATTTGTAGTAGCAGGACCATTAAATCTTCTTGGTGGGGGAAAGCCATCTGTCTGATTAGTTGGGTGTGCAACACCAGCTCCTTGTGTCATATTCAAAAAACCAGAATCTGTAGGTCCTGCAGACCTCTTAAGAAAATCAATTTTCTTTTTCATTTCTAATGTTGCTGCTTCTAATTCTGCCTTTTCCAGGTGTTTAGCTAGCAACTCTTGCTCCTTCTTGGCTTTTTCCAAATCTACCTCCAGTCTCAAAGACTGGTCAGGATTTTGCTTAGGGTTGACAAGTTCATTGATTGAAATACCTTTGGCTTTTTATTTTCCCTTATCCTTTGGAACAACAGGTAGCTCATTTGTTGGTTCAGGGATGGGAATATAGTTTATAGCCTCTAAGTTGAACAGTTGTCTTTTTAACTGTTCAGCCCTTATCATAGCTTGTCTAATTCTTTCTTCCTTATCCCTTTCCCTTTTTTCTCTGATAGCAGCTTGTTCCTAAATCCTTCTTTCCAGTTGATGAACTTCCTCAAATATATCTTCAGAGTCAGGCAAAGTCATTTTAGATTCATTCTGTTATGTTTGAGGATTTTCTTGCTGACCCTGAGAGTCCTGAAGGCCCTGTGGTATTAAGGACCCAAGGGTGAAAGGAGGAAGAAAATCCTGACCCCCTCTACTCTTACTTCTCGACCTTCCTTGCCTTTGTGAATTATTTCTCCTATTCTGGGATATTCCTTCACCCTCCCTCTCTGTGGGTGAGTAATAATCTTCATATTGATTAAGTCCCAAATCAACTGCCTCCTCATATTCTGAGGCATTTCCTTCTTGACTAGGAGGAGGAATATTATGTTGTCTAGGGTTTCCCCTCTGTCTCCAAGTCAAAGACATATCGTTGGTATCTTTGTCCTTCTTACCTTGGTTTCTTCTAGATGTAATAGGAAGCCCACCCTGAAGACTTTTCTCAGGGTGTTCCCTACTATATGACCTTATATTTCTGAAATTCATACTGCTATAACTCTTTGTACTTTTAATGGAAACCACTAGATATGATAAACAAGCCAGCCAGGAGTCAAAGCTCTACTCGTACCCGCGTTGTTTATGCTGATTTGTAACACCAGAGATATCAACTGATTTAAATAGCCAAGTTAGGAGTCTAGCTCAACTTGAAACCTACACTATTTTCTTCTGATTACAATCTCTATTCCCCAGCAGAGTCACCATTTTGTTGGTTCCTGGAAAGGAGTTTACACCCAAAGAGACACCAATATGCCTATGATGGATATTAAGGATTGGTTAGTTCCAAATGTGGGCAATCTATAGGCAACTGGACCAACTATAGGGATGGATTTTCCCTCTTCTACTTCTGGCTCTGTCAAACCAAGGCGGGTACACCTGATCCAATAGTATTTAAATCTTAACTGATAGTCTTAACTCTGCCCCTTATTTCTTTATTGGATCTTTCAACAGATGAAAACAGTGAGAGAATACTAAACAACAACCTATTGTTCATTGATCCTCCATCATTGGGTAGGACAATACATAAAAGTAAATAAAACTAAAATGACTGGTAGTGATTTTAAGATTTTGGGACTTTGAAATCTGAATCACCTTCTCAGAACAAAGATAGGAGAATACAGGCCAGTGTCTTATCCATTGGGCAATAGAATCATAAAATAGAAAGGATCCCAAAACAACTTTGAGAACAACTGGTTTTTGAATCGTAAATACAAATACCCCAACTCTTCCCTACTTACAGATAATCCTTATGCAAATTCAATGAACACATACTTTACTTTGAGTAATATTTAATCCAACCCTAGGTCAGAACTCAAAGCGAGATACATACACATAAACCCTAAAATAGGCTTAAAGATTCATAGAACAAACACAATGGAGAGGTAAAGATTTGGTATTTGTATTAAGTATAACCATGATCATTTACATACATCATATTCTGAATAACAAACTTACTGGATAATGGTGCCAACTTTTATTAGTTCTCTATTATCCTGACAAAATCATGCAAATTTACAATCCTCGACTGAGTAGCAGGGCTTCAGAATTCTCTTTTTCTTCTTACACCTAACTCACTCAATGCCTAGAATGGCCATGGGAAATCCTTTTATATACAAGGAAATGCGATAAGCTTCCGGTCATTCTAGGGTTTACAAAATATCAACCCTAAAACTTTTCAACAACTATAAAATTTACAATAAATACACTCAGTCACAATGGTGAGGAAAATGCAGCTGAGCCGACCTTCTTCACGTCTTTTAATGCAATCTTTGGGCAGCTATTAACAAATCTGATCTGTGATATTTGCTGTCCATTCTGTAATGAATATTTCCTCATATCTCAACCACCCTAATGACTCAAAATTTACTGTTCTGATCTACTTTAAGAAGCTGGCGGTGTATCTTCACTCTCCACAGCTAGCATGTACTGAGATCTCCATTTATTATACACCTCTTCACTTGGGAACTCAAACTTAACAAATTCATTCTTCTCGGTAGACAACTGTTCCCATTCACTAATGATCTGTATGATTTTCTGTTGAATGGTGTCAAACATTAACTTGGAATTTATCAACATTTTAATTGTGCCACTGAAAGAAGACTTATCACTTAAAACATTATTGATTCGTTCTATGAGGAGTCCATCTAACTCCTCCCTCCACTGATAAGTTTCCTTAAATTCTCCTTTGTCTGTAAAAATAGGAGGCACCAGTTCATAACTTGAAAGCATTAGTTCAGATTTCAACATACTTGTCCTCCTGATAAAAATATCCATAGAAATGTTGAAATGCACCAACTTCTTCACAATTTGATGCAATGGCTTTATTAAAGGATCCGGGGCCTCCTGTCCCTTTGATAACATACAAAATAGTTTTACATTGGGAGACCTTTCAATCCATCTCTTCAAAACTGGAGCCATTTCATCCCTCTCTTTATTAATAATCTTAAGCAAAGAAATAAACTTATCCATATGGCTATGTATAATAGAAGGTTTTAAATCTACTACAAATTCCATAATCACCCCTACTATTCTTTCTTCATATTTCTGATTTATTAAAGCTGTGGCCTTTGCGTTCTCATTCCTTTCCTTTTCCAATTGTTCCCTGATTTCCCTCAATTTATTTGTTTCCTCTGTTAGCTTCAGCTTCTCCCAAGCAACCCTTGCATCCATATCTATTTCTGGGAGTGGTGAGGGTGGAAATTCAATTATTGGGCTTGAAGATGAGGCCACCACAGGCTTATTAGAAATTGCTAATTGAGGAGATCTTTGGTCCTGTGGTCCTGATAACTGGACAATCAGTTTGTCTTTTTGAATTAGCTCAACTTTGAGCTCATTATAAGATTTAAGGACCATTTCAAATTTTAGCCTAAGCTCTTCCTTTTCTCTGGCATCCTTCTCTGCCACACTAACATTGAACTTGACAGTTTCAAGAATCAAATTAGAGGCCTCCACACCAGATGTTTCTCCCACTCTCTGAACCATTAGGCTCCTTGTATACCCTGTGGAGAAATCACTCTTCTTCCCTTTATTTTTGTCTTTATCTAAAGACCACATGACCAGAGCAGCATGATCTTCAGAAAAAGTAATTCCCCTAGCTGCCTGCTTAGCCTGTTCTAGTGTAGTTAGGGTCTTTACCTTGCTCTTCCTTACTTGGTCAAAAACAATGGCATCAGCAATGTCCCATTCTAGTAGGATCAGAATCCCTACTGTATGAATCATGGCTCTCCCTTCTTCTGGAGTGATCTTCTCAAATTGTTTAGGCATTTGTGCCTTGGTCTCCTCCTCTATTTCTTTCACATCTTTATCAGGGGATTCTTCCTTCTTCTTCTCACAAATCTCCTTAAACTGATTGATTTTCATTCTCCATAAGAGCTGTGAGAAGGCCCTGGTTTTAACAAAATCATCATCGGCAAGGAAAGATTCACTTGCCTGTTTTAGAATAGGGTCTATTTGTTTACCTTCAAATTCCTCTACTGTGAGATCCATGGCCACCTCCCTAGGTGCCTCCGGCATTCCCTCTTGCAAATCTTCATTAAAAACAAAAAGATTTCCTTCATCCCTTAACTGCACCAGCTGCTCTACTGCCCCATGCTCATCCAACTAAATAGGGGAATGAGAAGGAGAGTAAATCTCCTCTACCGGTCCTTTTTCATCTTGTTTTTGCCTTTTTGGGGAAGGTGCCTGCACTGCTGGATCACCAAGTGGTCTCTTCCCTCTTGAAGTGGAAGGAACATCTTCACTTCCTTGTTGTGAGGTCAGAAGGACAGTATGTCCACTCCTCTTCTGTACTGTGTACACCCCCTTAGGGATCAACTTCATATATTTGGGCTGATTTAAAATCTGCCTAGCCTTTTCTGGATCTGTCTTAGTCACAGATACCCTTTTCTCATTTACAGCACTCATGAGTCCCACAAAATTCTCCATAAGGACATTAACCTTTCTAGCCCATGGTGCAAAACTAATCAATGGATCATAAGTTTTATCAAAGTTCTGAATAAAACCTATAGACTTGTTATAAATCACCCATTTTTCTTTCCTAATTTCCTGAGTTTGAAGGTCAAACTCATTTCTTATTATGTCTTCTGGAAAATTAAATTGATGCTCAATAAGAGCACACCTCACCTTATCTTTGAACATGCCTGAAAGGAAACCCTCTGTATCTGCACACCTCACCACTGCCTTTGACATTCTGTAGGGTTGCAAAACCTTATGCAGGTGCACCCATCCTCCTTTCATAATTACATACTGATGTGCCAGAGTTACATCAGGAAAGAAAGTTCCTCTACCTTTGCCAGTGAGTGTGGTTTCTTGCAAATTTCTAATTTGTCTTAAGATCTCAGCATATCCTAGCTTCAATGGGACCTGATATGGCAAAATACAAGGTGCCACCTTACTGCCATACACTCTAAACACTGTGGAGACTGGATACAAAATGATGTCTCCAAAATTATGGACAATGGTAATGTCCTTGCAGTAATCCATCGGCCTAATCAATCTTAATAACTCTTTTGGGATTCTTGGATTATCAATAAACAAAAGAGACCTAAGCCTCGATGCCAAATCCCTATCAAAGGCAATATAACTAGCATCAGTTCTGTCCCAGGACAAGGCTGTGGTCCACAATTGCACTGGGAGAGTCTCTCCATATCTTTCCTTCTCAATATTCATCGTTGTACTAAAAAACTTCTCACCCTTATACAAAAACATGTGCATAAGCATCGAGTACCACCCGAATGGTCTAGAGACCTTCATATTCTTAATTCCTATTAATCCTTCATGAATTATTTCAGCCAAATGAGAAGCAAAGTCAAAAATGAGGGCAAGCTGGGGGTGGAGTGACTGCACCATCATGAACATAAAAGGTACTGGCATATGAGTCTTCTCATCATGCCCTAGGATCAAAGATAAAGACTTATAAACTTCCTGTGCCTTTTTACTGAATAAATCTAGCCTGATGGGCTCTAGTGTACTTGAACTGACAGCACACATTGATCCTATCTGATCAAAATATTGCCTTAGAGGTCCTGCCCTTAGATAGTCCTTCTGTGCCTCATAAATCTCAGTGAACTCCATGAAATCTATTTTTTCCAACCCCACAGACGGTTCATTTAATGAGAAAACCTATCTAATCTCATCCTCGGTAATGCTTATCAGGTCTCTTCCGCTTACATCCTTGACACATCTTGTCACAGGATCATAACATTTAGCAATCTGTATTAACAATTCATCATCCATGAAAACCCCAGGGCATACCAACCTCCCAATGTCAAACTGCCATACATTATTGAGGGGCGCACAAGCATTCATTTGTGAATATGCCGATTTAAAAAGAATAAGACCATTGTGCTTATCGCCCACTTTAGCATCTCTCATCCAATTCCCTCTGTCATAGAAACCCTCTGCAACTGAATCTCTAGGATGTCTCAGAGTGAGCTCTTTTACTCTTTGTGCCCCATTATCAGAAAATGGGAGCAACTGCATCAAATCCTCAAAAATTCCTCTCTTACCATATTCTGTTTGACCAGACAAACTTCTCTTGGGCGGCATTTTGAAAATAGGGCTTCTTACCAAGGTATGAATTCCCAATAAGACTTCAAACAATATCACTGACCATATGAAAGAAAACCCCACAAAGCTTTACAAATTTCAAATGACTTGGACGCAAGAGTAAACCTACCAGGCACCTAAAAATCTTTCGCTTGAAAGCACTGCATGGAAAAATTATCACCGGAGAACACACGAGAACAGTGAAGAAAAAGATTAATCAGATTCTGGTATATAACATCTGCTAACAGCTCACAATTCTCCTGCACGTAACAAATTTATTCCACCATTACTGAGGTTGGCAGCCCTATCACTCACTGGACGTGAAAACGTCACTCAAGAGAAAAATTCAAATTCAAGTCGTTGATATATTTCATTTTCGGTGCATCGGGCGGTAGAAAATCTTATCAGCAAAATCCTATAGTACCTTTAGCAAGCTAGTTCTCGACCAACAAGAACATTTCAAAATTAACATGTGCAAAAAATAAATTCTTTAAGTTCATCTTGGTCTGAGCAGTGATCTTTACACGTCACCATCATCCGTGGCCAATCAAAATGCCCACCTCATTAATAAATCTAACATAGAGGACCCACCAAAAGGCTTCCATCTCTTTATTCAAATCAACGGTTGTCGCTAAACCGCAAACTTAAAACCCAAGCATCTCATCCCAATGGTTTAACGACAACCGTGGGATCTTGCAGCATTTTAATCATCTGAGAAACTAAAGTCCCGCTGTGACACATAAGCGGGCACATATCAAATCAAAACACGCCACGCAGCAAAAAACTGACAAGTGGGCCCAGTCCCTTTCTAACTCGGAGCACTTCGAAAATAGTCAGATCACAGCTATCATCCAACCAATAAGAAATAAACATGTCAAAATGAACTAGCGCAACAAGGGGTCCACTGAGCATTTAAGTCTCTAAGAAGATCGGACGGTCATCGCTATACCGTGAACTTAAAATCTGCACATCTTTGATCAACGGTATAACGAGAACCGTCTGATCAAACTGAAGATTAACCCTTTGGAAAACACGGCCCCACAAATAAACACATCATCTTCTGTTAATCAAATCATATTGCGCCACATTTTCATACGGGCGGGTCCCTTCTGACTATCCTTTACCGTCTTTTAAAAATGCGTCAGCTGCCACCTAGCTTTCCAAGAACCAACAAGAACCACAAGAATTAATGACCTGGCACTGTTAGGACCCACCGAATCCTTTTCAAACATAGTAAATCCGACGGTCGTCGCTATACCGCAAGCTTAACGTGCAAGCATCTCGGATCAATGGTATAACGACCACCGTAGATCTTCTCCGCCCTTTAAAGTCCACAAACTCTTCCTCGAGTCGGGCCCACCTTTGAGACAGGTGGTAACTCGTCGCTATATCGCATGTCAGAGAAAATTGACAATCGGGGTCTTGTGGTGTAACGACAGCCACTCATTTTGCTTTAGTGAGAACTTTAGGAAAATATACCGAAAACCTTGGCCTAGAGAAATAAAAAGGAGAAGAGGGGGACGGGAGCCAACAACTTTCTAACTACAAACGCATGACTTAAAAAGGTTAAAGGCACATGTGAATTAGCATCTTTAGTGAATCAAAAAGGTAACACGAAAATACAAAAAGGAACAAACCAACCTAGGGTTTGGAAACGAGGGAGGAAACCCAAGCCAAAAACGTGGAGCCAAAAATATTTTAAAAAGTGATAACAAACCCTAGTTTGAACAATTCTAGACCAATGATATCAGAAGAGCCACTTGCATTAATCATGCCAATTTTGGCATCCCTTATGTAATTATCCTTATCATAGAGACTGTCTGCAATTTGTAGCATAGGTTCTTTTGGCATCAATTCCTTGGCTTTCACTAAATGTGTGGTTGACTGATCTAGTAATTCTAATAAATCTTTATGCAAACCCCTTTCACTGTACTCAATTTTACCGGTTAAGCTTTTTCTTGGTGGCATTTGAGGGTAAATATTTTTTTATTGTTTATGCAAGAGAATTATCACAACCATGTATAAAGGTTTGAACAAGAAATGTGCAAATATTGACTAACCTTTATAGGGAATCCTTCAAGAAACAATAACTAGGTCTGCTAATTTTCTTGTCCAGGCGTCTGCAAATTTATTATATTTGTGTTTGTGAGAATGCATGAACTTCTTTTCAGCAATTTACTTCACACAATGCAGGTATTACATTTCTGATAAATTAATCTATCATCTGTGAACGGGAAAATTAAATTTCACAGCAGTACTGTTTGAAGTTTGAATCTGGATTGTCGATTTTCTTTATAACATAATTTGATGGCTTTTGTATGCTCGTAATGGTTTGAAATTTTCTATATGAACATAGGACTATTTTTTTATTACGATGTATCAACGGTAAATCCTTAATTGCATCACTTAGTAGGCAGTAATAATTTTACTTTATGATTAGACATAAAGTAATTCATCGAGGTCTTCATTCTAAATAAACGCCTATCGCATGATCGAAAAGATTAGAAAGCTTGCATGCGAACAAACGACGACTGTAAGATCATTCATGCAATGTTGATTCCTTAGATAAGCGCTGACAGGTAGAATGAAAGTAATTAATTTCGGATGTAGTAGTTTGTAACGGTTAAATTGGATATGCGATAAAAAGATAGTAGAGCTAGGTATGTCAGATAGTAGTTAGTGGGATATTTTACCCTGATCAATTTAGTAACTTAATTAGAAGTTTAAAATTAATTTCTATTTGTGAAAATTGTTATAATTTAGATATGTATATAGAATCTATTTTGTCGAATAATCATTAAAATGTTACATAATTGTTTAACTTTGTATAATCACAAATATGATTGTAATATACTTGTAGTTGACATATCCGGTTTAGATGTTAATGACCTTAAAATTCATATTAAAACTAATTTTTTTAGTAATTGGTGCTTTTGAATGTGGGTTTCGGATTTTTATGTAAACAACTGTTAAATGCCACATTTGATCGACTATCTTTATAACCAGGACCTAGTTGGAAACAGTGCTAAGTTGTATATAAAAAGAAATGGGTGTCGCATGGTCACTAACGATCAAAGGATTCATTACGAGCTTGCGAAAACTGTAAGATCTCATAATAGTTTCAACAGACAAATATAATGCCGAAACATGTGTGAATTAAATTTTAAATTCATGAGGAAATAATAAAATCTCTTCGCCTTTTAGAGTTAGGAAAATAAAAAAGAGGTCACTTGTAGGAAAATAAATATTAGGAATATGAATCAAGTGGATGATAAATTCAAACATGTGTGTTTGTAGGAAGTTAAGCAAGATTTTAAAAGACTGAGGTAGGGTTTTCTTTTAAAAGGAAAGGCATTTAGGGTTTTTTCATCATTGGTTATTTAATTAGGGCTTATATTGAATACAAACATTTGAGTTTGTATACAATCTGGAACAGTATGAATTAACTGAATCTTTCTTAGATTTGTAACAGATATGTTTTCATTGTGGTGGTTGTTGTCAGTGAATTTTCTGGAAAAACGCTAACAGTCTACTTTTGATCAGACCGTTGTTGTTGATGTACAAAGCAAACATTGTTTTATTGGGATCTTGCGACAAGAATAAATTTAGGGCATATCTCATTTGGTTCATTGTTTACAGCAAAGCAAAATGAACATATGGTATTGCAAAACCGAAATGGGCAACAATGGTGATGAGAGTTATTGGGTGTTGATGAAAAACTGGAATTTGGGCATAGTCGAATAATATATATAAATTTGTATGGCTTTCAACTAAGTCATTTTGTGAATATCAAATACATAGATAAGTTTTATTTCTATGTTCATATATTAGGAAATTTTGTTATCTGAAAGATATCAATGCAGATAACAAAGTTAGCTTAAATGATAGACATTCTTGTACAAAAAATGTGCAGTTTGTATCAAGCAATGAAAAATGTCTTAAATCTGTGTATGGGTCAAATCAAATATAATCTATATACAAAAACATATGATTACATATGTTGAATATTATAAGTAAACTATTGTCTTAAGCAATCTTCAAAGCGAGAACAATTATGCTTTGAGTTTCTTGGCCACCAAAAGTAGATGTTTTGATACTTAGATCAAAGACAAACTCAGAACCATAAAGATTATCCAAAAGTTGTTTGTCTGCACTGGGTTTAGCAAGCAGCAGCTGAATATCTTCTGCATCCACACCCAATAAAGCATTTTCAAGGCCTTCAAAGGCAGTAACATTGTGAAGCTCACCTAATGGATTCTGCAATTCCATATTAACCATGTAGCTGAAATCACATATTGGAATATGAACACAACATTTAGGACATTCATATTTCCCAGTATGATTCTGAACAACTTTTTTTTTACATTTTTTTCCATTAATGATTCGAGGACATGAAAGATAATAAAAGTTATCCACATCAAGTCTATAAATTTGTGTTGTTACGCAAATAGGAATCATGGAATGGAAGTCTTTTGTACAGATGGTAGACATTGGTTGTTGATTTGTAAATCTAGCAACTATTGTTGGCTCTTTAGTTAGAGAAATAGAAGACTGATCTTCTCTTATTCCTGCAGACCATGTCAAAAGACAAGCAGCCTCAGTTAAAATTGGATTGATAAGAACATTGGTTGAAAAAATAGTATCCAATGACTTACCAGACCATGAAAGCAAATGAGCAGATTTAATTAAAACAACAATTGTCTTACATTCCTTGAACAAATTCAGAATTTGTTGTCCTTCATTCTCACAATGATGCCCCCATAGAGTCACTTCAATAGAGTAGCCAGAGATATCTTTGATACGCATATTACACTTTTTTATTTCTATAAAAAAAAAATTTCTAATGGTACTTGATGTATTGATAGAAACAACAATTCCAATCACATCCACTAGTGAATTAACAGGAAAAGTTTCAAGAGATTCAATACTCTTCATATGGAAATCATGTTCAAGAACTACAGACTGAACACATGTGGAAGGTATGATTCTTGAAGAACTCTGAAGGACTATTTCATAGGGATTGGTTGAACTATTGAATTTTGAATTTGCAACTTTTACAGAACCGTTATAAATCAAATAAAGATTATTTGATTGAATAATTTCAAAAAAATTATTAACCAGTTCATTGAAACAAGTTATATGTATACCAATTCCTTATTTGTCTATGAAGTCAAATCCGAATACTTTAGCCTCTTTAGACATTTTTGTAAAACAATGGATAGGTGATTTTTGTAAAGCACGACCCTCAATAGTCCATAACTTGTGGTATGGAGTGAGCAGTTTTATGCCAATTGTGTTACATGAAGCATCTAAAACTCCATGACTGCTAGATGATGCTATCTATTTAGTACCTTGTACTATAGCTACTTGAAACCCAATAATTTCTCCATGATTTGACACTATATCTAAATTATCAATTAGAATAGCCCTATAAATAGAAACAAAATAGACATTTAATAAACTTTTATAATTGAATTTTCATAAGTACAATAAAATATAGTAAAATAATTGGCATACATGTAATTGTGGAGTTGCTTGCAAGAGTATTCTTTGATGCAAACAATGGAACCTTTAACTAAAGCCTCCTCCACTACAAGGGTGTTAAATTGTTCTAGCAAAAGGGTAAAGTGTGTATGCACACCATCAGAAAGTTCCAGATGATATTTTGTACTCACAGTATGTTGTTGTTCAATAGAATGTAATGATACAATTTGAAAACATGGTTCTTTGATGGAAATACCATCCATTATTTGACTAATTGCTCCTTGTGTTAATAAGGCCATTTTTGTTACCTATTTAATGGCAGATAGTATGATGTCAGTAATCAAAAGTATATCATAAACATATACACTATATTTCTCAGTGATGCATTGTTGAACAAAAAATGTACATATCATTTTTTGATACAAACAATTTGTTCGATGTTCAAATCTAAGAAATGAACAAAATACACAATCCTAAAAACATAACTTAAAACAACCTGTGATAACAATGCCTCCATAATGATGAACTTGAAATGTCTTGATGGTTAGGTCAATGTATATATTGAAATCTATATAAAAGTTTCTATAAAATATGTTATTGGTTCAGAAAAGTATTATCAAAATAGTTCTTATATAGGCTATGATGACGGTCAATGAAGGCAGTCATCTTGAACACCAAAAGAAAAAAACTGTTACCAACCAAACCATTTAACATTGAATGCAATTTAATGTATTTGCAACAACTGTCAAGTATACAAGGAAAAACTGCAAATACAGCAAGGAGATGTAGTAATTGAGTAGCAATAAATAGTCGTTCAGAATCATGAAATGGCTATTTACGTCAATATCAAAAAGTCATAGATATTTAAACATAACAAATACCGCAATACATATTGAAAAAAATATTATTCACAAATTATAAAAAAGATCATTTTAATTTTTTGCACTGTAAACCATTATGATAAAGTACACCTACATATATTACCAAGTAGAACGTGTCTTCAAGTCAATCTAGAAGTTTTTTTTTTAATGTATACAATTATATCTATTGTAAAATTTTACCTGTGGTTGTTGATAGATATTAAATGGTAATAAATTTGAAAAGGAATGCGTATAGTATTTGCTTTCTTCTTATAATTTTAATAATAGCCAACGACTACAATGAATAATTTACATGTTGGCCCTTTTATTTTCTGTATATAAATTTTTAACGTCGAATATAGTATTGATCTACATATATAGCCGATGATGGAAAACATTGCATTCAAAACAAATATTTACTGTCTACAAGTTGGAAGAGTAATAATTTGTAAAATCATGGATATTACTCATTCAATTTATATGATATTCATTGGTAATCGCAATCTTTTATTTTAAGGGATGCCGCATGTTCGCAAGGGACAATCAAAATCTTTGTGAACATACAACAGTTGTTCGTTCAAGATGCATCGATGATCAACCTTGCATCGCAGTACCGATGACCCAGTTAATAGCTACGATGGAATACAATCGTTAGATGTTCCATCTAACAGTCAATATTATTTCCTTTTCCATAGTCGACATAAAGGAAGATATCATGGCCTCGATAATAGATCAACGGTCACCGCATGATTGCAAGGGTTGCTTAGATTCTTAGCGGAGACACAACAATCATTAGATCGGTCATTCACTATTGATCCCATAAGTTACTGGAAACTGTGACAGCTGGCACATCATCATTTGACGCAAGTGCCTACCTGTCATTCAACCATTCTCCTCCCATTCGTGATATATTTATGATTTAGCCAATTTAATTGGGAGATTTCAACACCAAGATTATCTCCACTTCTCCATATGAGTTCTCTAGCCGGTAGACAAAGCGGCTTTCGAAAGTTCTAAATACTAAATCTGATGCTATTTCATTACGGAATGCGACATAGTTAATGGGGAAATTTTATTTTGCACTAGTTGTTGCTGAAGTTTGAAACTAGCCCATCGATCTTTTGTAGAAAATAATCTAACAGATGGCGCATGTTCACAAGGGACAATCAAAATCTTTGTGAACATACGACAGCCATTCATTCAAGATGCATCGATGATCAACCTTGCATCGCAGTACCGATGACCTAGTTAATAGCTTCGATAGAATACAACCGTTAGATGCTCCATCTAACAGTCAATATTATTTCCTTTTCCACAGTCGACATAAAGAAAGACATCGTGGCCTCAATAATAGATCAATGGTCACCTCATGATCGCAAGGGTTGCTAAGATTCTTAGCGAAGACACGACAATTGTTAGTTCTGTCATTCGTTGTTGATCCCATAAGTTACTGGAAACTGTGACAGCTGGCACATCATCATTTGACGCAAGCGCCTACCTATCATTTAGCCATTCTCCTCCCATTCGTGATATGTTTGTGATTTAGCCAATTTAATTGGGAGATTTTGACACCAAGGTTATCTCGACTTCTCCATATGTGTTCTCTAACCGGAAGACTATTTCTACATTAACTGAATAAATTGTACGCCACATCTGTAAATGTATCCTTCACCACTGTGTTAAACTACCGTACAGAAGGAACGAAGTACCACCTTTGATGAATATGTCAAGGCTGCAAAAAGGTAAAATAGACAGCAACGAACAAATAAGCAATGAGTGTCTTGTAAACCATGAACCTAACTCTAGTTCCTGATGAGTTAAATCATAACCTTGCACTCTGTTCACACAGCACAAATGTTACATTTTATGGTCTTTTCAAAAACCGCAGACGATCCCGATCATTTCAATCATCTTGCATGCGTATGGATCGTTCGACGGCCGTAGATTGACGTAACCCAAGGGGATGGGTTTCATATAAGAAACACCTTCGGCGTAATTAGACATTTTTTATTTAAAATATTTCATAGTTCATTGTTCGTACTTCATAATATTTTCTCAAAATCTTTCACGAAGTTCATAAATTCATATTTTAAATATTTTTTCCAATAAAATCTATTTTCTACTCCAATCTTTCAAAGGGCTTAAAAATTTGTACTTCATTGCAAAATATGTCACCTGAGTATCATCAATCGATACTTTATAGTTATTTGCTCTACAATGCTTCATGTTCTTTTGTTGTGGAACTTTCCAAACACCTTAGAAATTCAGATTTTGCACTAAAATATTTCTTAGGATGGAGAATTCTATGGCTGCTAAAAAATAGAGAATCTCTTGCCCAGAAAAGATGATCTGGTATACAAAGAATACATACTGTGTAACCTGTTCCTTGTGAAGCTATGGTGGCGCTATCTGATTGCACGGTGTGATACCCCTTTGGAGAGAATGGCCATAGTCTATGAGCTTTCCATCAAAGCATTTTAGTGAAGCCATAACACACAACAAATATGAATGTTGATAGTCGTGGACACAATGCACAAGATGTGTAGTTTTGGATCATATACCTACAGATTTTGACTGAGCATAAGTTTTTGACGCGGGTGAGGAGGACAATTGAGATGGATTTGTGTTCGTTTCTAGGAAATTTGATCCAACATGATAGGAATTTATTACCTAACTTGTAATTTGTGAGTCAGAAAGAGGTGCTAGTTCAAACAACACTTAGGGCTTACAAAAGGTATTTGTGATTTGATCTGACTCGTATTGAAGTTCTTTTTGAATTCTTTCTTAACAGTTAATTTTCGAACGAGGCTACCAAGAGGCTCAGTATGATCTTGAATGATACAAGGTTTTGGTCAATTAAGGGGAAGACAAAGCATCAATAGTAGATGAAGTTGTGTGATTTATTGACCAAACATGCCAATGAGGTGAATGGGTTGAAGGTTGATGCTATTCTCAGAGAGGGAATTAGGAAATTGAGTGATAAGTTTGGGAGGCTATGGATGAGCCTTACAGATTATTACATTTTGCATCAGTTTTTTGTGAAGGCGAGAGATATTTATGAGCAGGGGATGATGGTAGTGATAACTATGAGGGATTTTAGTATTATCTTAAACGCATATACATTGTTTGAGGACAGTGTGCTCAAATAGTGTGCTAACAAAAAAAGGTGGAGACTTTCGGCCTTAATGATGAGGAGGAAGAGGATAATAATGGGGATTTGTAGGGAGGGAAGAAGGGGGCATTGGGGATTGGTGAGGGAGCAGTGGATAGGATGGTGAAGGATGGTGTTGCAGGATGCTATATTTCCGATGACATTGATATTGATCTCAGGAATGGATGGTATTAGGAACAAACATTTACAGTTTTTTGTTTATTTTTCCCTTCCAGTCTCCTTTCATTTGCCTCTCAGATGTGTTGAAATACTTTAAAATAGTTGATAATTAAATCTGAATTGGCATGTTAAAAATCCATAGCATGGTAACTGTCAAATAGAATTCTTGTTTGTAATCGTTTTCATTTTTTTTCATGTTAACCTTCGTCATTGGGATTTGAAATGCTAAGGAACTATTGTAGACCTATAGAGACATAAATATATGCAAGAAAATTAGTTAAAAACACCAGAAAAGGCCTTCAAGTGTTGTTAATGAGCAATTGCATGTAAAGCACCTAGATAGAAAACATATCAATATATCTGATTTTTCTCTTAGTAAAATAAGCATCCAGAAATACACAGAAAAGTAAAATTGTTCCTAGAGAAACTGAGATGGAAACCGTTGTTCTTAGGATGTTTCCTAATATCCAAAGCATCATTTTATTCATATCCTTTAATCATTGCAGTCCATGAGACCATAATTTTTGGGGTGTTATTGTGAAACAATTCAAGCACCTTGTCTTTGCTTCCACAATTTGTATGCATGTCTACATGGCACTAACAATTACAATATCTAATAAAAGTCCATTTTCAATTATAATTTGATGCATATCTATGGTGTGTCGCAAATCTCCTATTTTAGCACAGATTGGTAGGCTACTAAAAGAGGTTGTAGAGACTGGCTTTACACCTACCAAGTGTGTTTTCTTATAAGTTTTCAAGGCCTTGAGATGAGAATGAAAGGGAATTATTTGAACCTTGCTTGCTAGCCATGAAACTTTTTTGTTGGAATGAACAACTGCTTTGTTCCTTTCTAAGTTCTTTTCAACCATCTATTTCATAATGGCTTCTCAGGTTGAGCTAATTTTTTTTATGTTAGTTGTGCTTCATGGACACCTTAACAATTAAAATAAGACCAATATACTCTAGTTTACTTGTGAGTATACACTCACTCAGTTCTCAAATGGAGTACAAAGAGTTACTCCATAGCCCCTTGGGTCTTCACAGAGCTGTAATGAGATATCTAACTCTTTAAAGAACAAATGAAACACTCCTAAATGATCTCACATACTTTTATGATCTTCTAACAGTACAATCATGAGAAATTAGATGAAGAAATATCAGTACAATATCTCTCAACAAGATAACTAAAACTTCAACACATACAATTTGATCTATAAGAAGTTATAAATAGACTCTCTTGTCACAAGGAAACTGGAATGACTGACCAAAAGGACAAAGAGGAAATGTTCAGAACTTGGAATGTTACTGGATGCCATGACTACACAAAATGAGTTTACTACTTCCAGTAGAGATCCGATTGCACGTTTGCCACAATTGTAGCAACTTTATTATGGTAGATAGCAAATTTTCAGTGGTAATTATTCCTTTTCTGCCTGTACAAACTGACAATTTTACCAGAACTAGGAAAACACTCTATTTCTTCATGCCTTCCCATCAACTGAAGCCTGCACATGGATCCTCCATATCACCTTTGAAATTTAAAAAAGTTCCAGTATACAAGTAGTTCTTTGTCCCAAAACATGCTATTAATCACAAAAACTAGATCCTTTTTCGATCACTACAGTTGTCATGTCCAAAGGTGGTGGTTTCTTTTTATCTGCTTCTTATTTATGTAGAGAAGAAAGGCACCAATACAAAGCATTACCTGATATGCAAGCACCCTCAAATGCCACCACTATTACACTTGGTCAAGGCATATCATTCATAATATTGAGCTTTGATCATTGGTTAAATATGACATTATTGGATGTAAACAACATAAAATTAGTGAAGTTTAATTTCAAACTTCAAAGAAATGGAAACTATGACAATGAAACACATACAATTCTTTTTTGAGGTTAGATGCATATGACTCATATTTCCTCAAGATATGAATTACTTGCTTTTACTTCTCTCCACAAAGATTGATTCTTTACTTCACTTTCCTCTTCAGATGTTCTTGACATATTTCGCTGGAAGTGACTTTACCTTCCCACAACCACAAACTCATGCATCTCGCTACGTAGAGATTTTCCTCTCCCCACATTTCACCAAGACATCGCTCCACACATATTTGATTCGTTACAAGGTTCTCTAATTTTTTCTTGACATTTTTTCCTAAGATTTATAAGTCAAGTCAACAACCAAGAGGGAGAATCCAAGAAAAAGGGTGGTGGTCTCTTTGCAGAAAGCAGATTCCATCACCAAGTTTACATATAAATATAATAATGAGTCATTAGGGTGCCCTTCTTTGAAATGAACTTGATGGGAATACAGAGATATCAATATTTATTGTGCAAACTTTAAAGTACATAAGAGATCAAGGTGCATAGCATTTGTTCTCAGCAATGCACAAATGACTCCAATAGTCTGAAATTTAGCAGTCTCACAGAAAAAAAATATCACTTGATTGTCAACATCAATAGATCCATATATAATCAAGTCTGATAGGTGTTGATAGCTATTGTTTCAATATTTATTTTCCAAGTTGGTATGTTCTTGATTGGGCCCTTCCAATCCCATAAAAATAGCCTTCCTTTTCACATAGACCATGGTTGGTTTCAAATTTAGTTTTCTAGAATATTTATTGATTGTGGTACATCTAGACAGTTATGAATAGAAAATGTTGTGTTCAACACACAAAATTGTGCACTCTTGAACATTTAAAGAGAGACAAAAATTAGTGGGCATTTCAAGATAACAAAGCATCGAACGCTTATGTTGATGTTGTGTTCAAACTACATTTAACTTCCTGAACATTGCTGGGTTTTCTTGAATGGGGAGCATAATTCCTAATGTACTCTCTAGTTCTTGCCTGAAATTAATGCTTTTCACACATACCAAAGATTGCAATGGGAACAAAATCTTTGTTTGATCACAGTAGTTTTACATTGGGTTAAAAAGGAATGTTTCAAAAATGAAAAAGTTCGAACACATGGAACTCATATCTGGTGCATTTGTTTTTATTTTTAATTATTTAGAGAAAATCCCTATTCTTGCAAAATATTTGGTAGTGTGCATTATCTTTTGTATGTCAAAGCAAGCTGATGTCAGAAGGGGAAACATGTCAGATAACATCCATATTAAATGAGTCGAATTTGATGATTCCAAGACTCAAAAATTTGGGAACAACAAAGAAAATCAAAATAGTTGAATAGGATCAAAAGTCAAAGCAGACTAGTCTATGCTTAAATCATTGCATTGAAACTCAGCAAGCAACTTGCCCACTTGCAAGGGCTCACAAGTCACACAGTCTTGGCAAGTTACTCCCCTATAAACTCACAAGCAAGTACTCACCAAGTCACTCACGTTCTTATTGATAAAGAGTATTTGGAGACTCCAATCGAGACACTTGCCTGGCAACAAAAAAATGCAAACCGCAGGTAGAGAAATGAAAAAAGAAAATTAAAACCCTCATTTCCTGTCACTTTCTCATTTACACTAGTCTACCATCCATGTTTTTCCAACATTGCATCAATTCATCAACAGTTGATTACAAATGATAGAATTATGAAAATAGCATGCACCGTGAAGGTCCCTATAGCCTTGAAGCCCTTAATTTAGCTGTCGTAAAATCATGTCAGGGACATAGACCCCAGAACCATGTTCTAGTTTTGAAAGGAAAGCTTTAAAAAATGATTTGGCCCGACCACATGGAGAAGAAAAACATTTCTCTCTATTTGGCTTGACATAACCCGAAAAAACAACATTTTCCCTATTTTTATAAAAAAAAATGAACATTTTTTAGTTTCCTAAATTTTTATCCCAATTAAATAAAAAGTAATTGAGTTGCATTTATATTTCTGGTTTACCAAATGAATCTTAATTTTGAATAATGCTATTATGATCACATTTTAAACTCACTATCTAATAGCTAAATTGCTAGTTCATGGCGGGTTGAAGATTGGGTTCAAAGAATTGATTTGCTGACACGACAAAATTTTGAAATGAGGTTTGGATACGTTAGTACAAAAACATATATGTGTGTGTGTGTATGTGTGAATTAACATTTGAATGTCACATCTAGTATAATAAAAAAACAAAAAAACCATAAACTTGTAATTATAGAATCATATCAATATTAAAATAATAATATTTAGTTCAAGTATCATTGGTTTGAATTTCAACAATCAGAGCTTTATACTAAGTTTCAACCATCTAATGAAAAATCTAAACTTCATCTTCTTCTTCTTCATTGAAGGCTTTACTTGATTCACAAACACTGCCAATGTCAATAGGATCAACTGTTCCAATAATATTCTCGTTTTCTAAGTCTTCAAATGCTTACTACTTTTTCACTGTATAGAGAGCTTGTTTGTTTGTAATTAACATCCACTTGGAAAATGTTAAGGTAGCTTTCAACTCCCTTCACCTATTAGAAATTTTATTTAATGTTTAAAATATAATTTATTGCAATTAATCAGGCAAGGCTAACACAACAAAATTTCCTCACATTAGTGTCCTAATTTTACGATATGAATGACAAGTTTGGGAGATAACAGATAGTTAAACTCCAACTTAGTAATGCCGCAGACATTGATAGTAGGAGAGGAACGCGCGAGTAAGTGAGAATGAGGGGGGAGTCCTTTTTTGAAAGGAGGAACGAATGAATCTATTGGGGCACGACTTTCATTTTGAGAGAGAGGAGAGGGAAGCGTGACAGTTTTGGAGAAGAGAAGGAGCGCAGTAATAAGGAAAGGAGATAGTTTCATATACATGCTACAAAAGATATGCGGGTTGGATGAGATACAATACCAATATGCACGACAACATAAATAAAAATGAGCTGGTACTAAAGGAAGAGACGCGACTGTCAGAGCGAAAGGAAGCAAGAAACAGAGGTGAAAGCTAGAATTTTTATTATTTTGTTATTTTGCATCGATACTTGGGAATTGATTTTGTTATTTTACTTGGAATGGGCACAAAAGAGAGAAGTTACGAAAAGAACAGAGAATAGAAGGCACACAGAACGAAGGAGTAAGGAGAAGTGACAATGGGAATTCTGTAGCTCACAAAGAACTTATACCAGGTATTATTCTCAATAGTGATTAATTTAAATTTTAGAAAAATTATGATGAAGATTGGTTATGTAGTTATGCCCTAATGAACTCAAAGAATATTCACATTTTTAAAAATGATTTACAGTTTTTCTGTGGCAAATTGTTTCTTATTATTTTGTTTTTATAAACTATACAACTAAAAACATATTGGAATGATTTTTTGAAATGAAATTTGTTATCATTATTGAAAAACCCACTTAGAGATAAGACGACAGTATACTTTGTAAACCTGTTAGATACCATCTTATCAAATTTTACATTGAAATCCAGAAAATAAGTTGTTGTTCGAAAAATCATAAAATAATGAGAAGACAGGTCTGTGACTTTCCTATAGAAAATTATTTTTATAGAATTGTCTTAAAAAATATAGAAATAGAAAGAAATTGGCATAAACTTTTAGAAACTGAAATTAGTTAACGTTTTCAAATATAGTCAGTGATTTAAATGTCTCCACATATATAAAGAAATATGTTTAACTATCTTCATATGAAACTCACGGTTTAAATTTAGAAAACATGTTTGTTGTTGTATTTTTTTTAAACTGTGACGGGAAATTGATGTACTTCCTATAGCTTTAGCAATGTTGTTTTTTTGTTCATTCAAAACTGTCACAAGAGATATATGAACTTGCATGTTCACATAAATTTTGAAATATAGATTTTCTTTCATTACCTTGTATCTGAGATTTGGGTATATATATATTATTTCATAAATAAGTAAATGTTGTATTGATAGAAAAATCATTTACTTTATCATAGAAGACTGACTAGTGAAACTACCGTTAAAAAGGGATAAATTAGAAAAGGAGTTTATTTGGAAATATGAATTTATGTTGTTTTAGTCTTTTTATTTTATGTTTAGAGGAAGATATCATACGAAAAGGTGCCGAATATGGATAAACAAAGAAGGGTAATTTTATTTTTCTTTACCCGCCAATAGAAATTTGGTTATTAAATGCTTAGGCCAGAAGTATGGAAACACATAATGGATTTTGTGTTGGTTATTTTTCATTCTCTCTGCTATAGCTATGTTAGTTCTACTTTTATGTATGAAAAAAGTAGTTAGTTCACGGCTTGCACCAGATTCCTTTCCAATCCATCAGTACCGAGTTGATAGATTTCTCAAGTAGGGTCGATTTTCTCTTCATTTTAGGATGAGCCCCGGAGGAGATAACCACTTCGTGGTTGGGCGGATTAAGCATCTGCATCATATTTTCATCTTGAGATTTGCAGATGCACATATTTATAATGGCTTAGGAGATCGGAACATGCAGATGGATGATTGATAGTCCGATGGCATTTATATGGATACCTTGTACCATATCGACCTTTTGGTCATGTACCTTATTATGTTGTATATTTTGATATATGATGTGCAACACTATGGTCGACATATTTTATGTATTTACCACCTCATGTTGTATTATTGATGATTTATGTACAATTGACAGTATGGTCGATTTCTTATTGTTGTACATGAGGATATTCAACATTATTTTCAGATTATTGTAATTTCTTATTTTGAGGAATGAAATATATTATGTGGAGAAGTCTTTATGTTTTTGTAGACTTTATTTCATTGTTTGACTTTATGAGTTTTCCATTGATGAGCTTATGTGTCACTTGTGAGATAGAAATGGTCTTTACAGTATGTTTGTCCATGTACTTTCTTACATTGAATAAGCTGAGAATTTTTTAGATTCATGTCCTTCATTGCATCCAAAAGGATAAGATTTATGCATATCTTTGTAGATTTTTATTACAATTTTTTTTAATCTATGAAAATCTATTTTTTTCACAAATTATAATTCATCAAATGCTTGAATGATTCAAGAAATGTAAAATTTTTTAAAATGTTAATATTCTTTCAGGAATGGAAAAAAGTGAATGAATTATATAATGATTATTAGGGAAATAAGTGAATAGAAAGAGAAAAAGTAATCATTTTAAATCATTAACATATATGTACAAATGTTATAAGTATAGAATTGCATGTCACCTTTTTGTGATTCTCTAACGTTGTTGGTCTACTGAAAAAAGGTAAATTGCATCCATTGGTAGCATAAGCAATCCAACTTGTCCACCAAAAAGATAATATTTGATTAATAATATAAACCTAAAATATTTAGTAGGATTAATAAATAAATAAAAATTATGGTAAAAAAAATTATAACAAAAAGGTCTTACAGAAAAAATGTGAATTGATATAGTTGCATCTACATATGCATTAAATAGTTCCAATTGTAACCACAATAGTAATCAAATATAATAGATCCAGTTACAGATCTCCTACCAACACTTCTTTACCCTCCTCCAAAATTGAACACTTCCTTTTGTCACAAGGCTTATACCTATCTTCATAATAACCTTCGGTCTTCTTATTTCTACTTGCATGGTTTAATACATTTGATGCATAAACATGCTTGCATCAAACTACCTTCAACATACTCACACACATTTTGTGTATTGGATTCAAAATGAATGTTATATATATATATATATATATATATATATATATATATATATATATATATATATATATATATATATATATATATATATATATATATATATATATTGGTTAAAACACAATAGTGTGTCCCACTTTTTGGGATGAAGAAAATCTACTTTCTACAACAAAAAAAAATTTAGGGCCTTCACTCAAAGTGGGTACTTCAGGTGAAGGGGAAGACCCACTTCGCGTGAAGTACCCTGCGTAGGGTACTTTGCGTCAAGACCCCACTTCGCGCAAAGCACCCTGCGTAGGGTACTTCGCGTGAACCTCTTTTGGTCGGATTTCTTTATAAATTTTTGGCATTTCTTTTTTATTTTCATTGTTTAGTGTTTGGATTTTGTGGACTCAGGGCTTAGAGCGAACCAGTGTTGTCCAGTACGACATCAACACCTCCCGAGCATTTTCAACCTCTTCAGATTGTTAGTAGTATCATGTATATGCATTTTTCTCATTTTTTATTATAAATTATATGTTTTATATTTATTTTAGTTAGTTATTTATTTTAAATAATTAATAGTTTGTAGAAATGTTAGAAAATCGTAGTTAAATATTAGAATATGTTAGAAAATGAATAGTAGAATGTTAGAAAATCATAGTAGAATGTTAGAAAATCATAGTAGAATTGTTAGAAAATTTTAGAAAACATTAAAAATTGTAGTATAAATGTTAGAATATGTTAGAAAATCATAGAAAATCATAGTAGTTTGTTAGAAAATGTTAGAAAATATTTACAAAATACTAGAAACCGTAGTAGAAATGTCAAAAAATGTTAGAAAAAATTAAGATCTTATAGAAATTATTAAAAAAATTTATTTTTAAAAAAAATTTTAAGTTAGTAAATATTAGCAATCTCTCTCTCTCAGGTACATGCACTTTTGGTAAAGTTAGTAAATATTAGTTAGAACTATTTGTTTTAAATAATTTTTAGTTTGTAAAAATCTTAGAAAATCATAGTTAAATTTTAGAAAATGATATAGTAGTAAGTTTCTAGGACCCTTATCCCTCCCTTACAACATATTAAGACACATAGGATCCCTTAGGAATCTCAAGACCTTATAATACATATTAGGATGTCCAAGGACCCATTGATGTATGTTAGGTTCCATTAATACATACAAGGACTCATTGTTTCCCACAAGGCTCCTTAATACATATTAGGATGAATTAATGTAACCTATGATCTCTTACGACATATTATGACATCTGCAACCCCTTAAGACATTCTAGGACCCTTACGCATCACTTATGACATCTTAAGACACATATGATCCCTTAGGACCCATACGACCCATTATTATTGTTAGCTCTTTTTCATGTAGAATCGCCAATATCACTATTAAGCTTGACTCTCAAGTTCCCAATTCTAGATTCTTACAGGGAAAAGGCTAATTGATAAGGACCAAGTCCTTCTTCTACTTCGGGCTCCACAAACCCAGGCAGGTGTACCTATCTTCAGACTCACTACTTCACAATGAAATCCTTGCAGTGGATTAGGGGTTCTCACAATGACTTGCTAATGTCTCTTGTTGCAACTGATGTAGAGCTTAGAAAGCCAATCCATGATGTTAACAAAAGCAAATAATCATTGCAGAAAAATGGCAAAAGTGACAAGGGTATTCACCCTTCTTTTCTTCGAGCTTAAAACTCAGGCAGGTTAACCTATCTGATTCACTTCTACAAGGAATCACCAAAAGCACTTGCACTATTCAATGCAATCGAAAAACATTTATGTTCTTGAACTAGAAATAGAAAAGTGATTTGAAAAGATTTTGATTACAAGTCTGGTCAAACAGTGCCTAATCCTAGGCATGGAGTCAGAAAATGCACATCAACAGGAAACTTCAAATCTTATACAACTGAAATTCAAACAATGTACCTTGCACACCATTCTTTCTTTCCCCTATTTGGACATCAAATCCTCATGAAACATCAAATTATCAGCAAAAATCTTCAAGATATTACACTCCCCTTGAAAGAAACTTGAGAATCATTACACCATTTACCTTGTAAACAGGTATACAGAGATGCCTTACAAATCGATATACAACAATTTGATATAACACAAAGAGACATCAGACAAACATGAGAAATGACTATCATTGTACTTCATTGAATCATTTTGAAACTATACATTCAATCACAGCAAACTCAGAATCAAAACTCTGAAAATGAAACCTAGAACTTGCATTAATGGAACTCAAACTTGCAGAGCTCTGCTCATGCAAAAAGATTGGAACCCTTTACAAAGAATTCAAATCAGAATAAGGAGAGGAGAAAACTCAAAATTCATACACAAACTGACACTTGTTATCCTCTAAACCTCCTGTTGATGAATCATTGCTCAGAACTGAAAATCTGATCTGCATCATTCCCTCCTGAAAGCACCTGTCCTCTACTCAAACAAACTATGAATCACTGGATTGAACCAAATAGATATTTTCAAAATATCTTCCCGGCCCCTATTTCATTCAACTGGAAATAACTCAAACCAGTAACCACTTATACTAAAATTGATCTCAAAAATGGAATCTTCTCGTTGAGACCTTTCCGACGGTATATAACACTTCATACTTGGCCCAAAAATGAAGCCTCGGGCAACCAAATTCGTTTCCAAGGTCTATATTTAAATTTTTTATTTAATTCACTATACTCTCAACTATAGGAATTAACACTTTTAACTTTGATTTTCATGGCCTTGAAATGTCACATGAGTCCTCAATTCTGAATTCTTTAATCCTTTTAGGTCACATTTCCTCTTCAAACTGTGGGACCCACAGTATGCACCTGGGAGTGCCACTTGTCAAGCTCTCATTAGGTCACATCTCTAACTGGGCACATTGAAAAACAACCTATTTCCACCTCACCGGAGTGCCACATGGCAGCTTGGCGCATGATCGCATGGGTTGAAACTGGCCCATGAGATCATGCGACCACCCTTAGATTACAGCACAAATCTCGAGGTGCTTCATGAACCTCCAAAATACAGTGGGACCCACTTGACACGTGGCAAGCACGGATTGGCCAGCTTACCACCTCACCTACCAACTCATCCGCTAGTTGGATGCCACATGTCAGCCTGTCGCATGTTCGCAAGGGCTGAATTTGGCTCTTGCGATCATGCGACCAATCCATCTTCGAATCATAGAATTCTTGGCCTAAACCGTGATCTATCTCGCGAACTGGCGAGTGAGTTATCTCCAATTCACGGAATGCCCAGCCCCTAACTGCTAGCATTTAGCGACTTCACAACTGGAGGTTAGCAGACCTGTACCTCCGAATTGCGTGAAGTTTACTTGATTGTCGGCCTCATCCTGCGAATGCGCGAGCACTTGACACGTGTCACCTCGTCACACGATCGCATGGTCCAAAAATGGCCCATGCGATCATGTGACCACTTTGCAAAATTTGATTTAATCAGGCCCACATCCAGCTGGCACACACCTCTAGGCAGACTGACATGTGTTGGCCTGGCACATGATCGCAAGGGCTGAAGTTGGCCCTTACGATCATGCGACCACTTGACACGTGTCCACTTCTGACCGATCACCGCCACCTCTGTCCACTTTGCATCACACTGCCATGTGTCACCTTGTCGCATGATCACATGGGCCAGAAATGGCCCATGAGATCACGCAACCACCCTTAGATTAGTGTATTTTCATTCAAAATCTAGGGCCCACCGCACACTACATTTCCTCCAGTCAAGGGGCCCACTGAGAGCCTCCTCGCCACCCCATCGGGCTGCCACATGTCAGCCTGGCACATGATCGCAAGGGCTGAAGTTCCTCCTTGCGATCATGCGACCTCTTGACATGTGTCCATTCTCTGAAACCTTCTCTCTGTAGCAAAATTTCTTTCCTAGGCGGAGGCACGCAAACCAAGATGAGTGGCAAGAGGACGCATGGGCAGAGCCTCCGCAGCTTCAACTTACTTTCATTGGGTGTGGATTTGGTTATATTCATCTTGAAGGCCTATTTTTAGATCAATGTGGGACATTCTTTTTCCAGTTTTAAAGACTTTCACAGCGCCTTCCTCCAAAATATGGGGCCCACCAGCACATAGAAGAGTTCCCATCAAGCGGGCCCTCCAACAAGTCGCAGCTGCGCAGATAGGAAATGTTGATAAAGAGGAAAAAGTGCGAGGTCGAAAACATGCAGGGTTTTCGGTGAGAGATCGAAAACATCCAGGGTTTTCATGCAGACCAAAAGGTAGTAGGGAGACCGAAAACATCATGGGTTTTCAAAAACATTGTGGGTTTTTGACACTAAGGCATATTCTGAGATTATTTCCTGCAGACCTTAAAACTTGAATATCTCCCTGGGTTTTGTGATTTAGCTCATGCGATCTGAACTGGAGCAAGGTGACACATTAAAGAGCATGGGGCTAAGAGCGCAAGCTATGAAATATTGTGGATTTTTTTCGCACATTAAAACTGTGATTATAGGTCGGGTAGAGACAACTTTTACAAAACTTGTAGGGAAGAGGTCATTTTCAAAAGATTTTTCTATGACTGAAAAATGACCCAACAGTGGCTCTATCTGAGGATGGTTGAGCGTAAGATCAGCACAAGAATATCAAAATCTCCTGGAAGAGCAGACCACCCCAAAAAATAGCTTCTCTTCTTATCCCTCCAAAAACAACTTCATCTTCTTATTCCTCCAATCCATTATTCGGTTCTGAGGCTCCTTTATTGAAAGAAACTACACTACTGCTGAAAGGAAAGAAAGTATACAAATGTACAAACATTCACAATTGAACTACAAAAGGCTCCCAACAAGCGTCAGCCTTTACCTTTATCAAAAACCCGGTTCTCATCCCCATGTTCTGGAATCAAACTAGTATCCTTCTTTTCATCTGCATGGTCAAATGAATAAAAACCTTCCATTGGCAAATCAAAAGACATATGATTATCAACATTTTGAAATCTATCAAGCATATGAGTGTCAAACACTAACTGTTCATTCTGATCTTCTACACACATATGCTTACTACACTTGCCAATGTCATCACTTCGCAAAAAAGAAACATAGTCATGATTTACCGCACCGAGCAATCAACACTAGACTGATTTTTACAAAGTGGAAAAAGACTTGCTTGTTGATTGCAATCTTTAGATGCATCCTTATCTTCAAAACATGATTGCAAATCAAAAGAAAAAGTCTCATACTCACACTGTTGCACATATTTTGAAATATCATGAGGCTCATAGT
This sequence comes from Chamaecyparis obtusa, assembly GCA_027943335.1. Lineage (NCBI taxonomy): Eukaryota > Viridiplantae > Streptophyta > Pinopsida > Cupressales > Cupressaceae > Chamaecyparis > Chamaecyparis obtusa. The sequence goes on along the minus strand of BSBK01001070.1, from coordinate 619,670 downwards.
AGATAACTTCTTTCTCATCTGGCTGAGATGAAATTTGAGAATCTGACTCATATCCCTTGGAATCAACTATTTCTTGAACTGTTTCAGCTCCATAATAGTCCGGTTGTTGAACATTATCTTCAAATAATGGATTACACACTAAATGGAACTGTTGATCATAGAAGTTTTTGCACAAGGCCGGCTGATTAGAATCCATATCTTTATCAAACAATGCATTAGAAAAGCTACTGAATACATTATTAGACCCACTATTACAAAAAATCTGATCAGAGGAAAAAGAATCAAAATCTGAAAATGAAATTAGATCATGAGCATCAACACCACAATTATCAATATGTTCATCTTCGAAAAAACAACTAGTGATGCTTTCACAGTCTCCAACCGAATACTCATTTTCTAAACTACATTCATTCTCGGATTGAGAATCATCACTATGCACTGAATCCTAGAAATCACTATCAGATTTATCTCTTTCATTTTGATCTCTATCACTGTCAATATCAGCATCACTACACTCATCATACCAATCTGAACTATATGCATCATTTTTATACATTTCATCTTAATACTCTTCACATTTATTTTCAGATTTGGCCTTTTCAATTTCTGAAAGACATTCTATAATGTGTCCAAAATGTTTTTCTCTGAATGTTGCATACTGATTGACTGATTCAGGCATACATAGCTCTACAAACAAGTCCATTAAATAGGGTTCTCTGAACAGATCATAAATCTCTACTTGTCTCAGAGCTACTGAAAATTTATCATAGAACAACATGACTGATTCATCTTTCCTTCTACCTATTCTTGTTCTCAGAAACATGATAGTATTCTCTGCAATTTGTTGTCTCAAACTTGACAACAATTCTTCAGATTCAGGGATAACTTCTTCATCTAAAGCATATTCCATCTCAGCTGAAAGACTACTATGACATGACATTTTCTTCTTACTCAAGATCTTATGCAAACAAAACTTCAAATACATATACTTCTCACCATGGATTTTCAACCAAACTTTTCAAACAGAGAAGCATACACCAAACTTACCAATACTCCTTAGCTTGGTGACTTCTTCACCGAATAAGGATCTTATAAGATACCATAAAAAAATGGGAAAATACCTAGAAAATTTTTTTGCTGTTGTTGTAGCTTCACTTTTTGATTTGAAATCTAAAGAACACCTTCAAACTTCAGGTTCATTTCTAACATAGAGTCGCCACCTCTCTTTAGAGGAATTAAATTTTCTTTACTAATCTTCTTTGAAAATGTCTAGATTCTGAGCACTTCACACAACAACAAAGCCGCATATATTTAAACTTTCACAACAACAAATCCAAGTAAACTGATCTGAAAAAGATTTTCAGAATTTTAAACTTTGAGGACTCTTTTCCCAAACTAAAAATCAGCAAGACTCTGGGATACACTTAATGGTGAACTTATTCAATCCCCAGCAGAGTCACCATTTTGTTAGCTCTTTTTCATGTAAAATCACCAATATCACTATTAAGCTTGACTCTCAGGTTCCCAATTCTGGATTCTTACAAGGAAAAGGCTAATTGATAAGGACCAAGTCCTTCTTCTACTTCGGGCTCCACAAACCCAGGTAGGTGTACCTATCTTTAGACTCACTGCTTCACAATGAAATCCTTGCAGTGGATTAGGGGTTCTCACAATGACTTGGTAATGTCTCTTGTTGCAACTGATGCAGAGCTTAGAAAGCCAATCCATGATGTTAACAAAAGAAAACAATCATTGCAGAAAAATGGCAAAAGTGACAAGGGTATTCACCTTTCTCTTTGAGCTTAAAACTCAGGCAGGTTAACCTATCTGATTCACTTCTACAAGGAATCACCAAAAGCACTTGCACTATTCAATGCAATTGAAAAACATTTATGTTCTTGAACTAGAAATAGAAAAGTGATTTGAAAAGATTTTGATTACAAGTCTGGTCAAACCAGTAGCTAATCCTGGGCATGGAGTCAGAAAATGCACATCAACAGGAAACTTCAAATCTTATACAACTGAAATTCAAACAATGTACCTTGCACACCATTCTTTCTTTCCCCTATTTGGACATCAACTCCTCATGAAACATCAGATTATCAGCAACAATCTTCAAGATATTACACTCCCCTTGAAAAAAACTTGAGAATTATTACACCATTTACCTTGTAAATAGGTATACAGAGATGCCTTACAAATCGATATACAACAATTTGATATAACACAAAGAGACATCAGAGAAACATGAGAAAGGACTATCATTGTACTTCATTGAATCATTCTGAAACTATACATTCAGTCACAACAAACTCAGAATCAAAACTCTGAAAATGAAACCTAGAACTTGCATTAATGGAACTCAAACTTGCAGAGCTCTACTCATGCAAAAAGATTGGAACCCTTTACAAAGAATTCAAATCAGAATAAGGAGAGGAGAAAACTCAAAATTCATCCACAAACTGACACTTGTTATCTTCTAAACCTCATGCTGATGAATCATTGCTTAGAACTAAAAATCTGATCTGCATCATTCCCTCCTGAAAGCACCTGTCCTCTACTCAAACAAACTATGAATCACCGGATTGAACCAAATAGATATTTTCAAAATATCTTCCTAGCCCCTATTTCATTCAACTGGAAATAACTCAAACCAGTAACCACTTATACAAAAATTGATCCCAAAAATGGAATCCTCTCATCGAGACCTTTCCGATGGTATATAACACTTCATACTTGGCCCAAAAAAGAAGCCTTGGGCAGCCAAATTCGTTTCCAAGGTCTATATTTAAATTTTTTATTTAATTCACTATACTCTCAACTATAGGAATTAACACTTTTAACTTTGATTTTCATGGCCTTGAAATGTCACGTGAGTCCTCAATTCTGGATTCTTTAATCCTTTTAGGTCACATTTCCTCTTCAAACTGTGGGAGCCATAGTATGCACTTGGGAGTGCCACTTGTCAAGCTCTCATTGGGTCACGTCTCTGACTGGGCACATTGAAAAACAACCTATTTCCACCTCACTAGAGTGCAACATGGCAGCTTGGTGCATGATCACATGGGCTGAAACTGGCCCATGAGATCATGCGACCACCCTTAGATTACAGCACAAATCTCGAGGCGCTTCATGAACCTCCAAAATATGGTGGGATCCACTTGACAAGTGGCAAGCACAGATTGGCTGGCTTGCCACCACACCTACCAACTCATCCACCAGTTGGATGCCACATGTCAGCTTGTCATATGTTCGCAAGGGCTAAATTTGGCTCTTGCGATCATGCGACCACTCCATCTTCAAATCACGGAATTCTTGGCCTAAACCGTAATCTATCTAGCGAACTGGCGAGTGAGTTATCTCCAATTTGCAAAATGCCCAGCCCCTAACCGCTAGCATTTAGTGACTTCATGACTGGCGGTTAGCAGACCTCTACCTCCGAATCGCATGAAGTTTTCTTGACTGTCGGCCTCATCCCGTGAATGCGTGAGCACTTGACATGTGTCACCCCATCACATGATCACATGGTCAGAAATGGCCCATGCGATCATGTGACCACTGCAAAATTTGATTTAATCGGGCCCGCATCCAGTTGAGACGCACCTCTAGGTGGACTGACACGTGTCGGCCTGGCACATGATCGCAAGGGCTGAAGTTGGCCCTTGCGATCATGTGACCACTTGACACGTGTCCACTTCTGACCGGTCACCGCCACCTGTGTCCACTCTACATCACACTGCCATGTGTCACCTTGTCGCATGATCACATGGGCCAGAAATGGCCCATGAGATCACATGACCACCCTTAGATTAGTGCATTTTCATTCAAAATCTAGGGCCCACTGCACACTACATTTCCTCTAATCAAGGGGCCCACCGAGAGCCTCCTCGCCACCCCCATCGAGCTGCCACATGTCAGCCTGGCGCATGATTGCAAGGGCTGAAGTTTCTCCTTGCGATCATGTGACCTCTTGACACATGTCCATTCTCTGAAACCTTCTCTTTGTCACAAAATTTCTTTCCTGGGCGCGGGCATGGAAACCAAGGTGAGTGGCAAGAGGATGCATGGGCAGAGCCTCCGCTGCTTCAACTTACTTTCATTGGGCGTGGATTTGGTTATATTCATCTTGAAGGCCTATTTTCAGATCAATGTGGGACATTCTTTTTTCAGTTTTAAAGACTTTCACAGTGCCTTCCTCCAAAATATGGGGCCCACCAGCACACAGAAGAGTTCCCATCAAGCGGGCCCTCCAACAGGTCACAGCTGCGCAAATAGGAAACGCTGATAAAGAGGAAAAAGTGCAAGGTCAAAAACACATAGGGTTTTCGGTGAGATATCGAAAACATCTAGGGTTTTCATGCAGACCAAAAGGTAGTAGGGAGATTGAAAACATCATGGGTTTTCAAAAACATTGTGGGTTTTTTACACTAAGGCATATTCTGAGATTATTTCTTGCAGACCTTGAAACTTGAATATCTCCCTGGGTTTTGTGATTTAGCTCATGCGATCTGAACTAGAGCAAGGTGATACATTAAAGAGCATGGGGCTAAGAGCGCAAGATATGAAATATTGTGGATTTTCTTCACACATTAAAACTGTGATTACAGGTCGGGTAGAGACAACTTTTACAAAACTTGCAGGGAAGAGGTCATTTTCAAAAGATTTTGCTATGACTGGAAAATGACCCAACAATTATATCTTAAAATGTCCTAGGACCCATTCATCTATCTTATATTTTGTTAATACATATGTGAACCTATCATTACCCGCAAGAACCCTTAAGACTTACTAGTATCAATTAATATAACCTAAGATCTCTTGGACCACTTATCACACCTACGACTCATTAACATTATTGGACCATTATACATACCTTACGATATTTTAAGACACATTTGACCCCTTCGGATCTTCAAGACCCATTAACATATCTTAGGTTTTCCTAGGACACATTTATGTATCTTAGATTCAATTAATACATACGAGGATCCACTAATGTAACCTAGGACCCCTTAGGACCTCTTATGTTACCCACAACCCCTTAAGACACTCTAGGACCTTTATCCATCCCTTACACTATCTTAAGACACATAGGACCCATTGTTTCCCTCATGAAACCTTGGGACATACTACAATCAATTAATGTAATGTAGGATCCCTTAGGACCACTTATTGCACCTACGACCCATTAACATTTTAGGACCCTTATCTAGATCCTTTATGAAATCTTAAAATAAATATGAAACCTTAGGACCCCCAAGACCCATTAAAGAATCTTAGGATGTCCTAGGACTCATCGATGTATCTTATGTTCTATTAATACATACAAGGACTCTTGTCATGATCCTAAATACCCCTTAAGAAATACTAGGATTCCTAAGGACCTCTTATAACACATATGACCCCTTAAAACATTCTAGGACCTTTATCCATCCCTTACAACATCGTAAGATACTTAGGACGCATTAGGACCCCCAAGACATATTAATGTATCTTAGGATGTCTTGAGACCCATTCATCTATCTTACATTCCATTAATACATAAGAGGACCCATTTCTTTGCCTCCAGGACCCTTAAGATATATATTGGGATCAATTAATTTAACCTATAATCCCTTAGAAGCATTTATGACACCTACAAATCCTTAAGACATTCTAGGAACCTTATGTTGGAGATTTGCCAGCAGGCCAGTGCTAACTGTATGTTTGTCATTGATGATAACATATGGTAAGTAGCATGCATGGAAGACTTATGCAGTAAGCTTTAAGTATATGCAGCATGGACATGTTATCAACATTATATCATGGAGCAGAGGTTAACTGTTAGTATAGACAACTATATAGCAGTTTGTGTCTATAGTGTTCCTGACAGAGTAACAGGTAGTATTCTGTGAATGATTGTCTGTACAGTTATCATGAAGCCTTACATGTTTGGATATGTGATGGAGACATGTTAGTGATGTTACATTCATGGACTTAGAGTTTGATGATTAGTAGAAGTGAAGTTATGTAGTTTCTATTCACCAGTAGCAGTTTCCTATGTTTATTCAAAAGAGTCGACAAAGATTATATTGGTTCAAGAGTTGCGCCTATCATTTTGGTATGCACCCTTGGATTAGAGCTTGGAGAAGAGTTAGTAATGTTTGGTTAAGAGCGCATGATGTAATTTAGCTTGAGGAGAAATATCCAATTATTTTGGTAGAGCCGACAATGTGTAGCATGCGTCTACAATTATCTTATTAGACAAGTCCCAGAATGTGTTGCGTGCTTAGTAGAGCTGACTGAATTATTAATGGAGTTTTTTATGACCTCTCTAATATGATTTCAAGGTGGTTCTAATAGGCCAACTTAATTATATCATTTAGAGGAAAGATATTTATAGGCAGTCATTTGTGATTGCTAGAGTGTGGTTCATAGTTGATTGTGAAGAGCAGAGCAGAGTGTGTGAAGTCTTGAGCCATTAGAAGAAGGTCTATGTGACCAAGTAAAATATTTTTGCTATACATTGGAACTGATCCAAATAATAGGTCAAAGCATAGTTCACCAAGATCCATATATAGTGTGTATCTGTTATTCAGAAAGTTTTAGCCTTCACCCATTTGAGCAGTGTGCTCTCAGACAGTGTGTCCTCACCCCTAATAGGGTTAATTGTAAAAGACTCCTAACAAGGTCTGACCCTTGACCAGGTCTACTATACTAAATATATTGTAAATTAACTCCTAACAAGGTTAAGGATCTTCTAACAAGGATCATAATACACTAGTGTAGAATATTAGTGGGTGTCAATTCCCATCGGGGTTTTTACCTATTTGGGTTTCCCCATAACCAAAATATTAGTGTTGTGTTCAAGTGATCTTTCATTGTGTTTATGCTTTATGTTTAAGTATACTTAATTGGATAAAGAATTGAAACTTGTAGATAACTGATTTACCCCCCCCCCCCCCCTTCTTAGTTATCTCTTGGGACTATTCCTAACAATTGGTATCAGAGCCAAGTGCCTCAAAGAGAAAGTTTAACAACTTGAGGTTGATCAGATGGCATACTTTAGAAAAGATAGTCCTAAGTTTGATGGAGAGAATTATCTTGACTGGAAGAACAAGATGATGACACATTTACAATGCATTGCCTTTGACATTTTTGAAGTGGCTATCAAAGAAGTTTAGATCCCCTCTTTAGCAGATCTTGCAAAGGAAGATTCTAGTAACCAATAGAAGGATTTGTTCCATTAGAATGCAATAGCAAAAGAAGCCCTTATCAGTGCCCTATCTAATAGTGATTTTTCAGAGATAAAGAAAGTAGACACAGCCCATAAGATATGGAAGCACCTAGAAGAAATGTTTGAAGGAGATAAACAAGCAAAGAATGCACGTAGAAAGACATGGAAGAAAAGGTATAATACATTGGAGATGCTACATAAGGAGAACATAAGAGCTTACAATCAAAGAATCAATGAAGCAATTGCTGGAATCAAAAATAATGATGGAGAAATTTCAGAAGAAGACATCATGGATAAATTGATGACTACATTGACACCAGAATATGAGAACAAGATAAACATCCTTGATGAGACTATGCAATTTTCAGAAAACTTTAAAAGAGAAACTTTAATCAGTAAGATTTATGCATTTGAAATATCAAGCTTGAAGACTGAGCCTAAAAGTGAGACATCCTTCAAAGCTTTGCTCCATGGTAAGAAATCTGCAAACACTTCTAGTAATTTTGATGATGATGATGAAGAGAAAACTCTAGATGATTTCATTGCTATGGTTTCTAAAAGAGAAAAGAAAGGAAAAGGGAAATATGAAGGTCAATTTCCATTTAAATGTTTTTCATGTAACAAGATTGCTCACTTTGCATCTAAGTGTCCTACAAGAGTTAAGAAGTACAAAAATAACTACAAGCCTAAGTATACAAAGGAATGCTACTATGTTGGAGATGGAGTATCAGATGAAGAATCAGCAGAAGAGGAAATTGGATTCATTGCTCTTGAAGATGAAAAGGACTCACAAGAGTTAGCACTATTTCACAAGCCCATCATTGGTAGAGGAGCCATTACCTTCGATGAAAAGAATAGTACTGATGATGTTATTTATGTTGATGGTTTGAAACATAACCTACTAAGTGTTGGGAAGTTACTTGACAAAGGTTATAAGTTGGAATTCAATGGAAACAAGTGCATCATTAACAACAAAGAAGGAGAAATAATTGCATTAGGATCAAAGACTAAAGGTAATGTTTTTCAGCTTAATCCAGAAGTAAGTTGTTTTGTTGCTAAAGTAGATGACAATTGATTTTGGCACAAAAGACTATGTCATATCAATTTTGATAACATAGTAAGGATCGGTAATGTTAAAGCAGTCAGAGATCTACCTAGCATAGAAAAACTAGTTGATACTATCTGCAGGAAATGTGTTATGGGAAAGCATGTGAGGAATTCATTCAGGAGCAAGCATAATTCAGTAGAGAACAAGCTAGATCTGATTCATACAGACCTATGTGGACCAACTCAAGCAAGATCATACTATGGTGAAATGTATTTCATTTTGTTTGTAGATGATTATTCTAGAATGATGTGGGTTGTGTTCTTAAAGGATAAGTCAGAAGCATTTGAGAAGTTCAAAATATTCAAAAATAAGGTTGAGAATGAATCTAGACTAAAGATAAAATGCTTAAGATCAGATAGAGGAGGAGAATTCACATCTGATAGATTCTATGAGTATTGTGAAGAACATGGCATAAAAAGATAGTTGAGTTCACCTAGAACCCCTCAATAGAATGGGATTGCAGAGAGAAGGAATAGAATCATCCTTGATACAACGTGCACCATCATGATTGAAGGAAAAGTTGCACACACCTATTGGAGAGATGCAGTTAATACAACAGTCTATACAATCAATAAAATACAATTGAGGCCTGGCATGGATAAGACACCTTATGAGCTATGGTTTGGTAATGTTCCCATAGTAAAATACTTTAGAATCTTTTGAAGCAAGTCCTACATCAAGAGAAATGAAGCAATTGGCAAGTTTGAAGCAAGAAGTGATGAAGGTATTTTTCTTGGTTACTCTACTAAAAGTAAAGCTTATAGATTTTTTCACTTGAGATTAAAGATCATTGAAAGTGCTCATGTTAAGATTGATGAAACATTTATGGCTCAAGAAAGATATCATGATTACTCACCCATGATTGAAGAATAACCTAGACCTACCACTAGTGAGATAGTTGTTGAAGAAATGTTTGACAGTATTAATGTATTATTCAATGACCCTGAAACAAGTGAAGAAGAAACTTAGAAGGAAGATGAGTTAGTATCACCTAAAGTTCCAAAGTATACATCTAGATATCATTCTAAGGATGACATCATTGGAGATCAAAGCAGCAAAGTCAGAACAAGATCTAAAGCTAAGAGTTCTACAGGCAATGAGGTGGTATATTTACTATCTCAAATTGATCCTTTAAGTGTTGAAGATGCATGCAATGATTCAGATTGGCATGATGTTATGAAAGAAGAACTGAATCAGATTATCAAGAATGATACTTGGGAACTAGTCCCAAGACCTAGTGATAAGAATGTGATTGGAACAAAGTGGATGTTTAGAAACAAGATGAATGAAGATGGTACAGTAATGAGGAATAAAGAAAGGTTGTTATGTAAGGGATATGTGCAAAGAGAAGGTATTGATTATTCAGACACTTTTGCACCAGTAAGTAGGTTAGAAGCTATTAAGTTATTTTTAGCTTTTACAACATTCAAAAACTTCAAATTTTATCAGATGGATGTTAAATCAGCATTCTTGAATGGAGAGCTAAAAGAAGAAGTGTACATTGAGTAGCCAAAAGGTTTCACCCTATTAGAAAAACCTGATATGGTATGTAGATTGAAGAAATCCCTCTATGGACTTAAGCAATCCCCTAGAGCATGGTATGAGAGACTTGATGGATATCTAACAAAGATTGGATTCAAGAAAGGAGCAGAAAATTGTAATCTATTCATAAGAGATACATCTGAAGGTCTACTACTTGTGGCTATATTTGTTGATGACATTATCTTTGGGGGTAATAACAAACTAAGTGCAAAATTTGATAAAGAAATGCAGAGTGAGTTTGAGATGAGCATGATTGGTCCTATTAAGTACTTTTTGGGACTAAATATGTAGCAAAAAGAGAGAAATTTTCATTAATCAGTCTAAGTATGTGAAAGAGATATTGAAGAAATTCAAGATGGATTATTGTAAGCTAGTAGGGACACCTATGATCACTGGATGCAAACTTACAAAAGAAGATGATTCTCCAACTCCAGATACAACATTATACAACTCTATGATTGGTAAACTCATATATCTTACTCAAACTAGACCTGATATTTCTAATGCAGTTGGCATAGTTGGAAGATTTGCAGCAGAGCCTAAACAAAGTCACCTCATGGTAGTAAAGATAATATTCAGATACTTGTAGGGAACTATAGATTATGGTCTATGGTATCCTAATTCAGAAAATGTTGAGCTTCATGTGTATAATGATGTAGATTGGGTAGGATGCGTTGATGATAGAAAGAGTACATCAAGTGGAGTAGTGTTTCTTGGTGATAGACTTGTCACTTGGCCAAGAAAGAAAAAAAATTGTATTTCTCAGTCAATAGCAAAAGTAGGGTATGTTGTAGCATCCTTGAATTGTTCTACAATTATTTGGATCAAGCAAATGATAAAGGATTTTGGAATTCAGATTTATTATCCTATTGTTATTCACTGTGATAACACTAGCACTATTAACATGTCGAAGAACCCTATGATGCATGCAAAGACAAAGCACATTGAGATCGAGTATCACTTCCTAAGAGAGAAAGTGGTAGAGAAAGAAGTCAAGATGGACTATGTGAGTACTAAAGATCAGTTGGTAGACATATGAATGAAGCCCTTGCCAAAGGATAATTTTGAGTATCTCAAGGAGAAATTGGGAGTAATTCCCTTCCCTGATTCTACTTAGAAGAAAGAAGGAAGAGCATTAGTCCTCAAGGACTGATGGATGGTTGACTACTCTACTTCAGGAATGGGAACACTGAGAGGGGGGGTGAATCAGTGTTCACTGAACTTTATCTTTTTACTTTAATCTTTATACTGAACTTTAAATGTTTAAGTACTGAATTAAACATTCACATAAACATGAAACATGAAATCAACACATGACACTAATATGGTTACGGGAAACCCAAATAGGTAAAAACCCCAGTGGGAATTGACACCCACTAATATTTTGCACTAATGTTTTGTGATCCTTGTTATAAGATCCTTTACCCTGTTAGGAGTAGCTTTACAATGCTCTAAGTACAGTAGACCTTGTTAAGGGTCAGACCCTATTAGGATTCTTTTACACTAATCCATGTTAGGGGAGTGGACTCACTGTCCTAGAACTCACTACTCAAATAGTGAAGGCTACAACCTTTTGATTTCAGATACACACTATATATGTAGGTGAACTGTCACTGTGACATTGCTTGTCTGATCAGTTCCTTTGATGTGCTAATGCTTTGACCTCTTACAAAGCTTTAATACATCTCATAGAGTCTTCACACACTTATGCTCTTCTTAACACATTTCTCTTACAACTTCCATACCGAATACAATGGGTGCATCTTATATTTATATGCTCATACAAACTAAACAACTAGGTCGGCCCTTAGACCTATTACTAACAATGCTTCCAAATGAATTGGCTTAAGTGTGCTTACAATTATACATATACACAAGTCAGAAACCTAAATAAAATGGGCACATGGCCTTTACAACTTTATATTATCATCGCAAATGAAAATACTAACTATTGGCTCCATGCTCTGTTCTCTGCTGGCACACACTGGTTGTGTAACTTCAACTGACTGTAACTTTCTCGTCTTTGCATATCTTCTTATGCGCTCATAGACTAAGCATGAATATAGTCTAACAAAATTAACTTCTAGGATGCATACCATAATTCATCCATACACACATGCGTTGATGCTCTAAGCTGCAGGAACTCTGTAGACTAGCCAGTCTTCAACACTTAGTTGATTTCTGATCTTCTCATCAGGTGTGCTAACTCTAAACTATTGTATGACTTTGTTTCCATAATGAAAACACTATATTAAGTCATATAACTTAGTATAGACAACTTTCCAACAATCTCCCCCTTTTTCATTGATGGCAACAAAGGAATATGGCCAAGTTGCTAACTGTCCCTTAACACAAAAACTTTTATCTTCTATACATTCTTTATACATAATCTTATAGCTCCCTATACATATATATACTCCATATTCTATACACAACTCCTCCTTTGACATTAATGACAAAGGTGTTACAAAAATCTATATCTACATATACTCACTAAGGGAAAACATCCAAATATGCAATCTTGAGGTTCTAGATCTGCTTCTTCCAAAAGGTGATCAGTGAATTGACTATTTGGAGATGGGCGTATAAATCATATTGTAGCTTCTCCATCTTCTCCAAAACTATGCTCGGGCCTTGATCATAGGTTATCATGTGGCATCAATCTCCTTTATATTATGAATGAGAATGTCTAGTGAGGGTGCAAGAGCATTCATCAACTGAGTTTGTCTAGACCTTATCTTTTCCATTTCTTTTTCTTCCTTTTCAATCTTGTCCAACTGACCTTGGTAGATATTGTTGCACATGTTTACATCAGTGGATTTTTCTTTCACTGAGCTCTTCACTTGCTCAATCATAACTTTTGCCTCTTTTATTTTCTTAAAATGAGTGCTGGTAAGTTTATCTTGGTTCATGCATTCTGCAATGATTCTTCTTCCTTCATCTACAAATTCTTTCAAGGATGCTTGACCAGACTTAAGTCAATTCAAGTCTAGTGCAAAATTTCTCATCAGTTCATTTAGTCTCTTGTTTAAGTACTTATCTTCTACCACTATGGACGCATATTTTTCTAGGCTAGAAAAATTGCTTTTGAACTATGAGATGATTGTACTCACATCATCAATTGAGTGTAATTTTAGCACTTTCTTATCCGCAGGAAACAAACTGTTCAGAATGTTCACTAATTCCACAAGGAGAAGATTTCTCATGACTTGCTTCTCCTTTTCCTTCTCCATAGCCAGGACATTGAACTTAATCAAGTCTTCTTCTTTCCAGGAGTCCAAACTGCTTGTTTCAGGTGTCAAACTTGACAACAATGCTAAGGAGGGAGTGATGGGAGTGCTATCCATCACTTCTTGTTTCACCTTGACTAATTTATCTGATGTTTCATCTTTATGTTCATTTTCTTTTTCCTCTACTTCTTCTTTCTTTTCATCTTCTTTCTTATCAGATATGTCTTCAATGAGCACTTCTTCTTGATGAGTGGGAGGTGAGCTGCTACATAAGATTTTAGCTTCTTATGTGCTTACAAGAGCTTCCTCAAACTTATCCAACTTTGTGTCAGTGGCCGCCGTGGCTATTTCCACATTATCTATGATAATGGTCCTGTCCTTGAGTGATTATAGCATGGGCTTAGATTTATCTACCTCTAATTGAGTTCCATCTATGGGTGCTAAGTACTATGGACCTGTCACTGGTATATTGAAGGTCTTTGCTGCTTTGTCTTGCTTACTAGGTGCATGAGTGATGGGTGCAGAAAGAGGTTTCATGTGTTTTTCTAAGAACACTTTCTCAAAGGCCTCCTTTGTTTCCTTTGTTATCAGATCATAATCTTTTTTCATAATGTGTAGAGTCCTCATTTTTTTCCTTAAGTGCGGCTTCACTAAATTTAATATCAGTGCCTTTTCTTCATTAGAACATACTGGCTGACTATCTTCTAATATATTTTCTCTGATCCTTAGATCCTCTTCATTTGCTTGTCTCTTTTGGAATTCTAAAATATTCCATACTTTATCTGGAATAGTGGTCTTCAATTCAAGGACTGTCTTCTTGAACTTGATCATATGTTTAACAATCATACTATGTATTTCTGATTTGTCAATCTCATTGTATGTTTCATAATACTTCCCTACTTGATCAATTATGCCCTCATCAACAATTCTTGTATTCAAAACTTTAAGGCTTAGTCTGATTCCTACCTTGGGAGGTGCTTGAATGTTTTTCTTACTCCTTGTTGCTCGCAAGGATGGATGACTAGTGCTAGCTTCTTTCTTCCTCTTGACTATTGGCTTATACTCCAGAGGAGTGGTAAGGTCAATAGTATCTTTGGGCGCTGAAGGAGGATTATCTTATTTACCCTTCTAACTATCATCTTTTTCAGTTTTCATTTTCTTCAACTTAGGATCTTCTTGTTCTTCCTCTACTACTATGCTTTTCAATTCTAAGGCAATCTTTTCATTCCTTTCTTTATCAAGGACTACTTGAGACACAACATGTATTCTCAAGATCTCAGATGTGACCTTAGCAACCTTTCTTTTAGTTGCTGTGATGTTAAGTTTTGCATCAACTTCTATGGTCTTTTCTTCATATGTTCCCCATCTAGGTTCATTAGGATCTTTGGGGACTAATAGCAATACCTGCGCATATGCTTCAAGAACTTGTTCCTCTACCTCATAGCCAAGTGGATGAATCCACTTAGTTCTTGGCTCAACAGCTTCCATACAAGTTGTATCTATCTCTACCATAAAACAAATTGAATCTTTATAATTTTCCACAATACTCTCTGGAATCTTGTACCTCATTTGCATCTTAGATCTAAAGGTCTTCAATTCTAATGTGATATAATCTCTTAATGTGCTTTCAGTGGATGCTTTGTTGGATATCTATAGCATGGTTGGAATGGTCTTGTCCAAATACAAATCTGACACTTTCCCAACTATATGAAGGTACATATAGATGATTAGGGACCCAAACCTAAATATCTTTGTTTTGTCATGTTTGATAGCCTTGATGTTATCAATCAACTATGCATGCAAGATCTCACACAAGTTGAACTCTCCATCTTTCTTTACAAGTCTGATGGTTTCTATAATAGTTCTCACAGACACACTATTCACCCTGTTGGTGTGATGAGAACTGTATCCTAGTATCATTGACATCAATTTGATGTTTGCTTGCTCAATAGGCTCGATTGTCATGCCACGCCTATCACTCCTTTACTTACATGCTTGCTCAACCATCTTTCTGACATCCTTGCCCACAGGAAGGACAACACCTATTCTAGAAAGGGCTATCATCTCATATATCAAGTGACCAGTAATTATAATTGGTACATCACCAATCCAAAATAGATTATCATGAATTCTACTTAATAAGATCTTAATCCATTATGTCTCATAGAATTCATATGCCATAGCATACTCAACAATAGGGTGATCATTCCATTTGACATATTCATTCATGAATGTTTTGTTAGGTTTCAGCATGGTATCCATGTGCGCCCTTAGCCTATCCAATCCAACTGGTTCCTTCTTACAGTAAATGCAAGCCCTAATATCTTCCACATGCATGATGCCCATAGGCATGCAGGAGAAGGCTCCTTCTAATTCATCTAGGGTTGATTTAAATGGGTGCCTCTTGAAAACATATATTTTCTTCTCAGTGACATCATAAACAATGGGAGTGGCCATGACTTACTTGATAATCACTTTCCAACTAATCTCTGAGATAATCTGATGACTTTCGAATCAACGCAATGAGATAGGGTTTCTGTAACTGACCAAATGCACTTCAAACACTGATAAATCAATCTCCAAGTCTTCAAAACAAATTCCAAGGCTCAATCTACTCTTCAATCTCTCTAACTTCAATTGCAATGAGCAATGAAACAACTATTTGTGTGCTTAAAGTGAGAATTCTACCATTAATGCAAGTCAAATAACCAGGCTGTCACTTCAAAATTTTAAACTCAAGTTCTGCTAACAATCAGCATGTGCACTCTTGCAAGAAGGTTCCTATACACTCCAAAAGCTTAAGTCCAAAGGAGCATACTCTGATGATGAGTATACCAGCCACACAGGGATCTATAGCTAAATTAGATCCCCCTATGACCCTGAGGGCCATTTGATCTGATTTAGGAAAACCAGATTACAATACCTAGTGTGATACCTGCAGTATTGTAGAATTCAACACGAAAATTGAGAACAACAAGATTGAAAACCAAAAACTATCTCCATTCTATTCAAAATTGGAGTTTATACAAGTCGAATGGATCCCAAGGGTCACACAAATCCCTTGGAATTGAAATGAAGAGTCATCATAATGTTTATTACAATTAAACTATTAAAACTATCAAAATTTATCAAAAAACTAAATATAAAATTTAGGTCCACTTGGAGAAGGCATAACTTTCTCATCCTAGCTCTGAATTACGAATCGTTTGATGCGTTGGAAAGGTATTAAAATAATCTTGAACCAAATTTTGGAAACATCAATGTTCCAAATGCACCGAAGACCCTCAAAATTGCAATTTACTAAAACATATGAAATTTTGGAAAAAATTAAATTTCAGTATTTTCCCACTTTAATCCTGATCACCATTCATGTAGATGTAGAGGGTGCATCCATTGTGGATGCATCCAATACATTCTCATTAGTCTTGTCCTTCTTCTTCTCTGACCAAATCAAGCTTGCATCATCTGAGGCTTTCACAAAATTGACTTCTCCTTCGAGATTCAATATTGGTTCTTCAGCCTTTTTAGGGCTTTCCTGACCTTGCGTCCTTGATCTATAGAAACTTGAGATATGTCCACCCTTGTTACAAGAGTGACAAATGACTGGAGGTCTAATATTCCTCAGTGCATTGAAACTTGAAACTTATCTAAACTTGGAGGGAAAATGGATAGAAAAATGCTTGAAAATAAATAGCAGAAACTTGAAATGAAAGGAAGGTGATCCACTGAATTTGAAGAGAAACCACAATTGAGAAAAAAGTTCACTTCATCAGCAATTCAAA
This sequence comes from Chamaecyparis obtusa, assembly GCA_027943335.1. Classification (NCBI taxonomy): domain Eukaryota; kingdom Viridiplantae; phylum Streptophyta; class Pinopsida; order Cupressales; family Cupressaceae; genus Chamaecyparis; species Chamaecyparis obtusa. The sequence goes on along the minus strand of BSBK01001070.1, from coordinate 602,792 downwards.
TCTAACTCACAACTCAATCCTACTTTCTTAACCCTCAATGAAATAAGGTACTTAGAATCCAAAAAAGGAAGAAAAACTTCACAAATTTGACATTCTTGATTATACACAAATCACACCACTAAATGAAGACAAATCCTTGAATACCCATTTGAATCCAAAATGCAGATTAAGGATATAGAAACATAACAATAATCTTACATATGGCTTCAACAACAAACCTGGAATTATAGGAGAACAAGAAGGATCAATTTTTATTGCTAAAAGAAATAGGTATAATTGTGTCTCTCAGAGCTACAGCACTCATATCAGAGAGAAAAAGTGAAGAGCTAACCTCAATCACCAAAAGTGAGAGGTATAAAAACAAAACCTGAGAATCTGCATTCAAACTCCACTACCTCCTAAGAATAGAAAAGTTAAAACATGGACCCATGAGGTAGCATCATGGTCTGAATGCCAGATTCCCAAATTCCTAGGGGTGAGGAAAGTGGGGACCTAAAAATGAACAGTCAAAGATGACCATTATACCGACTAAGTAATGCTTTACAAATGATATCTGACAAGGGTTTATAAACATACCACTTGTCAATATTTTACAATAAAAGATGGCCATGACTTAAAATTTAAAACTATTCACTATGACATCTAATAGATACAATTATATTTATTTTTTAAAAGCCTCAACCAAAAAGAAAAGCACATCTTTCAAAATAAAAACATTAAAATAAAATCTTCAACCCTTAAGGAAAACTATAGGTTACAAACAAAAAGATGGAATATCAACTCCCCAAAAATGGGAGGATATCCATAAAATGAATAAATCACATATAACCTAAAGTCTTGAGGCATTAGCATTACACTCAACCCTAAAAAAGGGGAGGAAGCAATAATATCATCAAATAATGCTCAAAAAATGGCATTACAGCTCTCATACTCGACACCTGGCACATTCTAAGCTCACTGCAGCTCTCATTTGGCAACCTTCCCTCTCGGATTTAGAAATAGAAACTCATCCCAACAACATCTTCTCGAGGTAGGCATGCATGTACTCATTTCATTCCTTTTGCATACTAAAGACATTGTATCAGCTAGGGCATGGTTTTGCTTTTGGTGTACATACTGGGTATTCATTTTTATGTGCTCGGCATTAGGATACTCCTTTATTTGTATTACTTCTCTATATCAAAATGAATGGCACTATTATTTGAACCTACTAGTATGGATACCAGATGCCTGATGAGCCATGAGCTAGGGTACCTCTATATTGCTATTTCATTGTATCTTTGTATTGTCTGGATTTCTGCATATTGTTGATTCTTCATTATCGATGAGGGCACTGTATCTATGTTTCATGTTGCTAGGATTGTTATTGTTTATGCGAGTACTGAGATGCTCATTGTAATTTCAAACACAACATCAAATGTTCACTATTGTAGATTAATCACCATACTTAGGGCATCAATATTTGATCTTTGTTTTGGCATATCGATCACTGCTGCTTTTACTCATCACATAGCCCGATAGCATACTAGGGCATCATAGTGTAGCCCAATAGCAATAAGACTAGGGCACCATAGTTTATTTCTTTGCATTTTTATATGTTCAATATCCCAATAAACTTACTATGATGCTCGCGTCTTGGTGATTGAGGCTATGGTGTTCACTGTATTGGCTCACCTATATATCAGTTATTTGACAGAATGAATTGATACTCATCATACCGTGAGGAGACTAGCTTTTGATTTTCACTGCTAACTCCATTTCTAGACACCACTTATTGATGTTTACTATTCTTCATGGCCCATGACTTTAGGGCACCATGCTCATATACAACCCGCAGGTTGCTAGGGCATCAGGAATTTTTATTTGCTGCTCTTTTGTTTTAATGTTTGAATTGGGGTGTTGTTGTCTGATGTTCTAGTAGCTTGATGTATTTGTATAACTGTTGCTCCTTATTATATATAGCTCAAGAGCTAGGGCATATCACTGTTCCATTCCTTAGCATCATATACATTCTCATTAGACATGGCTTGCAGGCAGGATGTGCATTGTGGGCTAGGGCACGAGCATATTTTATCATTTGATGACCACCATTTTAATGAGGATGGCATATGTTTAATTTATGACTATTGGTGGCATATCAATGATGAGATTGTATTCACTATGCCAGCCTAGGAGTCTCACTGGGGTATCTTGCTCTTAGCTTCATGGGGTTGTGAACCTCCTTTGTATTTGTGAGGCATTATGCTTGCTTACTATCTTCTATAACTGCATTATATGCATTGCATCTAGATCTAGGGCAATATGCATTACTTGGTCCAAAATGTGGCTTATGTTCACATTATTCCCCATCTGCTATGCTTCAATCATATTTTACAATGATGCCAACTAAAATCTTACCACTTCACTATTTAGTATGCTGCTTCATGTTTGGAATCTGAGATCCAACCTATGATTCGTGAGCTGTGTGTTTAATGTAAGCCTCAATTTCATTCTTTTGGGATACCTATATACTGTGGTCATTCTGAGATTGCTGGAGTGCCTTGGTTGTATATTTGAAAATCTTCTATTCTACATAGTATTGATCTCTCTTTTGTATCTCCATGCATTTCCTCTACTTTGAATCTCCTTGTATCCACTGGTGCATGTGCCATAATTGCTCACTATTCTTTGGGCTCTGTTGATGAACATCATATTGTTTCTCTTTTCGACTAAAACTATTTGATGATATTGTTGATCATGTGCTGTGAACTCCTGAGTATAGCTTCATTAAGGCTCAAGGAAATTCTCTTGTTATAGCATTGGAATGCAGATTTGAAACTAATTTTATGCTATAATGTACCTTCCTTAGCTGATGATGAATGCCTCCTTCCATTGCCCTATTTTTACCATGCTCCATTAGATATGTATTTGAGTGTCTCACTGATACTACCATCCACTGAATTTTACACTACTGATCATGGGTTTTTGAACTTGTTAGACCAACATGCCCTATTTGAGCATTAATGCAGCTTAGAAAAACATCTATGTTTCAGTGTGCCCTATCTGTATAGAGATTAGTGTGCCTTGTTATGAGCTCTATTTATCTTTGATGTCATTATGGATTTCTTCTATTCATTCATCATAGTTTGACTGACAACATGCCTCAGTGCCCCTGCTAGCTTATTAAATCATCATGTTCATGTTACAACACATAGATTCTATTTGCACCTTCATACCAGTATCTTCTTATCATGCCATGATGTTTGATTGATCCTCATTGATGTTGAATCATCTGGATGCTCTACTTTTGCGCAATGTGTGCTCTTGGCCCTTGATGTGATCATGATGGAGATCATGAGGTTTCCCTGTCATGATCTGCATCAAGGGCCTAGGTCATTCATGGAATTCATTATTGGATCAGCTTCCCTATATCTGCACATGAAACAAACACATTAGTTAAAACATGGTGCCTTGTTGTTTTAGAGCCTTGATGCACGTGCCCTAAGCACAGCCTTTGTTAGAGGTGCATGGCTGAGTATATGTATGCATTCTATGATATTGTGATACCAGCCATTGGATAGATCCATTGGATCTAACCCATCTCCTCTCTTCACTTCTTGCAGGTTCTAGATCTTAGGAGCTTACGGATAGGACCAGATCCAGACTTCAATACCAAGTAATGTCTGGTACCCCAGTATTAATTATTTCTTTATGTATATCTACACTCATCGATTCAATTCTAATAACGGCTATGCTCACAGCCTGTGTGAGCTTAGATAGATGCTTTCTTTCTGGTCTTTCCCTTTTTCTACAGTATACATATATGCATGTGTAGCAGTAGATGCAGTTCATTTCTTTTACTTTCATTTACTTTGCAATGAAATGAACACAAACTTAAATCAGATCACCTAATAACACAAACTAGGTTATTGTAGCTCATCTAGTAATTAGGTCTCCAAACTTAAGAATGAGAAAAAAAAATATGACAACAGTCACCATTTTACATGTTCTAGCTAAGTGACCATTATAGTTACATATTTGACATGTAAAATTCTGAGAACTTCTTTCACTTGTCTAATTCTGATTCCTCTGATTATGTTGAATCTTGTTCTTCTTACTAGTCTTGCAATTCATAGCTTTATGACCAAATTTATTGCATGAATAACAGTAACCATTAAAAGGTCTTACCTCTGTACATTTCCTTGCAATGTGTCCATGCTTGTTACATGCAAAAAAAGTGTGTTCTATAGGCTTGCACTCATTCTTAGGTGGTCCACCATTGTCTTTGGTTGGTCTTCAGTCTTCTTATTAACAGTAGAGTCTTTTTATGTCTCCTTTCTTGCTCACATATTATTAATCTGATTTTGTGCTTCATTGTATCCAATATAGCTAGTGTCTCCTTTGGCTCTTCTTGCATATAAATGAGATTCTATCAAATCAGAACTGGTATGCAATTTGTCAATGTGATTCTTTGCTTCTTTCAATTCAGACTCCAATCTTTCTTTGCAATTCCTTAGATCCAAGATTTCCAAATTGGCTTCCCTTAATTCCTCATTGAGTTGAAGGTTTTCCTTGACTTGTTCATTGTAGACTTTCTGATTGTTGATTAGCTTATCATCAAATTCTTCAAGTAGTTCTTTCATAGATGCATTGTTTTCATTCAGCTTCTTAACCTTTTCTCCTAGATCACTATTAGAGCATTCTTTCAGATCCCTTCTTAGCTTTTTGATAACTAATTGAGCACCACTGAATTTCTCTTTTAGTTCTTCAATTTCTCTTTCACATTTGTCCAGGTTTTCAAGAGTGGCTTCAAGATTTTTCTTCAGATGTTTCATTTCTACTTTGTCCATGATCTCCTCAAGTGGTTAAACTTCTCTCATGAGGACCGAAACTCTGATACCAATTGTTAGGAATGGGAACACTGAGAGGGGGGGTGAATTAGTGTTCACTAAACTTTATCTTTTAAGTTTAATCTTTATACTAAACTTTAAATGTTTAAGTACTGAATTAAACATTCACATAAACATGAAACTTGAAATCAACACATGAAAACCAATATGGTTACGAGGAAACCCAAATATGTAAAAACCCTAGTGGGAATTGACACCCACTAATATTCTATACTAATGTTTTGTGATCCTTGTTAGAAGATCCTTTACCCTATTAGGAGTAGCTTTACAATGCTTTAAGTACAGTAGACCTTGTTAAGGGTCAGACCCTATTAGGTGTCTTTTACAATAATCCTTGTTAAGGGAGTGGACTCACTATCCTAGAGCTCACTGTTCAATTAGTGAAGGCTGTAACCTTCTAATTTTAGATACACACTATATCTGCAGGTGAACTGTCACTATGACACTGCTTGTCTGATTAGTTCCTTTGATGCACTGATGCTTTGACCTCTTACAAAGCTTTAATACATCTCATAGTGTCTTCACAAACTTCTACTCTACTTAATACATCTCTCTTGCAACTTCCATACCAAATACAATGGGCGCATCTTATATTTATACACTCATACAAACTAAACAACTAGGTCGGCCCTTAGACCTATTACAAACAACACTTCCAAATGAATTGGCTTAAGTGTGCTTACAATTATACATATACACATGTCAAAAACCTAAATACAATGGGTGCATGGCCTTTACAACAATACATTATCATCGTAAACCAAAATACTAACTATCCGCTCCATGCTCTGTTCTCTACTGGCATACACTGGCTATGCAACTTCAATTGACTGTAACTTTCTCCTCTTTGCATATCTTCTTATGTGCTCATAGACTAAGCATGAATATAGTCTAACCAACTTAACTTCCAGGGAACATACCATAATTCATCCATACACATGTGCACTGATGCTCTGAGCTGCAGGAACTCTGTAAACTGTCCATTCTTCAACACTTAGCTGATTTTTGATCTTCTCATCAGGTGCGCTGACTCCAAATTATTGTATGACGTTGTTGCCATAATGAAAACACTATATCAAGTCATATACCTTAGTATAGATTGCTTGCCAATAGTACCAGTGCTCAAACTGATTGGCACCCTTTTCCATTGATGTCAAAGGGGGAGTAATATATAGTCATGAAAAATAGAAGTAAAAGGAGTAATATACTAAGGGGAAGTAGTATTCAGTTATGGAAGCAGTCCAGTCGAGGAAATGGAGAATGTTGAAGAATATTGCAGTAGATGAAGGATTCATCCTTGGGGGAGTTTTGAAGAGGAAATGGAGAATATTATAAAATAAATGGTCATTTGAATTGGTGGATTTTTTCATTCCATATGTTTCCATCAATGCCAAAGGGGGAGATTGTTGGAGATTTGCCAGCAAGCCAGTGCTGACTGTATGTTTATCATTGATGATAGCATATGGTAAGTAGAATCCATAGAAGACTTATATAGTAAGCTTTAATTATATGTAGCATGGACATGTTATTAGAATTATATCATGGATGCAAAGGTTAACTATTAGTACAGACAGTTATATAGCAGCTTGTGTCAGCAGTGTTCCTGACAAAGTAACAGGTAGTATTCTATGAATGAATGTTCGTATAGTTATCATGAAGCCTTGTGCATTTGGATATGTGATGGAGAAATGTTAGTGATGTTACATGCATGGATGTAGAGTTTGATGATTAGTAGAAGTGAATTTATGTACTCGCTATTCACCAGTAGCAATTTCCTCTATTTATTCAGAAGAGCCGACAGAGATTATATTGGTTTAGGAGTTGTGCCTATCATTTCGATATGCACCCTTGGATTAGAGATTGGAGAAGATTTAGTAATGTTTAGTTAAGAGTGCATGATGTAATTCAGCTTGAGGAGAAAGATCCAGTTATTTTGGTAGAGCCGATAGTTTGTTGCATGTGTCTACAATTATCTTATTGGACAGGTCCCAAAATGTGTTGCGTGCTTAGTAGAGCTGACTAAATTATTATTGGAGTATGTTATGGCTTCTCTAATATGATTTCATGATGGTTCTAATAGGCCAACTTGATTATATCATTTAGAGGAAAGATATTTATAGGCAGTCATTTCTGATTGCTAGAGTGTGGTTCATAGTTGATTGTGAAGAGCAGAGTAGAGTGTGCGAAGTGTTGAGCCATCAGAAGAAAGTCTATGTGACCAAGTAAAGTATTTGTGCTATACATTGGAACTGATCTAGATAGTAGGTCAAAGAGCAGTTCACCAAGATCTAGATATAGCGTGTAGCTATTATTCAGAAGGTTGTAGCCTTCACCCATTTGAGAAGTGTGCTCTTAGACAATGCATCCTCACCCCTAACAGGGTTAATTGTAAAAGATGCCTAATAGGGGCTGACCCTTGACCAAGTCTAAAATACTAAATATATTGTAAAGAAACTCCTAACAGGGTTAAGGATCTTCTAACAAGGATCATAATACACTATTGTAGAATGTTAGTGGGTGTCAATTCCCACTGGGGTTTTTACTTATTTGGGTTTCCCCGTAACCAAAATATTGGTGTTGTGTTCAAGTTTTCTTTCATTTTTTTTATGCTTTATGTTTAAGTATACTTAATTGTATAAAGAATTGAAACTTGTAGATAACTGATTCACCCCCCCCCCCTCCTCCCCCGCCCCTCTCAGTTACCTCTTCATGGGACTATTCCTAACACCTTATCCATACCTTATGACATCTAAAGATACATATGACCCCTTTAGACCTCCAAGACCAATTAATGTATCTTAGGATTCTCTACGACCCATTCATGTGTCTTAGGTTCTATTAATTGATATGAGGACCCATTGTCACCCTGAACAACACTTAATACATACTAGAATCAATTAATATAACTTGGGATCCCTTAGGACCACTTACAACACATGTGACCCCTTAATACATTCTAAGAAACTTATCCATCTCTTGTGCTATCTTAAGACACATAGGACCCCAAAGACCTATTAATTTATATTAATATGTCGTAGGACCCATTCTTGTATCTTAGGTTCCACTGATCTTATAGAAATTATTAATTTAAATATTTTTTTTAAATTGCTTTTAAAGTTAGTAAATATTATGAATCTCTCTCTCTCTCTCTATCTATCTAAATTATGTACATATGTTTTAGATTTGAATGTATAAATGTTATTCACGTAGACATAAAACTCTTTAAGAACCTTTAGGACCCTTATGACCTATAATAGGACCCCTTAAGACCTAATAGGACCACTTAAGACATAATAAGACTAGACTTAAGACCTAATAGGACTAATATGACCTATTAAAATAAATTAGTGCAACCTAGGACCCTTAAGACCTAATAAGACAACTTACTTGATGTAATAGGACCTATTAATAACAATTAGTACATCCTAGGACCCTTAACACCTAATAAGACCACTTAATTAACCTAATAGGACCTATTAATACCAATTATTACATCCAAGGACCCTTTAGGACTATTAGTACACTCTAGGTTTCTTTAGGACCCCTATTGTGACGTAAAACTCTTTAAGAACCCTTAGGATCCTTAGGACCTATAATAGGACCCCTTAAGACCTAATAGGACCCATTTAGACTTAAAAATATTGGAATTAATACCTAATAGGACTAACATGACCTATTAAAATTAATTAGTACATCTTAAGACCCTTAAGACCTAATAAGACCACTTTCTTGATGTAATAGGACCTATTAATACAAATTAGTACATCCTAGGACCCTTAAGACCTAATATTACCACATACTTGACCTAATAGGACCTATTAATACAAATTAGTACATCCAAGGACCCTTTAGGACTATTATTACACTCTAGGTTTCATTAGGACCCCTATTATGACGTAAAACTCTTTAAGAACCCTTAGGATCCTTAGGACCTATAATAGGACCCCTTAAGACCTAATAGGACCCCTTAAGACTTAATAAGACTGGACTTAAGACCTAATAGAACTAATATGACCTATTATAATTAATTAGTACATCTTAGGACCCTTAAGACCTAATAAGTCCACTTACTTGACATAATAGGACCTATTTTAATACCAATTAGTATATTCAAGGACCCTTTACGACTATTAGTACACTCTAGTATTTTAAATTTGAGCATAATTATATATATTCAGATATTTGTTTCCATTTTACACACAGTTATAACACATGTAATCAAGTAATTAATTATTAACACTTAGCTTTCATGTTTTATGTATATATATGGCCACTCAAGATGCACCTCATACTCCTGATATAGCGACCATTTTTCATACTGATGACATAGAGATGGCTCGACTTAGAGAGTCCATCCATACATCTTCAGAAGATAGCATATAGAGAGAGATACTTGTGTCAGTGTATTTACCAATTTGGAGGAGATGAATTCTCTATTGAGATCCCATTCCTCCTTTATGCCTCAAGTAGTTGATACTATTTTTTGAGAGTTGAGATCCAAGGTCTCGGGTGATGTTTCCTTAGAGATGGTTCAGAGCCATGTTCCAAAGGAAATCATCAAATGAGAGGTTTTCCCATTGTATGAGGGGAAGCCCAAGGTGAGGGCATAGCAGGTCACATGATGTGTGATTCCTTAGATTAAAAGCATGATATACCCTCAGTTTCTTCTAGCACATGGTCATTATCCTAATAACAACTAGATTCTTTTATATTTTGCATAGTAGTTGTATGTTGAGTTCCGTTTGGGACTCAGGGTCAACTATTTATATCTTCCTAGATAATATAGTCAGGGGCACAATAGGGTTGCAGAATGTGATCATTATCATAGGGCTAATCAATTTGTACAGCCCCATAGACAACTAGTTGGGAAAAGGACTCCGGTAGTGGCACTGATGATGGTTGCTACTACAGATAGAGTGGTCATTGCTTCTCAGAGGGGAGTAGTGGAGATGCTATGGTAGATTGCTTCTGCAGCCACCTCCATCACTTTAGATTTAGTGGGTAGATATATTTTGACTAGACCGTGTAGAGCTAGGTCATCTTGTGAGGATTCATCTAGTAATACTGTAGGTGTCAATGATGAGACATATAGAGTTGCAGGTCTTCCTACACCTGGAGAGATACGAGCACTTTCAAATCATCATAGTCATTTAGATTTGGCCCTTTACTTTTTGGAGGATCTCCTACAGTCCTATTCTTATATTGTTGACATGCAGAGGATCCCAATACATTCAGATAGGGATGTCATCAAACTTGCACGAGGTCTTGTAGTTCCACTGACATAGGACACATCATCTAGTTAGGCACAGCATAGTGCAGAGTGCTTTGCACCCATAGATCAGTCTACGGCCATAGAGCCAGGTATACAGGTTGGAGATGTACACATCAACACTGAGGTCCTAGACACATTTGATGAGCAGTTGCATGGGCTGGGTCAGCTGGATGTTGGCACTGATATTGGATCAATTATGGATATGTTATTGCATCCTGATGGTTCAGGCTCTAAATCAGTCCCCTCCCAGCTAGTGTCACCCCTACACTCTTCATTAATAGAGAGTTTTAGGACTGAAGGTGGTGTGGATGATGTAGTTTTAGTTGATGATATGATGGTGCAGTGCGCTAATGATCCTCCTACTCCTGAGACCCAGGTATATAAAGTTTTCTTTTATCCTTTCTTAGGAGTTTTAGTGAACAATTAATTGTAGATGTATGTATTGATATTTGTTCAATGTATAATATTTTGCAGGCACAATTAGCAGAGAACATTACCTCTAGTGTGGGCTCGGAGCATCTTCATATGAGAGATCTATTAGATGTGACACCTACTAGTGGTCAGGTAATTTTTAGATATATGTAGGTTTAAGCAATCATGTGTACACTTGTACAGATGTATTTATATATTTCAAGTACTTTACATAATATATACTATGCACATGTATATAACTAATTATTGTACTAAATTTGCAGGGGTCAGTTACTACTTCACAGCTAGAGGATGCTCTTCATAGGAGAGATTCAACAGTTTTGACACCTAGTAGTGGTCAAGTAAGTTTTAAAAATATGTAAGTTTAAACATGCATTTATAATATTTTAAGTATTTTACATTATTATTATATACATGCATTTATATTCACTAGGATCAGTTGTTGCCTCACAACCAGAGGATGCTCGTGGTAGTCGGTTAGAGGGTCTCTATGTTTACATGCACCTAGATGACTCCCTATTTTAGGACATGTTGCATAGATATTTGATTTTAGACTCATTATATATGTCATTAGTATATGTTTGATATTTTCAATTTATGATTTGAGACATATTTATATGCTATCTAGACCTCTAGACATAGATGATTTATGGTTTGACATTAAATAGATCTATGATGGCTTCTTTTGATTAGATGATATGATTTGATTAGATGATAATGTGAATTGATTAGATGATTTCATTTGATTAGATTAGATGGTTTCATTTTATTAGATTATATGATTTGATTAGATAATTTCATTTGATTAGATGATATGATTTGATTAGATGATAATATAATTTGATTAGATGGTTTCAATTGATTAGATGTTTTCATTTGATTAGATGATATATGATTTGATTAGATGATATACGATTTGATTAGATAGTTTTATTTGATTAGATGGTATGATTTGATTAAATGGTTTCATTTGATTAGATTATATTATTTGATTAGATTTTTCATTTCATTAGATTTCATTCTAACTAATAAGCAATCTTAAGGGGAGGTCTTAAGGGTATATAGAATTAATATCATAAAAAATATCTAGTTAATACATGTAACTAATGGACAATAACTATTCTAATGCATTCTAGAAGTAACACATGACATAAGCAAGCTAACTAATTTCATCATTTTTTAGTGTCTTAAGGGGATCTTTAACTAATATGCAATCTTAAGGGAAGGTCTTAAGGGGATCTAGAATTAATATCATAAAAAATAACTAGTTAATACATGTAACTAATGGACAATAACTATTCTAACTAATAAGAAATCTTAAGGGGAGGTCTTAAGGGGAGGTCTTAAGGGGATCTAGAATTAATATCATAAAAAATAACTAGTTAATACATGTAACTAATGGACAATAGCTATTCTAACTCACTCTAGAACTAACACATGTCATAAGTAAACTAACTAATTTCATCATTTTTTAGTGTCTTAAGGGGATCTTTAACTAATGAGCAATCTTTAACTAATGAGAAATCTTTAGTTTTATTTCTATGCATGTTGTATAGCTTCTTATGTTATGAATGTATAAAGGTAATCTGTTATATCCATAATTTGGAAAAAGATAAAGTTTGTAGAATACTAATTCACCCCCCCCCCCCCCCCTCTTAGTATTCCCTATTTCTAACAATTGGTATCAAACCTTAGTTACTCGGAAAAGAAATATTCAAGGAAAGTCTAGCAGCTTCAGTAAGATCTCTATGGATATGGATCAACTATAGAAGAATCATGAAGAATCTCTTGACTAGATTGATATGCTTACTGATGAAAGAGACACTCTGAAAGGAAAATATGATGATGCAAAGAACCTCATTGAGAAACTAAAAAACAAGTTGGAAAATCTAAAATTTAAAAAAAAAATTTGAAGTTCTTATTGAAGATTGTGATGACAATTTAGAAAAAGAAAATGAGATCCTTAAGCATGAACTGAAGATCAAAAATTTGAAGCTTAGTTTGAAAGATGGAAATGGAAAGAATGAAGCAAATCTAAAATCTGAGAATGAAAATTTGAAGATTGAAAATGAAGAACTAAAATCTAAACTTGGTTAAGTGACATCTGAATTAGAGAAAGTAAATTTGCAGCATGCAGAACTTAAGAAATACAATACAATTGTGAAAGATGAATTGACTCAATCCAAACAACAACTTGAAAGGCTATATTCAACCAGTGAGAAGATTGATGAACAAACATCTTTTCAGAAACCATTCTATGATAAAACTGGTCTTGGATTCAATGCATTCAAAATAATTGAAGAAAATAAGGAACCAGATCTGAAAGTATCTGAAAGCATAGATGAGAAGAAGTCTAAAGAGATCAACAAATCTGAAGATACACCTAAAGAAGAAGAATCACCAAAGCAAGAGGAATCACTGAAAGGTATGCAAAGAGAATTCAAAGTTAGATGTTTTTCTTGTAATACTACTGGTCACATGAAGAGAGATTGCACAGGTAAGCAATTTAAACTTCTTAATGGTTATTGTTATAATTGTCATGGTTTTGGACATGTAGAGCTATTGAATGTAGGAAACCTAAATTTATTGAGAATAATGGTGGTAGTAGAATGTTTAGGAATACTAACAATGCAAATAAGAAACCTACTGAAGATATGAATAGAAGAAATGGAGTAATATGTTATAGATGCAACAAGGTTGGACACATTGCTAGAAATTGCAGATCACAAATCAATCAGCCTAGACCCAGATATGAAAACAATGGAATTGCTTGTCAGATATGCAACAAGATTGGACATACAACAAGGTTTTGTAGAATTAACAATAGAGTTTTTCATCCTACCCTAACCCTAGAAATCATGCAAGAAGAAATGAAGATGCAAGTAACAAATAGAAAGGATGTTGTAGTAATTCAAATGAAGTGAAGTTTGTTAAAAGAATAGATCAAGGAGACATGTTCAACACTAAAGTTAATCAGAAAGGTGAAGTATCAAGTGGTCAGAATGAATCCTTACCTGACCCATCTCAAAGTACTTAATTTATGAAAATTACAGTAGATTAGGAACTTAGATTAGTGTAAAAGTAGATATATGATGAACTTAGTCTTGCGTAGTTAATGCAAGGTAGTTTATGATGTTCTAATGCTATGGTTAAGAGTGCAAAGAAAAATATTATATTTTGCAAGATCGTAAGGAGTTTTAAGTTTTGCAGGTTAGCAGAAATAACTTTTTCGAAAGAAGCGGCAAAAGAATTGAATGCAATGTCAGATCTAAGTAAGATTGAATTAATAAAAGGTCATGATCAGTATTATTTGACCATCAGAGAGAATTCAAGTGTTAAGGAGATCAAAGAGTAGTGATTGGAAGCATTTTGCAAGGATTTGGAGAAGAATTTTGTGCAGAATCTACGCAAGCCCTAAAATCATGAAATCGAGGTATTTTACTTGATAGATCTTTAAAGCAGTGAAGGAATTAGAAGAAATCATGGATGTTTCTTTAATACACAATGTCAGAGATAAGAATAGACCTAAATTGAAAATGGAACTAGTAGAACCCTTGGAAGATGATCCTAGGTTAGCTTTATCATCCGTACCAGACAGAGTTTTACACCTAGAGAATGTCAGAAGTTATCTTGGATGCAACCTAGAGACGGTCAGTGATAGTGATTTCACAAATGAATATCAGAAGAAATTTACAATTAGGATACAACACTAAAACAAGGTTTTGAATATTTGAAAGACAATGAGATCATTAAGTATGCATTACAGTATGAGTTTGCTAATGAAAAATGTACTAAGATTATCTTGAGCAGAATTCATAATGGGAAGTTTTGGTTAGAAGATAGAGTGATAGATATTACAGCTGATTTAATTCATGAAGTCACTAGATTATCTAAAACTGGGGCTATTCCTTTAAATGAGAAAAACATGAGGAAAAAAATCATTGATAACACAAATTCATCCTATAATGGTAGAGGAATTGTGATCAGTAAGATCAAACAAGATGATGTGAGATACTTATGCAAGATCCTAACCACTAAGTTTTGTGCAAATTCAAGAGAGGATGACATGGTAGCTAGAATGACATAGTAGCTTATTTAATGTGTGTTGACAAAGTGCAAGTTGATATGTGTGAAATTCTAAGAATTCAACTGTTTGAGAATGTAGAAAAGATTAAGAAGACAAAGTATGCACAATTTAGATTTCCTTCTTTGATCACTTACATGTTTGTTCATCTATTGAGAAGATTTCCTTACACCATTGGAAATGACTGGAATGATGGAAAAAATAAAATGGAAAGGATTAATAAAGTGTATATGAGGCATGTTATTGATAAATTAAATGAGAGTGCTATGTTGGTAATGAAGACATTTTAGAACTTGGTAACTAATAGATCAAGGATCCCACAGTCTCTTGTGGAAAAGTATAAAGATGGCATATGTTTCATGGTTGATACTAACTTTACCTATATTGAAGTAGTGGAACCTAGAATAGAGTTCATAGACCCTCTTGGCTATGAGATATTAGAGGTAGAGACAAAAGAGTATGTTAGCAGGATACTTAAGTGTAATTTGGACACTCAGTGTAACAGGTTTGGAACCTTTGAGGAGAAGTTCAACTCCGCAAAGATCTTAATTCAAGAGAATCAGTCTCAAAAGAGAGTTGAGAGCACTATAAAGAAAATCCTAAAATATACAAGGATGACAGAGCATGATTTTTTAGTAGCAAAGCAAACAGCAGCAATAATCAGAGAGAGTGGACAAAAAGAAGTTTTTCCTATGCCACCTTTATCATCAATTGCAGTACAGCAGGAAGAACCACAAGTGAAGGTGAAAGTGGAAGATATTGAGAAGGATCAAGAAGATAAGATATCCACTAGATCCACTCCCTCCACACCTAGAAAAAGAGTAAAGGAAAGTGTTACTGGACCAGGAAAGAGACAGAAAACTTTAGTGCAACTAGTTCCAAGAAAAATTGTAGAAATAAAAGATGATATCACTACTGTTAAGAAGAAAGTTTGGAAACCCAAAGTTGAAAATCTTAATGAGCAGATCATTGAGGATGGAGACTTTACAAGAATGAAAAAGTACTATAATCCTTATGATTATTCAGACAGACTTAATCTGGAGAATGCAGTTGTAAAGCATATGATTTTGGCTAATAACAAGTTTGATACAATTCAGGGTAAGATACCTGATGATTTGTACAATAGACTTGTAAATAGGAAGCAGAGAGCATTTGAGGAAGACAAATCTATCAGAGAAAATCTTATGAGGAAACTTTGTGAGGTGATAAATGATGAACACCTTAAGTAGATTTTGAAGGCTTTAAGCACTCATCTAAGAACCAAAAGAAGATCTATTCATATTATGGGAGGCAGATATGAAGAAATTAATTTTGTGATAGAGCAAGTAATAATCAAGGTTATGGCAAAAAATGTTGGAGAACCATCAGTTACAACAGAGAAAGTAGGTGAGACAGAACAAGATGACATTCCCTCTCCTCCAACCATTAACATTGAAGATGAAATCATGAATGTAGAAGGAATAAAGATCACCTTGGATAATGATGATAATGTATTCAAGAAGTTTGAGAACATTGTTGACAATTTGGCTCTTGATGAACTGGATACATCTAAAGAAGCACAACAGGACCCACACCATTTTTGAAGAAACCAAAGTAACAAAGAAACAAGTACCCATTCCCACCAAAGAAGCCATTAGTCTTATTCCCGAGACTGGAATCTTAAGGGGGGGTCTTAAGGGGATCTAGAATTAATATCATAAAAATAACTAGTTAATACATGTAACCAATGGACAATAACTATTCTAACTAATAAACAATCTTAAGGGGAGGTCTTTAAGCGGGGGTCTTAAGGGGATCTAGAATTAATATCATAAAAAATAACTAGTTAATACATGTAACTAATGGACAATAAATATCATAAAAATCATTAAACAATCAAATCATACATAAAATATTTAACTAATATGCAATCTATAAAAATTATTGAATAATCAAAGTATGCATATAAAAGCATACATGTATACAAGCATGTATATATAAAAGCATACATAAAATTCTATATATTTAAACCATTCAACCATCAAATAGGTCCATCATATATCAACAAATTATAGTCCATCATATGTTTAAATATATAAAAAAAGTATAGTCAATTTAATCCAGAGATATCATGTAGGTCCTAACCTATGAAATAGGTATACATAATATACTTTTTAGACCAACTCAAGTGGTTCAAACCTTTCATGGAGAACATGTAATATTCTCTCATGATCCTCACTACTTAGTCTCCACTTACGACATCCACATTGAGATTTAACTATATGGAGACAAATGGATGTGGAAACTACTAGGTGACTATATTGAAACACCTTATTGTCTAGTTGGTAATCAACAAAGTGAATACCATATTGAATTACTTTGATTTTCTTGAAATATGTTCCCTCTAAAACAACTGAACCTACAGGTCACAAATTTTAACAATATAAATTTAAAATAACTAAATTTGAAATTTTTTAAAAGGTTTAAATTTAAAATTTATAAATTGAATTCAATATATTAATGTAAAGCATGTACAAACCTATGGGGAACAACATTCCATCACTTTCTTCAGGTTCAAGTAACTTCATCCTCTCTACAGTACAATGCAACAAATAATAACCAACTCCTATATTTCCACACACAATAATCACTACAAAGACATCTCTTGCACAGTAAATTTATATACACATGTGCGAGATGTTAAAATTTACTTAATTCAATCTATAGATCTATCTATCTATCTATACATGTGTAATGAAAGAAATGGTGAGTATGGGTAGGGTTCTTAACAATGTCCCTAATAAAGATCCCAAACCAATATTCCCCACAATACATATGAGTTGATAATAATGTAAATCTGGAAATGCTTGAAATTACATAAGATAAAATACATACCTCATAAAAAAATTGATTTGGAAATACCTATTTTTTGGTGTCTATGTTCGGTTTCAAAAAATTTTGCAATCGTTTCTAGAACAGGAAAACGGAGATGAAGAAATCCCAGAAATATTTTTCAATTATGAGGAAGGTCAACCTTGACCTAAGGATAGGGGTAAGATCTTACCCTAGTGTACAATCTTACCCCTAAAAGTGGACCTTGACCTACACTGCTCGGACGGAAATTATGTTTGCGGATCCTGGGAGTTTGGCAAAAAGGGTATTCAGATCTGCTCTACAACTCCCAAAATAGTGACTGTGGTGTTGGCGATTTGGCTAAGTTGATTACATAGATGTTGTCATTATGGAAACATATGATCCACATGAAGATCGTATAGGTCAGAGAGAAAGTATGACAGAGCGCATTGCAAATTTGTCTAAGTGTGAGACAGTATTTTCACTAGTACACCTAGACATAGTTTTTGTTTGCGATGTCGATTGGAGTAAGTTCAGTGCTTGTGCACTTGAACATAGACTCTATGATGTCTATTGATCACCCATCTCAAAGCGTAAGTTAGTACGGCATGTACGGAAAGAGTTATGAAAGTTTTACCGAAGATAGTGTCAAGCCGACAGGATAGAATATGAAGACAGAATTAGTAAAGAGTTCAGTGATTATTTTGTTTACCCAAATAATGACTTAAAAATATAAAGGGATGACATCCTAGATGTTTACTCTTGGATAAATTTATTTGTATAAATGTAATTTTAATTGTAAGAAAAGATATAGTTGCGAATATGTAATGAAGCAGTGATATGATGCAAAATATATGATGCATATGTAATAGTGACAGTGAAAGAGCAGCGAAGAGATATTGATGCAAGTAGTAGAAGGTTATGTACCTTAACCTATCTTTATAATTAGTGTATATTGTAAATTACTTTTTTGGGTAGTGGGCTCATCTGGTAATCACATTTTGTACTACCAACTCCTAATAGGGTTGAGGCTTCTAACAAGGCCTATAGTCCCTTAATCAAGACTGATACACTATATGCTTGTAATAGACTCCTAACAGGGTCAACATCCTTAACAAGATACTTTTGATTAGTGGATCTTTGTGGGTACCATCCCCACCAGGGTTTTCCCTTGGCAAGGGTTTCCTAGAGAACAAATAATGTCTTATGAGTTCTTTAATTTTATTGCTATGCATGTTGTTTAGCTTATTATGTTATGAATGTATAAAGGTAATCTGTTATATCAATGATTGGGCAAAAGATAAAGCTTGTAGAATACTGATTCACCCCCCCCCCTCTTAGTATTCCCTATTTCTCACAATTGGTATTAGAGCTTAGTTACTCGGAAAAGAAATATTCAAGGAAAGCCTGGCAGCTTGAGTAAGATATGAATTTGTCTAAGTGTAAGATAGTATTTTCACCAGTGCACTTGGACACAAGTTTTGTTTGTGATGTTGATTGGAGTAATTTTAGTGCTTGCGCACTTGAACATAGACTCTATGATGTCTATTGATCACCCATCTCAGAGTGCAAGTTAGTACAGCATGTACTAAAAGAGTTATGATAGTTTTACCGAAGAGAGTGTCAAGCTAATAGGATAGAATATGAAGACAGAATTAGTAAAGAGTTAAGGGATTATTTTCTTTACCAAAATAATGACTTAAAAATATAAAGGGACAACATCCTAGATGTTTACTCTTGGATAAAGTTATTTATATAAATGTAATTATAATTGTAAGAAAAGATATAGTTGAGAATATGTAATGAAGCAGTGATATGATGCGAAATATATGATGCATATGTAATAGCGATAGTGAAAGAGTAGCAAAGAGATATTGATGCAAGAATTATAAGGTTATGTACCTTAACCTATCTTTTTAATCAATGTATACTAGACATTACTTGTTTGGGAAGTGGTCTCATCTGGTAATCACATTTTGTACTACCAACTCCTAACAGGGTTGAGGCTTCTAACAAGGCCTATAGTCCCTTAATCAGGACTGATACACTATATGCTTGTAATAGACTCCTAACAGGGTCAACATCCTTAACAAGATACTTTTGATTAGTGGATCTTTGTGGGTACCATCCCCACCGGGGTTTTCCCTTGGCCAGGGTTTCCTCGAGAACAAATAATGTGTTATGAGTTCTTTAGATTTATTGCTATGCATGTTCTTTAGCTTCTTATGTTATGCATGTATAAAGGTAATCTATTATATCCATAATTTGGAAAAAGATAAAGTTTGTAGAATACTGATTCACCCCCCCTCTTAGTATTCCCTATTTCTAACATGTAGATATCTTAAAATGGTATTTTGGGGTGGTTATATAGGGTTTTTCCTTAGTCAAACCCCCATTTTGGTGATATCCAACTCCACAAATAGTCAAATGTAATAGAGTATGTGTGTGTATTGAATGTGTAATGCCAAGATCTAATCCTCTAGATTAAAAACCCTATCATGAATTTATATGAGAAAACAATGCATAGATTTTAATGTGATAAGAAATCATACCAAGTCCCCAAGGCTAAAGTAATCTCACCAAACTCATAATCTATAATTTCTACCCCATTATTGTATGTTTGAATTCTTGAATATTCAAAATGGTGGATCAAGGAAGAAGGAATGTTTCTTGCTCCAAGGAATGTCCACAATAGCTTGTCCTTAAAAATGTTGATATCAACAAGAACTTGATCTTCTATGTCATCCTCTTGCAATCTTTCCTCATCACTTCACCATCATATGCTTTCTTCAATTGATTGTGTTTCCACTTTATGGATACTTTTGTGTCTAGTCCTTTTTCTCTTTTTAAAATGAAGGCAAGAGAGAGTCCTTATATAGAGGTTTCAAGGTAAGGCTCCTCGGGTAATGTAAGGGCCCATAATTCAAATTTCACCTTGAATTATGGGCCAATCACAATAACTAACTTAGAAGGGAAAATAATTAAATGAATCTCAAATTAAAACCCTTTCGCATTCAGATTCGGAAGCCCGACAATGATTTTGGGGTACTATGGGACCAAAATTTTAAGAGGGATCAGTTCCCAAAAAAGCTCAAGGATGACCCTAACTTCTAGGTCAAAGTTGACCTTGACATTGACCTAGGTCAAAGTAAACCTTGACCTTGACCTAGGGGTCCAGATCTAGACAGTGTAGAGAACAAGAGGCCCCGGGGATGCCCAGAGACTTGGAAATGATGACAGAACAGGTCAAAGTGCCAAAAAAGGACACAAAGGCCTATGATGAACATGATGAAGGATAGAAGGACCTATGCCTAGATCCTACCTATAAAATAGAGCCATAGAGAATGGAAATCAAGGAGAATCCTCGGGATCCTAACCCTAATTTTACCTAGAATGAAGGAATCAAGTGCAAATGTATCCTAAATATAAGTCTATCATGATAAATGCACTAAAAGAGGGTGCTAAACCTATCAAGATGGAAGTGATTCCATTTTAAGATGATACATTTATCCCCCACTTTATCTTAGATATGACACTATGTGAATATGCAAGCTAAAGTAAGAAAACATCATAGTAAATAAAAAGGATATAGCCAAGTCCTCAATGTAGAGATCCCGCAAAAAACCATTAGAACCTGCAACACAAGAAGTTAATGAGAATCCATAAATCACCTAGAACTTACTAAATGAAAATTGAGAAGTGTAGAAATCCCCTTATGCCCCTCCTGTTTCAACTTTCTACTTCTGAAGGGTGAAACAGGGTGATAAGGATAACCATATACACTGGATATGTAGTTTGTTGAAAAGTCCTTTCCTAAACCAATTAGAAGGATTCCTATCCTTCCTAAACTTATTCAAGGAGTTAGGTATCTTAATCACAATTCCAATGCCACTGATGGCACTGAAAATGGAGTTACCAAACTCAAGTTATGATGAAAAGAGTGATGTCTATCTAAATGCATATAAAGGGAAATTCAAATTTAACATGAGTAAACCCTAACAAAACCCTAAAAAAACCATAATTCTAACTATAAATAAGGAAAAAGAATTCATACTTACTCATTCTTACCATTTACATATTCGAAGAGAAAGAAATATGTCAAGGAGAGAAGAACTTTAAGCGACAGACATGGAGCTCCTAAGACAGTGCCTAGCTACCGGATGGCTGCTTCTTGAGGTGAGTTTCTTTTTTTTTTTGTATTTCACAAACTCTTGATTTTTGTAGGCAAGGCTGACCCTGACCCTTAAAGGTTGACCCTCACCTAGTTATGTCGACCTTGACCTAAAAAAGGTCAACATGAAGTGGAAGGTCTTCACCTTGTTTGGGGTGAGGTCAACCTTGACCTAAAAAGGTTGACCCTAACTCAGGAAAGTCGACCTTGACCCAGGAAGGTTGACCTTGACCTAACTAAGGTTGACCTTGACCTAGTCAAGTTGGATTTATAGATTTGATGTTTCATAATACTAATATGATTTTTGTTTCTGCTCATAGGACCCGGTTCATTTCTGAGAGCATCCCTTTGGAGGGTTACTAGGAGTTATCAGAGATAAACTATCCAAGCTGAGTGGGGATGAGATCTAGTTGTTGAGAGACATATGGTTTTACTGGGTGACATTCCTACCATTGATCAAACTTCACTAAGCCATGTTATCAGCTCTAATAGAGAGGTAGGATGAGGATACAAGCTCCTTTCATCTTCCCTCAGGTGAGATCAATGTGACATTGGAGGATGTCTACAGAATCTTGTAGCTTTCAATTCAAGGTGAACCTATCAGACTGAGAGCATAGCAAAGTTATGAGGAGATCCATGTAGATGCAAAGTATTGTTTAGGATGGGTTTCATAGATTCAAGCCCAGGCATATTAGATCACTTTATCATCCATACTAGCAAGCCCTACACCTTTGGTACGGAGAGTGATGCTATGTATATTGTCCTTGGTTGTGGTACCCAACACAAAGGGTACAATATTTTCTACATTTTTCACTCATCTTGTACGGAGGATGGAGATTGATAGGATTGTTTTCTCATGGGGTCATAGCATGTTAGCCCATCTATACCATGAGTTATGTCAGTTGGTGAGATGTCAGAGAGAGAGTCTCTCAATATGCACACTTTTGCAGATTTGGTTGTTTGAGCATTTCACATGTACATGATCACAGGGTGTTTCAGTGATGGTAGATGCTAGCACATCGAGAGGCTTTTCTTATCATCTGAGAGATGTCTGGTAGTTCAGAGATATCCTCTATTGGAGAGTATATCTAGATCGTATTCCAAGCATAGATGTGATTTGGAGACCCTACTATCAGATGACAGAGTGGCCAGATACATGATACCAGATGAGACATTCACAGTAGTGCAAGCTGCTAGAGGGTCATTAGAGTCACACAGTGATGTCATACTACTATGATCGAGTGATGAGACATTTTTTCCTTTTACACAAAGTCCCCAGAGAGGTACCTCATTATGCACATTTGATGAGGTACTATCAGAGACCCAGTGCCATACGCCGACCATCAGTACCAGACATAGTAGATAGTGATGCAAATGAGACAAAAGATATAGAGGTACCACCAGATATGGCCTACTTAGGCATGAGATGAGACTACATCAAGTACTAGAGTATGAAGGGAACCCACATCATCTTCCCTGAGGATTATCCCACAGGTGATCCAAGCCTTTCAGAGAGGACACACCGGGATAGTGGCATGGCAAAGGAGGATAAGGATCATAGAAATGAGGAGGAGCCCATCTCCAAGGGAGACCCCATGGAGGAGTAGATAGTAGAGGAGATTCCCCCAGTCGGTGATACTAGTGTGGATGTGCACATTTTTCATGCATCACCACTGAGATCACGATGACCTCCACGCACCCATACAGAGACACCACCATTGAGACCTAGACAAAGAAAGCATGGAGAGAGTAGTCACTCCATGCCTCCACCATCTTGATCCTTCGGTGATGCCCATGAGGGAAATCCAGGTATGGAATATGAAATTGATTGAAAATGTAACTTAATTTATGAGGAAAGAGAACTAAATTGATAAATGTGTTTTCATTATGTAGCTAGCCTAGTGGAGTGGAGGATTTTTGTATCTAAGGTTTTGAAGGATACATGTATATCCTATTGACTACTAGCTGGTGAGAGAGAGTCCTCCATTGGTCACAGAGATCCTAGTAGGCATGTCGATATCTTTGCATGTGTCTAACAAGAGCTAAGATTGTGCAAAGAAAGAGAAGATAAACTGATGGACAAGCTACAGAGGGCCCAGGAGTGTATGTGTGATATGAGCATATTGAGGATCCATTCATAGACTACTAGTCATAGATCTACTACATCTCATCATAGATCAGAGAGATCTGGGGGTCATCGACCATCAGAGCATAGAGATAGATAGAGTGACAGATAGGGCCATGGGCCACATATGTATCAAAACTGAAAAGATTTTATAAATGGAAATATTTCTCTACTAATTAGTTCTATGTTTGATTACTATACTTTCATCAGTATAAAACGTAACAGAAAGAAAGAAGGTCCATAAATGTATTCAAATGTAATTTTGCTGAAACTACATAACCTATAAAACAAACATAATTATTTTATAAGGAATACATAAATACACAGGGAAAGAAAGAAAGAAATTAAGGATAATAACGTTTAAGATGCATAATATTGATAGGTTCCTTAAGAGAAACACCATCTATATCAGCAAGTTTATAAGCACCTAAACCAAAGTCTTCAATCACAATAAAAGGTCTAAGCCAATTAGGGCTAAACTTTCCTTTTTCACCAGGTAAAGCATTCACATTTCATTGATTCTCATATAATACTAAATCACCTATTAAAAATGATCATTCAATTACTTTATGATTATACTACTTCTGAAGAGATTTATGATAAGCTTTTATATGCTCCAAAGCATGTATTCATTGTTCATCCAACATTTCCAATTCTTGTAAGCATTGTTCTCAAAATGTATCCTTGTCGATTATCCCATGAAATGAAACACGTAGAGAAGGTATTTCTAATTCCAAAGGCATAATAGCATTAGTACCATAGACAAGATTATAAGGAGAAGTACCTGTAGCAGTATGAACACTAGTCCTATAAGCCCATAAATCATAAGTCAATTGGGTATGCCAATCTTTCCCATGCTTGTTAACTATTTTTCTCAAAATTTGTTCAATAATTTTATTCGATGCTTCAGCTTGACCATTAGATTGAGGATAATAAGGAGTTGAAAATCTATGTTGAATTTGATATTTCTCCAAGAATTTCATGACTTCTTTGTTCTTAAAAGAGGTACCATTATCTAAAACTATTGTTGAAGGGATACCAAATCATGTTATAATACTATTAAGGATGAAATCACAAATGACATCTGCAGTTATTGAACAAATAGGGACAGCTTCTACCCACTTCATAAAGTAATCTGTAGTAGTCAAGATGTACGTATGTCCTTGAGAAGAAGCTGGTGAGATTTTTCCAATAAGGTCAAAACCCCAAATACTAAAAGGCCATGGAGAAACTTGATTACGAAGCTCACAAGCAGGAGCATGAATCAAATTACTATGTTGTTGACATTGAGGACATTTGTTAACAAACATGAAAGAATCTTGTTCCATTGTTTTACAATAATATTCCATTATAAGAAGTTTATTAACCAAAGATTTTCCACCAAAATATCCCCCACAAGAACCAAAATGAGCTTCCACCAAAGCTACCAGAATTTTGATTCTATTAAGACATCTTAATAGTAAACCCTCATAAGAATGTTTATAAATCATGTTTCCTAAAATGATGTAACATGCTGGAATATTCCTAATACAATTACACATGTTCCTTGTTTTTGATTTAGGAAAAGTGCCATCATTCAAAAAATGAAAGATATGAGAATACCATTCATCCAAATACAAATTGAAACAGTCAGAGGTAACCTTATTAAAAATTGTAGGGTTTTTAAGAGTTTGTATAGTAATTGAAAATTTTCAACATTATTCTCAAGACAAACCAAAGAAGCTTCACTCGTCATAGCGTCCGCATGTCGATTATCTTTCCTAGGTAAATTTTGAATTGTATAAGAAGAGAATTGTGAAATCACATCAAGAGCCAAATCTCTATATTGTATCATTTTATCATTCTTAGTCTGATAACCTCCTTTAATTTTTTCAACAATCAATTGTGAATCTCCATATATTTGCAAGTGTTTCATGTTAAGGGATGAAGCTACTCGCAGGCTAGCTATAAGAGCTTCATACTCTGTAATGTTATTAGTACAAGGAAAGGTTAATTTGTATGATAAAGGGATTGGTTTTTTTGTAGGAGGGATCAAGATAATACAAACACCAGAACCTGTCTTCCATCTAGACCCATCAAAATATAATTCCCAAACATCATCCTGTTGAATAGCTAGAATATTTTCATCAGGGAATTCTATTGAAGTAAAGCATGTATCAGAATAAGGACAAGGAGCTTCAGCCAAATAATCTATTAAATCTTGTCTCTTAATTGACTTTTGAGAAATGAAATTAAGATCAAATTCTATAATAACATCACCCACTTTGCCAAATGGCCAGAGAGATCATTTTTTGAGAAAAGATGCTTCAAAGGATCGAATTTAACAATCACATTCACTTCAGCATTTAGAAGATAATGCCTAAGTTTCTAGAAAGCATAAACTACAGCTAATCATTGTCTTTCCAAATCTATGTATCTTGTTTCATAATCAAGTAAAGTCTAACTAATGTAATACATAGGTTTTTCCTTACCTTCACTATCATACTAAGCTAACAACACACTTACTGCTTTTAGAGTAGCTGAAGTATACAAATGAAAGGGTTTATCAAATTTAGCCAATTGAAAGATAGGAGGATTGGTGAGACACTCCTTAAATTTCTCAAATAATTGTTTACATTCATCATTACAAGAGAAAGTGGTATCCTTTCTAAACAAGGAAGTAAAAGGAATAGTTCCATCAACTAAATTTGAAACAAAGTGACGAATATCTTGAATTTTTCCTTGTAAACTTTGTAATTGAGAAATATTCTTAGGAGGCATATTAACAATAGCTTCAATATTTTTAGTATCTACTTCTATACCTCACTTAGAGATTATAAATCCTAATAATTTACCAGAATCAACTCCAAAGACACATTTCTTAGGATTCAACCTCGTGTTGTAACTTCTAATCCTTTCAAATATCTATCATAAAATGCTAATATGATCTTCTCTTTGTATAGATTTTTCCAAGATCTCATCCACATAATCCTCAAGAATCTAATGAATGTAATCATGAAAAATTAAGGTCATAGCTCGTTGATAAGTTGCTCCCACATTTTTTAATCCAAAAGGCATCCTGACCCAAAAAAAGTTCCCCAAGGTGTTATAAATGGAGTTTTAAATTAATCATCAGGAGGAATAAAGATTTGATTATTGACATAGGTTAGGAATGGAGGATCCAATAATGGATTATCCAAACCTACACTACCAATTATAACAACAAGTGTAGCAGAATACAACAAGATTATCCTTCAAAGCAGAATTTCATTCAACATGCCCGATTGTAAGGCCTTCCAGGTTTCGGCCTATTAAAATGGAATAAAAAAGTATCTCAACTATATCCTAGCTATTCTAGCTCTAAAACACATCAGAAACTAATGGAAACACTAAGGCAGATCTAAACTTGAGCTCGCAAGCCACCAAGCAATCTCCTTGTCTCCAAGTATGCAAACTACTAGCTCTGCTATTACAATATCAAACAAAACATCTAATCTACAAGATCACACAGGATCCAATTATTCTTCTAACCTCATGATACTACCAATATCTCACTAATCTACCTACTAAACATCTACCCAAAATCTCAATATATAGCCAGCTAAGCCACAAGTCATCCAGTCAGGCATTTAATTACATTATAGGTCCAGTCTAGAAGATTTAAACCAAAACTAATGAAAGGGTGATAAAAAATTAATTCTCCCTTGTATTTATATCCACACATGACCCAATAACATTCCCTTAACTACGCAAGTCCCCATTTCATCACACGGAACCGCACAAGAAGAAACACTCCACGTTTCACGTGAAAACTGCCAAAAAAGTACCTGAGAAAAATGGCCATAATGTTTTACTCATAATGAATTAGAACTTGTACTCTTGGTAAAAGATATTATTTTAGGTCCTATTTAAGTCCCTAAGAGCACAAATTCTGATTCATTAAGGATCAAGGTCGCCATGACGTGCAATCAGCACCAAAACTATAGGAAAATACAGCTCTTACGGCAAGTAAAATAGCTCCGACTTTGAAATGGTCCATCCAATCCTTATGAGATCTTAGGAGAATGTTTCAAAATATTTCCTCAGCATCATGTAAGCTTCACACAAAATGAAACCAACAAATGAAATTATTACAAAGAAAACAATAGAAAATAGGAAATGTTTTTGGTTGATGCAAGATTGCTCAAAGTCTGAGATGCTCCTGCATCAGACACCCCAAGTAAATAAAAATAATATTCCAATGAACATTTCAAGGGAATTAGAATATTTATTCCATATCTATTCTTAACCCATATCTCCTCCTATCCTTCATTCCATGATGTCTTTACTTTATCCACTGTCACACTCAGCAAATCAGCTTGTCCTGCACTTTTCTCATCTTTTCTTCTTGCTACTGGCTGAAACTAATTTTGACCATCTTTTCCACTATTGATTACACCGTAACTTTGATGAATCACATCTTCTCCAAACTTATTAATCAATTCAACATCATCTGCAGTCCTCTCTATCATGAGTGCCATTATTTTTTGCACTATCTTTGTCAGAAAGTCCATCTGCCTCTTAATCCCTATAAACTCATCAACTATATCATTCTCTTTTTCTTTCAAAATCAACTTCCTTTTATCCATAGGAATAGGTTCATCAACCTTCTACTCTTTAGATTTGTCATAAGGACAACAACTAATAACTCCACATCCCTTAGCTCCAACTTCTTGTAAAGGTAACAACTTATGCCTAGATTTACCATGCATTACCACATATGTATTTGCACGACCATCAAACATAACATGTCTATAAAATTGCCAAGGTCTCCCAAGAAATAGATGACAAGCATCCATAGGCAATATATCACACAATATTTCATCATGATAAGATCCAATCTGAAAATTAACCAAGCATTTCTCTTCAATCCTAACCTTAGACACATATTGTATCCAACTAATCTGATAAGGATTAGGATGTTTCCTTCTTTCCAAATTAAATTTACTAACCATTTCTTTTGAAACAAAGTTCTCAAAACTACCACCATCAACTATAACATTACATACCTTATCCTTGCACTTACATATGGTTCTGAAAAAATTTCTTCTTTGTACTGGTTCCTAGACACATGTAGCCAACCTCCTAGTGAGAAGAAATTCACCTTGTTCTGCAGCATTCTCAATGTTTTCTTCAACAGTTAATACAACTCTTTTCTTAGGACATTCAAAAATTCTATGACCTTGTTCACCACATTGATAACAAGTAAAAGTGAACTCATTTCTCCTTCTCCCTCTCTGTCTAAAATTGTAGTTATCAGCAGCTTGACCACTGCCAGATCCTTCATCAGTCTTCTTAGGATTACCTCCAGCAACTGTTTCATCAGTCTTTCCACTTTTGTTCCTATTATTTTCTCTTCCTTCAAACCTCTTGTTCAGCTTCTCCTCAATCTTCAATTCCATCTGATAAGCATATCCTATAGTTTTCATCCGAACAGTAAATAACTCTTCTTGAATAATAGGTCTCAAGCCATAAACATACCTAGCAGCCTTCTCTTTATTAGCCTTAGAATGACCAGTCCTAATCAGGAGTCTGTAAAACTCTTCAATATACTCTTGCACTGATTTATTTGTCTGCTTTAAAGCTTGCATCTTCTTAAACATCTCCAATTCATAACCCACTGAAATGAATTACTTTTTCAACTTGTCAACCATTCGGTTCCATCTAGTGATCTTTTCTTTTCTTCTTCCTTCTACTTCTTTCCAATTGAACTTCTCTCCACCAAATATTTGCATGACCCTTCAACTTAGTCTTTACAAATTGAACTCTATCAAGATCTTCTATTTATTCATACTCAAAGTACTCATCTATCTCATTAATCCAATCAATCAACTCTTCTGGCCTAAGGCTTCTAGATAATGTAGAAACTTCAATCTTAGGTCTTTTCCCAATCTTAGACATAGCTTTCAAGATTCTACTTTCTTTTGGATCTCTGACTTCTTCTATAGCTTCTTCAAATTGATATTCTTCAAACTCATCACTATCATCCTTCAAGGTAGTCTTCTTTTTCAATTCATCTTACAGATCTTGCACTTGTTTTTGCAAAGCCCTGAAATCATCAAGATTGAATTCTCTAGCAGGTTCTTTGTCTGAGATCTCATGAGCTCTCCTCGGAGGCATCTTCAATCCAAGGTCCTAGTGTAGACTACCTCAACCTCAGTGCTCTATCCACACACTCAATATCTTGAAGCTCTAATACCACTTGACATAGGGCAGGGATGGAGGATCCAATAATGGATGATCCAAACCTACACTACCAATTATAACAACAACAATTGCAGTGGAATACAACAAGATAATGCTTCAAAATAGAATTTCATTCAACATGCCTGACTGTAAGGCCTACCAGGTTTTGGCCTATTATAATGGAATAAAAAAGTATCTCAAAAATATCCCAACTATTCCAGCTCTAAAATACACCAACAACTAATGGAAACACTAAGGTAGATCTAAACTTGAGCTCGTAAGCCACCAAGCAATCTCCTTGTCTCCAAGTATGTAAACTACTAGCTCTGCTATTACAATATTAGAAAAAACATCTCATCTAAAAGATCTCTCAAGGTCCAATTATGCTTCTAACCTCATGCTACTACCAAGCTCCCACCAATCTACCCAAACTCTCAATATATAGCCAGCTAAGCCACAAGTCAGCCAGTCAAGCATTTAATTACATTATAGGTCCAGTCTGGAAGATTTAAACCAAAACTAATAAAAGAGTAATCAAAACTTAATGCTCCTTTGGATTTAGTTCCACCCATGACCCAAGAACATTCCCTTAACTATGAAAGGCCCCATTTCATCATACGGAACCACGCAAGAAGAAACACTCCACGTTTCATGTGAAAACTACCAGAAAATAGGTACCTGAGAAAAATGGCCATAAATTTTTACTCATAATGAATTAGGACTTGTGCTGTTGGTAAAAGATACTATTTTAGGTCCTCTTTAAGGATTTAAGATAAAAATGCCTGATTAATTAAGGATCAAGGTCGCCATGATGCACAATCAGCACCAAAACTGCAGGAAAATATGGCTCTAATGGCAAGTAAAACAGCTCCAACTTTGAAACGGTCCATCCAATTCTTATGAGATCTTAGGAGAAGGTTCCAAAATGGGTCCTCAAAATCATGTAAGCTTCACAAAACATGAAACCAAAAAATGAAATGATTACAAAGAAAACAACAAAAAATAGGAAATGTTTTTGGTTGATGCAAGATTGCTCAAAGCCCGAGATGCTCTTGCATCAATTATAGCCAAAAAAACCATCCATAAAAGATAATAAAGCATGACCCATTGTTGAATCCACAATCATATCAATATTAAATAATAGGAAATCATCTTTTAAGGATGATTTTTTTAAGTCTCTAAATTCAGTACACATCCTTATCTTATTTTCTCCTTTTGAAATGGGTACAATATTTGAAATCTAGTCTGAATAATCAATAGAACAGATAAATCTAGAATCTAATAATCTTTCAATTTGAGCCTTAATTAATAAATAAATTCATGGATTCATCTTTCAATTTTTTTGCTTCATAGGTGTCACATTTGGTTTGAGATTAATGTTGTGAATCTATACCTGGCATATCTGAATGTGTCCAAGCAAAAATATCTTTAAATTCAAGTAAAAGGGAAACCAACTGATCACGTTCATCTTGATTCAAACATTTCCCAATTTTTATCATCTTTTCAGAATCATTTTCATCCATTTGAATATCAATAGTTTTGGTTATTAGCAAATCACTTTGTATCAGAGAATCCCTTGGCAAAGGAGAAATATAATGTTCATCATATTCTCCAGAATAAGCATATGTACTTAAACAATAAGACTTCCATATTTTGTGATTAAACTAAGGCAAGTCCTCATAAACCTCTAAAAAATCCACTAAGGCTTCATCTTCATGAAAGATATCCAAAGTAGGTCTTTGATTAATGTCAAGGAGGAGTGGGTTAACCAACTTCAACTATCCCTCGTAGATATGATTAGCACTAAGAGGAAAAAGTGATGGTTGTCTATAAGGATTGAATCCTAATCCATATGTATGATCATAAATTTCATTATCCAAAGGCACTTGTATATGTTGCTCATATTTACCACATCCTTTCCCATTAAATCCTAACTTCTTGAGCAGATGATAACTAGAACTATATCTATCAGCCATATCAGATGGAGTCCAAGGAGCAACATATGTAACAATATCATAGCAATCAAGTTTTATTGTTTCAATTGTTTCTTCAATCGAGGTGGCAACAAAGTTACTTTTTAATTCCTCTAAAAGTAGGGAAGGAACAAAAACTTGTTTTTCAAATTCACTTTGTTGTTTCATAAATTCCAAATCAGAGACCTTATATTCTCTAATGAAAGTAGTTTTAAATTCCAATGTTCCCCAATCATCCTTAGTCAAAGAAGAAGATGGAGCTACAGGTTGCTTTATCTCAGGTTGTTTTTCAATCTCTTTTCTTGGTTGTATAGGCTCAAAAATTTTAACATATTCTGCATTTAAGCAAGGATTCGGCGCATCATCAACATGTAATTATACATTAAGTTTTCATAGATAAACCTAACCTTGTGATGAAGAGTAGAAGAAACTACAGGCATAGTATGTAACCAAGGTCTACCTAAAAGAAGGTTATAATTGAGAGGTCCAAGCATAATGTTAATAGGTGTATTTAGAATAGCTGGACCAACTTTAACAGGTAAGGTAATAATGCCCAAAGTTCTTTTTGCAATATTGTCAAATCCATGTATATAGACATTATCAGGTTGAATAGTTGTGATATCGGCCTTAATTTCCTTAAGCATATCCATGCTACAAACATTAAGCCCAGATCCATTATCAATTAACATTCTATGAATGATACTCTGATTAATAGAAACAACAACCATAAGAGCATCATATTGATTCTGCACCTCAGGAGAAGGTAGATCATCATCAGAAAAAATAATAGGAGGTACAAAAGGTATAGTATGCATGCATTCCAAAATAGAATGAATTTTATCTTGATTAGGAGGCGAAGTAGGAAGAGTAGATAAATCCTTTTGCAATGCCTCGTGATATGTCAGGGAAGTTTGAAGTAATTCCCATAAAGATATCTTAGCAAGAGTAGCACATAATTGGTCAACTAAGTCATACTCCTTAAAGGTAGAAAGAAACCTAGGAGCTTGAGGAAGCACAAGTTGAGAAGGTGGTAAAGAAACTAGAATAGTAGGCTGAGATTTATTCTGTGTGTGATAAGCATGTGAAACAGAATCTATGTTGTCAAAGAAATCCAAAGGATCCTTAGGTTTACCCTTAATTTTTATCCAAGGACATCCTTTTACCATCAACAAAGGTTTAGGATATATCATTTTAGGTTTATCAATGTTGCAAATAGTGGAACATGAAAGTTACCATGCACACACCCTATGGTAAAGGTAAATTGAAGAGGTTGTGGAGGAGAGTGAAATAGGAATAGGATCAATGGAGATCTCATTCAAACAATTTCCATCCTCACTTCCATGTACCTCATTAAGGGATCTAACCTTTTGTACAATAAAAGCCTCATCAAAGTATTCAAAACAAAAATCATGCATGTTGAACACAAAGTAGCACCACAAGCATGAAAAATGTAAATATTTTTGTATTTTTAAAAGAATTTTGCAATTTTTTATATTTTTGAAATATAAATGCAAGAGCATAAAAGAAATTTACTTTTATAAGCATGCAAGATCTAACAGAAGATGCAAATCTAACACCAAAAAAGAAAGAGTTGTCATAAACAGGTTCACCAAAATGTAATAAAAGAAATGGTGAGTATGGGTAGGGTTCTTAACAATGTCCCTAATAAAGATCCCAAACCAATATTCCCCAAAATACATATGAATTGATAACAATGTAAATCTAGAAATGCTTGAAATTAGATAAGATAAAATACATGCATCATAATAAAACTAATCTAGATATACCTATTTTCGGGTGTCTGTGTTCGGTTTCAGGAAATTCTGCAATCGAATTTGGGATAGGAAAATAGAGATGAAGAAAACCTAGAAAGCTTTTTCAATTCTGAAGAAGGTCAACCTTGACCCAAGGATAGGGGTAATATCTTACCCTGAGGTACAATCTTACCCCTAAAAGTTGACCGTGACCTGCACTGCTCCAATGGAAATTCTGTTCGCAGATCCTGGAAGTTTGGCCAAAAGGGTATTCATATCTGCTCTGCAACTCCCAAAACAGTGACTGTAGATATCTAAAAATGGTGTTTTGGGGTGGCTATATAGGTTTTTTCCTTAGTCAAACCCTTGTTTTGGTGATCTCCACCTCCACGAATAGCTGGATGTAATAGAATATGTGTGTGTATTGAATGTGTAATGCCAAGATCTAATCCTCTAGATTAAAAACCCTAGCATGAATTGATATGAGAAAACAATACATAGATTTGAATGTGATAAGAAAGCATACCAAGCCCCCAAGGCTAAAATACTCTCACCAAACTCACAATCTATAATTTCTACCCCATGATTGTATCTTTGAATGCTTGAATATTGAAAATGGTGGATCAAGGAAGAAGGAATCTTTCTTGCTCCAAGGAATGTCCACAATGGCTTGTCCACAAAAATGCTTGATATCAACAAGAACTTGATCTTCTATGTCATGCTCTTGAAATCTTGCCTCATCACTTCACCATCATATGCTTGCTTCAATTGATTATGTCTCCACTTTATGGATACTTTTGTGTCTAGTCCTTTTCCTCTTTTTAAAATGAAGGCAAGAGAGTGTCCTTATATAGAGGTTTCAAGGTAAGGCTCCTTGGGAAATGTAAGGACCCATAATTCAAATTTCACCTTGAATTATGGTCCAATCACAATAAACAACTAAGGAGGGAAAATAATTAAATGAATCTCAAATTAAAGCCCTTCCGCATTCGGATCTGGAAGCCCAACATTGATTTCGGGGTCCTCTGGGACCAAAATTTGAAAAGGGGGCTTAGATCCTGAAAAAGGTCAAGGATGACCTCAACCTTGACCTAGGTCAAAGTTGACCTCAACCTTGACCGAGGGGTCCAAATCCAATCAATGTAGAGAACGGGAGGTCCCGGGGATGCCCAGAGACTTAGAAATCACTACTACATTTGGGGCCAAATTTTGACAGACACTTTCGACAAGTAATTTTTTTTTAATGAATTTTTTTTTTTTTTAAAAATAGTCCCCAATGATGTCGGTATTTCGATGGGTTTTAAATTGACCATCGAAATTCCAACAGTTTTAGGTATACATTAAAAAAAAAAAAAGTGAAGCGACAAATCATTTTTATTTCGATTAGCATAGAAAAGGAGCAAGAGAAAATGAGTGAAAGCTAGGTGCGAGAGAAGGTATGTGATTTTTTCATCTTTCAAGCCTCTGACATCATATTCAACCACAAATTTCATATGCATTACATTTTATTTGATTATGAATGCTCTCTGAAATGACCGCATTCTACTAGTGTCATTCCCTAGCCAGTGCTTTATCTCTATTATTTGATGTTACTGGTGTCGTGCCCTAGCTGGTGCTTTAACTCCATTATTTGATGTTATTAGTGCTTGTGCTCAAGGATATCCATTTTTTTGAAATGTTGACTATGGTTATCAAATGGACAGTTCATGAGCTTCTAGCTAGGCACCATTTTTATTGATAGCTTAGGGTATCAAATGTATTGTATCATTGATAGTTGATACTTTCTTAAAAGGAAATAGGACAAAGAATTATTTTGATTTAGTGCTTTAACTCCATTATTTGATGTTATTGGTGCTTGTGCTCAAGGACATCCATTTTTTTGAAATGTTGACTGTGGTTATCAAATGGACAGCCTGTGAGCTTCTAGCTAGGTGCCATTTGTATTGTTATATCATTGATATTTGAGACTTTTTAAAAAGGAAATAGGACAAAGAATGATTTTGATTTAGTTTCTCTGTTTTAATCCTTTAGTGCCTTACAACCCTAGAGAAGTATATGAAGATTTACAGATGCAGTTGCTAGATACATAGCAGCTGATAATTCATGAGAAATCCATGCATCCAATTTGAATAGCAATTAATACAAAGAAATAGGGTCCTCAAATGGCCCAGTCATCTGGACCTTGACTGTCCCCTCAACCAGTGACCCTCAAAACTGGGTTATCATGCAATCAATGCATGATCCTTCATTCTCCTAGTCTTCCCTACATCCAAACATATTGGAAATACATAATACAGTGATAAAAAGCCTTTCACTATCCCCCTTCTATCAAGGAACACTATCAACATTCAGACCTTGACTGTCCCCTCAACCAGTGACCCTTCAAAACTGGGTTATCATGTAATCAGTGAGTGATCCTTCATTCTTTTGGTCTTCCATGCATCCAAACATATTGGAAATACACAATACAATGATAACAAGTCTTTCACATTCCCCCTTCCCTCAAGGAACACTATCAACATCTGAACCTTGACTGACCCTCAACCAATGACCCTTCAAAACTGGGTTATCATGTAATCAATGAGTGATCCTTCATTCTCCTGGTATGCCCTGCATCCAGACATATTGAAAATACCAATACAATTATAGCAAGTCTTTCACAATCCCCCTTCCTTCAAGGAACACTATCAACATCCAGACCTTGACTGTCCCCTCAACCAGTGACCCTTCAAAATTGGGTTATCATGCAATCAGTGAGTGATCCTTCATTCTCATGTTCTGCCATGCATCCAAACATATTGGAAATACACAATACAATGATAATAATTCTTTTACAATCCCCCTTCCCTTAATGAACACTATCAAAATCTGGACCTTGACTGTCCCCTCAACCAGTGACCCTTCAAAACTAGGTTATCATGTAATCAGTGAGTGATCCTTCATTCTCTTGGTCTGCCCTACATCCAAACATATTGGAAATACACAATACAATGATAACAAGTCTTTCACAATCCCCCTTCCCTCAAGGAACACTATCAACAAGTGATCCTTCTTCTTATCAACCATATCCAATGTTTCATTGAAGTCACAACCAAGGATGAAGGTCACCTTACCCATACCATTCATGGATTCTGAAATGTTGTTCCAAACTCCTGAAAACTTGTATGTTGCTTCTTGTTGCCCCTCCCTAATTAAGACCCCCTTCATCCTCAACATGGTCTTCATCACCTATAGTCTTGATTTCACAAATAGGAGACATGTAAATATCTTTAAATACTTCTTCTACCACAATGTCCTCCTACCCCATCTTCTTGATCTTCTTGGCTAAAGTAGATGAATCCACACACAATAACCCAAAATGAAGGTTTTTTTATCCTTTAATGAATCTCAGTCACTAGTAATGCATCGACAGTCAAACTAGTAGTCTCCAAAGCATTCAATAAGTGAATATGAATGTTTGAAAACTTTCCTCTCAACTTCCCCAACTACTCCTAATTGGTTAGAGGGATATTTCTAGAATCTCCACTATTCCTATCCTTACCAACAATTGTTAAACATACTTTATCTAATATGATAATAACATGCTAAACTAAACCAATAGCATGTTCTTCATGTGGTACAAGGAAGATTTGGCTATCAAATCTTCCTTCATGCAAGATGAGCATGAGAGAAGGTATGTGATTTCTTCATCTTTGGTTGGTATCATTGACAGGCAAAGTCTTTTGAGCCTCTGGCATCATATTCAACCGCAAATTCACTACAACATTTGGGGTTGAATTTTGACACCAATTTGTGACGCCACTACAATTTGTGTTTGTTTTTTGTGTTTTTTTTTCAAGTGCCACTGACAGTGTCGTAATAGCGATGATATCATTGTAATTGTGACACCCATTTGGTTATAAACAAAAAAAAAAAAAAAAAATGTTATTTGTAATTTGTGAATTCGAAGAGCTACCACAAAGATGACACTGCACTTTTGTGTGGTGCGAAGAGGGCATTTGATTTTGGCATGCATGAAGAGGCCGGCACCATGTGGGATGAGGGCACTAGCACTTGAGGTAGGCATTCGAGATGTGTCTTCTCAATAAATCAATTTTAGTGGTATTGTTTACATCTTGGCATTGTTAATAGTGGTATTATTTACATCTTAGCATTTTTAATGCTCGATAACCCGTGAGCTTTGAGAGCTAGGGCATCATTTCTATTACCTTCAA
Source organism: Chamaecyparis obtusa (assembly GCA_027943335.1). Lineage (NCBI taxonomy): Eukaryota > Viridiplantae > Streptophyta > Pinopsida > Cupressales > Cupressaceae > Chamaecyparis > Chamaecyparis obtusa. The sequence goes on along the minus strand of BSBK01001070.1, from coordinate 564,842 downwards.
GCCATTGTGTGAAGTGTTTGAGCTCTCTTTATTTGTTTTTCTATTGATATTCACTATGTGTGTACTCCCCATTTATGATCATTTCATGAGGAAATGTCTTGATGGCTCGCAGGCTGCAAGCTAGGGCATCATACATTGTTCATGAGCTCACTGTTTAATACTGACATTGTTTGCATCTTTTCATTTGGAATGCTTGATGACCTCTGAGCTTTGAGAGCTAGGGCATCATTGCTATTACCTTCAAGGCATTGTGTGATGTGTTTGATCTCTCTTTATTTGTTTTGCTATTGATATTCACTATGTGTGTACTCCCCGTTTATGATCATTTCATGAGGAAATGTTTTGATGGCTCGCGGGCTACAAGCTAGGGCATGATACATTGTTCACAAGCTCACTGTTTAATACTGGTATTGTTTACATCTTTTCATTTGGAATGTTTGATGACCTACGAGCTTTGAGAGCTAGGGTATCATTTCTATTACCTTCACGGCATTGTGTAAAGTGTTTGATATCTCTTTAATTGTTTTGGTGTTGATATTCACTATGTGGTACTCCCTGTTTATGATCATTTCATGATTAAATGTCTTGATGGCTCACGGGCTACAAGCTAGGGCATCATACATTGTTCATGAGCTCATTGTTTAATAGTGGCATTGTTCATGAGCTCACTGTTTAATATTTGGTCAGGCCATGTAAATGGTACCAAGCTAACCCAATCAGCCCAACAAAATGTGTCATGTTTATCTTTGTCAAATACACTCATTCACCATTTTGTTCTTGTTCTTCACACAAATATTGCATCAAAAGTAATTGTAAACAATGATTCAAAGAAAAAAGAAACAACTACAATAGATTAGACCCCAAAAGAATACAGTCAACTACAATAGCTCATAGTCTCAATGAAATAAATAATGTATAAAACAATATATGGTGCACAACAACAACAAGCATGCAATGACATCAATAACATTGCATGATAAAATTCAATACTCTTAGTTTTTATCCAAATCTATTCAAAACTCCTAGCAGCTCATTGTCCAATCTTTAAACTAACCTATGACTTCAAAGGAGGAATTATGAAATATAGTTGTAGGTAGTTGTCTCTTCTATAATGAAAATGGTACCAGGGCAACCCAATCAGCCCAACAAAAATGTGTCATATTTATCTTTGTCAAATACACTCATTCACCATTTTATTCTTATTCTTCACACAAATATTGCATCAAAACTAATTGTAAACAATGATTCAAAGAAAAAAGAAACAACTACAATAGATCAGACCCCAAAAGAATATAGTCAACTACAATAGCTCACAGTCTCAATAAAATAAATAGTGTATAAAACAATATATGGTGCACAACAACAGCAGAAGTGCAATGACAGAACTAACATTGCATGATAAAATTCAATACTCTTAGTTTTTATTCAAATCTATTTGAAACTCCTATCAGCTCATTGTCCAATAGTTAAACTAACCTATGACTTCAAAGGAGGAATTATGAAATATAGTTGTAGGTAGTTATCTCTTCTATAATGAAAATGGGACCAGGCCAACCCAATCAGCCCAACAAAATGTGTTATGTTTATCTTTGTCAAATACACTCATTCACCATTTTGTTCTTGTTCTTCACACAAATATTGCATCAAAAGTAATTGTAAACAATGATTTAAAGAAAAAAGAAACAACTACAATAGATCAGACCCCAAAATAATATAGTCAACTACAATAGCCCACAGTCTCAATGAAATAAACAGTGTATAAAATGATATATGGTGCACAACAGCAGCAAGCATGCAATGATAGCAATAACATTGCATGATAAAATTCAATACTCTTAGTTTTTATTCACATTGCACATGCATAATTGTAGATGAGGATCAATAATAGGGTGCCAGCCATTTCTTAGATCCTTTGGATCTAACCCCATGTTTTCCTTCCTTGTAGGTTTTGGATCATACAAGAGCATACTGGATTGAACCCCAAGTCAACACTTCATTACTTCAGGCAATATCTGGTACCTTCATTATTTATGTTCATCCACTTATGTATGTTTGCATTCATTCATATTCTTCTAAAATTTGGCTATTAGTGACCATATATGATGATTCTAGATGTTTTTGGGTCATTTGATGAAAAGATGTAAATGTTTCGTAAAAGTTTATATTTTTTATTTCAATTTTTAAAATCATAAAATGAATAAAATTTAAATATAACAAATGAAGATAATCTTTGTCTTCACTTCAAACAAAAACGTAAATCTCATAAAGCATGGTAAAAACATAAAGCCCATAAAGCATGGTAAAAGAGGGCCCTAACTATGGTAAAATGGGAAAGTTGCCACCTTGCACTGCTCTTCATATGGCAGCTGCGAAGGAACTATGTTATAAAATTTCAAGGCATGAAATTTTATACTTTTTAAAATCATACTTTTTTCTCTTTAGCATTGATTTTACAATGTGGGAGACTCAAAGAAAATATATGTACAGTTATAAAATTTCATGTATTGAAATTTTGCATGAAATTTTATAACATAGTTCCTTAGCATTTAATCTTTATATGGAAGCCATGACTTGAGGTAGGCATTCAAGCTTTGTCTTCTCATTAACTCAATTTCATTTTGATGGCATTTGTTGATTTAATTGCAAAATATGGATGTTAATACTAGCATTGTTTACATCTTTGCATTTGGAATGCTCAATGACCCATGAACTTTTAGAGCTAGGGCGTCAGTAATAAAATAGGGACATCAGTAATAACTACCTACAACTATATTTCATAATTCCTCCTTTGAAGTCATAGGTTAGTTCAACTATTGGACAATGAGCTGATAGGAGTTTCGAATAGCTTTGAATAAAAACTAAGAGTATTGAATTTTATCATGAAATGTTATTGTTGTCATTGCATGCTTGCTACTGTTGTGTACCATATATTGTTTTATACACTATTTATTTCATTGAGACTATGACCTATTGTAGTTGACTGTATTCTTTTGGGGTCTGATCTATTGTAGTTGTTTCTTTTTTCTTTGAATCATTATTTACAATTACTTTTGATGCAATTTTTATGTAAAGAACAAGAACAAAATGGTGAACAAATTTATTTGACAAAGATAACATGACACATTTTTTTGGGCTGATTGGGTTGGCCTGGTACCATTTACATGGCCTAACCAAATATTAAACAATAAGCTCATGAACAATCTTCCTACTACTTACACTGCAATTTCTATGTCCACTTACAATAATAAATTACAGAGTTTCACTGCAATTTCTATGTCCACTGCCATTAAAATATATCACTAGGTAAAAGCACAATAAGTTGTCACCCTTTTACAAAGGAAAAGGCTAACAAAATCAAAGTTGTTCAACTTTAACAGTTAAAAAATGATATTTATGTTTGGAATTTGAAGATGATGTAAACTAATTAAATGTGATAAAATGGATGAAGTTTATGATTAATATTTTTAATAATTTTTTTGAATAATAATTGATATGTTTTTTTAATTTTTAAAGATTATTTTTCAATTGCTGAAAAATGTTGAAAATTAGGGGTCTAGTTCCCACCAAAAAATTATATGTAAATAAATATTTTTTCCCATAATTTCAAAATATTTCATAAATGACATATATAGCTAGTGCATGAAGAAATAAAAATTGGTTTGTGACCTATATTTTCTCTTTTATAACAATTCAAATTCCAACTCACTGAAATCGACAGTTTTCATCTCGCAACATATTTTTCATAACAAATCTATACCAATCAAAAAAAGAAATATATATTCTTGAAGAGGACTCTCTCCTCTAGTGCACCATATATTTTTAAAATTTATTTAATATGATTTACAATTTTTTTCTTTCTCTGAATCAACGTCTCCTTGACTGTTAAAATACCTACTTGCAATATTTTTTAATTATAATAAACTATGTCTATTTAAAACACTATAAAATCTATACGAGGATATTCTCGACTCTGATCTCTACAAAAGGGTATTTTTTTGTTTTTTTTTAAATATCATTAAAAATATTAGGAGTTATTAAGACGCCACTTTTCTGAAATAATTTTATTTTTATGGTAATTGGACCCAAAGTGGTATAAAACATGCACTTAATAGATATTTTCAATAGGAAAAGTTAAAGAACTTATCTAGCTTAGCTAGAATGAATCTAGCTAGACCATATGTTTGACCAAAATTAATTTTTAGTTAGAAATACTAAAATTCACCTATGTTGATAAGTTAGCCTAAAAGGTGACAGTTGATTGTGCTTTTACCCCACTCCTCCTGTTATATAGGCATCCTTCTCATTAAGTGTTGCTATTAAAATATATCACTCCTCCTATTATATAATGTATATGCATACTTGTTTAAATTGCCATACTTGTTGCTCTTAAATATTATTACCATTTCACTCAAATTTACATGACATTAAAGCTAAGACCAAAATGTATACATACGTGTAAGTATAGGAGAAACTGGATTCTACAACTATTGAAAATAAAAAAACCTATACCAATAGCAGCTTACAAGAAACTATACTTGGGCTTACCACACCATACCTCAGCATCATAATGCTTATCATTTTCAAGCTTCAGTGAGGCTTCATACCACACAATGTCCACAGATTTGTATGCAACATTGATTCATGTTGGAGGTAAACTACATGTGTCATGTAAACAACATGGTTGAATGCAATCTCTTTTGCATGTTTTCAAGAGTTTTCCCACCAATACAAGCATAAATAACGCATTGAAAGTAATCTACGAACACTGTGTGGTATGAAATCTCACTAAAGCTTGAAATATATCACTCCTTGTGTTATTGTCAAAATTAAATTTAAACTTTTCTCAAAACATTTATTCTTGTAGAATTAAGATATCCTTATCTCAATAATAAAACAATCTTGCATAATAGATTTTGAATCACATGAACACACACCCATATTGTTCTGTAGCATAGTTCATTTTAGAAGTGTATGGCTTGACTATGCACATGCATAATTGTAGATGAGGATCAGTAATAGGGTGTTAGGCATTGTTTAGATCCTTTGGATCTAACCCCATCTTTTCCTTCCTTGCAGATTTTGGATCATACAAGAGCATACTAGATTGAAGCCTGGGTCAACATTTCATTATTTTAGGCAATGTTTGGTACCTTCATTATTAATGATCATCCACTTATGTATATTTTCATTCATTCATATTCTTCAGAAAGTTAATCTTTATGAGCTCAAATTCAAAACTGTATGTGTATAATTTTGTTATTGATGTCCCTATTTAATGTCCCTATTTTATTTTGATGTCCCTATTTGATCTAATAGCATCAATATAAAAAACAAAGCACCGACCAATCAAATAGGGACATGAGGTGCTCAAACAGTGAGCTCATAAAACAATATATTTAATCTTAATAAAATCTTATAAAATAACATATATTGTGTGAAGTGTTTGATCTCTCTTTATTTGTTTTGGTGTTGATATTCACTATGTGGTACACCCCGTTTATGATCATTTCATGAGGAAATATCTTGATGGATCACGGGATACAAGCTAGGGCATCATACATTGTTCATGAGCTCAATGTTTAATAGTGGCATTGTTTACATCTTTTCATTTGGAATGCTTGATGACCTGTGAGCTTTGAGAGCTAGGGCATCATTTATATTACCTTAAGGCATTGTGTGAAGTGTTTGATCTCTCTTTATTTGTTTTTTTGTTGATATTCACTATGTGGTACTCCCCATTTATGATCATTTCATGAGGAATTGTCTTCATGGCTTGCGGGCTGCAAGATAGGGCATCATGCATTGTTTATGAGCTCACTTTTTGAGCACCTCATGTCCATAGATATATACTTCAAAGAAGTAATTATGAAATATAGTTGTAGGTAGTTATCTCTTCTATAATGGAGGAGTGAAATGTAATGAGCAATGAGGTTGCTGCTATTAGATCATACATTAACACACTTACTATTTTGAATTTGAGCTCGGGCATCATGCAATGTTATTGTTGTTATTGCATGCTTGTTGCTATTGTGCAACATATATTGTTTTATACACTGTTTATTTCATTGAGACTGTGAGCTTGGTTTTTCTTTCAGAAGTGTATGGCTTGACTATACACATGCATAATTGTAGATGAGGATCAGTAATAGGATTCCATTCATTGCTTGGATATTTTTTATCTAACCTCCATCTCTCTTTTCTTCAAGCAAGTTCTGGATCACACAAGGTCACACTAGATTCATACCCGAGTCAAAAATTCATCACTTCAGGAAATGTTTGGCACCCTTATTATTTATGTTCATCCTCTTATGTATTCCTTTACTCTTGCATTTTCTTCTAAAAGTTATTTTCCTTGTATAGTATATACAAGTTATTTTTATATATATACATGTAATCTTTAGATGAAAAAATTTATTTTCCTTTACATGTATCTTTGCATGAAATGAACACAAATTAAACAAGATCATCTATGTTGGAAATATTCAAGACTAGCCAGGTTACTGAGAGGGGAGGGGTGAATCAGTAACTTCAAAATTTTTACAAATTTCAGATCTTAACCATATTCTCAATAACATTAGATTGATAAGCTAACTGCATGCATGAGTAACAAAAAGAATAAAACATTCATAACACTTTGAACATAGAGATTTGGTGACCCAGAAACCTTCCAAATAGAAAGTAAAACTGGGGTGGGGATGATACCCACTAAACTTCAATACTGCAGTATAAAGTTTGTCGGTTAAGGCTTACAATGATCACTTCTGATGATCTGCCCTGTTAGGAGCAATAAGGACTGCTAGGTCCACCTTGTTAGAGGATTTACAAACATACAATGAAGTATGCACTCGGTTAAGAGATTTTACAAAGACTATTAAGTCTATCGGGTTAAAGGATTTGGGGTTGATTCACCTATTAGGATGAAACAATAGATCTCTTACTTGCAACTATACTTGCTGATTGAGATTCTCTGATGTACTGATCACCTTCTATGATGGATATATCTCTGCTGCTCCTTATACTACTATAGCCCCTTTGTAATTTGCTTATCTCTTTGTTTCTTCTCTTTTTCACACTTCTCACTTCTTCACACCTTGGATATGATACAAAAAATTATTTATATATCAATCCAAAACAATTACAAAACAATTACAAAGTCGGCTCAACCTAACACAAATATTACTGAGTCAGCCCAAATATAGTTACTCAGTTACTGCAAACTAACTCAGTGACTTTTTGATACTCGGCATCCATTGCATTACTCGGCATCATCATGCTCTCGGTAGAAGTGGAGGCTCAGTCCATACTAACCACTTGGTTGGAGCTTCAAACTTGGTATATACTAGAGACTTGGTAGATATAGTGTCACTCGGTAGAAACTGAATTCCCTGTTTACCGTGCTGGCACTCGGTAAAAACTGCTCATCTCATCACTCGGTAAGCACTGCAAAGCTCGGTAAACACTATTTTGCTGCTCGGTAAACACACAGAGTCTGAATAAGTGTTGTCACTAATGACAAACATACTTAGTGCCAACAATCTCCCCCTTTGGCATTAGTGACAAAAACACTTATTGCCCAAAACTTATATACACAGTCATGTTGATACTAGTTTTTATTTTTCAAAAATTTATCTTTGTCATACTATTGTATATACATTTCATGTCTCCCCCATATAGTATATATACAAATATCTTATTTCCTATTTCTCTCATATACTTTCTCCCCCTTTCATATCTCATATATCTTATATACTTTCTCCCCCTTTTTTGACAATAATGCCAAAGGTGTATATACAAATATTTTACACAGAGATGCCAAAGTGTGAGAGAAAATTAGAATGTACCTTACTTATTAATGCTAGAGTTCTATCCCAATTCTCTTGCAGAATCTTGCATGTATGGAGTGCAACTTGGACTTCTGCAGAGAGTTCAATCATGTGATCTGCAATTGAAAACTAAATGTCATGGATCAATGTTTTTGAGTATGCAATATGCTTCTGCATTGTATCCATGATGGGAAGGATCATATTCTGAATATCTATTAATGTTGACCTGATCCTTGCATCTTCTCTCAATAATTTTGACTGCTTATCAGATAGGAATCTGACTGTCATATGATGTGTAGAGCTTGAACTAGGTTCAAGTTGCAACTTCTATGCACTGATCTTCAAATCCTCATCAATCTTATTTATTTTGTCTTTAATCTCCTTTGAGAACTTGGAAACATTACATACTTTGGAAAAAAAAGATGTTACCTTGGAATAGGAGGACTCAATGCTAGTCAAAACTGAAGATAACCCTACCTGATTGATAGCTATTTGCTGAGCAATGTGCTCAAGCACTTTATTATCAAACTTCTTCTCAGCCTTCTCAAGCAACTTATTTGATCCAGAGGAATCCTCATTGAATTTGTTAACTGCTTATGCCAACTGCAACAAAATGTGTTGAGAGCAATCAACTTCAACACCTATAGCTTTTGTCAAAATGTTCTTGGCATCCTCAATGATCTTATATTCCTTATCTCTTTCTTCTTTTAGTTTCTTCTGCTTTGCTTTCTTCTGGAGGAGTTCACCAACTATTTGCATTTGGTCTGTTGTGAGGTTTGCAAAATCTAATTGGGGAATTTCTATCTCCTCATCTAAATCTATATCTTCTACTACAGGCTTACTCAAAAATTTTGTACTCGGTTGAGCCTTTATACTTAATGCCTTTGTAGTAGAAATTATTGTAGACATAGTAGGACTTGTAGTGAAAACTGATAAACTTCCAACTAATGGAATGCTAACTAGAATACTTGATAAACCAAAAAATAAAGTATTTACAATTGTAGAATCTAAAGTACTTACTAAGGTATCCAAAATTGAAGTACTTGCTGCTGAAAAACTCCAAATTGAAGAAGGTATTGAAGACTGCAACTCAGTGGAAGAAGGAGGTTGAAGCTCGGTAGATGAAGTGGTAGCCACTTCTGTTATTGATACATTGAGCTATGCTAGTGATGATTGGACATTTGATGTATCTAAGGGAGTTGTCACAATCACACTTGAAGTTTTCTCTAGGCTAGATGTAGCAATTTTTACTGAAGAGTGAGGAAGTGAGGCAATTACCTCTGCAGCTATCTGAACTGGATCATCTTCCTCAACATTCTTCTTAGCTTCCTCGGTAGCTTCTTTCTCTACTTCTTCTATCTCAACATTATCAATCTGAACTGCTTCTTCATCTTCTTCATCACTTTCATCTTCAATATCTTTAATTATCACAGTTTCAGTACTCAGTTTGTGAAAATGATAGATGTTTTTCCAAGTAGATTCTACACTTTTGACAACTGACTCTATATCCTTGATCAAAACAAACAACTGTTGAATTTTAGTGTCATCTTGTGCCATTTTCTATCAATGCCTTATTAATTTCAACATTTTTCAAGCTTGGCATCAATTGTCTTAAGGTTTGAGCATATATGTCCTTGACAGTTTGCCTTGCATTGGACCATCTCAACTTGATTTGGTTTAATAAAACTCCTAGGATTTGAGAAGCCATTTCTTCAAGTGAGTATTTTCATTTTCCCATTTTCTCAATAACAGCTTCTTCAATTTCCTGCTGCTCTGCCTTTGACCTTGTTTCATATTTGAGAGATTTGAAATTCACAATTCTAGATCCTTCTCTCAAATCCTTAATCTTTTCTTCAAATGAGGGAGGAGGCCTTTTGAGTACTATATCATCTTTGACTTTACCTGCCTTGTCCCTTGATCTTTTCCTTGTGAATACTACAGTGGGTTGTTCGGGTTCCTTGGTGATAGTTACCTTTCCTTTCTTCTTTACAGGCACTTGTTCTTCTTTACTCTCATCCTTTTCTTCTTCTTCTACAATATCCTCTCCTTTGCCTTCGATTAACATTAGAGATGTGCTAGATTGCATCTTGACCATCCTTTTTCTTCCTTTGTTAACCGCCTGTGGAAGCTTTATGCTTAGCTCAATTCTTACCTTAGCTTCATCATATGTTCCAAAGTATGGAGCCTTAGGATCAACAGGTTGATTTACTAGGGCTTCAATTATATCCTTTGTCTCATCAATGTTTACCTCATAAGGAAGAGGTTTCACCCATACAATCCTAGGCCTTACTGCCTAAATATATACTCTATCACAATCAACCATGAAACAAACATCATCTTTATAATATTCCACCAACTTTAGTCGAATCCGAAATCTTTTATTCATCTTCTCCTTAAAAGATTCAAAATAGTTATCCATTATGCTTGCAAAATTCTCACCCATTTCTACAATGTACTCATTTATCTGATAAAGAACAGGCACATCCTTTCTCCATTTTACCGTGCCTTTTGATGGGAAAAACTTTTGAGCATAGAAAAATAAACAAACCAATAGTGAGCCAAACTTACATGGATTGTTCTTTGAGGTTTGGATGCTCTCCATATTCTTGTTGAACTATTTCAACAATAAATCTGCTAGGTCAAATGATAGATTGTTCTTCACATTTTTATAAGCTAGGTCAACTACTTCACACGGAACACTATTCTGCCGACTTGAACTGTATATCTTGTGAGCTATGACATATGTGCCAAATTTTAGTTCTACATCGGTAATACTGTTTATTCTCATACCTCTACCATCCCATTCAGCTAGGGTTTTCTTTTCTAGCTCTACCCGACCTAGGGTTTTTTTAGATTTAGCCTTGGCAAGCATGGGAAGACCAGTGATTCAGTGAATCATCTTCTTTGATATTTCCACTAGTTGCTCAAGCCAAAATTTACCTTCATGCACTTAGCTTAGGATATATCTAATCCATTTTATTTGGAAACACTGAGGCAAGTGGGTGATATGTGTCAAACCCTTATCTTCCAAATGTTTATGTTCCGGTTTGAGAATACCATCAACACACAGCTCATCATGAACAAAATCTATCTCTAGGGTTCCAAGCTCTTGAATTGTACCTTTAAAATGACTGTGAATGTCATTTACAAGAAGTACCTTTGGAGGAATTTTAGATTGAGCTCCACTCGGATCTAGGGTTTTTGCAATCGCGGGCACGAGTTTGAAATCTGGTGCTTTCCATTCTCCTTGAACTAACATTTCCATACCTTTCTTTACTTTGGTGCTGGATGATGCCATGGTAGCTCAGTAGAAAAAGAAAAATTCTTCGAAAAAATTTCTGCTGCAAAATTTTTCTTCGAATCGCTTGATCGCACTAGAAATTTTTCTGCTCAATATGTTGATATTCGCGGTGAAGAATGAACTCGATTTCATGTTTTTTGTTAAAATTTTGTCATTAATGCTCCGTAGGAATTAGGGTATTGAATTTGATAGACTATCATCCACTATGCATTAATTGCTCGGTGAAGATTCCGCAACTCGGTGAACATACGAATTCATACTGCTCCGACCTTACTGGGTAACCAAATGAAATTAGGTTACTCCCAACCTTGCTCAGTGGTAACTGATACCAACCTTCTTGTGATCTTGTTGTATCTTGCATACTGATTTGGATCTTTCTTCCTTTCAATTCAGGAACTATTTGGAATATGTCTATGAAGATACAGTTCTAGTGCTTTCTTGGAGACTTAGTTAGAATTGATAAAGCCACCCTCTTCATGAGTGACTACATTACTAGGATTGGTTTGCTCGATAGGTTTAGGAATCCATTGTTGTCTCATCTGCTTCCTGATGCTATCTACTTTTTTTTTCTTTTCATCTTCAACTTTACCTAAATTCATGCAATTTTTAGCTATGTGACCAAGCTTAGTGCATTTATAACATCTTATGGTAGTATCCCTTTTTCTCAAGTGATGCCTTACACAATTCATGCCAATGTGTCCATATTCTCCATAGTAATGACATCTACACCAAGTGTTGTAATCCCAACCAAATATTGCTTTCACAATTTGTTCTTCTGGATTAGGTGTTTTAGTTTTGCATTATGATGCCTTATGACCTTGTTTGTTACATTTGTGACATTTGCCTTTAAATCTTGGTTTCTCCTTGCATTCATTTGCTTTATGACCATGCTGATTGCAATTGTAGCATTTTCCATTGAATTTTTCTTTTCCATTGCTCCAACATTTGTTTGAAGTATGACCAATTTTGCCACAGTGATTACAAGTGGGTTTCTGATTCTTTTGAGTACCTTGTTTGGAGGATTCACCTTCCTCTTTGTATCCAAGTCCTGCTTTTCCCTTTTGCTTATGAAGGTTTCATTCATATACCTGATTCATATCTTGTTGAGACTTCAACATTCTCTCATTGATTTTCCTTTCAGTATCTAGGTCATTCAACAATCTTAAATTGATTTGCTTTTCAGATCTTAGCTCCTCTCTTATATTTTCATTTTGTGATCTCAGAGTCAAGATTTCTTCATTTGCATTGCAGACTTGATCAATAAGGTTTTCTATCTGAAGGGTTTGATTCTAGATTTCATTGTTCTTTCCATCTATTTCATCTTTCATCTTGTTTCATTGTTCCAAGATTTCACAAAATCTTGTTGACTGAATTTCCTGTTCTCTTTTCAATTTTCTTACTTCTTCTTGCAAAGATCCATTCTTTTCTAGAAGTTCTTTGATTGCATTGTTTTCTTCATCTGAGCTGCTTGATGGGAAAAAATCTTCAATCTTTTCTTCAACATACTGGTGGTCATTCATCTGATTTGCAAGTTCCTTCCTTCTTTTTAGGGATTCAGAAAGATGCTCTTTTGCTTCCTTGAGTTGAGTTATGGCCATTTCTAGATCTAGCTTTTCATTCTCAATTACTTTGTTAAGTCTGAATATCTCCATTGTCCTGAATCTTTTCTCAAGCTATCAAACTTTATCCTGAGAATCACAAAGCTCTGATACCAATTGTTGGAAATATTCAAGACTAGCCAGGTTACTGAGAGGGGAGGGGTGAATCAGTAACTTCAAAATTTTTACAAATTTTAGATCTTAACCATATTCTCAATAACATTAGATTGATAAGCTAACTACATGCATGAGTAACAGAAAGAATAAAACATTCATAACACTTTGAACATAGAGATTTGGTGACCCAGAAACCTTCCAAATAGAAAGTAAAACTGGGGTGGGGATGATACCCACTAAACTTCAATACTGCAGTATAAAGTTTGCTGGTTAAGGCTTACAATGATCACTTCTGATGATCTGCCCTGTTAGGAGCAATAAGGACTGCTAGGTCCACCTTGTTAGAGGATTTACAAACATACAATGAAGTATGCACTCGGTTAAGAGATTTTACAAAGACTGTTAAGTCTACCTGGTTAAAAGATTTGGGGCTGATTCACTTGTTAGGATGAAATAGTAGATCTCTTACTTGCAACTGTACTTGCTGATTGAGATTCTCTGATGTACTGATCACCTTCTATGATGGATATATCTCTGCTGCTCCTTATACTACTGTAGCCCCTTTGTAATTTTCTTATCTCTTCCTTTCTTCTCTTTTTCACACTTCTCACTTCTTCACACCTTGGATATGATACAAAAACTTGTTTATATATCAATCCAAAACAATTACAAAGTCAGCTCAAGCTAACACAAATATTACTGAGTCGGCCCAAATATAGTTACTCAGTTACTACAAACTAACTCAATGACTTTTTGATACTCGGCATCCACTGCGTTACTCGGCATCATCATGCTCTCTGTAGAAGTGGAGGCTCAGTCCATACTAACCACTTGGTCGTAGTTTCAAACTTGGTATATACTGGAGACTTGGTAGATATAGTGTCACTCGGTAGAAATTGAATTCTCTGTTTACCGTGCTGGCACTCGGTAAACACTGCTCATCTCATCACTCGGTAATGATAACTCGGTAAGTACTGCAAAGCTCGGTAAACACTATTTTTTTGCTCGGTAAACACACAGAGTCTAAATAAGTGTTGTCACTAATGACAAACATACTTAGTGCCAACACATCTAATAGTGAAACTAGGGTACTATAGTCACTCATCTAGTAACTAGTTCCCCAAACCATTACTAAGGATTGAACATAAGTCTAAGTCTCCAAATCTATTGTTCTATGTGTATAAAATAATATATGGTGCACAACAACAGCAACCATGTAATGACAGCAATAACATTGCATGATGCCCAAGCTCAAATTCAAAGAAGTAAGTGTATTAATGTATGATCTAATAGCAGAAACCTCATTGATCATTACCTTTCACTCCTCCATCATTATAGATGAGATAACTACCTACAACTAGGGCATCATGAATTGTTTATGAGCTCACTGTTTGAGCACCTCATGTCCCTATTTGATTGGCTAGTGCTCAAACAGTGAGCTCATAAATTATGACACCCGTTTGGTTATAAAAAAAAAAAAAAAAAATTGTCATTTATAATTTTTGAATTTGAAGAGCTGTCGTGAAGATGGCACTGCACTTTTGCATGGTGCAAAGAGGGCATTCAAGTTTGGCCTAGGCAAAGAAGTCGGCACTGTGTGGGAAGAGGACACTGGCAGTTGAGGTGGCATTTGAGCTTTGTCTATTTGATCATAAATGGGGAGTACCACATAGTGAATATCAACAACAAAACAAATAAAGAGAGATCAAACACTTCACACAATATATGTTGCTTTATAAGATTTTATTAAGACTAAATATATTGTTTTATGAGCTCACTGTTTGAGAACCTCATGTCCCTATTTGATTGGTCAATGCTCTATTTGTTATATTGATGCTATTAGATCAAATAGGGACATCAGTAATAAAATAATACACTAAGTGGTACTCCCTGTTTATGATCATTTCATGAGGAAATGTCTTGGTGGCTCACGGGCTACTACAAGCTAGAGCATGATACATTGTTCATGAGCTCATTATGTAATACTAGCATTGTTTACATCTTTTCATTTGGAATGCTTGATGACTTGCAAGCTTTGAGAGCTATATTATCTCTATTGAGCATTAAAGGTTGTCATTAGTATCAAAAGGTTATCAAAGATATCGGTCGGTTACTTAAATAGACCTAGTCGGTAACTAGAAGCAAAATAGGCTAGTCAGTTAAGCTTATACACAAAGCATCAGATAATTTACTGAGCATCAACAAACATCGACACCAAATGATAGTAAACACCGAGCACCAGTATACACTGAGTAGTTTATACAGTGTTTACCGATGATCACAGGAAATGGCATAGTAATCAGGAATGGCACATTCTTCTATGCAAATGGTTACAACGGATTAGAAAATGTTTTACCAAGATCGAGGAATATTTATTGTCAAGATATTCATTAAATGCAATGTATATCTTATGTAATAGTTAGATCTAGGTTATTTTTGTACACCGTAGATCTTAAGTTTTTGTCTAAGATGTGTAACCTAATTTTGTTAAAGTTGCATAAAGGTATGCTATATAAATGTATGTTTGCATCATTTGTGATGTGAACTGATCTATGAATTAAGGAGCACTTGAAGCACTTGCCTAACTTCAAGACTATCAGTTGACAAAGCAGAACAGTGTACAGAGGAGATCAGATTAAGCAGAATCAGAGAGGCTAACCAAGTAGTTCAGAGCAGATATTCATCATAGTAAAGGTGAAATATATTCAGTACTTATTGATCTATATCAGACAATTAAGTTGTCAATTAGCAGATAATTTCCTATTGCTTTCTAATAATTGTAATAGAGTTTTTGTATAAATCTCTTAACAGAGTAGACTTGACAGTCTTATGTAAATCTCTTAACCGAGTGCACACTTCATTAGTATTATTAAAATCCTATAACTAGGTAGATCTAGCTGATCTAATATGTTACTCCTAATAGGATAAGATCACCAAAAGTGATCAAAACTTGTAGCCCTAACATAAAAACCTTTTATATCTGTAGTAGTGAAGAATTTGTGGGTGTCATCCCCACCACATTTTTTACCTTCTAACAAGGGTATCTGCATTACCAAAATACTTGTGTTATGTGATTGATATATTATGGATTTCATGTTGTTTAATTTCTAAAGTTAAATGGATGAATGATACATGCAATTAGATACAAGTTATTTTGAAAGGTTATTATTGTTATAGATCTAAAAGGTTTACAAGTAAAAATTTTAGTGGCCACTGATTCACCCCTCCCCTCTCAGTACCCTATCTCTCCTAATTCCAACAATTGGTATCAGAGCACAGTTCTCTTATTGAAGATTTTGACCACAGAAGGGTAAAGATCTAAGTCATGGAGAGATACAAGCTAGAAAAGACTATTAAGAATCAAAAGATATAGATGTAGACGTTTATTGAACAGTTTAAGCAAGCTAAGGAAGGACTGAAGAAACTACTGGTTGAAAGGAAGAACCTAGAAATTTTGCAAAATGAGATTGGTTATCATGAAGAATCTATTGATGAAATGTTTGAGCATATTGGATCTAGTTCTAGAAGCATTTATGATGGATCTGAAAGTATAATCTCTGATTTGTCTGAAAATAATTAGCATCTATCTAAACAAGTGAAAGCACTTCAAATCGGTCAAGAATCTCAGATGGTGAGAATGGTAGAGATAATGAACAATACTAGACAAACTAAACAAGATAGGAATCTAGCTATTGAAGACCGAAGACAAATGACTGAACAACTTCAAGCTAAAGAAAGTGAAATATAGAGACTCACTAATCGTCACTTCCAAGTATCTAATCAGATGATGACTATGAATCAAGAGGTTAACTAAGTGAATGGAGAATTTTCAAGAAGACTTGAAGATGTTGCAATACTCAAAGAGGAGAATGAGAAGCTAAGAAATGAAATAAAAACTCTACAACAACACAATGAAATGAAGAAATTGGCTGAGGACAGTTCTAAGAAGATTGATGACTTTCTAATTAATCAAAGAAGATTTGGGATTAAATTTGGTCTAGGCTATACCGGTGAAGGAGAATCATCACAACAAGCTAAAAAGGTCAACAATAATCAAAATCAAAGACATAAAGTGTTGACATGTTATCACTGTGGCAAACTAGGTTATACCTCCAATGTTTGTAGAAACAGAGCACAAGGTAAACCTCCTGTTATTCCTAAATTTGATGGATACTGTTACTATTGTGGAAAATATGGACATCAAGCTTATGAATGTAGAGCTAAGCTGAATAATAATGCTAACAATACTGCTATGGGGAAGTTATGATATACCTGTAACAAGCATGGACACACTGCACGAGAATGTAAGGCAAAAATGAAGCAAGTATGGACTCCTAAGCAGAAAACACAGCGCAAGCCTTATCAACCAAAGAGACAAGGTAATTCTTATGTTTGGGATTATAACACATGTGCTAACTGTGTTGCATGTGGTAGGTATTGTAATACCTCTCCCATGGTGATACTTAGACTTTTCTGATTTGGACATGTTATTATGATGGTCAAAACTATACATTTACATTTATGTTTTGTGGATGATGATATGATGGATATGCTCATTTATGGTTATCATTTATATGTTTATGAGATTAGCAAACCATCTATTTTTATATGTTTTATGGATCTAACTCAAGGATTTGAATCTAACCCTTATCATGATGTTTTATGTTTCATGGATATATGTCTGAAGTGTTTTCATGACTCAGGATGAAGTCATAGTTACTCACTTAGTTGAGGTCCACACGATGTATCGATCCTGGTCATCTGCTTGCATATATTTGATTTGTATCTCCATATGTATATATATGTATCTCTTCTTGGTGATGCGGGATTGCAAGTACCAGGTATCATCTCCACCTGGCTTCACAGGTCTGAGCGATCCCTCAAAATCCTCGATCATTGTTGTTGTTACGGAGATATCACCAAGTTCCACAGGAAGAAACTTCACCTTTGATCCTTTTATCCTTAGGTGGGAAGTGCCAAGTCAGTCCCTTGTATGGATGTATTATGTGATCTCTTGGTTTATTGGTTTTGTGGATCTTGTAGTTAGTTTCTTGTCTTTTGCATTCATTGAGAATGAAGTTTTGAGTATAGTAGTTCTAGTTGTCTTTATGGTACATTCAATTTTATTAGTAGATTATTGATGCGAATTATTGTTCATTTGACTGTATGATTTAGTAATTTATCTTAATTATTAGCTACTTATGTACTAGCTTATCTTGTTAGGAACAAGTTAGTATGTGATTGAAATATGTGATTTTAATATCAATAATAATAAAGAATTTTATGGTATTATTTTTATAATACTCATAATAACAAAATGTCTATGGCAATAATAATAATAAATGTTTTATTAATAGTGGTATGTTTCACCATATATATATATATATATATATATATATATATCACTATTGTATTTTGTTAAGAATATGGATTAAGTGTGTAAATAAATAATATGTTTTATAATAATAATATTATGTTTGCAATAATATTTATAATAATAATAATATATGTACACATAGGCATATGGGTGCACACATGCATATGCATACATATATTTATATAATTATTGGTGAGTAAGTATTTATTACATTATATTAATGAATAATTAGATTAGTAATGATATGGTTGTAAATTATTATTATTATTATTATTATTAACTTCCTTAAATAAAAGAAACATAAAATTTATAATTTTGGGAAAGGCTTTAATGATATTGTTAAGCCTAATTATTAACTGATGGATAGTTGAGATGGTTGCATCGGTTGGATTACCTGTGCAACCACCTCCTCCATTCTATTTACAAGAAATACTTTCCTATGTGTGGGAGTTGGAAGAAGGGCTAATTTCAAGAAGAAGATTAGTATTATTATTGTAGGAAAATTTATATTTTCAGGAGAGAAGTCCCTTATTCTTTGAGTTTGGCATTTGGATTATTGTGGTTAAAGGCTGGAAGATTGCAAGCATAGGGATTCAAAGGAGTGCTGGAAAAGTTGGAGAGGATTTGATCTTGCTTCATCAACCAATTTTCGCAGGACTCCAGGTTGGAATCCATCCTGAGAAATAGATTTATTTTATAGTGTGAATGTTATTTTTAGATTTGTTTGAATGTTCTGTGTTTTGAAATATGATTACAGAATGTTTGTGTACTATTGTTTTATTATTGGATTATTTTGTGTATTTTTATTACGGAATGCTGATGTATTAAATAATAATGTATTGATGTATTCTGTAATAATGTATTATTATAGAATATTGATACATTATTGTATTATTGTTGGTCATGCAGATATTATTGCATTATTTTTCCAGCCATCCATACATTATAGAAATGATATATTGTTGTGTTTCAAATGCTATATTATTGTAACATTCTGTCATTTTAATAATAATTTATTCTGTGTCATTTATACTTTATTATATTTTGTATAATTGTATTATTGCAGAAACCTTTGTGTATTATTATATTATGTATTAATGTATTGATGCAAAACGTTTATGCATTATTGCAATATGTACTATTGTATTATTGTAGAAATGTTTGTACATTATTATTGCATAAATGTTTATACAAATACAAGTTGTTGTATTATTGTACCATGCTGGCCATTTTTGGTTTTATATGTATTATTCCAGCTATTTATAACTTACTGTCATTGCTTTTATTTTGTCATTTTGTTATGCTAGCCAGCTGTTTGTAGAAGTTTATAGAATCCCGAGTTTGAACATAGTTCTATTCTCATGTTTTGGTTCTCTGTCATTTGGCTGAAGAATAGTTTTTACCTTTGTTGTTTACACGTGATTAGTTGTTGTGTTATATCAAGCTTGAAGTTGAAAAAGTTTAATATTTAAACCAATTAGTACAATAATTATATTTTCGCTTTATACAAGTATAACATTTAAGTATAAGTTTACGTACTTTAATTTCTTAATTTCTTATACTTTAATTTCTTAATTTCTTACACTTTAAGTTATACTTGTATAAAGGGTTTAGGTACCTTTTGGATTGATTGAGATAGGTTTCAACTTCCTAGGAGTTAAGTTGTAACTTTTAAATTTTAGATTTTTAATAAAATCAAACTTAGTCAAATTTCAAGCTTAGTCAAATATCAGGCTTAGAATGAAGTTCATGGAGCATTATCTTTTGGTATATGGAACTTTGAGTAAACCTTAAATTTGTTCATTCCTTGTTTGGTAGAGGTTATGTTTAGTGCATTTGGATGCCTTAATAGGGTTAGGATGTGTGTAGGAAGCAATTTAGGGTTTAGGGTTGTCTAAGAAGATCAGGACCATTCTAAACATCCTTAAATGTTCCTAATTTCCCCTAAAACATCTGTAAACTATCTTATTATTTCCTACTCTTTGATGCAGTCTTACAAATGTGTTTATGATATGTTTTTACTATGTGTATGATGTGATTGTGATATGTGGGTTAAGGGTAGAAAACCTAACGACACCTAGTGAGTGGCTCTTAGTGCGGGGCCGGGGCCCTAAGTGGTTAGAACTAGGATAATCGACTGAAGAGTTATTTAACAAGTGAAAAATTAATTAAACTTATGGGAATGGGTTCAAATATTAAAAAGATTAAATATGCCTTGCCCATGCCATTAGCGCTAGTAAAGGCTATGGATGGGAGTGGGAGAAGGTACCTATGCATGGGTACGATCGAATGGCACTTGTCAGTATGAAAGGCATTCGATACCGCATGTGCCTACTTGGGGGCCAGGGCCTAGAGTGGCTAGTACCAAGACAACCCAAGGAGTGAGGGCTATGTGATGACACTCACTTAGGTTGTTGCTTAGAGTTTCTACTAAGCCTTAGAACATGTTTGGGAAAAGATTTATACTTGGGCTTTCTTTTCATTTTTTATTGGGAAAGGTAACCCGACCCTAGGTTTGGCCTAGCTATTCCTTCTCTGTGGACCTTGGTGTTTATCTCCTAGCACGGGGGAGTGGGCCTTTGGGTATCCATGTGGTTGGGTGGTAAATATTTTTATCGAGGTATCTTTTGCGGATGCAGTGTTTGAAGATTCATGCTTGCTTATGTACCAATTTTTGAAGAATGAAGGCTTTGTAATTATGTTTCATGATGTAAAGTTATTGTTACCTCCCAAGTGGAGATGAATGTAATGAAATCATTGATGTAATTCAAAATGAAGTATTTGGAATGGGTAGACTTAGGAAAAGGGAAAAGGGAGATGTGAACTTTGTGTATAAGATGTATGTTGGAAAAGAAAATGATTTTTAGTTAAGTAGTATGATTTTAATTAGTGATGATTCAAGGAAAGGCTATTGAAAAACAAATGTATTACTTGCAATGTATCAAATGATTTAGATGATTCTATTTGATTTAAAAGTTATATTGTTCATAAAGGATACTTTGGAATATAGATGATTTTAAATGGAAAATCGAAATGAAAGTACTTTGTAATTCTTAATAAAGAATCTTATAGTGATATGATGTAATTTGCTTTGAGAACTTTATCTTGTTGTTAGTTTACTTAATGGACTTAAATGAATGATGCATTAAATAGAAGGGAACCTTGGGAGGAAACTACGTTTAAGTTTTGTTCATATAATTATTTTAAAAATTCTAAAAATTTCATAAATCATTACTTAGGTTTTTCTTTTACAAAGAGAATCTTTGTTCTCTTCCCTAGTTCCCTTGTGGGGCCTTACAGGTATGGGCACATTGTAGCAAATTATAATAAGAAAAGATGGGTTGGACCATCAAGAAGTTGGACAAGCATTGGAATGGCATGTATGCATTGTCATAAAGTCAGACATTTAAGCAAGGACTACAGAGACTGAGCACCAAAGGAAAATCATGTATTTGAGAGTGGAAACACTATTTTAGATATCATGAAGATAAGGAACACTGTGTGGAGAAAGGCATCTAATGAGAATGTTGAGTCAAGTAATGTTGTCGGTGAAACCTCGTCCACTAGATTGGGTGACATCAGTTCCTCCACCTAAGGTGAAAAAGGTATGTATGGGACTGACATTTCAAAATGATCACATTTTACATACAGCTCCCTATATATGATGAGCACATACCAAATTTGCATGAAAAGAGATGCATTATGATTTATATGTTAAGAGCTAGCAAAGTTACATAATTGGTGAAAGCAAGACCGAGAGTTGATTACCTGTCGGTAATCACTAACCAAGGTTAACCAAGCACACATATCAACTAATGAAAGAATTGTGTGTTAACTGAGCTATTGACATCCTATAGTATTTACCGAACTAATAGCTGTTATGAACTGAAAGTTAGGTCAAGCATTTAATGCATGAAATTTTGAGTGGGAATATCAAAAAGTCTATAAATACACGAGAAACATAGTTCATTTTTACATTGTGATTTCAAAGAGAGAAGATTTCACAAAAAAGAGTTCAAGCTAAAATATTTTCAGAAGGATTGAAGGCTACTGTAAATAGAACCAACATCACTCTTCGATGATTTTGAGTAAGTACAATTTCCACTAGACACTTTATTTAACCTGCTACTTGCCGAAACCCTAAATCAAGTTATGGCATCTACATCATCTGCAAGAAAATTAGATAGTGTTAAGGAAGAAGTAAATCTTATTGTTAGAGCTAATTTTGATGAACCTAAGTACAAACCACACCCTAAGATTGCATCACAAATGGACACAATGGGTGCTTTCTCAAGCATCCTAGATAGGGTTTTGTTAAGTGAAGATGTACAGTCATTTATTCATTGCAAAATTAGTGAAGTAGTATATTTTGAGACTATTGTGGCGTATCAACAATTGTGTGGCACCGATGGAAAACTAAAACCAGAATATGAACAGATTGAGAAATCAAGGTTATCGTGCGCCATACACTTTCCGAAATCATTCAAAATAGACTGGATATGGATTTTATTGAGTAGGTATGATGATGGAAAATTTTGGTTGGATAAACCAATAGAGGTCACAAAGAAAATGATAAGTAGGGTTACTGGCTATCCTACAACTGACAAGACTAAGGCTTTCTGAAGCTCATCCTCAGGTAATGTTGAGAAGAACATTGGAGCTACATGGGATGGTTGAGCACTTAAGATTTCAAAAATTAAAGACCCAATAGTAAAATTTGTAGCACATGTGATTGGGTACAAAATATTTCAGTCAAGCAGATTAAACAGCGTACCCTATAGTGCAGTCGACATGGCACATAAAATTGTGAAGAAAGATCACCAGATTGATCTTGCAAAGTTATTGTTGAACCAATTATAGGAAATCATGAAGACTATAAGTTCAAAGAAGTCAAACACATGTAAGTTTGGTTCACTCCTTGTTTTTTTATTCTTTTATCTACAAAAGTACCTCCCTGGCGTCAGTAAAGTAAATTGGACAATAGATAAATTGATAACTCTACAGATTACCGAGATGATGAACAAGTTAGGAGATGAGTTGAATAAAGAATTTGATAAGTACTTTAAAGAATTTCAAGCCAAGATGAATCAAAAAAGTAGAATTCCATAGGAATTAGTTGATAAATTTGAGACAAATATATGTTTTGTAGTAGACACCGATCATACCATGATAAAAGCAGTTGAACCTAGAATAAAATGGCTAGCACCTATGGGCTATGAATGAACTATGATTTTAGGTTGAAATCCATAGAATCACTGCTAGCACTACCAAAAGACCTCAAGGCCACTAGGTTTGGAACCTATGAAGAAGCTAAGTCTAGAATCACGACAGGTCAGGCCATAAACAAAATGACTAGGAAGGAAAAGAAGATGAAGAAAGATCTAACTGCTAGATTTGGAGATGTCTCTGACTCATCTGAGGAGTCACCAGTTAAAGAAACAACCAAAGGTCAGTTACTGTTAGCTGAAAAACCTTATAACAGTGAGGAAATCGAGTCTGAAAAAAGAGAAAGACCCTACTCCAGTTCCTCCCACCAAAGTTCAAAAGCAAAAGCAGTTGCCAGTAAAAATAGGTTCAAGGAAAAGATCATCAACTATAGCCTCACCTCCAAAAAAGAAAGGATTAGTGAAAATCAAAAGACCACGAGCAGCTACACCAACAAAGACATATGCTAAAACAAATACCACGGTTGTAGCAGAGGCACCGAAGAAAAGGAGAAGACTAATAAGAGGTAAAGAAGACCTTGAGGATAATGAAAATGAAGATGATATTAGTCAATTCAAAGTGGTTAGAAACAAGGTAAGGTCAATAGATGAAATCATTGAAGATATACTTGAGAACGGTGACCTTAATGATCCTGAACTTAGCAAATTTGACAAAATGTCATGTGAGGATCAGACAAAGATTGAAGAGGCGGTCATCCAAATGATGATAAAGTTTAAAAGAGTTCTATTAGAGTTTGAAATCTCATTACCAAAGGAGCTGGATGATAGAATAAATCAA
Organism: Chamaecyparis obtusa; assembly: GCA_027943335.1. Classification (NCBI taxonomy): domain Eukaryota; kingdom Viridiplantae; phylum Streptophyta; class Pinopsida; order Cupressales; family Cupressaceae; genus Chamaecyparis; species Chamaecyparis obtusa. The sequence continues at coordinate 540,623 of BSBK01001070.1, read as the reverse complement.
AAGTGGGCTTATGCACTAGACACCAAGAAAAGAAAGAGAGAAAGATCTCTAGTTCGGGCAGCCCCACATCTAAGCCTAGTAGAAATTAATGAATACATGGCTAATTATCAAGTAAGATTTATGGTAAAGAACCGAGCCATGATGATACTGGATGAGAATGTGGTAGATGTCGATGTAATAGGTGATTCACTATGGACATCAATTCTTAAAGCTAAAGAACAAGCTAAGCAAAAAGCATTCTAAAATCTATCTAAAAAGAGACAAAATTACAAAGGAAAAGGTATCTACATTGATGATACTATAGCAGATAAGTCAAAGGACACTGGCATATCAATTATTGAGGTAATTGATATCACTGATCAAAAGGAAGAAATAAATGTTTCACAGGATGCACCAGATCCAGTAGAGATCCAAATGAAGAAAATCAATGATGATGTACTCATTAAGGACATCACAAATGGTGATCCTGATGACAAGGATAATGAGGATGTAAATATTGCACCAACACATACTCAAGATGAAGCACAAGTCACTGAATGTGCATTTACATCATTACCGGGCGAGCTTCCTATACTTGCAGAAGTAGTAGAAATTATTTCATAGGAACAACCTGATGGCTCAGACCCTGAGCAACATAAAGATATAATAGGGGAACAAGACACTGAAACACCTGTAGAGACAAATAAGCCTAGAGGAATAGAGGTAACTACTACCAAAATAAAGGCATAAGATGAGCTTAAGGAAATGGAGGTGACCCCACCTAACACCACATCTGAGGCTCCCACTCACTCAACTAACACATAGGCTACCAAGGAGCAGAAGAAGGAAGAGAGTGTGTCAATTGGGAAGGATACTCCAAAGGAAAAATACAAGGTTCTTGTCACCATTGTGAAGAAATCACCCCTTACACCAGAGAAGAAGAAGAAAAAGAAAGAAAAAGGGCTGGTCACTCTAGATGAAGTGATTATAATACCAGAGTGTGACTCGAGGACCCTTAGCCCTGAGGAATTGAGCAGATATGGGGAACTCTGCACAAGAAAGGTAGCACAAGAAAATTTGAAGCAAGAAACAAAATGAAAAGAAATCTTGATGGATGTTAAGCATATCTTATGATAGGTAGTACCTGAAGTGAGCATTGATGAAGATACTCCTATCATAGATCAACTTTCTACACTTACCAAGAAGATAAATGCCCCAGACGTTGATGCTGACAAGCAAATTGAAGAAAGGGTAGAATCTAAGATTCAACATAAACTGGCAGAAAGAATTAGCCAAGAAGTGGCAATAAACAAGGTCAAGTTATCTGAGTAAATAACTGAGATAAAATATATAACCCAGTTAATTTGTTAATTCTTACTAAAGCTATGCACTATGGAAACCTTCACTGTTGAGATCGGTGAAAAGATCAAAGGTCTAGAAGATGAAATCAAGAACAGTGCAAAGGCAGCTATAACCAAGCCACAAGCTTTTTCAAAGCATATTCAAAGAGTTTAGGAACTCAAGCAGTTAATAGAAAATCTCAAGAGACAACAAGAGCAGATCATAGAGTTATAGACAGAACTCCTTCCATAACTGAAGATTTTGGAGAAACACACTGTCAAGGCAAAACAACTTGTTGCAACACCAAAAAAATTTGTGTTGGAAAATATCTTTGAAATGCATGCACAAGTTGGTCTTGAGCACATTGCTCTCACCAACTTGAAAGAGGAATGGGAAAACCTCTTGGAGTCTGTGAAGAAAACCCATCAACATATTTTTGACAAGATGTGAGTATACAGTTTAATTTTTGTATTTTTGATTACTATAAAAAAGGGGGAAATGAATGTATATGTCATTATGCCAAATATATACATAGATGCTACATATACTACATATTACTGGGAGTATGAACCGAGGGGGAGTATATAGAAATATTGATAAGTATATGTATATGGCAGAGATATAAGTAGTATATAGAAAATTTTGTCTATATACATTCAAGTTTTGATACTAATGCCAAAGAGGGAGATTTTTATCTCTATTGAGCATTAAAGGCTGTCATTAGTATCAAAAGGTTATCAAAGATATCGGTCGGTTACTTAAATAGAGCTAGTTAGTAACTAGAAGAAAAAGCAAGCTATTCAATTAAGCTTATACACCGAGCATCAGATAGTTTACCGAGCATCAGCAGATATCGACACCGAGCGATATTAAACACCGATCAGTTTATATAGTGTTTACCGATGATCACAGGAAATGGCATAGTAATCAAGAATGGCACATTCTTCTCTGAAAATGGTTACAATGGATCAAAAAACATTTTACCAAGATCAAGGAATATTTATTGTTAAGATATTCATTAAATGCAATGTATATATTATGTAATAGTTCAATCTAGGTTATTTTTGTACACCGTATATCTTAGGTTTTTTTCTAAGATGTGTAACCTAATTTTGTTAAAGTGGCATAAAGGTATGCTATATAAATGTATGTTTTCATCATTTGTGATGTGAACTGATGTATGAAGTAAGGAGCACTTGAAGCACTTGCCTAACTTCAAGACTATCAGTTGACAGAGCAGAATAGTATACAGAGGAGATCAGATTAAGCAGAATTAGAGAAGGCTAACTGAGTAGTTCAGAGTAGATATTCATCATAGTAAAGGTGAAATATATTCAGTACTTATTGATCTATATCAGACAATTAAGTTTTCAATTAGCAGATAATTTCCTATTGCTTTTTAACAATTGTAATAGAGTTTTTGGATAAATCTCTTAACAGAGTAGACTTGACAGTCTTATGTAAATCTCTTAACCGAGTGCACACTTTATTAGTGTTGTTAAAATCCTATAACTAGGTAGATCTAGCTGATCTAATATGTTACTCCTAACAAGATGAGATCACTAGAAGTGATCAAAACTTGTAGCCCTAACAGGCAAACCTTTTCTATCTGTAGTAGTGAAGAATTTGTGGGTGTCATCCCCACCGCAATTTTTACCTTCTAACAAGGGTTTCTGCGTTACCAAAATAATTGTGTTATGTGATTGATATATTGTGTATTTCATGTTGTTTACTTTCTGAAGTTAAATGGATGAATGATATATGCAATTAGATACAAGTTATTTTGAAAGGTTATTATTGTTATAGATCTGAAAGCTTTACAAGTAAAAGTTTTAGTGGGCACTGATTCACCCCTCCCCTCTCAGTACCCTATCTCTCCTAATTCCAACAAGCTAGGGCATCATTTCTATTACCTTCAAGGCATTGTGTGAAGTGTTTGATCTCTCTTTATTTTTTTTGGTGTTGATATTTACTATGTGGTACTCCCCATTTATTATCATTTCATGAGGAAATGTCTTGATGGCTCAGGAGCTGCAAGCGAGGGCATCATACATTTTTCATGAGCTCACTGTTTAATATCTTTCCAGGCCATGTAAATGGTACCAGGCCAACCCAATCAGCCCAACAAAATGTGTCATGTTTATCTTTGTCAAATACACTCATTCACCATTTTGTTCTTGTTCTTCACACAAATATTGCATCAAAAGTAATTGTAAACAATGATTCAAAGAAAAAAGAAACAACTACAATAGATAATACCCCAAAAGAATACAGTCAACTACAATAGCTCATAGTCTCAATGAAATAAACAGTGTATAAAACAATATATGGTGCACAACAGCAGCAAGCATGCAATGACAACAATTACATTGCATGATAAAATTCAATACTCTTAGTTTTTATTCAAATCTATTCAAAACTCCTATTAGCTCATTGTCCAATAGTTAAACTAACGTATGACTTCAAAGGAGGAATTATGAAATATAGTTGTAGGTAGTTATCTCTTGTGTAATGAAAATGGTACCAGGCCAACCCAATCAGCCCAATAAAATGTGTCATGTTTATCTTTGTCAAATACACTCATTCACCATTTTGTTCTTGTTCTTCACACAAATATTGCATCAAAAGTAATTGTAAATAATGATTCAAAGAAAAAAGAAACAACTACGATAGATCAGACCCCAAAAAAATATAGTCAACTACAATAGCTCATAGTCTCGATGAAATAAACAGCATATAAAACAATATATGGTGCACAACAGCAGCAAGCATGTAATGACAGCAATAACATTGCATGATTCTCGAGCTCAAATTCAAAACAATAAGTGTATTAATATATGATCTTATAGCAGCAACCTCATTGATCATTACCTTTCACTCCTCCATCATTATAGAAGAGATAACTACCTACAATTAGGGCATCATGTATTGTTTATGAGCTCAATGTTTGAGCACCTCATGTCCCTATTTGATTGGTCAATGCTCAAACAATGAGCTCATAAATAATGCATGATGCCCTAGCTTGCAACCCGCAAGCCATCAATACATTTCCTCATGAAATGATCATAAACGGGGAGTACCACATAGTGAATATCAACAACAAAACAAATAAAGATAGATCAAACACTTCACACAATATATGTTGCTTTATAAGATTTTATTAAGACTAAATATATTGTTTTATGAGCTCATTGTGTGAGCACTTCATGTCCCTATTTGATTGGTCAGTGCTCTGTTTGTTATATTGATGCTATTAGATCAAATAGGGACATCAATAATAAAATAATGCACTTACAATTTTGAATTTGAGCTCATAAAGATTAAGATATCCTACTATTTTGAATTTCTATGTGATGCAGAGGTAAGGGTGGTGGTTGAGGTTTTACAAGTAGAGTTTAGAAATTTCAGAGGTTTAGGTACTATCCCCAAACCCTCAAGTTCTCCAAATGATCACAATCACACCAAGACTAACCCAAATGGTAAATGATGATAGGAATGGTATCTTTAGACTATATTAAGGTGTATTCAAGATTTTTTGTGGTTCCAAGTAAGACCCAACACTTTAAACCTTCAAAACTCCTTCAAACTACCACTAGGCCTATTAGCCCTGTCTTGTAGCCTTGCAACAGCCTTTACAAGGCTTTAACTTCAACTTTTCCCAAAACACCAAGTAAAAAAATTATATATTTGAGTACCCTTTATGGATTACCTTAACATGCCAAAAGGAAAAGGTAGGTTTCTTTGGAAGGTATATGACTGTTTACACTATTTCTCAGATTTTTAAGGCCTAAAACTCATGCATTTACAAAGGAAGTACTAACTAGTCAGACTCCTAGGCTCCAATTCTTTGCACAGTGTCATGAATAGGTTCAAATCAAAGGAATATGAAGTTAATTTGACTCCAAGATTTTTCTAGATACAAAAGCCCCAATTTGTGCCCTCAAAACCCTTGAATCTAGGGCTTCCTCAATATCATGTTTCCAAAGGTTTCCTACAATAGATAATGGTTGATTCACCTTGTATTTAACATTTCTATACACTTTCAATCATAAAATATTTCCCTTATTTGGCCAGAACTCTCTATCCTTCAGCCTATCCTCCAAATTCACTTAGTTTCTTAGTATTCCCTATGGTGATCACCACAACAGTCAATCAAACTTGCCTTTCCAAAGTTAGAGGATTATAATACATGTTAATTGGATATCATTCTATGAGAACTAGTAATATACATTCATAGAATGATATTCATAATGAAAGAAACTCAAGAAAATAATCATAATTCAGATTTTCAATGACTGTACAGTCCCAAAATGGAATAACAGCGACTAGAATAGAATTCTTAGAGCATGAATGACTTCAAAGTCATGAAATATAAGGATCAAAACATTGTAGAAAACATTCCAACCATTAAAAACTTTGAATCATACCAAAAATCCTTTCAAATTTGCAAGAAAATCATACTTTTATTCAATTTGTTGTAGCAGTCCATACAGTTCTAAGTGTCTCATTCCAATCTATCGTATAATGGCTTGATCCTCTAATTTATAACTTTGTCTAAGTCTTTTCAACCAACTTTGGTGGTTGGAAAATTATATTAAGACTAACTAAACATAAAAAACCCTTTTCCATCCTTTTACAAGTGACCATTATTATTCAAAAATTTGAATTAACAACATTGCAAATGAAGCATTTCTTAAGATTTTTGAATCTTAAGACCTTGGGATATGATCTAAATAAACTTATTAAACCTTATTAAAACCAAATCTAAACTATTATAAGCTTGCAACTCAAAAACTCATCCTAGACTCCTAAATTGGTCCTAAGGCTTATTAGGCCTTTAAGGGCTTATTGCCTATTTATAATAGGTATTAACCTTAAAGGTCATTATAGGCTCCAAAATGCTCCAATTGATGTCATTGGATATCTTCATGTTCACTGATGTCTTTTTGATCTCCATAGGTTTTGTGAACTCCTTATGTGCTCTAGGTTCCCCTGCACCACTATGTGCTTTGAACCAATAAAAATTTTATCATCATGATGAAGTAATAATGCATTAAATGTCTTACTTATGTCCCTGTTCAGTTTTCATTTTATAGTGAATTCATGATTTATAATTCATTTGTAGCAGCTCAATGTGTTTGAACTCAAGAATACCCCTTACTTGGTTTCCTACAAAGCTTTTGGTGAAATTTGTCAGAAAATGAGAAGCTATGAGAAGGTGACATGAAGCTAATGAAAGGAGGCATCTCCAAAAAAAAATTCAGATATACACATTAAGGATCATGTCAGATAATACAAAGAAATTCGATCAAAATAGGGAGACAATCACTAGATTGTTGTCTAACTTTCAAAGAGAAGCTGGTGACAAATGTTATTGTCCATGCAAGAGTTGTAATGGCTTAAAAACAAGAAGAATCAAAATCAAAATAGCAAAGAGACATTGTAGGGAGAATGGTCACATGGAAGGGGGGTTTGATTATAATCCAGTGGTAAGTTGTTTGTTATATTATTTTCACAATTAATATACATATGAACCATGGAATGAGGTTTGATTATCATCATTTTTATGTAGGTTGATTTCCCCAGTGTGAATATAGAGGAACATGGAGGTGTGAGTATTGAAGTTGAAGATCATGATCCCATGGAAGATGACAATCATGCACCAGAAAACACATTTGAAGATGATGGTATGAATGCATTGACCGTTGACACATTTGGTATTGGTGTTGTTGGTACTACTGTTGCTGCTGATGATGATGATAATGATGAGGATGACATTGGCAACATCCATAATATACCTCTACTTGAGAAGGCGGACACGACGCTTTACGAAGGCTCCCAATCTACTCTTCTCTCTATTGTATTTTTTTTGGTGAATTTGAAGGTTATGAATAGTTTATCCAACATAGCAATGTCACGTATGCTAAGGTTTGTTATATATGTCATTATAGTCTATAAAAGGTGAAACATGTACCATTAAGATTATTTATAGTAATGACATATTATTTATTGCAGATTGATAGGTGACTTTCTATTACCACCATCAAATGTTATCCTTTTCTCATACCGAGAATTATGTGCCACTATGAAACATATTGGAATGGAGTATCAAATAATAGATGCTTGTCCTAAAGATCATATTATTTATTATAAAGAACATGAAAATGCAACAAAATGCCCTAAATGCCATACGAGTAGATATCAAGATGATCAAGTGACAAAAAAGGTGCCTCGTAAGGTTCTTTGTCACATCCCCATTATTCCACATCTGAAATGATTATTAAGGTGCAATAGCTTGGCACAATTTATGGATTACCATACACGCGACAGGAGTCAAGATGATATTATTCAAATTCCTGTGAACGGTTCATCATTTATGGACATAGAGGAAAAGTGGCCACACTTTAAAAAGGAACCTTGAAATCTTAAGCTTTCTCTGGTAGCAGACGGTGTCAATCCGCATGGAGAGATGAGATCCATTTTCTCGGTGTGACCTATTTTTGTTATAAACAATAACCTTCCTCCATGGATGTCAATAAAGAGGGAGCACATTATGTTGGTAATGATTTTTCTAGGTATCTTCTTATTTTATAGTTATCTACATGTAATTATAAGTCTTCAAGTGAAATGGCCACAATAATTATCTGATGTTGTTAATTCAACTAGGTAAGTACCAAGTGAAAGATATGAATGTATATATTGCACCTCTTATCGATGAGTTGTTGGTGTTATGGAATGGTTTCACTATGTATGACATCTCTTGACCAATTGGACAAAGAGAATTTCAATTCCATGCAATGCTTGTGTGGACAATTCATGATGCTCCAGGGTTGACACATTTCTGTGGTATGTTATGGTGAATTCTAGTTGTACAGGATAATTCAAATTCTAAAAATATACATATTTAATCCAATTTTATCATTATCTTGTAGGTCTTCAAACAAAGGGAAAATTTGCATGTCCAATGTGTGGTCCAAAGATGAAATCTCGTCTTTCCAAAAGTTTAAGAAAATAGGTGTTTGATGAGTATAGGCAGTTCCTCCCCAAAAATTATAAGTATCGAAATGCAGAAAGTCATCTTTTCAATAGGAAAGAAGAGACTACATCAAAGCCCCAAAGAATGACACCTCACCTATGGCAGTTGGAATATAATAGAATTCAACGTAATATCATTCCATGTAATGGTCGATGTTTGAAAATTATATATTTTAATTATGTTTTGTTGGCTAATTATGTAGTTGATGATCTTGAAGGTCATGAAGGTATCACTGACCAACTTCCAAAGGGACTAAAATGTTATCCCAGAGAATTTAGTAGGCTGCCCTACTATGAGCATCTACAAATTGTGCATTTGTTTGATGCTATGCATATTGGAAAGAATGTAATAGAGATACTGTGGAAAATATTGGACGGAAGGCGTGACAAAAAAAAACTTGGCAAAATTTGTAGTGACATTCATGATTTCAATCATGCAATGAAAAATACCATTGAATCAAATAGAAATGGAGACTAGATTAATGCAAGTGCTCTTCCTTGGTTATTAACAAAGAAACAAAGTAATGCCATAAAAGAAGTGATCCAAAAAATTCAATTTCCTACAGGATTTGCTACGGATATAAGCAATCTCATATCAAAGAAATATGGTTTTGGGTCAGGGATGAAAACACATGATTGGCATACCTTCATCAAGGTAAGTCATAGTCTTTTGTATTTACAATATATTTATGTAATTGCATTCAATTTTCATTGTATGAAATGATCAGTTGACAATTGTTGCAATATTTGCTACCCCTATCTCTCCCAAAGAACTTCAATAATAATATCAAACAAGTGATATATGATCTTAGAAAATACATGAGGTAAGTAGTGATATTTGTTCAATATATCAAACAAGTAATATACTATAAAGTCTCATATTTATATATTTATGTCTTGAATCCCTTGTAGGTGGTTGTTATCCAAAGAAATTCATAAAGAAGATATAAAACATTGGAAGAAAAAAAAAATTTGATTAATGTGTGAAATACAAAAGTGTTTACCTCCATCTTTTCTCAATGCACAAGAACACTACCTCATACACCAAGTTGAGGAGATTGAATTATGTGGACCTGTACATGCTAGGTCAATGTGGATGGTTGAGAGACACTTAAAATTTTGAAGGGTTTGGTACGACAAAGAGCACGTCCTGAGGGTTTTATGGTTGAGGGATATATGGTATATCAGATGATGGTGTACGTTACTCAATATCTTCCTAATCTTGCAACAAAGATCCATATAGATTGCATTTGGGATCTCAACTCAATTAAAAAATTTGAAGGGGAGTACTTGGTGGGCAACGGTAGATTTAGGAAACTAAAAGGTAATAAATTATGAGATGTTATTGTAGTAAATTAATTCTTAATCTTCAAAATAAATCTATTTTAATTCATCTATTTACTTTTGTACAGCTTCTAAAGAGTGGGATGCAATACATTTGTTTATTGCAAACAATCAAGATTAGATGATGACATGGATTGAATGATGTCAACATGATGGTCATAGATTAACATGGGAATCCATGTCTTCATTGGTTATACAAGCTCATCGTAATGGAGATCCTAATGTTACACAAAAGGAAATAGATTTAGCATATGGTTTAAGAGATCACCATGTACTTATAAATTTTTTAATTAATCAATCATATGTTTTTTAACTTGTGATGCAATAATTTATACATGTTTGACATTATTGTAGGTGAAACACCATAAGGATATGTTTTGTAATGGTTATAAATTTTGCATCAAAAAGTTGGATAACATGAAGAGAACTTGTGATTCTAGGATAAGTGCAGTGTTCCAGGTGACTAATATTTCATCTAGAAATGACTTACATCCTCGATAGTCACAAAATCGATACTATGGTATTTTGGTTGATATACTTGACTATGACTTCAATTCCTTCAAATTAGTTCTCTTCATTGTGAAATGGTATAGACTACGACTCGATAAAAATGATCTTGATAGAACTATTATTGAACATGACAATGGATTTCCAATGACTAATACAAGGTTCCTTGAGCCATTTGGAGAAGAGCCCTATGTTCTTCCAAGCCAATGTGAGAAGGTATTTTACTCAGAGGTTCCACATAAACTAGGTTGGTCATTTTTTGTTACACATGATCCAAGAGGAAGATTGATAAAGTATAATGTGATGGAAGAAGATACCGAGGAGGATGAAGAAGTGGAAGATGATGTAGAACTAGATCACGATCGAGAGATAGTCGAAGAAGAATATGAAGAAGAAGATGATGATGTTGCTGCTACTAATGATGATGATGTTTCTATTGATGTTTCTACTGATGAGGATGATGCTGCTACTGATGAGGATGATGATGAGGATGATGATGATGATGGTGATGATGGTGATGATGATGATGAAAATAGTGGTGGTGATGATGTCATCGATGATGATGATCTTGATGATGAGATGGATGAAGAAGAATATCAATGACATGAATGAAATTTATAATTATGTCAGATGTTTGGCATGTTCTAATGATTGTTTTATATGTACTACTCTTATTCACCTTGTTTTATATGTCCTACTTATATATCATTGATCTTTTGTTAAGAGAAATTTCATTCTACAAGATTGTATTTAATATCTATATGCTTAAACAACCTCACTAGTTAAGACTATTCTCATTTGTAGTGGGCATGAATAGAATCAAATCACTTGAAAGACACCAGTATTTAGACATGCACAAATTAGTGACATGATTAAGCGAATTACCTTTCTTTACAATTGCATGGTTGTCTTTGGTTTGTCATTTTGTTTTGAGTGTCTAGTGATTTAAACCAAACACTTCGACTTAGCCAAAAAATGTGCAAGTCTACATTAGTGTGTTTCTTTTTATTGTAATTATAATTAGTATGAATGAAGAAAATAATGACAATGCAATAGTTGTTGAAATAGCATTGATGACTTCGATCAATGTGCCTATGTGTCAATGTGGTGTTGGCCCATGCATGTTGAAGACATCATGCACAACAAGCAATCCTGGGCGTCAATTTTGGGTTTGCCCAAATAGGAAAAAGGTCTGGATACATAATTATATTTTATGTTTAAAAATAATGTGACAACTAATCATTTTATGAAGAATTGATGTACATTTGGTATTGTCAGGGAAATACTGGATGTCAATACTTTCAATGGGTTGATCAACCACATTTACATCTACCCTGTCTACATATATACCTGATGTAGGAAATGAGTGCAACTTGTGCAAGGCTCAAGAGGTAGCTAGTGCCGCCAAGATTGCTTCAATGGCGAAAGCAAAAATCATATTTTTGTGATACCTTCTTTGTGTAGTTTGTGCACTACTTTGTTGGGATCATATGCATAAATATGGTTGATAGAGGGCTATTTTAGATACACGTAAAGAACATGCACATAAACACAACAAATGAGAAACATAAATGTAGATATCACAACATTTGACAAACATAAATGTAGGCATCATAATCACAATTTTTTAGAGACATAAAATAATTGAATGGTATACTCAGACGATGCAACAAAACTATATATCACTCCTTTGGTTCCAAGTTTACACTGTGGTAAACAAAATCCATAGATAAAAAATAAATTTAGAGAGTGGAGGAGAGCGAGAACAACCAAAGTAATACAAGTCTTTATATTATTTTGGTCATTATCACTCTTTTGCGCTCTCTAAATTTATTATTTATCTTTGGGTTTTGTTTACACAGTGTAGACATGGAACTAGAGGACTAGTTGTGTTGCATCATATAGGTATACCACTCAATTATGTTGTGTTTCCAAAAAATTGTGACCATGATGCCTACATTTATATTTCTCAGCTGTTGTGTCCCAAGACCCCTTATGAACTTTTATGACCCTTTACGATCCCTACGAATACATCTTAGATATCTTAAAATGTCGTAAAGAGTCATAAGAGGCTCCTAGGAGGGGTCAGATGAGCTTCCACCTTCACATGGTTGGCCCTGTTAAGTAGAGAATGTTAAACTATTCTTGAAATAAAGAGAAGCTCAATAATTTAAGATCTTAATCCACATACGACAAATATATATTGATCCATCTCAATAGCTACCAAATCAATAGATCTCTATTAAGAATCCAGTTGCAAAGAAACACCATAGACTGCACTGTGAACCCACACATCAAATTTAGACCAAAGAAGCCAAGAAGTTACTCGAATTAGATTTGAATGCAATCAGGTCTGCATATATCCCATGAACATACCAGGAAGAATGCATCTCTAATCATCGCACTAGCTTCTTGTGCTGAAGCAGTCACTGTCACAAGTCTTGATTTGGTAGGATCCATTCCAAATCCAAGTCTCTAGACTTGACTCAATAATCCATGAGCCACTACCGAATCTATTGCAAAGTTATCTCTAAATTGTGCTAGAGTAGTCACTATCACAAGTCTTGATTTGGTAGGATCCATTCCAAATCCAAGTCTCTAGACTCAACTCAATAATCCATGAGTCGCTACCGAATCTACTACAAAGTTATCTCTGAATGCTCCATAACCAAGTCATAAGCAGGAGCCAAATCTACAAGAACACCGTTCTGAATCAATACCAACTCGATTGACAAATATATATATTTTTAAAAAAAAACTCATTGTCATCATAACTACAATAGCTCCAAAATAGCGATGATTTTCCATCACAAACATCCAACATCCATTTGTCGCATTAATAACATCGTTGTCAGAAAACAACAATAAATGATAGATAACCATCATAAATGTCCAATGCATGTTCGTTGCATGTACAGCATAATCATCGTTACAAACCACAAATGATGAATATACATTTTAAACTTTTGATGGATATCCATTGCATTAAAAGCATTTCCATCGGTGAACATGTTACAAATGATGGCTACTTGTCAGAAGATTCTGACGAGTCACCGTCATTTTTTATTTGTTACGATAGGTAAGCATCCCAATTTGGATGGCCATAAATAGCTCTGATGGTAGGCTCACTATGTTGGTACCTTCTTTTAGCGATGTCCAAGGTTGTCATAATTATGATGCTCGACAGAACCATCAATTTTTTTGACTACAAAACTGTGACGCCAGGTAGTGTTGCTTAATCGATAGTTTACTATCTAAATTTAGACATTCAGCCATTAGAAAAATGGGTCAAATGTACTAGTGATTTCCAATGCATTTCATTTTATTTGATCATGAATGCTCACTTAAATGACCGCATTTTGGTGTCGTGCCCTAGCCCATCCTTTATCTCCATTATTTGATGTTATTGGTGCTTATGCTCAAGGATATCGATTCACTATTTTCAAATGTTTGGATTCATGTTTTTCAATATTACAATTCATCATATTAGATAAAGTATGTTTAAGAAGTTTTAGTGTTTAAACACTTAACTAATCCCTCTAACTAATTAGGAGTGGTTGGGGAAGTTGAGAGGAAAGTTTTCAAACATTCATATTCACTTATTGAATACTTTGGAGACTACTGGTTTGACTGTCCATGTGTTAATGTTTAGAAGAGATCAATAAAGTATTTAAAGACATTATTACATGTTTGGAGAGGTTTGAGAGGCACTTATCATGACTGTACCCTCACAAACAGTGACATAGACTAGTTTTACTAAGTTTCCTTTCTCTATTTTGAGGTTTCCTTTCCTTGCCGCAGGGGTACAGTTAGAGGGTTCATTGAAAAAATGTTCCTTTGAAGGGTTACTATAAATAATGATTTGATATAGCATATTTCTCATTTTACTTAAAGTTTGGAATAGCTTATGCAAGGGTGAAATTACTTTTGATCATTTTGGTCGTGATTGTTCCTCTACACAGTCAGGAAATGTAACTATCTAATGATTATATGTAATGTTGAATGGATTAAATGCTTTATTCTCGGTAGAATTGAATGGAAGGAATAGTATTGGTGTTACATTTTATTTATTATTGAATTCAATGGTTTCCAAGATGTGTTGAGGAGTTTTCTCCTTGTTTAATGTTAACTGTGTTAGAATAACTGAGAGGGGGGTGAATTAGTTAATCACTATCCCATATCAAAATGTATAATCCAAAACAAATACTTCAACTTCTGCTACTTAGTAAACATGAAATACTTTCACTATTTGTGCTTTTACCGATTATCAGTCTAAAACATATAGTAGTTACTGATCAAATCTAACATGTAATATGCAAAGTATGATAACAAACAAATATCACAATCAACACATAACACAGGAGATTTAACGTGGAAACCTTGTGAAGGAAAAAACCACCTAGGACTGACAACCCAAAATATTCACTCTTCTAAAGTGAGGTCGGTGAAGACTCAACCCTGCTAAAGGTTTACAAACACACTGTTAGGTGTGACCTTGTTAGAGGATTTTAGACCAGCTATTATTGTCCAACCAACATTCACTATGGGGTTGATAGGATAACAATGTTCATTCTATGAATGATACATAATAAGACTTTCTTAGTCCACTCAGTTAAGAGATTTGACTGTGTACAATGGTTAAATATGTAACAATATGTGATCTACCTTAATACAACTTCAATTGCAGATTACAGATCAATATTCAGCTCATACAAATCTTTATGATCAATGTAACACTTTTGATTCAACAATATATCAACTTACTATCTATCGGTAATTACTCTCTGTCGCTCGTTAATTGCTCTGCAGTTTGGTTCTCACTAACCAGTATGATCAAAATGCATGAAAACTTGTTCACATGATAACTCTGCAGTTTCTTCTTCTTTCGGCATCTTCACTATGAAATCTCTAATCTCTTATATAGACATGTAATCTATTTTCTTCTTGTCCATCATATTTTTTTGCTTAAACTCATTGACTAATTTTGACGATTTAACCTTCCTCGGCTGATGTATCAATAACACATTTTAATCTACTCCATTAGATCTTCCTTGAATTATGTTAGCTGTTGATCTTTGTAACCAACATTATCTGTTACATTAACTTCGAGGTACTTTCCAGCTCATCAATATTATTAGCTAAACTAATCATTTAATTCCTTTTTGTTCTGCTTGGTTAACAAAGAAATGTGTCAGTGAACACAAGCTCAGTTAACACTACACTCGGTATATACTACACTCCGTCGGTGTATACTAAAATGCTTCATTTTCTGACAACATTGCTTTGTGTCTTTTAGCTCTATTCCTCATCATAGATGAATGAAACATAATAAAGTCAATATCATAGGGTCATAGACTCATCAACAATTTACTCAATGTGTTCCTTATTCTCATCTGTCATGTACATCTTCCTCATGTAGATATTTATGTTCTTCATCTCCTTCACCTTTCTTCAGATGTTTCAGTATAGTAACTTACAAGATAAGTATTGTCAAACTAGTTTACATCAATGACAACATAATACCTATTTAATCATATTACAAATCTAATCAACTCAGTGATCTCTAATCACAGATTCATCAATTAGGTTCTCTCCCTTTGGCATTGATGGCAACTCAAGTAATATGAAATGTACCATACACATACCAAACATGTATTCTACAACTCTATGAACAAATGTTTACAAGCTCTCCCTAGCTTAATATGTTTGGTCACTACGTTACTAAATAGCATTACACAATACAGCTTTACCATTCTATAGATGTGCTCATTTCAGCTCTCATGTTCCTGCTTCTGTTCTCAGTAACTGATCTTCAATGCTCTCCCTTTCTTTCAGATTATCTCTCCCTCATATAGTTCTCATCGGTGCATATTGTTTCATATTTTTTATCTCTCTATTTGACAACAATGCCAAAGAAACAAACAAACAAACAGCTCTGTCTGTAGCCAAGTAATTCTTTGTTGACCATTGCATTCTCTCTATCTCTGTATACTAATATCCCAATATGTTTCAATTCTTCAAACTTAATCACAACCTTGAACATGATCCAAAGTGTGAACTATGTTGCATCAACATGTGTGATCTTTTGATAAGATTAGGCTGATGCAATATCCAAATCACCTTAGTGACCAGTAGACAGGGGACAGACCCCAAGTCTAGTCCTCAAGTATTCAAATGTATCCTTCGGTAGAGGATTTGCAAATATGTCTACAAGTTGTTCTTTAGATGTAACAAATTCTAACTTCACTTGCTTCTCCTATACTTGTTCACTTAAGTAGTGATACTTAATTGATATGTGCTTTGTCTTAGAGTGCATCAGTGGATTCTTTGAAATATTAATGGCACTGGTGTTGTCAATGTATATAATCACTGGGTCAATGATTACCTCATTCATACCTTTCAGTACTTGCTTAATATATGCAATGTTTGAACAATTAGTAGTAGCAGAAACATACTCTGCTTCAGCTGTAGACTGAAAAATACAAGCCTTCTTTTTACTTGTCCAGGTTACAAGTCTTTCACCAAAGAAAAATGCTCCTTTGGTGGTGCTTTTTCTATCATCCACATTTCCATCCCAATCAGCATCGGTGTACACTTTCAATTCAAACTTGCCTTCCTTAGGACACCATAATCCATAATCCTCTATCTTTTTTAGGTATCTTAAGATTCTTTTAGTAGTAATCATGTGTGATTCTCTAGGGTTAGTAGTAAATCTAGCAACAATTCCCACAACATGTGCTATATCTGATCTACTGTGAACTACATACATTAACTTACCAATCATGGATCGGTAAAGTGTCTGATTTACCTCTATAGTTTCATCTTCCTTTGTCAATTTACATCTAGTAGCCATCGGTGTTCCCACAGGTTTAGCATCTTCCATGCCAAATGTCTTCAGTACTTCCTTTATGTATTTATATTGTGTGATGAATATCCCATCACTCTGTTGAATCACTTGTAGTCCTAGAAAGAACTTAATCTCTCCGAACATAGACATTTCAAACTCTTGTCTCATCTCATCAGCAAAAGATTTACATACATGATCTTGACCTCCAAAAATAATATCATCCACAAATATCTCAACAATAAGAATAGTGTCATCAGTATCTCCTTTCATATACAAATTGTTGTTCTCACTAGTTCTAACAAATCCAATGCTTAATAAGTAAGTATGCAGCCTTTCATACTAGGCTCTCAGTGCTTGCTTCAAACCATATAAAGCTTGATGTAATCTACATACCATGTCTTTGTTGTCTAGATCAACAAACCCTTCAGGTTGTTCTATGTAGTCCTCTTCTTCAAGTATACCATTCAGAAATGCTGACTTCACATCCATTTGATAGACTTTGAATTTCTTGTGTGCAGCATATGCAAGTAACATTCTAACACCTTCCAATCTAGCAACAAGTGCAAATGTTTCACCATAGTCAATGCCTTCTTCCTGTGCATATCCCTTGCATACCAATCTAGCTTTATTTCTTGTGACTTCACCATTTTCATTCAGTTTGTTCCTGAATATCCATTTAGTACCAATAACATTCTTGTCCTTAGGTTGGGGTACTAAACTCAAGGTTTTGTTCTTCTCTATTTTCTCTATTTCCTCTTTCATTGCATTAATCCATTCATCATTCTCTAATGCAACTTTTACATTCTTCGGTTCAAATTCACAAACTAGACATGTACCTTATCTTGCTTTGCTCATTGTCTGCATGCCAGCTTGTCTATCTCCAATAATTTGTGTCTTAGGATGATGTCTCCTAAAAAATCTAGCCAGAACTTGGTCTCTTCTTTCTTGTTCATCCTGTTCAGGTTCATTTGCTTGCTCAGTAACTCCATCCTGCTTGTCGGTGTCTCTTTCTTGTTGTTCTACATTGTTTTCCTGTTGACCGGTTATCATAGGTTGCGGCTTTAGTAGATACTCTAGTTGTTCAATGTAAGTGAATCTATCATATTCTTCTGGTTCCTTTCTACTATCTTCTATGTTCTTTTCATCAAACTCATCAACACAGACATTAGTACTTTCAATCATTTTATTTTTAACCTCATTCAGACATTTAGATGCTTTACTTTTAGTGGAATATCCCAAAAATATCCCTTCATCTCCTTTTGAATCAAATTTACCATTTCTCTCATCTTTCAGAATAAAGCATTTACTTCCAAAAATCCTAAAATAGCTTACAGTAGGTTTCTGTCCAAACCATAATTCATAGGGTGTCCGGTTAGTGTCCTTCTTCAATTGTACTCGATTAAGAACATAGACTACAGTACTGATAGCTTCTCTCCAATATGTCTGAGCAACATTCTTTTGCAACATCAGTGTCCTAACACAGTCAACTATTGACTTGTTCCTTCTTTTAGCAATGCCATGCTGCTGAGGTGTTCTCAGTCCAGAGACCTATCTTTTGATACCATGCTCATTATAGAAATTAGTAAATTCATTAGAGATGAATTCACCTCCTCTATCAAATCTTAAGCATTTCAATTCTTTACCAGCCTCTTTTTCTACCTTTGCTTTATACCATTTGAACATTTTAAAAGCTTCAAATTTTTCTTTCAAGAACATAACAGTCATCAGTCTAGTATAGACATCAACAAAAAGAATAAAGTATCTATCACCATAATAACTTTGAGTTCTCATAGGACCACACAGGTTGGTATGAACCAACTCAAGTATCTTCTTTGTTGAGTAGTCTTTGCTTTTGAAACTAGACTTAGTCATCTTACTTTTCTGACATTCATGGCACATAGCATGATCGGTTTTTGACAAGTTAGGCAAACCTCTAACTCTTCTCTTTTTGCTAATCTTGATCATGTTATCAAAATTCACATGGAATAACCTTTTATGCCACAACCATGCATCTCCATCCTTCATTATCAAACAAGAAGACTGATCAATATCAAGATAAAATAGATTACCTCTGGATTGTGTACCAGTTCTGACAAGTCTTCCTCCTTCATCATAAATATTCACCTTTTTTCTCTCAAGAGCAAGTTGGTGGCCTGAATTATTTAGTTGTGCCACACTTAACAAATTATAGTTCAGTCCATCTACCCAGTATGCATTTTCACATTTTATTCTATCATTAATCATCAGTGAACCTTTACCTCTTACCATACAAGGTGCATCATTTCCCATTCTCACAGATCCTCCATTATATTCATCAAGTTGATCAAATTTTTCTGCATCACCAGTCATATGATGTGTACAGCCACTATCTATGATCCATGTATCATTTCTACTTACTCTAGAGATCAGTGTTGTTTCTTCATGTTTCTCTTTTTCCTTTGAGTCATCTTTCATAGCAACAAATACAGCTTCTACATCATCATCAGAATCAGATTCAGATCCAATATCTTCGGCTATGTAACATACCTTTTTCCCTTTATCATAATTGTTTCGGTTGTCTCTATTTTTGTGTTGGTAGCCTCTATTGACTCTTCTCCCATAGCTTCCTTCAGATTGGTCTCTGGATCTATCATCATCTTTCTTATGTGGACATCTAGTAGTGATGTGGCCAACCTCTTTACATTTAAAGCATGCCAAATGTAGCTTACCTCTATACCTTCCTTTACCTTTAGGTAACCTTTTGGCCATAAGAGCTTCAAGCTCATCAAGCTCATCATCAGTATTGCTATCACTATCATCATTCTTATTATTCCTACTAGACTTACCAATCTTCAAAGAAGACACGAAAGCAAACTCAACAATTGGTACAACACTGTTATCAAAGTTATTCAATTCAAAGGTTGTAAGCTTACCAATCAGAGTGTCAAGAGTAAGATTGGATGTAGCCCTTGTTTCATGAATTGTAGAGATCCTAATTGCATAAACTAGCAATAAAGTTTTGAGAATCTTACTTATCACTATTTCATCATCAATAACTCCATATGATTCTCTAATAGCATGTACTACCTCTTTTAGTCTATTTGAGTACTGCACAATGTTCTCACCTTCCTTCATCTTCATATCATCAAATCTACCTCTTAGGCTTTCAGCTCGAGCTCTTTTAACATTCAAATATCCACTATATATTAGAGTTAGTTTGTCCCACATGGCTTTGGCAGTAGTGCATCCCTTAATATCTTCAAATTCAGCATCGATACAAGCACCAACAAGTTCCATCATATTAATATTGTGTTTGTGCCTATCTCTCTATTGATCAAGGGTCAAGGGACCAGTGGTCGGTTGTATGTATCCATTCTCCATCAAATCTAGTACAGAATTCCCAATTCTAGATATGTGCAACTTCATTCGGCTTTGCCATACTGTGAATTTCTCTTTGTTCAGTCTTGGCACTTCCCTCTTATACATCTTGAGACCTTTGTACTGAAGTCCTTAAAAATCAATTCTAATAAACCATAGCTCTAATACCAATTGTTAGAATAATTGAGAGGGGGGTGAATCAGTTAATCATTATCCCATATCAAAATGTATAATCCAAAACAAATACTTCAACTTCTACTACTCAGTTGTATGTAGCCATTCTCCATCAAATCTAGTGCAAAATTCCCAATTCCAGATATGTGCAACTTCATTCGGCTTTTCCATACTGTGAAGTTCTCTTTGTTCAGTCTTGGCACTTCCCTCTTATACATCTTGAGACCTTTGTACTGAAGTCCTTAAAACTCAATTCTAAGAAACCATAGCTCTAATACCAATTGTTAGAATAATTGAGAGGGGGGTGAATCAGTTAATCATTATCCCATATCAAAATGTATAATCCAAAACAAATACTTCAACTTCTACTACTCGGTAAACATGAAATACTTTCACTATCTATGCTTTTACCGATTATCAGTCTAAAACATATAGTAGTTACCAATCAAATCTAACATGTAATATGCAAAGTATGATAACAAACAAATATCACAATCAACACATAACACAAGAGATTTAATGTGGAAACCCTGTGAAGGGAAAAACCACCTGGGACCGGCAACCCAAAATATTCACTCTTCTAAAGTGAGTTCGGTGAAGACCCAACCATGTTAAAGGTTTAAAAACACACTGTTAGGTGTGACCTTGTTAGAGGATTTTAGACCAACCATTATCGTCCAACCAACATTCACTATGGGGTTGACAGGATAACAATGTTCATTCTATGAATGATACATAATAAGACTTTCTTAGTCCACTCAGTTAAGAGATTTGACTATGTAAAATGGTTAAATATGTAACAATATGTGATCTTCCTTAATACAACTTCAATTGTAGATTACAGATCAATATTCAGCTCATACAAATCTTTCTGATCAATGTAACACTTCTGATTCAACAATATATCAACTTACTATCCATCGGTAATTACTCTATGTCACTTGGTAATTTCTCTGTAGTTTGGTTCTCACTAACCAGTATGATCAGAATGCATGAAAACATCTTCACGCGATAACTTTGCAGTATCTTCTTCTTTCGGCATCTTCACTATGAAATCTCCAGTCTCTTATATAGACATGTAAATCATTTTCTTCTTGTCCATCATATTTTGCCAATTTAACCTTCCTCAGCTGATGTATCAATAACACGTTTCAATCTGCACCATTAGATCTTCCTTGAATTATGTTAGTCATCGATCTTCATAATAAACATTATCTATTACACTAACTTCGAGGTACTTTCTAGCTCATCAATCTTATCGGCTAAACTGATCATTTAATTCCTTTCTATTTTTCTCAGTTAACAAAGAAATTCATCAGTGAACACAAGCTCAGTTAACACTACACTTAGTATACACTACACTCCATCGGTGTATACTAAAATGCTTCATTTACTGACAACACTGCCTTGTGTCTTTTAGCTCTATTCCTCATCATAGATGAATGCAACATAATAAAGTCAATATCATAGGGTCATAGACTCATCAACAAGTTACTGAATGTGTTCCTTATTCTCATCTGTCAAATACATCTTCGTCATGCAGATATTTATGTTCTTCATCTCCTTCACCTTTCTTCAGATGTTTTGGTATAGTAACTTATAAGATAAGTGTTGTCAAACTAGTTGACATCAATGACAACATAATACTGATTTAATCATATTACAAATCTAATCAACTCAGTGATCTCTAATCACAGATTCATCAATTAGGTTCTCATCCAGTTGTAGTTCATCAAACTATTCTTGCACAATCCACTCATACAACAGTGAAATGCTATGTGATTGACAATTTCATACAACTGGTCCTTTGGCATATATTAAATAGAATAGAATTTTCAGCATATTATTATCATTCTATTTCTTTGTTGTAAACATGACCCTGGGTTATTTTTTCCTCAGGTTATTCTGGTTGGGTTATTTTGTCCAAGGTTATTTTGGTCGGGTTATTATGTCCTGTAATCATTTTGATTTGGTTAATGTTTAGAAGAGATCAATAAAGTATTTAAAGACAATCTTACATATTTGGAGAGGTTTTAGAGGCACTTATCATGACTATTTAGACCATTAGTATACCAATATATGACTATCCAAATCATAAAAATGCCTCGTCCTTAGGGTCAAACTCTCACTGTTGCTCCCTAGCTATCAATTCCCTTAAGGAACACACTGTTCTAGCCAGTGTTCTCTTTACTTTCTCAAATCTCTGCAAGTCAAGAACATTAGAGTTGTATAATACATTTTTAGTATCCTCTTTCCACGGGTCCTAGGCCTTTGGGTCCATGGAAAGGAAATAGATTACAAAATACTCTTCAAAACAAAGGAAAAACTTAGCAAATTCAGTCTAACTCATTGTAGATGAAGGAATAGTCATGCTAATAGTTCCTCTAAGTCTTCCAAATCATTTATTAAACTCCCCTAAAGTCCTATTGGATCCCTCAATTTCTTAATCCAATCAACTTACATAAGGATCATGAGAAACTTCAAAGGATTAAAAACATTACTTGGAATAGTCAATAGTTTTACCAGTCAAAATGTAAGGAACATAATTTTAAAGTGCTCATAATACATTCAATGATGAAATGAATACTTGGAGATTGCTTAGTATTCCATCCTTGAATTTAGAAACCAAAACAATAAGTAAAGAAGTCTTTCAACAATGCATAACACAATGGACTTGCAGATTTAAACTTCTATTTTTATTGAATCTTTGTTCCTGTCGTACACTCCAAGCTTAAGTCTATTGTACAATGACTTCCAAACGTTACATATAACTCCATGAAAACTTCCCCAACTATGAAGAACATAGGTGAATAACTTGATGGTTTCATGTTTTAATCTTTAAGAACTTGATCAAGAACATAGGTTTTAATGAAATATCAATTTGATTTGCAAAGTTTGTGTTCTTTACAAATTTGAAAGGCTCTAATACTTAAGAGGGCGGATGTCGATGTGCAACCTTATGCTTTTACTACTAAGTCTTTGTTTGTTGGGCATACTGATTATAAGTACTTGACATATATCACAAATATTTCTAATTAAGGTTGGCGGGATGATTACGCCTATCCTGAAAAAAGACTGTCAAATCATTATGCTTTCAAATCAATTACCTATCCACGTATCCCTTGTGAGGGAGAGAAGCCAAACACATAAAGAACATGCACATAAACATGGTAGTTGAAAAACTTAAATGGAAGACACCAAGAAGTACTAAATGATGAATGCTCAATTGTTGTAATGGCAAAGCATCAGAACGATCCATTTCTAGAACTTGATTTTCTAGTCTAAATGATTTTTCTATAGTCGTAATAATTTTTCTAGAACTTAATTTTCTAGTCTTAATGATTTTTCTATAGTCCTAATGATTTTTCTATAGTCTTAATGATTTTTCTTTCATCCTAATGTTTGTTTCTCTTGGTAAATTAGGCCTTGAATTTGAATTTTTGTTCACTGTTTTATTTCAGCTTGATATTTCATTCATTTTTTATAGACACATAGACTACACATGCTAATAAAAAAAATGATGTATTTGATTAAGGTTAACTATTCATGATTGTAAATAGTCAATATTTCTGATGGTACTCCTTGGTGCATTCCATTTTAAAATAATCATGTTTCTATGGCTATGATAAATGTCCCTTTGTCTTGAGAAAATTAGAGTTGAAAAAATGGTTGCAAACAAATCATCCTTCTTCCACCAACATTCTAGTCAATGTACAAGTAAGGAGTCATTCCATTTAAGAAAGACCATCTCTGACAATATCAACCCAAAACAAAATAAGGAGTATGCAAAATTTAGTGATTGTATCTTCTATTAGAGCCACTTCATATGCACAGGTGATGAACATGCATATTTTCCTGAGCACTATTGGGAGCTTATACCTAGCAACACATGTACTATTATGAAAATCACCACAAATCTACCTAATGTTGGGTCTAGCTCCCAGTATTGCTTGGTCAAATATGCATGTTTTTCACCTGTGCATATACCTTCTATGATCAACTCTTATATGCATAGGTGATGAACATTTAGATTTACCTAAGCAATACTTTGAGTAGTCCTCCAACACATGTACTATTGTGAAAATAATCACAAGTCCCTTTGTTGGAGGAAATCTCATAGTACACATGTTTGGAGGTCTAAAGGAAACAAGAGAAT
The DNA here is from genome assembly GCA_027943335.1 of Chamaecyparis obtusa. Taxonomy (NCBI): domain Eukaryota; kingdom Viridiplantae; phylum Streptophyta; class Pinopsida; order Cupressales; family Cupressaceae; genus Chamaecyparis; species Chamaecyparis obtusa. Next base: position 515,883 of record BSBK01001070.1, on the reverse strand, counting down.
TTGAAGAGTCGCGAGTCTTAAGATTGTACTTAATATAGTCAAGCCTCATTCAATGGTACATTCAAATGGTCAATATTTCTGATGGTACTCCTTGGTGTATTCCATTTTAAAATAATCATGTTTCTATGGCTGTGATAAATTTCCCTTTGTGTTGAGAAAATTAGAGTTGAAAAAATGGTTGCAAATCATCCTTCTTCCACCAACATTCTAGTCAATGTACAAGTAACGAGTCATTCCATTCAAGAAAGAACATGTATGAGAATATCAACCCAGAAAAAAATAAGGAGTATGTAGAATTTAGTGATTGTATCTTCCATTAGAGCCACTTCATAAGCATAGGTTATGAGCATGCATATTTTCCTGAGCGCTATTGGGAGCTTACCCAGCAACACATGTACTATTGAATCATCACAAGTCCATTTTTTGGAGGAAATCTCATAGTACACATGTCTGGAGGTCTGAAGGAAATAAGAGAATTTGAAGAGTTATGAGTCCTAAGATTATACTTAATATAGCCAAGCTTCATTCAACGGTACATTCAAACATGAAACAAACCATTCTTAAACCAGATTAAACTAGTAAACCAAAGGACATATTGATTATAAGTAAACTAGTAAACCAAAGGACATGCTTTTACTACTAAGTCTATATTTGTTGGGCATACTGATTATAAGTACTTGACATATATCACAAATGTTACCAATTAAGGTTGGTAGGATGATTACACCTATCCTGAATAAAGATTGTCAAATCATTATGCTTTCAAATCAATTACCTATCGACATATCCCTTGCGAGGAAGAGAAGCCAAACACATAAAGAACATGCACATAAACACAGCAGTTGAAAAACTTAAATGGAATACACCAAGAAGTACCAAATGATGAATACTCAATTGTTGTAATGGAAAAGCATTAGAACCGTCCATTTTTAGAACTTGATTTTCTAGTCTAAATAATTTTTCTATAGTCGTAATGATTTTTCTAGAACTTGATTTTGTAGTCTTAATGATTTTTCTATAGTCCTAATGATTTTTCTATAGTCTTAATGATTTTTATTTCATCCTAATGTTTGTTTCTCTTGATAAATTAGGCCTTGAATTTGAATTTTTGTTCACTATTTTATTTTAGCTTGATATTTCATTCATTTTTCATATACACAGAGACTACAAATGCTGATGAAAAAATGAACAATTTGATTATTCACTGTTCATTATTGCAAATGGTCAATATTTTTGATCGTACTCCTTGGTGTATTCCATTTAAAAATAATCATATTTCTATGACTATGATAAATCTCCCTCTGTGGGCCTATGAACTGTGGGCTTAGTTCCATGTTTTCTTTCATTCTTGCATTTGAAATGTTAAATATGGGTTGCATACAGAGGTATTATTTGTATCATTGTTGGTGATTATTTAATTGCAATATTTTCTTTTTAATTTGTTTTTCTTTATTTTATTGTTGTTTCTTTTCCATTTCTACAATATGGACATGTACTTTGCTTTGAGCATTGTGCTTTATGTTGTGGGCTACAAGGCAAAGCCATTAGGCCTCTATGATAGTTTGAAGCTATTTACCCTATTGATACCCTTGGTATTTTGGACCACCCCTTGGAGGACAGGAACACCATAGAGATGCTCAATATTATTACCTTGTCTCATTTGAAGGTGGTTGTTTTGTTTTTCCTTGATGTTTTAGGGCCCTGTGGTTATAGTATTGCACAACAGGCAGCTTTGTTTCATAGCATAAAACCTTTGTTTTCCAATAAGCCTCTTATTGTAGTTTGTAATAAGATTGATTTGCAACCACTAGAGACTACTCTACAAGCTTGAAGAAGCAGTATATTTTGGCAAATGAAGAGTGGAAAGAAGATGATATTCCTAAAATCATGGATGGACACAATGTGCAGACTTTATTGATCCAGATATCTTGCAGAGGCTTGAAGAACTAGAGAGGGAAGAAGGGATTAGGATGGTAGCTGAGGGTGACAAGGATGATGAGATGGGGGAAGTGGAGTTGAATCCTGATGAAAAGGAAGCTCTGGCTGCAATTAGGAAGAAGAAGAAGATTCTTATCATCAAACATGGATTGAAGAAGAGTACTGCTAGCATGGGAAGACATATTTCTAGCCTAGGCTTGGATCCTTCAACATATTTTTCTTGGGAAGCTAATTGCTCATCTTTCATCTACTTCATTGTTATGAAGCTAATTGTCGTAGGATCCAGGCCCGTGCTAGAAAGGTGTCTTCCCAAACACATAAAAAACATGCACATAAACATGATAGCTAAGAAACATAAATGTAGATATCACGACAGCTGAGAAACATAAATGTAGGCATCATGGTCACAATTTTTTAGAGACAACATAATTGAGTTGTATACCCAGACGATGCAAAACAACTACTACTCCTTCAGTTCTAGAGGAGTAGTGGTTGCTTTGCATCATCTGGGTATACCACTCAATTATGTTGTCTCCAAAAACTTGTGATGATGATGTCTACAATTATGTTTATCAACTGTTGTGTCCCAGGACCCCTTATGACCCTTTATGACCCTTTATGACCCCTAAGAATACACATCTTAGAGGTCTTAAAATGTCGTAAAGGGTCATAAGAGGCTCCTAGGAGGGGCCAAATGAGCTTCCACCTTCACGTGGTTGGCCCTGTTAAGTAGAGAATGTTAAACTATTCTCAAAACAAAGAGAAGCTCTATAATTTAAGGTCTCAGTCCACGAAGATGGTGAAAAATGATAGAAATCAATGATGGAGAGTTTTTAGATACTAAGAAGACATATATGCAGTGGAGGCCAAAAGGGATTTTTGTGGAGATTTGCTAGATGTGGAGATTTTCTAGAGAGGGTTTCCAAATTGAGTACCAGTCCAAAGATGATGATTCAGTACTTCGTTTATAAAACCTTCACAAATATCCCTTTTTTGCCTCCACTCATACCTCTTCTCAAAATCTAGAAACTTTAGGTATTGTTTCTCATCCATGCACGAAATGTGCTAGTGATCGTATAAAATTACTTTTGCGAGACTGGGATCAATTATGAGAAGGTAAACAAAAAGATAATTTTATTATATCTTTCATTTCTTTTATCCATTCATATTTTCTACCTTCTCTTATATTAGATACTGTGTAGTGTACATAAAGGCAAGGTGGTGATTATTCTCAATGATCGACAGGTATAAGTCTTCCATCCCTTACCCAGTAGCTAGGAATAAAGATAGCAGAGCTCAAGAGACCATTATAGTTGGTCTCTGTTCTTGGTCCATATACTGATAAAACATTTTACATTTTGTTAGCTCATCAAATGTGGTGATTTGAAAGAATTTAATGGATGATATTTTCATGTCTAACATACATTAATTTAGTTTGACGTTGAATGAATTTATCTACTTCGCATACATTTTGATGCTGAAGAAAGTGGTGAATCTGAAAGTGTATTTTCAGATTTGCTAATGACTAATAAGTCACTCACTAACAGAGCTTGTTCTTTTCTAAATGATGTTGATGTAGTTTGTGCTCAACAAGATCTTCCCAGATTTATGCAATTAGAAATTTGTTTTGAGAAGTTTTATGTTGGTTTGCAAAAGTGATGATTTGGAAGTGTTGTATTCTTTCTTGCAAACTAATGATCGGAATGATAGTCTTCCCAACCGTGATGTTGAGTTGCAGTGTTTTATTTTTCAGCATGGCAGTGACAATAAAGAGTGTTATGGTTTAATGTCACACAGTGATCAGTACTCATGGCATCCTGATAGTTTTCCCTTGCTAGATTATGGTGAGTGTGTTGACATTTTTTCATATGTTATGCTGAAAGTGAATCAAAGTGTTTTTGACTGGCTGGATGAAACATGTAGTCTCAGTTTGCCTCCGTTGTATGGAGATGAGAATCATTTATTTGATAGAGGTAAAGATTGACTTTAGTTTTGGGGCTTTGGGCCTTTGTAAATAAGCTTCATGTTTGTACAGTTGTTTTCTTTCCGTTCAGTTGTGTGTCATCTTTGATTTCAATAAAGGGATTCCCAATTTGAGAAGAGAATAAGGATAAGAGAGAGAAATAAAAGTGAAGAGTCTGATTCCTATTTTTGGGGTGGTCTGCTTCTTCCATGAGATTTTGTGGTTCTCTACATGCCCGTAGGGGGCACACGTTCACAGTCAAAGCCACTGTTGGGACTAAAAACACAGCATGGATTTTTGAGTACCATGTTAAAATTTCACAGTTTGAAGTCCTTTAGGTGCTTTTCATGCATATGTACCCGGCTGTCATTTTGAAGCCTATAAGGTGTTCCAGGTGTTTTACACACTCCATTCAGTATGTGCATGCATTCTTTGATGTTGTTTTGTCATCCTGATTTATTCGGTGAAGTCCCATTTTGAGCAAGTGTCAATCTACACAATTCTGCCTAAGTGTCAAATAGAGTACAGTAGCCCAGTTTGCCTATGAATATCTTGCATCCAGAAATGTTTCATGACCCGCCACTTTAAGGATGCTTAGTATGCATATCATAGAACCTATGTTCCAATTTTCAAGTCATTTTGAATCCGTTTGATTAGGTTTCAAACCCCTCAAAGTTGGTAGTTTGATGTTGCCATGGGCTTGTGTAATGGTTCAGAATTCTAGAAGGGCCTGTTTGACCAGTCATATCTTTGACCCAATTGACCCTATTGAGAAAATTCCTTTTGCATCATATTCCAAGGGTCAAATGCTTCTTATGTTTAAATTTTGGAGTCATGACAAATCTGTTTGCTCAGTTTGCAAATGTGATTCCAAGTGCAACTTCTGTTGTTTTACAAGTTGCGAAATGTGCAGATTGATTTGTACCCCTGTTCGTGATATTATAACTTTTGATCTATGATTGATGAGCCTGAATGAGTTGTACCACTATGTTCTACTCTAAAAATATTGCAAGTATGTCAAGTTAGAATTCTTCACAAATCTTTTATCATACTTTCCCAGGGGCATTCCATATGCACAAATCACTGTTTTGTTGTGTTGCCCAGTTTGCAACTCTGAGAGCTTATCTTTGTCCGATTGCAACATGCACCCTGTTATTCGTCATGAGCCCTAATTGTGGAATCATACTCTCTATATGACAAAGAACAAATGCCCCTATTTTTGGATCCTAATGTCATGTTTAGCCTAGTTTTCAAAGTCGATTCCAAACTCAATTTCTATGCTTTTCACTGTTTTAAATTCTGAACATATCTGACAGGTTGGCTTTGACAATTTATTGTCATCAGCATTTCAACTTTCTGGGGAAGCTAGTCATGTGCTCATATTCCCTGTATGAAGGTGTTTCAGTGTCCAGGATGCCGAGTCTCAAAAATTTGGATGGATCAGTTTTCAAAGCTAGTTCCGGAGGCAATTTTAGTGATTCTGGCAACTTATTCAGACAACGTTTCAAAGTGGCCATGTTTGGTTATGAATATCTTTTGGCTCATTTTTATGGGCAATCTCCTTTGGCGAGCATATCACAATGTTGGAGGTTGGTGTGTGCCCCTGGTGGCACTCTCCCGTCGGGTCCTTCAGTCAGTTTTTAAGGCTGCTCCCAGGTGTCGGTTAGTGTGGTTTGGCAAATTGTGTAAAGGTTTATACTCCTCTCTGCAAGAATGTGAGTAGATATTGTATGATTCTCAGTGTGTACCTTTCCTTTCCTTCTAAGTTGTTGCACTCATTTTCCCAGTGATGAATGTGCCATGTTCTATGAGATTTTATGTACACTGTATCAAAACACCATGTAGTGTCAGACTAAACTGCCATGTCAAGTGGTGTGTGTGCCATTATACGAAGTGCATATGAAGTAAAAGTGCCACATGTCTAGGTCGAGGCTACTAACTGCTAGAGGAAAAATTAGTGCATATCCATTAGTTGGCAGCCTGTTACTACAAAGGGGGGAGCATGCCAGTCAACAATTGAAGGCTTACAATTTAGATCAATAATAAGGGAAAAGTCATAACTGTAAGAGTTTAAGTAAAATGTAAGCAAAGGAACTATGCAAATGCCAAAGGGGCCAGTGAGCATGTGAATTGCAAGGAAAATGACATTTTGGGAAAGTGATATGTATGCACATTGCAAGTTAAAAGGAGGAGTGGTTGCCAATTTTAAAAGGCCAACGCATATGTTCCAAGAGGAGAGCCAACCAATGGAGATGTTATTGGTGAGCTCAAGCTCGAACCAAGAAGGCCTTGTGTGAGACCACCATGAATGGAGGCAGCGTTAATTGTGAGGTGTTGTGCATGGTGCAACAGCTCACACATACAACAAGGAGCCCACACAATGAAATGGAGGGTTGCTTAAACTTTTTGCAAGCTCCTGTACCTTTTTTGGCCTGCATAAGAAACAAGGGGGCTGCTCACATTTTAATTAAGCTGCTATTCACCTACGCAAGTAGAGGAGCCTGGCATTTGTAATGAAGACCCTACACATTATATGGGAGCATGTGCCAACCATGGCCATGCAGGTAAATTAGGAGAAGCCAGTGATTAAGAAGCTACAAATATATTGGAATTTGGATGCCTTACGCAAGCCTAAGGGGAGTTGCCTGCGCAACTTAGTGGAGAGGCGGTTGTCACACAACAGCAAATTTCCCTTCCTGCAACAAAACTCATATGAATAATGTTCTATCATAGTTTCTCCAATGACAAGCCTATGTAAAGCATGGAGGCTGGCACGTGAGCTAGGGGGATCTATTTTGTAGAGGATGGTGCTCATGTGATGAGGTTGCCAGTCAATGTGTATGATAGCCTTTGCATGGTGCAAAGATAGTGAAAGGCAGGGAGATTTATCTGCTTATTAAAAGGGGCACTCATGTAAAGATGGGGGCCAGTGTTGTGAAGACCAATACAAATCAAAGATCGTTGCATAGCACAAGGAAATAGGAGACACCGATGCATTGAAATCATAGACCAAAGGCATGCTTTGCGTGATGTGTTGGAGGTGGAAGGTTCTAGGCTAAAGTAGAGGAAAGAATTGGACTGCCAGTGTAAAAGGGATGAACTGCTTCCTGTCACAATGATGAAATTTATATGGAGGATCCGCTATTGAGTACCATTGAGGAAGGGGACTAACACAAACAGGAGTCTTCATGAATATAAATAGGAGGCAGGCCCGCCCTACGCATTTGGAGGAGACCTACCAAATCGAGTAGCCAACATTATGTTTGGACACCCACGCATTGTTCTAAAGGAGCCTAGTGTGAATGAAAAGGAGGTAGTTACGCTAGCCATAGGCAAGTAGCATAAGATGAAGAGGAGGGTGCGTAGGGGAAGCAACACCCAGGGAGTCTTTTTGTGCAAATTAGAGGGCACCAGCATTAGCTAGAATGAGGTCATGCAAGACAATAGAAGGAGAACATGCCAGTCAAATGGAAGCTGGTTATTAAAGTAGAGGTAGCATTAAAATGAAAAGGGATTGGATGCGCCCATTTGTGTCAAGCTTTGCCAGGCACAAATGAAGATGAGCTAGTGTGAAGATGTTAATGGATACCCACGCGCCAGTATAAGGAGATCTGTGCATTTTGGGGGAGAGGATGTTGATGGTTTCGGTTCTAAACATATATCCCACATTCCCTCTGTGTGCGGCCTCTTATATATTTAAATACAACAGCACCTCCAATGTGTTGTAAATAGAAAGCCAAAGGCTCTCGGTGGGCCCCTTGGCTGGTGGTCTTAGTGTGCAGTGGGCCCTGCTAATTTTGAGACGAAATGCAAAGAGAGTTTTAAAAACTATGAAAACAATGATCCCACATTGATCACGAAAATGGTCTTTATGATGTTTAAATACAACCCTCCACACATACAAGGTAGAAAGAAGCAGTGGAGGCTCTGCCCAAGCGACACCCTACCACCTGCCTTAGTTTCCATGTCGGTGGGCCCAAAAAACAAATTTTGCAGGAGTGGACATGTGTGCTGACTGGGCAAGATCAACACGTGGTGGCCATTCATGAATTTGCCAAATCAAGTTGAGAGTTAGCAGAAGATTCTGTGATTTGGAGGTGGCGGTTTGTTGATCGCGATCACCAGTTTGCCAGACGGCTAGCAGTTAGTCCAATTCATTCTACAATAAGCCAGTCACAAGGTTGCCCAGTCTTGACAATTAATGAGTTAACATTCCGCGATTTAGAGAATAAGTCTAATTGCTAGTTCACCGGATGTAGCCTGAGGTCAAGATTTCATTCCACGAATTGGAGATAGAGCATTCGCCAGATCACTGAGCTAAACTGCAGTTAGGGATTTTATTCGGCAATTATGAGATACAAGTTTGTCGCCAATTCTCCAAGTTAAATAGTTAACCTAAGGTTAAGTTTGAGCAACCAGTCACAGAGTGACACATGGAGCTATCTGGTGCTTTCTGAGGCAAATACATAAAATGGTATAAAATTGCTAGATTTCAAAGGATTTAAAGATTTCATAAAGTCTGGACTATAGGCTAAATATCCAAAATTTAAATAACCAAGCCTGTTCACGGAAAAGTGTCCTGGAAACTCATTTTTTATCAAAACATATAAGTATTATATGTCGCTAGAAAGGTCTCGGAATGAGGATTCTGATGGTGATGAGTATTTTTAGTTTCAAGGTGATGGATGAGAGTAGTCTAGGTTTGAATTCCAAGGACAAGAATCAAGATCAAATCAATTTGAGAAATGATTGGAGAAAGAGGTTGCAAATTTGGAGGGAAAAAGGTTTGTAAAGGTGGAATCAGTTGCAGATATTTTTTGAGCATTGATAGGTGTAGGTGACTTCCATTCTCCTATATCTGGTTTTCTCTCCATTGTAATAGGGATGTTGAAATTTATGCTGCAGGGCAGCTTGGAAGTTTTTGGGTCTTATTTTCTGTGTTTCTTTGTTTTGCAAATGTACAGTTACAGAAAATTTTAATGAAAACGATGGAATCCCGATTCAGTTCTCATTTGATGTCTTTGTATGCATGATCTTAATTCTTGTGTATTGATTTGTAAGGCATGTCAGTATACCAGTTATAAGGTATCTGTGGGTTTGAATTTGAGTTTCTTTCAAGGAGAGAATAAGTCTTGATTTCAAATTCTGAGAATTCTAAGTTTGCATATGAATTTGATGTCCAGGAATTGGAGTGAGAAGAGTGAGTTGTAAGGCACTTCACTTGGTATCTTTGAGTTTGGAGTTTGAGTTTTCTAAGAATGTATATTTGTATGACTCTATTTCCCAATGAACAAGGCACTGGTCCTAGCTTGCTTTGCAGTTTTCATCATCGAATCTTTAAATCAATTCCACCTTTATTTTCATGTTTGAGAGCATTCATGTTTAAATCTTATGTTTCCTGAATACAAGTATTGTTAGTGATTATTTGAAGAAATGAATCCATGGGTTAGCTTGCCTCAGCCCAAAGCTCGAAGAGAAGAAGGATTTTATCCTTGTTGTCACATTAGCCATTTTCCTAGCTCTTAGCAAATCATACAGGTGGGATCCTGTATAAGATTGGTTGAGTTAAACTCCCATGTTTTATAAGTCTAAGAACTATCCATGATCACATCTGCATAATGAGGTTTAGCTAGTGAGTCATGTGTATGCAGATCTTATCATGTTTTAGGTGCACCTGCTTGAGTGTGTGGAACTCAAAGCAGAAGGAGGATCAAAACCTCATCAATTAATCTTTTCTTGCCCCTCAATTTGTATGAACAAGGGAAATTGTGTAACTAGACAAAGATCCCCAGGTCTGGTTTTCATATTTCTCTTTTAGAGTTGAGGGATACAAGAAAAGTAGCTAACAAGTTCCAAGTGGGAAATTGTCTCTCAGTGTTTGGAATTGTTGTGCTTGACACTTTGCAAAAAAAGCATGATGAATGTAGGGTTGAATCAATTTTTTAAGTATTTCCATAAATACTCCAACATTTATCTCCTCTTCAATATATTCTAACCTTTTTTATTCTTTCCCAAATTTTGTTTCATTCTTTACATATTTGTAACTCTTGCAATTTACCATCTTTGTTACATCAATATTTTCATTTTTCAAAGGAAAAAGAGACAAATCAGCACATGTTTGACATATTCCTTTTATGCAATTTATTTTTCCAACTACATCATTTATTTTGTCACATAAAATGGATGAGATGAACTCACTTTGTCTAGTAGGAGGAGCATTTTCAAAACCATAAGTGTCTTCTACAAACTTTCAAAAAACCTAATAGTGGAGATCAAATTCAATATGATAACGACAACAACAAGTTTCAAACATTTTGTTTGTCCTAAAATAATATGGCTTCAATCTTTCAAACAATGTTTGCCCAATCTTTATATTAGGATTTGAACTACAAAATGACACATACATTTCATGTTGTGTTGTGTCCAACCAATGGTCTGTATGATATTCATATTAATTAGCTGAAATTATATGTCTGATAACATCTCTATTGTTTGAAGAAGGATGTGTATTATCATTCCAAAATAATGTGACCAAATTCTTGATTCCTTCATCAATCCTATTAGAATGAGGAGCTCTACACATGATTGCCCAATTTCCTTCCAAGGTGCTATCATCCAAATGTATTCTCCTATTAACATATCATGATATTATTTTCCTATTAAAACCAAACTGAGATGAAACTGAAGATATCTATCTTTTTCGAAGCATAGTGTTACATACAATGGATGTCAACATAAATTTTCTTGTAATGGTCTTATCTTTAGTTCGAGATCACTTCCCTACCTGGTCCAAACCTTTCCTAAGATTTTCAATCATATCAGTTTGCATGTCAATAACTTTTCTCTTCTTTGATGTTGTCTCTATACTCAATAATTTTAATGCCCCTTCCAACTTTTTGTTTATAAGTACAACTGAAAGCAATTGGGCTTGTTCAGGTGTTTCAAAAGTATCGAATTTAGCCAATATTTCTCTTGCTATCATATTCATTAATCTCTTCTTAGCAAGACTTAAGGGTTGAACATTAGCAAGTGATCTCCAATTCTCCACATCCATTGTAAGTAAATGATCTAAGTTTCTATAATTAATATTTCTCTTTACAGTTTGAGCTAAATTTAAAAGTTCATCCATACCAGTAGAAGTCCAACATCAATTACTTGAGCTTCCGTAGGGAGTGATCCCGACCTTTCTTCAATATGCAATTCTTCGACTTGACTTGACCCTCCTATTTCATCTTGTCTTTCACCTTCTTTAGTTTTATGATAATATGTCAATGTAGCTTCACAATTTCTTTGTTCAGTACTAGGTGACCCTTTTCTAGAAGATTTACTTTGTCTTCCCTTCTTGTTCCCCATTTCTTCTCTCCAAAAAATGTCTTCCACAAGATCGCCAATAAAAATTCTCTTCTTCAAAAAATACTTTGATCTAATATTTCTTCTCTCCAAAATTATGCCTTTGAAAACATAGAAATAGAAATCCTCCTCCAAAAAATGTCTTTTGTAACGCCCCACCAGGGAACCCAGGAGAGATTAACCTATAACTTGCTACTAAGTTTGATGAACATTTTTTTTAAAAGTTAACATACAAGATACACAATAGTGCGGAAGCAATTACCATTTACTCACATTGAAAACAACATCTTGTTGGATACAATTGTCTGAAGGACATTGTTGGATTATCTATGTGTTGTCTTTGATGTCACACAAATGTCATATCAATTATCGCTCTCAGTATCTACCGAGCTCAGTTGGTCAGCTAGGCGGTTTTTAGTGTCTACCGAGTTATCTTGAGTGTCTAAAGGAAACATGACAGGGTAATAGTGTTAACCGAGCCTCCTCGGTTATCGAAGGAAAATTAGTGGTTATCGAGCTCTCTTGGTCTCCAAAGGATGTTGCAGAATTCACTGTGGTTACTGAGTTCTCTCGATCACCGAAGGAAATCTTTTCAGGATTAATGTTTACCGAGCAAGGTCGGCCCTTTCAAAGAATTTTGTTATTATAGTTTGTTTATCCCAGCCCACTTTTATAATAATTATTAGTGCTGACTTGACAATCTAAATGATTATGAAATGGCATATATATATAGAAGGTCAAGTGGTGAATAAAAGATATAAAGCATGCAGAAATCATTTTGAAGAAAGGTGTGTGTGAATTTTGAAGGATGGTCAGATATCCTTGAGGAGCAGCAAAGATTTAATTGATCAGTAAGGATCTAGTAAAATAGAACAGAGATCTATATTCAGCAATTTAGTTACAGGTCATTTCATTGTTACTCTCTAGCAATTGTAGCAGTGATATCAAAATCTCTTAACCGAGTTGGTTTAACAACCATTTTGTAAATCCTCTAACAAGGTAACAGTTCTATTGAATTGTTTCAAGACCTCTTACAAGGCCACTCCTAGCAAGGTGCTTAAATCCTCTAACAAGGTCACACCTAACAGTGTGTTTTGTAACCTTTTACCGGGTTGGCTTCTAACCGGGCATCACTTCAGAAGAGTGAAAAATAGTAACTAGTTACATTGGTGGTTTTTCCCATATTGGGTTTCCATGGTAAATTTGGTGTCTCTTGTGTTCATGTTATTTTCTTTATTCATGTAAGTTAATCAATGATGAATGCTTAAGAACAGTTTAATTATTACACACTTCAAGGATCAAGTTTTCAGCATTTCTCTATATATTTACTGAGTGGCACAGTAAATAATTTGTTAAGATATTTAAGGGATCAGTGGTAATATTTTTGTGGTTAACTGATTCACCCCCCCACCCCCCCCTCTTAGTTACTGCATCTATATTTCCAACAATTGGTATCAGAGCTTTTGGTGCTTGCAGGAAGGGTTTCAAGGACCTAAGCTAAAGATCAGGATGTCTTACAAAAGAGAAATTCCAAGGCTTAATAGAAATAACTTTTCAGCATGGCAAGGTCTCATGAGACTACATCTATCTTCCATTGGTGATTCAGGACGCAAATATATTGATCAAGAATATACAATTCCTACTAGCACATTAACTGTTGAAGACATTGCAGAGAACAAGAACCATAACACTATGATGATAGACATTGCATCAACTCTTAGTTATGAAGAATTTGATAAAATCAAAGACTACACAACTGCTCATGAAATGTGGAACAAGCTGAAGAAAATCTATGGCGGTGATGACAATGTGAAGAGAGCCAAAGCAGAGAGCCTAAGAGGACAATTTGATCAAATGAAAATGAGAGAAGAAGAAAACATTGCAAAATATGTTGAAAGGATCAAGATAAGTGTTAGTGCAATCAGAGCTTCTGGAGGAAAAATTGATAATGAAACAGTTATAAGTAAGGTTCTTAGAACATTACTCCCAATTTATGCAATAAGAGTTTCTGCTATTCAAGAAAGAAGATGTGAAGAAAATCACAATATAACTTTGGATGCCTTAGTTGGAAGATTGACAGCCTTTGAACTGGATAACTATGACAACTATGTTCCAACTTCTAAAAATATTGAATCAGCTTTTGAGGCCAAACTTTCACTCAAGAAAGGGAAGAAAATCCAATCAGAAAGTGAAGAAGAATCAGAGGAAAGTTCTGATAGCGATCTTGAAGTTATTGAAGCATTACTTGCAAAGAAGTATTCAAGAGGTAGAGGAAAATACAAAGGTAAAACTCCCTTAATCTGTTTTTCATGTGAAGAAATTGGTCATATTGCAGCTAAGTGTCCAAACAAGCAAAGCAAAGATGAGAAGAAAAATTACAAGTACAATGGCAAGAAAAATTTCAAATCATTCAAGGATAAAGGTAAGAACATGTTTTTTAGCTAAAGATTCGGATGATAGTGAAGAAGAAATTGTTTTCATTGCTGTAAAAGATGAATCTGATAATGATGAAAATGAGATGGCACTTATCTCTCATATAAGCAAGAATGATACATGGATTATAGACAGTGGACATTCACATCATATGACTGGTGACAGGACCAAGTTTGAACACTTTGAAAATTTTGATGGTGGTAATGTAAGGTTTGGAAACAATGAACCCTGTTATATAAAAGGAAAGGGACGAGTTTCATTAACCAAAGAACTTATATGTGATAATGCATATTGTGTCGAAAGACTAAAGCATAATCTTCTAAGTGTAGCACAGCTAATCAACATTGGATTCAAGGTTGAATTCATGAATGGCAAAGCAAGACTGCTGGATGACAAAGGAAAACTGATAGGATTAGGCAAACAAACCAAAGGTAACCTATTTTATCTTGATCTTGGTGATTACTCATGTTTTATTGCTCAAATTGAAGAAAGTTGGTTATGGAAAAAAAGGTTATGTCATGTAAATTTTGACAACATGATGAAAATAAGCAAATTCAAGAAAGTAAGAGGTATTCCTACTTTGAAGAAACCTGATGTTGGTCTATGCAAGAATTGTCAAATTGGTAAAATGGGAAAGTCTAGTTTCAAAAGTAAAAACTATCAGTCTGAAGATATTTTGGAAATTGTGCATACTGATTTATGTGGACCTATTGGAATTGAGAGCTATACTAGAGAAAAATTATTTATTCTCTTTGTTGATGATTATTCTAGAATGATGACTGTTATGCATTTAAGAGAAAAGTCTGAAGCATTTGAGAAGTTCAAATGGTATTTAGCAAGAGTAGAAAAGGAAATAGGAAAAAGAATAAAATGCTTGAGATTAGACAGAGGTGGTGAATTCATCTCCCATGAATTCAATAATTTCTGCATTGAAAGAGGAATCAAAAGACAGGTATCAGCCCCGAGAACTCCTGAGCAGAATGGAATAGCCAAAAGAAGGAACAGATCTATCATGGACTGTGCAAGGACTCTAATGATTGAAAAGAACATTGCTATGAAATACTAGAAGGAAGCTATCAGCACTGCAGTTCATACCTTGAACTGAGTATAGCTGAGAAAAGACACATTCAAGACTCCATATGAGCTATGGTATGGCTACCGACCAAATGTAAGTTACCTAAAAGTATTTGGTAGTAAATGTTACATCTTAAAAGAATCTAGAAAAGGAAAATTTGATGTAAAAAGTGATGAAGGAATATTTTTGGGATATTCTTGCAAAAGTAAGGCATATAGATGTCTAAATTTGTCTACTCACAAAATCATAGAAAGTGCCCATGTGAGAATTGATGAGTTTGCAGAAAAGATTGAAGAAGAAAGAAAAAAGGAACCAAAGGACTATAGAAAATTTGTTTACATTGAACCTGATACATTGCCACACACATGTAAGGAGACTACATCTACCGAGCCCAGTACAGTTACTGAGTCACAAGAAGAAGTTCAGACCGAGTCACAAAGTATCGAGTCTCAATCTGAAGCTACCGAGCAAGTATCTACCGAGCCCGAGCAATCTGAACCTGAAGATGAAGAAGATGACAATGTAACTCATTCAAGAAGCAAGGAACCTGTATTAGCCAAGTATGTCAGAAAGCATCATAAACCAGATCAGATTATTGGAAACAAATCAGATGGTACTATGACAAGAAGTAAACTAAAAGGTACATGTTTATTTGTTGATTTTGAACCTAAAAATGTCAAAGATGCATTAGAAAATGAAAGTTGGATTGAGGCTATGAATGAAGAAATAGAGCAAATAGAGAAAAATAAGACATGGACTCTTGTACCTAGGCCTAAAGATAAAAATGTAATTGGGACAAAATGGGTATTCAGAAATAAGTTGAATGAAGATGGTCAAGTATCAAGAAACAAAGCAAGATTGATATGTAAAGGATATTCTCAAGAAGAAGGAATAGATTATGGAGAGACTTTTGCTCCTATTGCAAGATTAGAAGGTGTGAGGACTTTACTTGCATATGCAGCACATAAAGGATTTAAGGTATATCAGATGGATATCAAATCTGCTTTTCTCAATGGTATTCTTGAGGAAGAAGTCTACATTGAGCAACCTGAAGGTTTTATTGATCCAGACAAAAGGGATATGGTCTACAAATTACACAAAGCATTGTATGGTCTGAAACAAGCTCCTAGAGCATGGTATGAAAGATTACATAACTATCTTACTCAGATTGATTTCAAAAGGGCTAATGACAACAGCAATTTATACATCAAAGAAGGATCAGATAACAAAATTGTTTTGGCAGAAATATTTGTGGATGATACTGTGTTTACAGGAAATGATGATCAGTGCAAAGAATTTTCAGAGCTTATGAACAAAGAATTTGAAATGTCTATGTTTGGTCAGATAAAATTCTTTGTTGGACTTCAGATTCAGTAGAACAAAAATGGTATCTACATTACTCAGTCTAAATATATCAGGGAAATACTTAAGAAATTTGGTATGAAAGATTCAAAACTAGTTGGTACACCCATGTGTACTGGACTGAAGCTTACCAAAGATGATGATTCAAAAGAAGTAGATCAGACCTTACAAAGATCAATGATTAGAAAATTACAATATGTAGTACACACAAGGCCTGATATTGCCTTAGCAATTGGAATAGTGGCAAGATTCTCGGCTAAACCCAGAGAAAATCACATGATGGCAATCAAAAGAATCTTGAGGTATTTAAGGGGAACTGAAGATTATGGCTTGTGGTATAAATTTGGAGGCAATCTGGATTTAAAAGTTTTTACTAATGCTGATTGGGTAGGAAACATTGATGACAGAAAGAGTACAAGTGGTGGAGCATTCTTTCTTGGCAAGAGGTTAGTATCTGGGACTAGTAAAAAGCAAAACTGCACATCTCAATCCACAGCAAAAGTAGAATATGTTGCTGCAGTAGTAAATTGCTCTAATATTATATGGTTTAAATAGCTTTTGGAAGGCATGAAGGTTGAGATCAAAGAACCAGTTGTTATGTTTTGTGATAATACAAGTGCAATAAATATTTCAAAGAATCCAGTAATGCATTCCAAAACCAAGCACATTGCAATTAAATATCACTTTGTCAGATAATTGGTGCAGGACAAGGAAATCAGATTGGAATATATTCATACAAAAGAACAAATTGCAGATATCTTCACCAAGCCACTACCTAAGGATGCATTCTTGTATTGAAGAGGCAAGTTAGGGGTCACTCCCCTGTCCGAGGTTCACTAAATAAAGTTTTAGTGATGCATCAACCAGAACATGTTGAAGATCAATCAGTTGATGCAGCATAGTCAAGGAATCATTGCATATGAATTAGTACATAAGGTACATTGATATTTACCAAAACTGTGTAAGTTATCTTTGGCATGTGTTGTCAAAGAGGGAGAGTTTGCTGTCATTTCAAGAAATTTCTAAGAAGAATAATTTGAGAAGTTAAGAGGGAGAGTTCTTAGTCAGAGAAAGAAGTTTGAAGATGATGGGAATCAGAATAAAGCTAAGGATATGTTTCTTACTCTTGGTTTCTCTATGAAATTTCATTGTGCTATGACATGTTGTGTTGTCATCAATGCCAAAGAGGGAGATTGTTGGATACAATTTTCTGAAGGACATTATTGGATTAGCTATGTGTTGTCTTTGATGTCACACAAATGTCATATCAATTATCGCTCTCAGTATCTACCAAGCTCAGTCGGTCAACTAGGCAGTTTTTAGTGTCTACCGAGTTCTCTCGAGTGTCTAAAGGAAACATGACAGGGTAACAGTGTTAACCGAGCCTCCTCGGTTATCGAAGGAAAATTAGTGGTTACCGAGCTCTCTCAGTCTCCAAAGGATGTTTGAGAATTTGTTGTGGTTACTGAGTTCTCTCGGTCACCGAAGGAAATCTTTTCAGGATTAATGTTTACCGAGCAAGGTCGGCCCTTTCAAAGAATTTTGTTATTACAGTTTGTTTATCCCAGCCGACTGTTATAATAATTATTAGTGCCGACTTGACAATCTAAATGATTATGAAATGGCATATATATATAGAAGGTCAAGTGGTGAATAAAAGATATATAGCATGCAGAAATCATTTTGAAGAAAGGTGTGTGTGAATTTTGAAGGATGGTCAGATATCCTTGAGGAGCAGCAAAGATTTAATTGATCAGTAAGGATCTAGTGAAACAGAACAGAGATCTATATTCAGCAATTCAGTTGCAGGTCATTTCATTGTTACTCTCTAGCAATTGTAGCAGTGATATCAAAATCTCTTAACCGAGTTGGTTTAACAACCATTTTGTAAATCCTCTAACAAGGTAACAGTTCTATTGAATTATTTCAAGACCTCTTACAAGGCCACTCCTAGCAGGGTGATTAAATCCTCTAACAAGGTCACACCTAACAGTGTGTTTTGTAACCTTTTACCGGGTTGGCTTCTAACCGGGCATCACTTCAGAAGAGTGAAAAATAGTAACTAGTTACATTGGTGGTTTTTCCCATATTGGGTTTCCACGGTAAATCTGGTCTCTTGTGTTCATGTTATTTTCTTTATTCATGTAAGTTAATCAGTGATGAATTCTTAAGAATGGTTTAATTATTACACACTTCAGGGATCAAGTTTTCAGCATTTCTCTGTATATTTACCGAGTGGCACAGTAAATAATTTTTTAAGATATTTAAGGGATCAGTGGTAATATTTTTGTGGTTAACTGATTCACCTACCCCCCCCCTTTCAGTTACTGCATCTATATTTCCAACACATCCAACACAGATTACAAATCCCAAGGGTTCCTTGACGTAGAATTACTTAAGAACAAATGAAATAACTAAAGCAAGATAACAAAAGATTCCTTATCATAAATGATTCAAATACAACTTACAACAATAAATACAATCCTCATGGACATCCATGACAACTAATAAACTGACATCCACTGCACATGTCACAGGGTATGTAATAATAAATCTAACAAAGAAGTACAATGATCATATTAGGTATCACATGTGATACATTAATATAGGACTACATAAATGAAGGTAAGAAAGAATCCAATAATGATGAATCAAGAAAGAACCAGAAGGGCATCCAACTGCAGGAGTACCAACAACACCAACACTAGGACGTCGAATCTCAAATGGTAAAGAATCACTACCACCCGTCCGTGTAGAACCACAAAGGTCTACCTCACCGTGCTGAGGAGATAACCACAAACCCCAATCAGATGACCAAACCAAACAAAGATAAAACCACTGAGCAAAGTATCCTGAAAGCTCTCTACTCAAGGTACACAACAATAAAGTGAAAGGTGATACACACTAATCCAGAGGCATAAACAAATTCTTAGGAGATGACTTAGGCTACATGCTATAGGAGTGTCATCACATGTCTATCGATTTGAGTTACCCTGGACTAGTCACTCTGGACCCCGGACCCTCAACCATTGAGTTACCCTAGAACTGACAACTCTGGGCCCCAGAACCTCAAAATGAACCATGTGGAATTAGAATATCCTCTCTCAGATATGAGGAATCCTAATCATATCCATACTCTAAATTATCTTCTTAAATGATCTATAAAGTTTTAATTACTATGTTATCACTTAATTACATAACCTACAATAGGTTACCCAGGTGTTGACCACTTTGGGTCCCGGCCCCTATTGTAAGCCACTCCCTTAAGATGCACTTAATCAATCTCCCCTAGGCTCATAATCTCACAAACAACCAACAGGTATACAACCAGGTAATCCTAGATGCAATTTCACACATAGAAACTGACATGATTACAATGATACCATAAACAAATAATATCCAACAAGAGCCCATAAGATCGAAGCATAAACAGAATAAGCACATACAATGAACATGATACTGAATTACAATCCAACTGATACAAAACCCTGCCTCTGTTTCCCCTAGGCCATCTAATGCCTGAAACCACACAATGTAACAGAAATTATTACAGGAATGATAATTACAACACACACACTAAGAAGACACTCGACATATTCTTTCATAAAACAATAATTGTAAGAATATTTCCCATAATCATTTAATGAATTCAAAATAGTGAAAATGCCCAAATTTGGTAAAAACATAACACTTAACAAATAATGCCTTTCAGAAATCCAATCATTCAAAGATAAACAAATTTCAATTTTAAATTAATAAAGTAATTTTCCAATTTATCTTGTTTAATATACAAAATTAAACAACAATAGAATAATGGAATAACAAAACTAAATCAGTTTATCTAATAATTAAAGCTAAGTTAACTTTACAAGTTAACTAACTAAATTCTAATTCAACAAAAATAACTTTAATTAATCTAAATTTAATTAAATTAATTTCAACACATAAATTCAAATTTTATTGAAATCATTGTTTAACAAAATTAATAAATCATAAATAAAAATTAAACTAAACTAATATAATTTTTAATTAACATAACAAATAAATTTTATCATAAAGTAAAAAAAAATGTATTAATAAATACTAATAAATTAAATTAACTAACATAAAATAACAACTAAAAATTAAATTATAATAAAAAAAAATGTCAAAACACATAGGGGGGGCCCACGGCACTTTCCCCCACGGCAGTACCTGGTACTGTCGCTGCAGTCCTTTGGGTACTGCGCATGACAGCACCCAGGCCTGTCACTGCAGTCCTTTGGGTACTGCGCACGGCAGCGCCCAGGCCTGCCATGACAGTCCTTTTGGGACTGCTCACGGTACCCTTGGGTGCTGTGAGGTGGATGGGTAGGGGACAGGTGGTCCCCGCCCACCACAACTTTAAAAAAAAAATTTAATATTATTATTATTATTTTAACATTTTTTTTCAATAAAACCTTCCAAATTAACTTTTCCAATACAAATTTATATATATATATATTTATATTAACAAGAATTAACTTATATATATATATATATATATATATATATATATATATATATATATATATATATATATATATATATATATATATATATATATATATATATATATATATATATATATATATATATATTATAATCCAATTCACAATGGGATTCTTTTAGTAAAGAATCTATTCCTTCCCACAAACAACTTTTAAACAAATAGCCATTTATTAGAATCATGAAAATTTATGCACAGTTACAAAGAATTATATTTATTAACCAGAATTGAATATGTTATACCAAAATTGACTTTTATATCCAGATTGGGTTTTTAAATCAAATTGATTTTTCCTTTTCAATGGCAATTAATTTTCTCTCAGCTCTATAGTCTAACTATATAGGAGATTTAATTTTTTGATTTACAAGCAAACCATAAAGAACTAATTAACAAAATTTTGCCAGAGTAATACTACAATGCCAAGTAATAATTAAAAAAATAAGAATCAACTCTACCAGGGTTTCAAAATACCCAGATCTAATAAAACAAAGATCTACCAACTAAAAACTATAGAAAACTATTAAAACACAGAAAGATAAACAGATGTAGAAACCGATATGACAAACAAATCCAAAGCCTACCTCAGATCCAATGCTAGAAACGGATTAAAAAAATGGAAACCCCTGTAAATCTTGAGAACCAAATTCTCTCCAAATTCAAACACAACCTGCAGATCTGAAAGATAATTTGCAACTAGGTGACCAATCCAAATGCACGAAGAAATTCAAATCAACAAATAGCCACAACAATCCACCATTCTCCAAATTGCCAAAAACACAAGCCTTCTCCAAAATTCCTCTCAAAAACATGTCTCCCTCAAAAATGAATGCAAAAATCTCCTAATAGGAATTCAATTCCAAAATCCAAGCAATCACAGAAGACAACTCAAAAGCTAACTCTCGGTCAACTCCAAATCAGAAAATGACTCATAAGACAACTCCTAATTCAACTCCAATTCCAAAATTGAAAGTAAATAAAATTAATTAATTAAAAATATCTTTTAAAAGCACAACTCAACTTGACTTTTGAAAACTAGTTATCTTTTTGAAAACAAACACCTTTTTCAATTTTGCACATGTTTTAATTTAAATTAATTTATTAAATAAATTAAATAATCAATGCATCACAAATTCATGCAATTAATTATTTAATTACTTAATAATATAAACAAGCATAATTCTAAATATTTACCATTTGAGCACATGTTAATAATTAAAACCAAATTAAATAAATTAAATATTTATTACATCCTAAAGCATGCATTTAGATATTCAATTTATTTAATAATGCACTCAACATAAATAATCCTTATTACGATTACATAATCAAATAATTTCAATAAATCAAATAATTGACTTTAGATAATTTCCAAACTAAACATAGGAACATAATTAAATTATTAAATTCAACTATAGTCCTAACATAAATAAACATATAAAATCACCTGAATAATCATAAGTCAACTGAATCAAATGCAATAAAATCAAGCTTAGTAAATCAATCAAACTGAAAACATGCACAGACTCAAGAACAGGATCCACAAATTCCTGCCAACCAAGTGAATTCGGGTAAGGTAGTCAAATAGACACTTGTCCAATTCTAGGACAATTGGCTAGGGTTAAGGTTTGGGTCTGTGAATTATCTCCCCTCTTTACCATTGAGATGAATATTTGTAGGCACGCTCACTCCTACCAATTCAAGGAAGACAATGCCATGTACCTGCGAACCTGTCATCACAAGATGAAGCATGTACATGTAATATATAACAAAAAATGATAGGGTATGGTCGGACATGTGGATCTTGACTATGCAAGTAACTACGCCTCCGTCCTCTACAACACAAACACGTCAAATAATACAGACACATAAACACCATACACATGCAAGTATGGGGTAAGTACATCGTAATCAACATAAAGCATGTAATCTAACATCATGAAAGATCATCATCTAATCTACACATACACTTGATAACCATATAATAATAATCCACATCATCATTAATGAAACAATAATCGATCACATGGAAAGTGACCTAAAAGAATTCGGTCATACATATGCAACATAAAGCAAACTAAAAAGCATCCTACGGACGGGTACTACACCTTTGTAAAAATTGATCAATAATAGAAAAAACAATAGAAAAAGAGAATTAGTTTATTGCAATTCGGTATAAAATGGAAACAAAATGTTTTAGTTTTATACCATTCTAAATTTTTTTACAAAACAAATTCATCACTAGTCGATTGACTTTTCTTGAAGTACCTTGGGGAAAATTTTGGTGGGGTGTTTCTTCATCAAACTTTTCACTTTGGGGTCTTTGCGGGAAGACCCTTCACACAAAGCCCCTCAGGTGTCTTCATGCGAAGGGGGTCTTCACATGAAGACCCCTAAATGGAAATTTTGCCTTCAAAAAAAAGTGAACTACAAAAAAATGGTCTTTCAAGGCTTGGGACAAGAACCAAACTCGATGGTTTTTTCAAACATATGATGTCAAATGATGCTATTCGGAACAAGCTTTCTAATGAATATAATTTTTATACATATTGAGCTCATTATCACTTTTAAATATTACTTTAACTAAATATAAGTTGTTTGGTCATTCAACAACCTGTCTCTTCAAGACTTTGGGAAAAATTGTAAATTACAAAAAAAAATTATGAAAAATATGTAGGAAAAGATTATTTGTGTTACCTTTCTATAAAAAAATGACAAAATGAATTTCGATATACAGAGATCAAGTTAGAGCGATCCAAGTGACCTTATGTCTGAATTATAGTTACTGTTACTTTCGAACTTAATAAACTATAAACTATTGACCCAAAATGAATAAAACCAATTGCATCCTTTAGATATTGAAGTTACAAATATAATCTTAAAATAATTACATCGTTATCATATTTTAAAAAAATGTTATGCTAATCCAAGTGATAGTAACTTCTTAAAAACATAGTTTTTTCACACAAACCACTTTTTGAAGGAGAAGGAAAAATGAATTTTAATTTTTTTTAAATATATTTATAAACTAGAAAGAAAATTCTATAAGACTCTAGTTTACATCATCTTCAAATTCCTAATAGTTTTACGGCAACAGGTGTTTGAAAGTAAATTTTTTTCTTAGAATGTTGATCTCCATGTCAAAGTTGGCCAAAAAGTGGGACACACTATTGTGGGACCACCCATATATATATATATATATATATATATATATATATATATATATATATATATACACACACACACACACACACACACACACACACACACACACACACACACACACACACACACACATATATATAGCTAACCAAATGATTTGCTGCCTTCTAGTAGGTATGAGTTTGATATTCTCATATTATGACCAAGACCAATGACAATGCAATACCTAAATGAAAGATTTAATGATGAAAGATGGATGAAGATGAATGCAAATTAATCTATATTTTTGGATTTTCTATGCAATATGGTGAAAAATTGTATGAAATTGATCTAAGATGAATTGAAATGAATGCAAATCTATTCTAACAATGCTATGGAATGCTATGAAAATGGCTTAGAAAATAATGAATTGCAAAAATCTCACAATTGCCTATTCGCAAGAGCTCAATTCTCTAGATAACTGAAAGCGCAGCTGAAAAGAGAAGGACTTTTTGTGTAGGGCCGAACCTTGTTTATATAGAAATCCAATATTTTTTAAAGTTTGTGGAAAGCCAAAAATCTCTCCCTAATTAACTCGGATTGATTTTTGAGTTATTAGGAAATTAGAATTAGTTAACTCATAAAATCATGCAAAATTAGCTTTTTAACTCAAATCAAAAGTTTAGATCAACTTTTTAACTCGAAATAGATGTTGAGTTTTTAAAAGATAACAAATTGAATTGATTTAATCATTTAAAGTTTAACTATTTTTCTGAATGTGCATGTTTAATTATGAATTACTTTAATAATTCAAAAGAATTATTCTTGGCTTAACTGATTTTTGAATTAAAACAACTAATTTATGGGTCAATCAATTATTTAATCAAAACTTATTCCAAAACTATATCATTTAATTTGACACCTGGATTTAATCAATTAAATAAGAATTTAATCAATTATTCGAAGTATCTTTTTGATTTATTGTCAATATTAAATAATATTAATTAGGAATAAACATAATTAAATCTAATTAAATGATTAAGTGGCAGAATTAAATTAATTAATCAAATATTGAACATATTCAATTAATTAACTTTACGATAAATAGAACATATTTATCGCCAAATAATATTCAATTAGGAGATAATTAGGATAAATTAGGAATATTTAGGAATTATTCCCCGATGCAGAATTAAGATTAAATCAATTAGGTTTTTGATGATTTGATACGCAAATGTGTCTTTGGTTAGGACTTTTGTGTTGATTTCAATCAATTTATCGATGTAGGAGGTCAATGGTCCTATAGCCCATTTTTAGGGTATTACATTTTTCCCCTCTTTGAATTACTATACAAAGCACAGTAGTTCAAAGATTATTATGTTTTTGATGATGAGGTGGACTCAGTTATGTGATGGAGAAACTGATCCTGACAGATTAACTGATTTTGAGACAGAAATCGATTGATAGATTTGAAGATTTGGTGATCCAGGTCTTGATTGACTAAAGAATCAAGATGATGTTAACTATAGCAACAATGAACCGATGATTACGAAAAAGTATCAAAATGCCTAATTCTGAACCTTATGATTACGAAGAAATGACTGTCCTAACTCCAGACCTGATTGTCCAAAGGAATCGAAAGGATGCCAAATCTGAACCCTTCAATTACGAAGAATCAAGGAAATAACACTAATGAACCGATGGTTACGAAGAGTTGATATAGTTTACAAGTTTGTGAGAGAACACCAAATTGATATGGATCTTGATGAATCTGATATACCCCAAGCAATGTGCCCCAAACGATGAGGACTTTTGATGAATCAGCAACTAGACGTGGTTGTTGTCTTGATTACTGAAAGAAAGATTGATTGACAGAATTAGTTAATGATGTGCAATACCATGCCCCCTTCGGGATGAAAATTGAAATTGGACAAGAAAATCAGGTTGAGAGATTGTTGAAGCATGTTTAATCAATTTGAAAAATAGTTATGCACGTCTAGAGATGCATTCTGCATTGTTTGGAGGTCCTCAAGACCAACTTTGACTAGGTTTTACCATGAGTTGACCATAGTTGACCAAGTTGAAATTTTAGTAGTTTGATGTATAATAACCAGTTAAGTTGAATTATGGATTTCATTGATGTTTAGAAGGTCAATTATGCAAGCAGTTGGCCATCCTGATTCTGAAAATTTTAAATTGTAATTTTGACAAAGTAAATGATCTCAAATTTCAATTTTGATATTGAAAATGAATTCAGAACGTCAAAATTGGCCAAGGGTGCAATTTTCACACAAAATAGAGCACTTTGAAAAATTAGGTCAAAACCTATATAAGGCCCAAAAGGGTCTTTTTCAAATCATTATTCCTTTTGACTTTAGAGAAACCTATGGAGCCCTCAGAGAGAAAATGGAAGTTCCTATCTCCTCAAACTGATTTGAGCATAGTCGTCGATACCAGCAACCTCCCCAGTATGGGAACCCGGTAAGTGGACCTATGTGCCTCTCTTGCATTCAATTTTTGCTTGTTTTCATGCTTTATAGGATTTTTTAGCACATTTTTTTAGTTTTTCAATTTTTCATTCATGGAAACTCGTACAACAGTCTGCTTGGACTCGTACAATTTTTCATGTCCTGGTAGAGTGTCATGTGTGTTTGAACTGTAACTCGTATGAGAGGGACCCATCTTTCGTATGACATTTCATCAGGTCCCTCAAGTCTCGTACAAGAACTATTTGAGTGTCGTGTATGCATGAAGTGGTGTACGGGGCCTTATAGAAACTTGTACGAGTTTTGGTGCTAGTTTGAAAACTCATACGGAAAATAGTGAGCATTTTTCACATCCTTAGGTCAAAAATTTGATTTTCCTGATTTCATAGGCTGATAGCTTAGTCATTAATGCACCTTCTGAAGTATTCAATTTCTCATTTTCTGTGCTTATAGCCTAATTTTTTACCAAGTTACAGATAGGGTGTCCCTATTTCTGTGTTGTGTAGGTTCTCTATCTATATGTACATGGTTGTATTTCTCACCTGGCTACCTAGAGACTATGTGTAGCATTTCCTAACCCACTGAGAGTACATCTAGTTATTTGTGGCTTCGAGTACTTGCTTTAGTTACCTGACATTTGGGTAAACCATGGATTGATTACTGCACTTGTAGAGAGGTTTCACTCTGAGACCCAAACCTTTCATTTTCCTAAAGGAGAGATCTCCGTTATGCCAAAGGATGTTTATAGGATACTCTAGATATTGTTCATGGTCCTTGTCTTAATTATATCAGTACAGGGAATTCAAGTCTGCATGCTTTTAGGACTCTACTCGGTGATGACGAGCAGTTAGCTTAGTCGATTGCATGGGTGACTCTTGTACAAAGATATGATTAGACTCATAGACTAGAGTGCATCTTAGCAGGGATGATTGGAAGGATCATCATGTCAGATCATAGGTAGAATAGTCTTTTGATGGGCTGGGCCCCAATGGTTGCATGTCTGATGGCTAGTCTTGTTGAGTTAGGATGGGGTCAATGTTTGTTAGCCCATGTGTTCAGTGAGATGCATGAGATTTTTTACCATGAGGTTAAATCGTTTTCTTTAGGTGTACTTGTATTATAGATTTGGGCTTGGGAGCACATCTTGATATGCCATCCCATATGTGGTGATGAGAGGCAGCCACAGGAGCCTCTGATTTATAGATATTTTGGTTATGTCACACAAGTATGGATGGGATGTATAGAGTATTGGAGGTGTGTCTTAGATGACATGACTTTCATGATTTTGAGGCCATACTTATAGGTTGAGGTGTGGACAACTACTCGTGCCCAGTTTGGTTACTTCTATCAAAGCTGAGTATTGATAGGTGATCCACCACTGTCATGGAGAGGTTCTTGATCACACAAGTATGGAGATAGTATGGCATTATACAGGACACCCCACAGGATTTTTCCACTTATGCACGGCTGGTTTGAGAGCTGGGGTTAGGATGGACGGCTCAATTGTCATATGCAATGTGCAGTCAAGAGTACATTGGGTATGCTTCCAGAGATTGGGATTACAAGCCACAAGTAGCCAATGTTGGAGTCACTGATGCCTTTATCACTTGGTTAGCAGAGCATCCAATGAGGCATTTCTCTGATCCAACTGAGCTTATTCCTACCATGGAGGATGCTGAGGATATTACAGGTGCCCCTATGGGCAGAGGCTAGAGATGCAGAGGTGTATAGATTCTAGTAGTACATCTGACACCACCACAACCTAGAGAAATGATGACCTCACCAAGGCCATCAGGACAGATGAGACCACCATGACCACATACATATCCCTTGGTCAGACCCTCAATTTTGCATCGTATACATACTAGAGGTGACAGTGGTACACTTGGTGGTGTGGGCAGTGTGGATGAGGTTCTAGGAGCACAACAGGATGCTCTGATGGAGGAGGCTCAGGATGCTCCTGATTTTGATTTAGGTGTAGAGATCTGGCGTCGTAAGGTGCATAGAGGAGCTAGTGTAGAGTATCCTATAGAGGAGCCTGTAGAGATAGGGGCAGCTGAGGGTGATCCAGGATTGAGGCAGACACCTCAGGAAATTATTAGGTGACTCCAGTTCTAGATATGAGATTTGAGATTATAGAGTGCCACTTTGGAGGTTCAGCTGAGAGAGTCTGAGAGATAGTGAGTGGAGCAGGAGGTAGATGTGAGGTAGTTACAGGTGGAGGTTATCCATCATACTAGTCGAGTCTCATACTATGTGTCTTCTTTTTACTCGAGGGTTCATGTTGAGAACAGAGTGCCATCTTACTTTAAGTATATGATTGTGTTTGAGGGAGCTAGGGTACCACGGGCTGACCCACCACCATATGCACTTGCTAGAGGAGCACCAGATGTAAAGGATCAGGTAGACAACTGATCTATCATAGTTTTCTATTTTTTTGCCATTTTTGTTCATACATTGATCATATTTGATAGCTCGGTCGAGCTCATTCTTTTATATATTGTGCTAGTAGTGCACCCCAATACTTATCCTGATTTTATATATATATATATATATATATATATATATATATATATATATATGAGATCAATTTTTTGTTTGTGACTTCATATGCACTTGTCATTTTTGTCTATGATGTAATATCATGTGATGCAAATGTTTGAAATGCTTTGATTAGTGTAGAATGTATGGATTATGCAATGCAATGTTTACTATCAAATGTATGCATTATGCATTGCAATGATAGATGATAGATGAATAAATGCAAATGTATGTTTATGGATGGACATGTATGTATGCAAATGGATTTATAAAATGCTTATGATATGCAATGTAAATGCAATGATACACATGATATTGTTGTGCAGGTATTGATGAAGACAAGTGTTCAGTCTTTTGTCAAAATGGATGTTTAACCTAGGATGGTGGCTGCTTGCTGGTTAGTTAAGGGGACCTTCATACAAAGCTCAATCCTTGTGTCATGTTTTAGCATAGTTTTGGATAATCGATAAGCATTCAAGTTGATTTGTGAAATCATGAGATAAATACAATCATGCAAAGTGAAAAATGAAATGCAGACCTAGGACCTAGGACTTAGTCACTGATCATGTGTCACTCATTTTCATCACAAAATATTTATTAGGTAACACCGAATAAATCAATACAATGTTCACTAGTTAGGCAAGTATGAACATATGAATATTAATTTTTGTTTTATTATGTCGGATTAGATATAAGCATCAAGGCACAAAAGCCAAGATGACTTGAATATCATGTCCCTTTTGATATAGAAATTTGTATAAGCATCAAAACATAAACGTTGTGATGACCTGAATGCACCTTACGAATAAACACGCCAAACAAAGGAGAGATCATCCTCAATATCATGTGAATTTACCCACAGTGACCCTTTATCATTCACATCCTTGGATAATTTTGTGTTTCATAATAGAGAAGAAGGAATCACTCAAAAAAAGACAAAGTTAGATCAAACTTCCTTGAATTTTCTGGTTATCAATGGTCGAGGTACACGTGGCCATCCAATACATGATGGAGGCATTTATAGTGGACACCAATTCAATCCATAATTTCCAAAGTTATTAGATTTTCACTCAAAGCAAAAAAAAAAAAAAGATTATGCCCCCCAGTCATCACTCTCTAAATCCTATAAAGGACATCATCGAGGAGAACAGGGGGATAGAATATGCAAAAATCTCAATGTGAATCAATAAGCATACAGAAATATTTAAACATGTCACAGCAATTTTTTTCAGTTTGTTGTTGTTGTTCATTTGTGGTTGATTGCAAAAGCCTTTCCTAGTGAGGAGACAGGCTGACTGACTCGGATATAGCTTTGGAAGGACCTTGACTAGAAATGACTCATCTGAATATACTGACGACTTTAGGATATGACATTGATTGCCCCCAAGTTTGGAACATTGATAGGATACTGATGCTCTTATTGGATGATGCTCAAATCGACTTCATTGGAAATAGGAGATATGCACAAACTAAAGCATGATTGAAAGTTGGGAAAGTCTAAGATTGTGCTGATAGATGGAGCATTTAGAACAAGTGGCTCCCATTTGTCAGGTTTTCACCATCTTGGTAGAGATTCTATTTTTTCTACCAAGGCGCATGTTTCCACGTTTTCACCAAGGCACTTTTTCTTTTTCCTCTTTTTTTTTTGTATTTTTCATCTTTTCAATTTTTTTGTATTTTTGTATTTTTTGGTGATACATCAAGGTGCCTATTGCTAGGTTTTCACTAGGATGATCATTTTTTCAAGACTTTTTCTGATTTTTATGATTTTTTTAGGACATTTTACCATAGACCGAATATCCTAGGCATAGAATTTCTTCAAATGAAGAACATTGATTGGTTCTCGAAGATGTTCTCCTTCAGCTGTTGAGATTTGATAGGCTCCAAATCCAAAAGTAGTAGTGATAACAAAGGGACCCAACCAGTTGGGTTCAAAATTCCCCTTGCGTTATCCATGTGATTGATTTTTAGGATTTTCTCTCAAGACTAGATTGCCAACCTGAAATTCTGTGTTTGACTTTCTTGTTGTAGCCTCTAGAAATTCTCTTTTGATATACTCTAAGATGATCATATGATAATTTTTTGCGCTCATCTATTAATTCAATTCTTTCAACCTAGACACTCTGTAGTCATCATCAGTTACTAAACCATGCATTCTAATTCTTACCGATGGGATTTCAACCTCAATAGGTAGTACCGCTTCAGACCCATAAACTAAAGTGAATGGTGTAGCCCTAGTGGGTGTTCTGATACTTGTTCTGTAGGCCTAGAGAGCTAGATTGATCATGAGATGCCAATCTCTTCATGTTTTATTAACTATGCGATGTAGGATCTTCAACAAATTTTTGTTTGATGCTTCTTCTTGTCTATTCCCTTGAGGATAGTAAATGGACAACCAATTTTGTGTAATCTTGAATTTAGCGCACAAGGAATCCAAGTCCTTGTCCTTGAATTGGCCACCATTATCTATGACTATTGAATGTGGAATTTCATACCGACATATGATGTAGTTCAGGATGAACATTGAAATTTGTTTACCAATTTCTTGAGTCAAAGGAACTGCTTCTACCTATTTTTTTAAATAGTCTATAGCTGTAATGATATGAGTATGTCCATTGGAGGAATGTGGATATATAGATCCTATAAGTTCAAACACCCATTATTGGAAAGGCAATTGTGTAGTAAAGGGAATAAGATCTCTCCCTAGTGCATGAATCAAGTCACCATGTACTTGGCACTTTTGACATTTCTTTGCATATTTGATAGCCTCCTTTTCCATTTTAGGCCAATAATACCCAGCCCTAATAAGTTTTTGAGCTAGTGTTAAACCATTGGAATGTGATCCACATATACTATCATGGACTTCCTCTAATGCTAGTCGAGACTCTTCCCATTCTAAACACCTAAGAAGTGTACCATCTAGACTCCATTTATATAGATCATTACCAATGATGACATATCGGGATACATTTCAGATAAGGTATCATTTCTCATGGCGATTGAAGGTATCAGGGATGATTTGGTCTTGAAGGTAGGAGAAAAGGTGCTTGTATTTGGAAGAATCATGACCAACAATAGTGGAGATCATGCAGGTTTCAGGGGAATCATATGCAAGAAATGATAGTGCTTCCACTAGGAACTCGTAATGTAGCTCATGTTTGGGTTGCTATAGTAGAGATGATAGTGGTTCCATAGCATCAGCAGCCTTGTTCTCTATTCTAGGAATCTGCTCAAAAATGACTGAGATGAAATATTTCTTAAGGTCATCAACCATGCATTTGTATGGAACTAGTTTTTCATCCTTTGTCTAGTATACCTCATTGACTCAGTGTATGACTAACTATGAGTCTCCATGAATGTGTAATTTTTTCACTCGCCACTCAATTTCTATGTTGATGCCATTAAGTAGAGCTTCATAATCAGCAATATTGTTTGTGCGAGGAAATTTTATTCTGAATGCTTTAGGTATTGAGTAACCTTGTGGTGTTAAGAACAATATGCCTGTTCCAGATCCATTATGTGTGTAAGATCCATCAAAGAAAAGACACCAAGTCCTAGAAGATATGTGCATGATGGATGAATCATGAAATTCCATCTATAATGGTGTATCATCAAACATTGGTGCTTCAGCCAACTGATCTGCAATGACTTGGCCCTTGATAGCTTTCCTTTCAACATATTCTATGTAAACTTTTCTCAATAGAATCACACATTTAGCTAATCTACCAGTGAGGGTGGCTTTGCTCAATAAGTATTTCAATGGGTCTATCTTAGCTATCAATTGTGTTGTATGAGCTAACATGTAGTGTCTCGGTTTCTGTGATGCAAAGATCATAGGTAGACAAGCTTTCTCAATCATTGAATAGTTCTTCTCATAAGCTACCAATGTTTTGCTAATGTATTAGATAGCTCTATCTTTCTTATTTTCATCATGTTGTGCTAGTAATGCCCTCAGTAATGTATTTGTGGCAGAGACATACAGAATCAATGGCTTCCCTTGAATAGGAGGCATCAAAATAGGAGGATTTGCCAAATATTGCTTGATGTGATTGAAGTTCTTTTCACACTCCTCGTTCCATGTAAAAGTCACACCTTTATGTAATGTTTTTGTAAAAGGTTTTGATATATCTGCTAACTGAGATATAAAAAATCTAATTGATTGCACCCTTCCTTGTAAGGTTCTCCTTTGACTGATATTTTTGGGAGGTTGCATCTCCATGATAGCCTTGACTTTAGCAGGATCTACTTTAATGCCCTTCTTTGAAACAATATAGCCTAGGAGCTTTCCAGAAGTGACACCAAAAGCACACTTTTTAGGGTTTAGTCTGAGACTAAACTTCTCCATTCTATCTAGTATTTTTCTCAAGTCATTCAGATGTTCAGATCTTATCATTGATTTAGCTAAGGTGTCATTTGTTGGAAACTACAATTGAAGCAATTGTTGTATTTTCATTGATGTCAAACCTTAACTGGTAAGACTGTTGCTATCTAAGAAAGTACTATATCTATTTGATTGTTGAGAAGGATTAGAGCAAGGTTGATAAAAATAGCACCTAAGGAAAGGTTGAGTTATCTTGATACTTTAATGAGTACTTGATTATGTGGCACAATGATAAGATAATGTATTGCTTATCTAAGTAAGAAGCAAGACTAAACAAGTAGGCTTAACCAAGCAAAAGTGAAGAAATCTAGTTTAAGCCGAGTGATGTTAGTGTCAACCGAGCCATTATATGCTGAGTAAATTTAGTGTTGATCAAACATTAGTTAACTATCGAGGAAGACAGTATTAGCTGAGGAAACAATTTTAGTGGTGACCGGGATACTCAGTGAAGACCGAGGAGTTGAACACAATATTGACCGAGCATCAGTAATTTATATTTGAGGAAGAATTCAAATTCCTAGCTGACATAGTTGAATTCTTGGATTATTTAAATTGTGTTGAAGTTATTTATTCATTGTATGGAAGTATTTAATGCACTGTAAACCATTTTATTGTAAATCTATAAAGAGATTTGAGATGTTTCTAGAAAGATGGATGAAGAACATAAATTTGGAAGGTTTCAATGAATCTGACCTAACCCTAAGATCTACAGAGGAGATTAAGTGGCAAAAGTTGTATTGACCTAATCGAGGAAGTATTAAGGAAACCTAAGCATGAGGTTGAGAAGAGAGAGGATGTTGGAGTTGTTGTTGATGTTATTGATTGTATAAGAAGAAAAGGATGAAGGAGAAGTGTTGTGATTGCTTGAAGGGATTTTCGAGAAAATCAGTGATGGAGATGGAAATGAATCATAGTCAATAAGCTAACATATGTGTATGGAATTGGATCTATTATTTGCAAAGTGAGTTGTATGTTTTCAGATCAATACTACTGTTACTTTCTAACCATTGTATCAGTCAAAATTCTTTTAGCCAAGGTTGACCTAACAGTCATTTGTATAAATCCTTTGAACAAGCTAGCATTCTAATGGAATGTATGTAAGTCCTATAACAAGGTGCACTTTTAACAAAGTAATTGAAATCCTTTAACCAGGTCACACCTAACAATGTGTTTGTAACCTTTGACAGGGTTGGCTTTTTACAGAGCTCACTTCAGAAGAGTGAAAATATTAGTAACATGTTACAAAGTAGTTTTTCCCAAATTAGGTTTCCACTATAAATATTGGTCTTAATGCTTGTGTGAATGTTTTGGTTTGAACATTTATGTGTTTAACAAGTTAAATACTATTAGATAGTGGACTGCACTATTATATGTTTCTATTATGTATTCAGTAATGACTGAGTAGCTGTTGGTTGTTAGATCTAATTTGTTCAAGAGTTTTGAAAGTTTGTTTATACATCTGGACCTAAGAACAATTGATTCACCCCCCCTCTTTGTTGTTCTAAATCATATTAACAATTGGTATCATAGCTATTGGTGCTTACATAGAACAATTTTAAAGGTACTTGAAGTAAATGATCAGAATGTATAAGAAGGAGGTACTGAAGGTAAATAAGGAGAACTTCCCTACATGGCAGAGTCTGATGAAACTACATCTAGCTAGTATTAGTGATTCTGCAAAGTATTATATTAACCATGATTATGTTACACTTGTTGCACCTCTGACTGTCAAGGAGATGAGAACTAAACAAGAGCATAATCAAGAAATGTTGGAGATTGCATCTTCCCTAAGCTATCCCAAATTTGAAGACATCAAACACTAGACAAATGCAAAGAAAATGTGGGACACTCTTGCAAACATCTTGAATAGTGGTAAAATGGATTCACCACCATTAAAATGTAGAGGGGGAAATATGAGACCTATTCTCAAACCCAAATTCCCCAAGGTAGAGATCTTATTTGATCAACCAAAAGGTTAATGCACAATCAAATCAATTTATGGAAAAAGAGTAGGAAGAGAGAGTAAATCCAATATTTCCCTATGTGGATGATTATGTTTAGAATATAGAATAATTGAATACAATTACTAACCTCAAATTAGGGTAGATTTGGAAAATGTTGAATTCTGATGTCTGTGTGCACTTTCGGGAAAATCTAAAACCTATCCTGGATTGGAAATGTCGAGATAGAGAAAACCCAGAAATCTTTCCTCGAGATGGCTCAACTCGAGTTTGACCCTCATAAAAGGTCAAATACCACATTCTTTATTTGAATTTTGATTCGAATTATGTTCGCAAATCCCAGAAGTTCAGGGAAAAGGGTATCCAAATTCACTCTCAAATCTAAAACTCTGCACCTGTACCTGCAAGAAAATGGGGGTTTTTGTTGTATGGAGGATTTGCCTTGGTCAAACCCCAATTTAGGAATTAACCTTGAAATTGAATTGAAATATATTATGCATAAACAAAGTAATTGAAATAAATCACCTCGCTTATGTTGAAGTTCTTGTAGAGGATTTGAATCCTCAAATCCACAAGTAGGAATGCTTTAATGGATGTAGGATGTCTCCAATCAATGGTATTTGATCTTCAACACCAATCTTGAATTGATCTTTGCATATGAGAAGGCTTGAATGAATGGAGAAGGATGGATCTTCAAGGGGGCTCCAAAGAGATTGAATCCTTCAATGGCTAACAATGGATCTCCTTGATGAATGGATGCTTGAACACTTGAATGCTTGAAGACTTGCACTTGCACTTGAGAGTTCTCACAAAACTTGATTGCTTGATGGCAAGAGAAGATGTGATTAATGGATGTGTAAATGAGAGAGGAAGGTCTCCTTTTATAGTGAACTAGGGCACACTCCTCTAGATGGGCCACCTTGGAGAATTAAATCCCAATTAGGTCCTCACCTTTAGAAAATATACCTAGATTAAATGCAATTAAAGGATTTACCATCCCAAAACCCAAAATGGCTGACCCGGAAGCGGGAAAATAAATCTCCCAAAGCCCGGAGATTCTAGAAATTGAAATTTTGGAGGAAGGGCTCAAATTTGAGGTTGACCCTGACCTAGTCAGGGTCGAGCTCAACCTTCACCTAGTCAAGGTTGACCTTATACATTGACCCTGGTCCCAGGTTGACTCAGAACCAAGTCAGGAGGTCCCAGAGATGTCCAGAAACCTAAAACTGATGCCAGAATAGGACACAATATCAGGGATAGACATAAAATCCTATGATTATTGAGATGAAGGCTAGGAGGATCCATATCTAAACCCTACCTAGAAAATAGAGCCATAGAAGAGGGAAATTTAGGAGAATCCTTAAGATCCTAACCTTAATTTCACCTATAATGAAGAAATCAAGTGCGGAGAAGAAGTGGAAAGCGGGGAGAAAAGCCAAATACATGCAAAGACCCAATCAAGGCACTTGACATGACCCCAAACCACTTACTCAGAGGGCTAAATGCTCTTAACATGGAAGTGCTTCCATTTTAAGATGATACATTAAGCCCACACTTTAGCAAGAGTATGGACTCAATGCAAACTCTTGGTAAAGGAGATCAGAATAAAAAGATAATCTTATCATAATCCAAAGGACAAAGAGAACCTTAAGCCCCTAGGGACTCAAGTCTCTTCATCGACTCCTAGATCATAATAAGAGAGACATCTCTAAAGAGAGAAAGAAGGTGTGATTACCTCACCCAATGAGAACTTATGTCCCATTGTGAACCACAGAGGAAAATGGTGCAACTGGAAAGATGGAATTGAACCGCCTAGTGAATGTGGCTACTCAGTAGTCAACCCATCAAGGATTTATCCTTAGGAATATTCTATTCCATAAGAATAAAACCAAAAATAAAAATAAAAGAGATCCAATCTTAAGGACACTTCCGACCTTAAGGGATCACAATATATGTGTATTTGAAACTAGAGGGATCAAGAGATCCTAAAATATAAATCTGTGCTTTAAGGATTAATTACTAATCCAAAAAGGGAAAAGAAGTATCTTAAAAAATATGTGTGTATTGAAAAGTGCGTGTGGGCAACAGGTGAGCAGAGCATATGCCCCATGTTAAAGTCATTGCTGACACATTAACAAGAGCAATGGCTTTAACGGAAACATAAACAACTCCACTGATTATGTTTCCACATCGAGATGCCCCCAAACAAAGACAAATCAAGGGAAATATCATAGAAACATACAAAGAACATGGAAGGGATCTACTTTTTGTGGGGTTAGTATGATCATAAGATAATATATATATGATATTATTGCAAATGAAGTGACATCATTCCCCAAAGAAAGTAGAACTACAATAACAAAGGAGGAAAGATCACATAAGATATACGAAGGAGAATCTTTTTAGACCATGACATGGAGACCAAAAAGAATTAGTGCTACCATATCTCAAATCCAAGTAGATTATACAAGGAAACATTTATGAATAATAGCATAGTTACGACATAACATTGAACAATGCATAGAAGAATAGAGATACACATAGAAGCATTTGGAACAACAATTTTGATTCCTTTATCACCTTGCAACTACTAAGTAACAAGGATCATGTAAAAGAATCTAACAACATTTAGCAAACACATTATGGGAGAAGCATAGTACAGTAGGAAAACACACAACAAAACTACCATGAAGTACAAGCCGATCAAGCGTGTCACCTACTTCCTCCATCTTGTTGTATATCAGTTAGGGAAGGTGGGTAACTCACAAGAGGGACTACATCCAACATAGTAGGAATGATAGCCAGTTCCAAACAAGGATCCTCTTGAGAATCACTATGTTTGACACTAGGTGTAAGAGTTAATTGTGATGAAAGCATATTAGGTAAATCAATGTCAATGTCAATAGTCTCATATTCATCATTAACATCATCAGTATCATTGAGAGTATCTTCCTCATCCAAATTAATCAAAATAGGATCTAAGATATGAATAGAATCATCATAATCATGCATGTGAACATCATTATTAGTAATAACATCTTCTAATACATTATGCATAGGTTTATCAAAAGAAGTTAGAGATATTTTAGCTTTAGCATGAGCACAACGCTTTTTACGACGTTCATTAGCAGAGTGATTATGTTTTGATTTATTTGAAAGAGATTGAGAACTAGGAGGAACAATCATAGGATCCTTCACAGGTTCTTTAGGAAGATTAATAGGATTATCAACCATAGGAGAAACAATCACATGATCTTTAATAGATTTGGTAGAAGGAACTTGACTAACAGAACTAAAAGTCATAGTTAAAGGAGGTATCGAAGGTGTAGGTAAAAGACCATGATTAAGATCCATAGGAGGTGAACTTAATTCAAGAATTTTATGATTCTTATAAGCTTGATATGATCAAAAAAGATTATCAAGTCTAGGAGGACATGAATTAGGTAAGGAAGGCCAAAAGAAATCTAGAGCAGCATAATCTCTAGGCCTAGAAGGTTGATATAGAATATGATTGATCATCTTCACTTCATCATCATGAATGAAATTAAGACACTTATGGATAGGTGAAGCAATAGCATGTATAGTAGTCAACCAAGGCAAACCTAGCTTAACTTGAAATTGATCAGAAGTAGGAACCACAACAAAGGTAGTGTTCACAATTTTTCCAAAAAGTTCAACCAGTAAAGTAATAGAACCAAATGATGGATAAAGAAAACCATTGCAAGTTTGAATCCACACATCTGATGTATCATAAAAGTCACATTGTAAGATTTTCATAAAAATATTTTTTTCAGTGATAACATTGACTAAGGAGATAGGATCAATAAGACAACCACAAGTAGGTATCTGAGCAATCCTAGCAGCGATGTAAAGAGGACCATCAGGAGCTTTAATAGTCTCAGAGTCATCAAAGGTAATCAAAAGTTCCCGAGGTCTTTTATTCTTAGATTATTGTTGAGGTTTTGGTTGAGTTTTCATTTTAGGTTTAGGTTTTGGTCGATGTTCAGATTGAACTTGAGGTGAGGGTTGAGGTGAAGATATAGACTTATCAATATGCTCCACTTGATTAACAACATGATTGAAATCATCCATCTTTGAATCATACACAATTTCCATAGCAGATGGTTGAGCAATAGTATTAGTATCATGCGTAGGTAAAGGGTTCGTATAAATTTGAAGGTTCTGATTAGGAGGAGAGACATATTGATTCCCACTACTATCCAGATTATCAATAGATAAAACCTTAGAATCAATTAGATCTCAAATCTTATGTTTTAAAGAATAACATCTCTCAGTATCATGACCATTCTGACGATGATATTGACAAAAATCATTTTGATCAAAAGATTTAGATGCAATCTTAGTAGGTAAAAGAGGTCGAATAGGAGGTAAAGTAATCATATTAGTAGCTAACAACCTATTAATAATAGCATGTAAAGTTTCAAAAAGAGGAGTAAATATACAATTTAATCGAAAAGAAGTGGACGCAGAAGTGGCATTATGAGATGCAACAGCAACCTGATCAACAACTGCATTCACTTGTTTGTTTATCTTGACATAATTGTTGAATTTTTGAAATTTGTTTGGATTAGGAGCAGCATCACTCTTATTAACTGGAACAGGAGCCATTGGAGTGGTGCTCTCAAATTGACTCACTTGTAATTGATAATGATGAAGCACCACACAAAGTTGTTGAAAAGAGGTAAATTCAGTAAGCAAAATCTTATCTCTAATATCCTTTTGCAAATTTGAAATAAACATACATTGAATATCAATATCAGGAATAGGATAGGAAATCTGAGCATGCAAATGATTAAATCTACCAATAAATTCAGTCAATTTTTCTTTAACACTTTGTTTACAATGCATTAAATCAGTCAATGACACTTGTGGGCCAATATTATTTTGAAATTGTTGAATAAAGGCATTAGCAAGTTGTGGAAAGGAATCAATTGAATAAGGAGGCAAGGAACAATACCATTATAAGGCCTTGTCATGAAAGGTTCTAGAAAATAGTTTGGCTAAAATCCTATGGTCATGAGCATAATCACTACAAATGATTTGGAATGTTTTAACATGATGAATAGGATCTCCTTTTCCATTATAATTCTCAAGATGAGGCATCTCACCTTGCTGAGGAACAGGAGTACGAATAATATCCTAGGACAAGGGACTTCCCATGTCACATGTAGGAATACTAAACTTATTTTGAGTTAAGGAAGAAAGTTGTTGTTGTAAGGATGATATAGTTTGAGCCAAATTGATGATGGTTGAATCATTAGAGGAAAGAGGAGTAGCAACATTAGACACACTAGGTAAAGTGTAAGAAGACACAACTAGAGGAACACTAGGAACTACAGTTGGAAGCAGATTGGAATAAGTAAAAGGAACATTATGATATGAAGGTTGTGATATAGGAAGGGACATGGGAGGAACACTCAAAGTAACAGAGGGAACTGTCATAGTCACCAAAGAAGGAGTATAGATAGGAATACTAGGTAAATGATTAGAAGGAGGTTCAACACTAGTGATAGAAGGAGTTAACCCTAAATCTTGAGCTTCTTTCGCTAAAGGTTTAACATTGGAATGCACAAGATGAGTAATACCATGTAAGAGGTTAATACCTTGATCACTATCATGGAGAACTTTCTTAAGAGCCTCTATAGCTTGAATGGAATCTTGATTATGGTTTTCTTGAAGAAGCCAATTACCCATTTTATCAAGTTCAATGGAAAGTTTTTGGACTTGTTCAGGAGGAACTCTTAACGTGTCATCCTCATCACAAGATGAGTGAGAAGAGTTTTGCTCCATAGTAGGATTGGAATCATGAAGAATCAAGTTATCATTGGGGATCCTAAGGAAAGGAGAAGAAGATTCAGGATCAAAGGCACCCATGAGTCTACGACTTCTTCTAACCGGAATGTTATAAGTAGGGCTAGTGGTAGTAAAGCTCATAAACTAAGGAAATGCAAATGAACTAAACTAAGAACACATAAAGCATGAATATGAAATCTAATTAGCATGCAAGATCAATCACAAGGACAAATCTAATACTAACAAGATAAAAGGAAAAAGGAAAGCACAATAAGGCAAAGGGAAATCTAACACCAAAAAGAAAGAGAGTAAGCTAGTCGGGTTCACCAAAATGAATAGTGAAGGTGAACACACAAGGTAAGACAAAGGGGAATCTAACATAATAGGGCATCTAATTCC
This sequence comes from Chamaecyparis obtusa, assembly GCA_027943335.1. Taxonomy (NCBI): domain Eukaryota; kingdom Viridiplantae; phylum Streptophyta; class Pinopsida; order Cupressales; family Cupressaceae; genus Chamaecyparis; species Chamaecyparis obtusa. Next base: position 474,514 of record BSBK01001070.1, on the reverse strand, counting down.
ACAAAAGAAAGAGAGTAAGTATGTCGGGTTCACCAAAATGAATAGTGGTAAAATGGATTCACCACCATTCAAATGTAGAGGGGGAAATATGAGATTTATTCTCAAACCCAAATTCCCCAAGGAAGAGATCCGATTTGATCAACCAAAAGGTTAATGTACAATCAAATCAATTTATGGAAAAAGAGTAGGAAGAGAGAGTAAATCCAATATTTCCCTATGTGGAGGATTATGTTTAGAATATAGAATAATTGAAATATAATTACTAACCTCAAATTAGGGCAAATATGGAAAATGTTGAATTCTGATTTTTGTGTGCACTTTCAAGAAAATCTGAAACTTGTCCTGGACTAGAAATGTTGAGATAGAGAAAACCCAGAAATCTTTCCTCAAGATGGCTCAGCTCGAGTTTGACCCTCATAAAAGGTCAAATACTACATTCTTTATTTGAAGTCTGATTCAAATTCTGTTCGTAGATCCTAGAAGTTCAATGAAAAGGGTATCGAAATTCACTCTTAGATCTGAAACTCCACACCTGTACCTACAAGAAAATGGGGTTTTTTGTTGTATGGGGGGTTTGCCTTGGTCAAACCCCAATTTAGGAATTAACCTTGAAATTGAATTGAAATATATTGTGCATAAACAAAGTAATTGAAATAAATCACCTTGCTTATGTTGAAGTTCTTGTAGAGGATTCAAATCTTCAAATCCACAAGTAGGAATGCTTTAATGGATGTAGGATGTCTCCAATCAATGGTATTTGATCTTCAACACCAATCTTGAATTGATCTTTGCATATGAGAAGGCTTGAATGAATGGAGAAGGATGGATCTTCAAGGGGGCTCCAAAGAGATTGAATCCTTCAATGGCTAACAATGGATCTCCTTGAAGAATGGATGCTTGAACACTTGAATGCTTGAAGACTTGCACTTGCACTTGAGAGTTCTCACAAAACTTGATTGCTTAATGGCAAGAGAAGATGTGATTGATGGATGTGTAAATGAGAGAGGAAGGCCTCCTTTTATAGTGAACTAGGGCACACTCCTCTAGATGGGCCACCTTGGAGAATTAAATCCCAATTAGGTCCTCACCTTTAGAAAATATATCTAGATTAAATGCAATTAAAGGATTTACCATCCCGAAACCCGAAATGGTTGACCCAGAAGCGGGAAAATAAATCTCCCGAAAGCCCGAAGCTCAGAGATTCTGGAAATTGAAATTTTGGAGGAAGGGGTTAAAGTCAAGGTTGACCCTAACCTAGTCAAGGTCGAGCTTGACCTAGTCAAGGTCGAGCTTTACCTTGACCTAGTCAGGGTCGACCTTAGACATTGACCCTGGTCCCAGGTTGACTCAGAACCAAGTCAAGAGGGCCCAGAGATGTCCAGAAACCTAAAACTGATGCCAGAACAAGACACAATATCAGGGATAGACATAAAATCCTATGATCACTAAGATGAAGGCCAAGAGAATCCATTTCTAAACCCTACCTAGAAAATAGAGCCATAGAAGAGGGAAATTCAGGAGAATCCTTAAGATCCTAACCTTAATTTCACCTATAATGAAGAAATCAAGTGTAGAGAAGAAGTGGAAAGTGGGGAGAAAAGACAAATACATGAAAAGACCTGATCAAGGCGCTTGACATGACTCCAAACCACTTACTCAGAGGGCTAAACACTCTTATCATGGAAGTGCTTCCATTTTAAGATGATACACATCTATAGTGGTGACATAAATGTACTAAGGGCAAAAGCCGAAATCCTAAGAGGTAAATTTGATGAAAAGAAAATGCAAGAAGGTGAGAATATTTCTCAATATTGTGGTAGAATAAAAGAAGTTGTATATGCTATTAGAAGAGCTAATGGAACTATTGAAGATGAAACTATTGTAGGAAAAGTATTGAGAACTTTGCGTCCTATTTATGCCATCAAAATTTCAGCAATTCAAGAATCTAGATGTAACCCTGGCAATGCTCTTACTTTGGAAAGTCTTGTTGGTAAGCTTACTACTTTTGAGCTTTCTAACTATGATAACTTCACTGTTGATAATGTTGAATCTACATTTAAGTCACAAATGGTTCTGAGTAAGTTAAAGAAGGAAAAAGAAAGATGCATCAGTGAGAGTAAAAGTGAAAGTGACACATCTGATGAAGAACTTGAGGATCTTGAAGCTCTTATGGCTAGAAGATTGAAAAGGGGAAAAGAAAAGTATAAAGGTAAACTCCCTATTATATGTTTCTCATGTAATAAAGTTGGTCATATAGCTATAAGATGTCCTAACAGGGATGATAAGGAGGAAGAAAGAGATAGCAAGCATAAAGACAAAAGAGAAGATAGAGGTTAGCGAAGGTGCATGGACTACAAAGGAAAATGTATGAAATCCTGCTATATTGATGAAGAAGAGACTGACATTGATAGTGATGATTTTGAAATTGAGGTAGTCTATGTTGCAATGAAAGATGAGTCTGATGAAGATGATAAAACTGCATTGATATCCTATGTGAAAAAAAAATGATAAGTGGATTATTGACAGTGGTTGTTCACACCACATGACTGGTGACAAAAGTAAGTTTGATAACTTAGATCATTATAAAGGTAGAAGTGTTAAATTTGGTAATGATGTACCATGACCTATTAGGGATAAAGGATTGATTAAGTTGACTGATAAGATCACTTGTGAAAATTCTTATTGGGTTGAAGGTCTTAACTATAATCTGCTAAGTGTTGCACAACTTAATAGCACTCGTTAGAAAGTGGAATTTCATCATAGGAATGCCAAAATATTTGATGCCACTAGTGAACTGATTGGAAGTGGAGAACATAAAAGAGGTAATTTGTTCTATCTAGACCTATCTAAAGAGACATGTATGATTGCACAACTTGATGATATATGGTTATAGCATAAGCAGCTATGTCATGTTAACTTTGATAATCTGGTAGAAATTAGTAAAAAGAAGAAAGTGAGAGGACTGTCGAGATTGAAGAAATCTAAGAATTTAATGTGCAAACAATGTCAGTTGGGTAAGATGAAAAAGTCTAGTTTTAAGAGCAAGACTTTTACTTCTGAGATTGCTTTAGATTTGGTTCATACTGACCTTTGTGGACCTATGGGTGTACAAATCTATTATGTTGCTAGATATTTTATTCTGTTTGTTGACGATTACACCAGAATGATGACTATAATGTTTTTAAAAGAAAACTCTGATGCTTTTCAATTTTTTAAGTGGTATTTGGCTAAGGTTGAAAAGGAGACGGGTAGGAACTTGAAGTGTCTGAGATCTGACCGAGGTGGATAATTCATATCTAATAAGTTCAATCTATTTTGCAATAATAGAGGAATCAAAAGACAGATGTATGCACCTGGAACACCTCCACATAATGGTATAGCAGAGAGAAGGAATAGATCTATCATGGATTATGCAAGAACAGTGATGATCGAGAAGAATGTTCCACAAAAGTACTGGAGAGAAGCTATAAGTATAGTTGTTTATACCCTTAACCGAGTACATATAAAAAAAGGTACAAGTATCACACATTATGAGTTATGGCACAGATATGCACCTAATGTAAAGTACTTTAGAATTTTTGGAAGCAAATGCTATATACTAGAGGACAATAGGAATGGAAAATTTGATGCTAAAAGTGATGAAGGCATATTCCTAGGATATTCCACAAAAAACAAAGCTTACAAGTGTTTGAACTCTAACACTAACAAAATTGTGGAAAGTGTAAATGTCAAAGTTGATGAGTATACAGAGAAAAATGAAGCTGAAAGCAAGAGAGAACCAGAAGATTACAGATCTTTTGTAGATATAGAAGAAGGAAAGGCAAGTGACAAACTTGCACCTGATGGAGAGTCTCAGGTAAGCAATGCCAAGCATCAAGGAAACAATGATGAGCGACAAGAAGAGCATACCGAGCAATAGGAGAATGTTGTTGAGTATCAAGAAGAGGTTGCCAAGCATTCAGAAGCTGAATCTGACAATCTTGTTGGTGAACCTAAAGAGAAAGAAGAAAAGAGAGCAGAACCTGTTTTGGCACAATATGTAAGGAGACATCACAAGTATGAACAAATCATTGGGGACAAAGATACTAGAGTTTTGACCAGAAGCAAGTTAAGAAACCCTACAAGTTTACTGTGTGAATTTGAGCCTAAAACAACTAGGGAGGCATTAGAAAATGAAGACTGGATCCAAGCAATGAATGAGGAGATAGACCAAATAAAGAAGAATGATACCTGGACTCTGGTGCCGAGACCAGAAAATAAAAATGTCATTGGAACAAAATGGGTGTTCAGAAATAAGTTGAATGAACATGGACAAATCACAACAAACAAAGCAAGGTTGGTATGCAAAGGCTACCCACAAGAAGAAGGAATAGATTATGGGGAGACATTTGCCCTTATAGCAAGATTGGAAGGAGTAAGAACTTTACTTGCATATGCTTCCTATAAAGATTTCAAGGTATATCAAATGGATGTCACTTCTACATTTTTAAATGGTATATTAGAAGAAGAAGTTTACATTGAACAACCAGAAGGATTTGTTGATCCAAACAAGAGACACATGGTTTGCAAACTGAATAAGGCGATGTATGGACTAAAGCAAGCCCCCAGAGCATGGTATGAGAGGCTGCACAACTATGTGATACAGATTGGATTCTCAAGGACAAATGACACAAGCAATCTATATATGAAAGATGAAGAATGTAAAGGAATCTTGTTGGCTAAGATTTGTGTAGATGATATTATATTTGGTGGACAAGATGCCCTGTGTAAGAAATTTTCAAATGAAATGCAAACTGAATTTGAAATGAGTATGTTTGGGGAGCTCAAATTCTTTATTTGTTTACAAGTATATCAGATGGAGAAAGGTATTTTCATCACCCAATCTAAATATGTTCATGAGATACTGAAAACCTTTGGTATGGAGGATTCAAGGCTAGTAAGTACTCCCATGACTACTGGACAAAAATTGTCTAAGAATGATGATGCTACTGAAGTAAACCAGACTTTGTATATATCCATGATTGGAAAACTGCTTTATGTTGTTCATAGCTGACCAAATATTGCTCTAGTAGTTGGGATTGTGGCAAGATTCTCTACCAATCTTAAGGAAACTCACATGATATATGTCAAAAGGATAATGAGATATTTGAAAGGGACTATTGATTATGGACTGTACTATAAGAAGCATGAAATATTTGAACTGAGAGTGTATAATGATGTTGATTGGGTAGGAAATGTGGATGACAGAAAGAGTACTAGTGGTGGAGCTTTCTTTCTTGGATAGAGATTAGTTTCCTGGAAAAACAAGAAACAAAATTGCATTTCCCAATCTACAGCTGAAGCCGAGTATGTGGCTATAGTAGTGAACTATTCAAACTTGGTATGGATAAAGCAATTGTTGGTAGGTGTGAAAGAAGAGATCACTGAACCAGTTGTCATCTACTATGACAACACAAGTGCTATCAACATATCTAAGAATCCAGTGATGCACACAAAGACCAAACATATCGCCATCAAGTATCATTACTTGAGGGAATTGGTACAAGATAAAGAAGTTAGAATGGAATATGTGAATACAAAGGAACAACTAGCATACGTATTCACTAAAGCTTTACATAAAGAAGCTCATGAATATCTGAGAGTACAACTAGGGGTCCTTCCCCTAACTGAGGCTACCTAGTCAAGCTAGGAGCACTACATCAAATGTGTTGCAAAGAGTATCTGACAAATTGATGTAGAGAAAGGTCACACTTTAGGAGCAGCCTAGAGTAGTGAAAAGTGTGTAAGAAAAGTTGACAATCAGTCATAAGCAAAGATGAAAGAGGGAGAAATATTGTTACTAAACTGACAAGATGACATCTACATTTGAAGGATGTATATTTTAGTTGCTTCTTTGGCATTATTATTAAAGAGGGAGATGAATAAGATGAAAACACATGGTAAGAGGGAGAGATTCAGAGGAAAGAATGTTACTGTGTCGACAGTCATATAAGCAAGGCTAATTGATTCTAAATTAGAATGAAGTTAAAGATAATATAAATATTTCTGATGGATAGATAAGTTTTGGATTGGTTGGTGATTCATGTGTTATTCATATGATGTTGCCATTAATGCCAAAGAGGGAGATTGTTGGAAACTACAATTGAAGCAATTGTTGTATTGTCATTGATGTCAAACCTTAACTGGTAAGAATGTTGCTATCTAAGAAATTACTATATCTATTTGATTGTTGAGAAGGATTAGGGCAAGGTTGATAACAATAGCACCTAAGGAAAGGTTGAGTTATCTTGAAACTTCAATGAGTACTTGATTATGTGGCACAATGATAAGATAACGTATTGCTTATCTAAGTAAGAAGGAAGACTAAACAAGTAGGCTTAATCAAGAAAAAGTGAAGAAATCTAGTTTAATCTAAGTGATGTTAGTGTCAACTGAGCTAGTATATGCTGAGTAAATTCAGTGTAGACTGAACATTAGTTAATTTCTAAAGACAGTATTAGCCAAGGAAACAGTTTTAGTGGTGACCGGGCTACCCAATGAAGACCAAGGAGTTGAACACAATATTGATCAAGCATTAGTAATTTACATTTGAGGAAGAATTCAGATTCCTAGCCAACATAGTTGAATTCTTGGATTATGTAAATCATGTTGACTTTATTTATTGATTGTATGGAAGCATTTAATGCATTCTAAACCATTTTATTGTAAATCTATAAAGAGATTTGAGATATTTCTATAAGGATGGATGAAGAACATAACATTGTGTTAGCACCCTAAAAAATTTTCATGGCTACATGTTCTTTCCCCTAGCCTCTACAAGTATTTTTCATGTCTCTGGCTAAAACCCTAAGCAAAAATTCATAAACTAGTCGTTACTTTGAAAAGCCCTTTGTTTTACCCTGGCCCTGTTCTAATTTGTTGTTACTTTTTCAGGCCACTTAAAACTCCTAATTTGCACATGCTTTATATTATTGGTCGGTCCCTGTTTAAACTTTTCCCAAGTCTCTACCCCCGACGAATTTAATATTTTTCCTAAGTCATGTGCCTTAAATTTTTCCTATGTTTCGGCTTGCTTTATTTCCTAGGCCCGGTCTCTGACACCATCCCAATCTGATGGTTGTTGTTAAAACACATGAAGCTTGTCAGACCTATGTGAAATCACGAGGGTCGTTGATCTTATCTTTGTGACATGATGTTTCAAATTGTGGGTCCAGGGTGACACCTAAGCACAGTTGGTGGTTCCTCATTGGCTGATGGATTTAATGAAGTGGCATCAGTGGGCCCAGGTGGGGTCATGTTGTCAATTGCTTGAGGATCATGTGGTTGTCGCATGATCACGTGGAATATTCCATCCCCTTGCAATCATGCGATGACTGTTGATTTCGAATCTTTCCTAGACATATTAGTGGGACCTGGTTGCTGGTGTGTCTGTCAGAGGGGTCCTGACGTGTCAGAGCATCGACGGTCGGCGTATGTTCTTAAGGATTTTCTCTAACACATGCGATGATGTGCCATCTGTCTGATCTTCTAGGTAGGATTTATCTCTTTGTGGGTCCAATGACACGTTGGTGCAATTGGTGGTTTGTGATTGGTCCACGAGTAAACAACTCAGCATGTGTCAGTGGGACCTGATTTTTTGATGGGTCAGAAGGTCCTGACATCCATAATCCATCCAACGATGGGCGTAAGTTCTCATGGAATCTGTCAGACCTATGAGATCTTACACCAGTCATTGATCTCATTTGTCCTAGACGTATCTTTGGCAGTGGTCCCGGTATCAGATGGAGTTGATTCAGAGTGTTTTGATTGGTTCGCGTATTGTTGACTATATTGTGTCAGTGGGGCTGATTTTCTTTCAGGCAGGGTAAGATTCTTAATCGACGGATGGCATATGTTCTGATAGAATCTTGGGGGTCTATGAGATTATAAGATCGTCATTGATCTTCTTGTGCAGGCCCGGTTAAGGTTTCCTAGTGTTCTTGGTAGAATGGATAAAAATGTAGCGGTTCTGACACATTTTTCAAGTGTTCACTCATTCGCATGATGTTTTAGTGGAGGTCTTGTAGACTTAGCGATTTGGCGAATAGTGGTCGTGTAATCGCTAAATAGTTTAGCGGTGCTCTCAAAGTTCTCGCGAATGGGCGAAAGGTCTTTCAGTCGCGTATTCGCCAGATTTTTATAAAGTAAAAGCATAACCCGTGAAAAGGAATAATCAGATGGCCACGACTTAAAGTTGATCAAGGTTTAAATTTTGACCGTTGATTTATTGCAGGTGCCATGAATGTGACCGTTTAAATTCAAATTTGAATTTTCTGAGGGTTTCCAGCGATAGAAAGGACTGAATTTCAATGCAGAAGCGATTGGAGCTGGTAAGAAGTAATTTTTTTGCCATTGTAGTGTGGTCCAGGGTGTGATGATCATTTGCAGGGATCTGTACCATGTAAGGAATGAACAAGGAATGGCTCGAGGCGTGTTGTAGGGTGGTTGATTTGACTTGTTTTCATGGTGGATTTGTGATCTTCTATACACTGTTCTGAGAATTATCATAATTGGAGATCAACTTTGATCTGTTTCTCTGAGATTGCTTGGTTTCCTACCCCTGCAATAAATTCTGATATAATTTTTGGTTGGTTGGGCAGTTGAAACCCTAACCCTTACCCTAGCTATTTGAAGCTTGTTGCATCCTAACCTGTTTAGGATTCCAAGGCAACTAGTGGTATAAATGGTAAAATGTTTTATTTTGTAAGGGTTCCTTCTTCTACAATTTTGAGGAGAACTAGTTCCATGAAGGGTCCTTTTCCTATAGATTTTCTCTACTTCTCTGCATATAGGGTGTTCTGCCTTCCCTTGTTGGTTCAGGGAATGTGATACATGTTGTAATTGATGTGTCTTATGTATGAGGATTCAGTATATTCTTACTGTTACTAAGCTATCTCCATTTGAATTCTAAATTCATTAATCATACATCAATGGTGTTTGATTTTTCTATTTGCATTGCCTATGTGTTTGCAAGTGGAGTTGTCTTCACAGAGATAACTAGTTTAGGATTAGTTTTCATGTATGTATGAGCTGAGGTATCAAAGATATGTCATGCTTGTCTTCTAGTGGATGCTGGTTAATGTATTATCTATTTATAGGTCTCTTCTAAGGGGAGGGTTAAAATCCTTTGAATGGGTAATAACATACTTGGATACACAAGTGGATTGTTAAAGTCAGGTTTGGTCATGGTGTGTGATTGATGTTAGGCATCGACACATTGAGTACATTGTCTTCTTGTTACATAGCTATCTATTGCAATAGGGCATTTGACTCTATGGCCCATTAGATAAGGCACTAGTCTATCAGGGACTTAGGACATCTTCAAGGGTCCTTCAACCCATCTTCAAATCATTTACTTTCAGTTCCACCCTTTCCCTTTCATGTTGTTAGTATAGGTCTCTAGTTTTCAGATTCATTCTATGCAAGTAGGGCTATTGCATGAGATCTTGGTTTCATTGAGGTACAGGGTACCTATAGGGGTTTGAAGACTATTCCATAATAATCTATCTGCAAGCCTATTATTTGTCATGAGGTGTCTTGAGTGTGCAGATAAGATAATACCCACCTAAGTGATGTGGAGCTCAAAGAAGAAGGAGGATGTTCTCTATCCTCATCAATTGGTTATGTTTCTCTTATCAAACTTGAGTGCCTAATTTGAGGATCAAGCCCACCTTTTGATTCAAGTTTGGTCCTGCAAGGAAAAGCATAGAAATAAATTGGCGACTCTACTGGGGAGCCATTGGAAAGACTCAGATAAAAAAACAAGGCATTTGCTAATATTTTCTCACTAAGTGTTGAGTGGCGACTTTGAAGTCTCTATTTGATCAGTGTTCTTTCTAATAAACAGTGTGGTTACTTATGGATTTTTGTGTTGGTTGGAAGAAGAAACAAAGAGCAAGTACAAAAATTTCCTCTTCAACAAGATGGTGACTCTACAAACAAAGAATATGATGGAGTTTTAGAGTAAGCTCTAGATCTGCCCTGCCTTCCAGTCAACAAGGTCTTCTACTACAAAACTCTCAGGTATTTCTCAAAGATCTGAAATGTCTCCTTATTAAGTGATCAAGCACTAAGAAAAGGAGTAAGGTGTGAAGTATGTAGGAAAGGTTCAGTGACAAAAGAAGATTAGTTTCAAGTATAGATTTCCTGTCATTAGTCTTGAAGATTTTCAAGTGGATGTGCAAAAGCTGCAGCTAGTGATGGATGTTCACAAAGTTTATTTTGTCAGAGGATATGTACCATTTTGTTATGATGGCATACCTAGCTTCCCTAATAAGATCCCTGACAAAATCAGGAGATATTTACCAAAGTATAATAGGGACCAGTATCAGTCAGCAAGGAAACATGTTCAATGCTTTGTTGATATGATGTGTGATTTTGATGTGTGCCATGAAGACCTATGGATGAAATTGTTTGTTCAAACTCTAGAAGGTGATGCTAGAGACTAGTTCTCTTTTCTACCAGCATGTTCTATCTCATCTTGGAGTGAGATGCATTTGGCCTTCATGGAGCAATTTGGAGAAAGGGTAAGCATATCTGATTCCTATGATAAGTTTTTAAAGATTCATATTGAGAATGATGAACTTGTTCCTCATTTCAATATCAAATTTGCAAGAGTATTGGATGGAATCCCTGAGAGTTATAGACCCAATGATCAAGTATGTATGAATGTCTACTTTGATGCATTTGGTAAGAAAATGAACTACTTGCTGAGGGATAAAGAACCTAGGTCATTATGTCAGGCATTTATAACTGCGATGGACATTGAGAACAATTTGAAATATGGATTGACCAGAGGTCATTTTTCCATGAGTGTGTGTCGGTATAATGAATATGAAAGAAGAGAAGAATGTAGTGTTGATACCACAATTCCAAATCAGTGTACCAACACTTCTGCTGTAGTTTGTAATCAAGTTGAAATGTCAAATCAAGATATGTGTATAAATGTTGTTGAGTCTTTTGCTACTGATGAGACATGTGTTCAAGATGCTACAGCAGTAAGATATATTCCAGACCTTGGTGGAATTGAGCAGTTTGATGGTGTTTTGAGTTGTAAATTTGCCACTGCAGTCAATTCTTGTAATTTTGATTGCAAGCATGAATTTGCTAGTGTTCCTAGGCATGAGGTTGTTGCTTCTATATCTCAATGTTATACAAATGAGGAGGCTGAAAGTTATGTCTCGAATGATAAGTTTGAAGTTGCTACACAAGATGAGGAATGTGATTCACAGGCATGTCAGTCATAGTTAGAGGAACATAGTGCTGAAAGTGGTTACTCAAGTGAGAATGATGAAGGCAATGATGTTGAGGTGTCTTCATATGAGTCAGATGCAACATGGGAGGAAGAAAGTAATGATGGAAGTGAACACTCCTTTATCAGTGAAGGTATGTTCTCACATTCTGAATCTGAATGCAATAGTGCATCTCAGTTTGTACATTATACAAATCAACTTGAGTATGAAGATGTTGAGGGTGTTTTGTCCTCAAAGTTTGAAGACAAAGAAATTGTAATTCAAAGTGATATCAGTGAGGATGAACATGAAGGTTTGAGTTTAAGGTTATCTAATGGTCCTGCATTGGATAATGAGGTTGCAGCATATAACAGAGAGTTTAGGAGTGAACCATGGTTTTGCTATGATGGTTTTCCTAAACAAGGTAATGAAAAAGATATAATTGTGGACACTATATGCTTGGTAGGTGATCTTGATTGTGAATTTGCATACAGTTCTGATTTTTCTTCATATGTTGAGAATCTCCATGGAGTTGAAATGGGTAGTGAGTTTAAAGTGTTTTCTAATACTTTATATGATGAGGACTATGATGATGTTCAACCCATTTTCTGTCATAATGTGCAACAAGGAGTATTGCATGGAATTATCAATCCATTGTTTGAAGAACACATGGAGGTCTCAAATGTAGCAGACTTTGACAATGATGACATGTGTAAATATAAATGTGATTATTCTTTTGAACTCCCACTAGCTACACTTGAGGATATGCAAAGTCAGGGTATAAATGAAGCCTTTCAGTAGGCAGAGTATGAGTTTTTTGTGTTTTAGATTGATGGCATACATGAATCAATACAGAAAGAACAATTTCAATTTGATGATTGTGTTCATAAGCATGTTGACTTTTACTTCCATAGTGAGCAAGATGATGAAAATGCTTCAGATTTTTACTTGCACTATGGGAATGAAGATAAAAAATTTGTTTTGCCTGATGAATTGATTGAAAGTATTGATATGCTTGGTGAAACAAATGGGAATGAAATATCTAGTGTGCCTCATGAAGGAAGAGATGAAAACCAAATTTTTGATAGAGGCAAAGACTAACTCAAGATTGGATGCTACAGGTATTTTGTAAAAATGTACACTTTGTATATGGTTTCCCTTCTTGTTTTCCCTGGTTTGTTCCCTGTGTTTTTTGAGGTCTCTGTGCCCTTCTTCTGGTAGGTGGTCTACTTTTTCTAGAGATCTGGTTTCTTTCCATGCCTGCAGGAGGCATGCATCCCCAAGCATGAGCCACTATTAGCACCCTGAAAAATTTTCATGGCTACATGTTCTTTCCCCTAGCCTCTACAAGTATTTTTCATGTCTCTGGCTAAAACCCTAAGCAAAAATTCATAAACTAGTCGTTACTTTGAAAAGCCCTTTGTTTTACCCTGGCCCTGTTCTAATTTATTGTTACTTTTTCAGGCCACTTAAAACTCCTAATTCGCACATGCTTTATATTATTGGTCGGTCCCTGTTTAAACTTTTCCCAAGTCTCTACCCCCGATGAATTTAATATTTTTCCTAAGCCATGCGCCTTAAATTTTTCCTATGTTTCGGCTTGCTTTATTTCCTGGGCCCAGTCTCTAACACCATCTCAATCCGATGGTTGTATTTAAAATGCATGAAGTTTGTCAAACCTATGCAAAATCATGACGGCCGTTGATCTTATCTTTGTGACACCGCATTTCAAATTGTGGGTCCAGGGTGACACCTAAGCACAGTTGGTGGTTCCTCATTGGCTGATGGATTTAATGAAGTGGCATCAATGAGCTTAGGTGGGGTCATGTTGTCAATTGCTTGAGGATCATGTGGTTGTCGCATGATAGCATGGAATATTCCATCCCCTTGCGATCATGTGATGACCATTGATTTCAAATCTTTTCTGGACATATTAGTGGGACCTAGTTGCTGGTGTGTCTATCAGAGGGGTCCTAACATGTCAGAGCATCGATGATCTACGTATGTTCTTAAGGCTTTTTTCTAACACATGCGATGATGCATCATCTGTCCGATCTTCCAGGCGGGATTTATCTCTTTGTGGGTCCAATGACACATTGGTGCAATTGGTGGTTTGTGATTGGTCCACGGGTAAACAACTCAGCATGTGTCAGTGGGACCTGATTTTCTGATGGGTTAGAGGGTCTTGACATCTGTAATCCATCCAACGATGGGCGTAAGTTCTCATGGAATCTGTCAGACTTATGAGATCTTATGCCAGCCGTTGATCTCATTTGTCCCAGATGTATCTTTGGCAGTGGTCCCGGTATCAAATGGAGCTGATTCAGAGTGTTTTGATTGGTCCGTGTGTTGCTGACTGTATTATGTCAGTGGGGCTAGTTTTCTTTTAGGCAGGGTAAGATTCTTAATCGACAGATGGCGTATGTTCTGATAGAATCTTGGGGGTCTATGAGATTATAAGACGGTCGTTGATCTTCTTGTGCGGGCCCGGTTAGGTTTCCTGGTGTTCTTGGTAGAATGGATAAAAATGTAGTGATTCTGACACATTTTTCAAGTGTTCACTGGTTCGCATGATGTTTTAGTGGAGGTCTTGTAGACTTATCAATTTGGCAAATAGTGGTCATGTAATAGCTAAATAGTTTAGCGATGCTCTCAAAGTTCTCGCGAATGGGTGAAAGGTCTTTCAGTCGCGTATTCGCCAGATTTTTATAAAGTAAAAGCATAACCCGTGAAAAGGAATAATCAGATGGCCACGACTTAAAGTTGATCAAGGTTTAAATTTTGACTATCGATTTGTTGCAGGCACCATGAATGTGACTGTTTAAATTCAAATTTGAATTTTCTGAGGGTTTCTAATGACAGAAAGGACTGAATTTCAATGCAGAAGCGATTGGAGCTGGTAAGAAGTAATTTGTTTGCTATTGCAGTGTGGTCTAGGGTGTGATGATCATTTGCAGGGATCTGTACCATGTAAGGAATGAACAAGGAATGGCTTGAGGTGTGTTGTAGGGTGGTTGATTTGACTTATTTTCATGGTGGATTTGTGATCTTCTATACACTGTTCTGAGAATTATCATAATTGGAGATCAACTTTGATCTGTTTCTCTGAGATTGCTTGGTTTCCTACCCTTGCAATAAATTTTGATATAATATTTGGTTGGTTGGGCAGTTGAAACCCTAACCCTTACCCTAGCTGTCTGAAGCTTGTTACATCCTAACCTGTTTAGGATTCCAAGGCAGCTAGTGGTATAAATGGTAAAATGTTTTATTTTGTAAGGGTTCCTTCTTCTACAATTTTGAGGAGAACTGGTTCCATGAAGGGTCCTTTTCCTGTAGATTTTCTCTACTTCTCTACATATAGGGTGTTCTTCCTTCCCTTGTTGGTTCAGGGAATGTGATACATGTTGTAATTGATGTGTCTTATGTATGAGGATTCAGTATATTCTTACTGTTACTAAGCTATCTCCATTTGAATTCTAAATTCATTAATCATACATCAATGGTGTTTGATTTTTCTATTTGCATTGCCTATGTGTTTGCAAGTGGAGTTGTCTTCATAGAGATAACTGGTTTATGATTAGTTTTCATGTATGTATGAGCTGAGGTATCAAAGATATGTCATGCTTGTCTTCTAGTGGATGTTGGTTAATGTATTATCTATTTATAGGTCTCTTATAAGGGGAGGGTTAAAATCCTTTGAATGGGTAATAACATACTTGGATACACAAGTGGATTGTTAAAGTCAGGTTTGGTCATGGTGTTTGATTGATGTTAGGCATCGACACATTGAGTACATTGTCTTCTTGTTTCATAGCTGTCTATTGCAATAGGGTATTTGACTCTGTGGCCCATTGGATAAGGCACTAGTTTATCAGGGACTTAGGACATCTTTAGGGGTCCTTCAACCCATCTTCAAATCATTTACTTTTAGTTCCACCCTTTCCCTTTCATGTTATTAGTATAGGTCTCTAGTTTTCAGATTCATTCTATGCAAGTAGGGCTATTGCATGAGATCTTAGTTTCATTGAGGTACAGGGTACCTATAGGGGTTTGAAGACTATTCCACAATAATCTATCTGTAGCCTATTATTTGTCATGAGGTGTCTTGAGTGTGCAGATAAGGCAATACCCACCTGAGTGATGTGGAGCTCAAAGAAGAAGGAGGATGTTCTCTATCCTCATCAATTGGTTATGTTTCTCTTGTCAAACTTGAGTGCCTAATTTGAGGATCAAGCCCACCTTTTGATTCAAGTTTGGTCCTACAAGGAAAAGCATACCAACAAGTTGGAAGGATTCAATGAATCTGACTTAACCCTAAGATCTACATAGGAGATTAAGTGGAAAAAGTTGTATTGACCTAATTGAGGAAGTATTAAGGAAATGTAAGCATGAGGTTGAGAAGAGAGAGGATGTTGGAGTTGTTGTTGATGTTATTGACTATATAAGCAGAAAAGACTGAAGGAGAAGTGTTGTAATTGCTTGAATTGATTTTTGAGAAAATCAATGATGGAGATGGAAATGAATCACAGGTAGTAAGCCATCATATTATTATAGAATTGGATCTATTATTTTCAAAGTGAGTTGTATGTTTTTAGATCAATACTACTATTACTTTCTAACCATTGTATCATTCAAAATCCTTTTAACCAAGGTTGACCTAACAGTCATTTGTATAAATCTTTTGAACAAGGTTGCATTCTAATGGAATGTATGTAAGTCCTATAACAAGTTGCACTTTTAACAGAGTAGTTGAAATCCTTTAACTGGGTCACACCTAACAATGTGTTTGTAACCTTTGACAGGGTTGGTTTTTCACAGAGCTCACTTCAGAAGAGTGAAAATATTAGTAACATGTTACAAAGTGGTTTTTCCCAAATTGGGTTTCCACTATAAATCCTGGTGTTAATGCTTGTGTGAATGTTTTGGTTTGAACATTTCTGTGTTTTACAAGTTAAATACTATTGGATAGTGGACTACATTGTTATATGTTTCTGTTATGTATTCAGTAATGACCGAGTAGTTGTTGGTTGTTAGATTTGATTTGTTGAAGAGTTTTGAAAGTTTATTTATACATCTAGACCTAAGAACAACTAATTCACCCCCCCTCTCTATTTATTTATACATCTGGACCTTGACTTTAGCAGGATCTACTTCAATGCCCTTCTTTGAAACAATATAGCCTAGGAGCTTTCTAGAAGTGACACCAAAGCACACTTTTTAGGGTTCAGTCTAAGACTAAACTTCTTCATTCTATCCAGTATTTTTCTCAAGTCATTCAGATGTTTAGATCTTATCATTGATTTAGCTAAGCTGTCATCAACATAGTCTTCCATAGTTTGATGCATCATATCATGGAAGATAGATTTCATAGCTCTTTGATATGTAGCACCAGCGTTCTTAAGACCAAATGGCATGACATTCCAATAGAAGGTACCCCATGCACATGTAAAAGTTGTTTTCTCTTTATCTTCTGGAGCAATTTTTATTTGGTGGTATACAGAGAAACCATCCATCAAAGAGTACATTTCAAAACCTACAGTCATGTCCACTATCTCTAAAGTTTGTGCATACTCTTATAGATTTATCTAGTTTTGATACTAGAACAATGTTGGAGATCCACTCTGCATAATCTATGACTCAGATAAATCTGGATTTTAGTAAATTTTCTAGCTTAGCTTTGACTAGGAGTGCATCATGTGGATGCATCTTTCACAACTTATGTTTGACAGGTTTTACTCCTGGAGCTATAGAGAGATGATGCATTATCGGGTTCGGATCTAACCCTAGCATATCTGAACATTTCTATGCAAAGTTGATTTTCTTCTTTGTTAAGAATTTGGTAAATTCATGTTTCTCTTCCTTTGATAGGGATTGTGCTACATGAATTAGTTGTGGTTCCTCTGTTGTACCCAAGTTGATAGATTGAGTTGGTTCTATTAGTACTAGAGATTTGTCATGTAAATGACTCGGAAGGACATCAAATATCTCATCCTTTGGCACCTCGGGGAGGTTTTCACCTTTGGATACATCTTTTATTTTTACTATTTTTGGTTCTGAGACTACCACAAAGTGGTTTTCACCCTCATAACTCTTTTTCTTTTTTCTTTTATTTTTCTGACTAAGATATTTGATATCCGACTCTGTCATGCTAACGCTAGGTTCACCAATGGAAGTTGTCATAGGTTCCACTGCATTGAGGTAGTAGGCAAGAGCATAGTTAGTTTGAAAGGTATGGATATCTTGGTTTGGATCGGTAGGTGTTTGGTCAATAAGCTCTAGATGTTGGATAGTCAATGTAGGGGAGGATTGGGAAATGGTGTTCATGCATATGGTGTTGTCATCATTGGTCCTAACCTGACACTCAAATTTAAAGGTGATATTACTACTCAGAATTTTTAGTTCACGGATTGTTTCAATGTCACTATTGGATTCCACTTCAGCATGAGGTGGATCTGACTTGCTAAGTTTGTCATTTTTCTCTAGACTTACGTTAGATTTAGGTGAGTATTGGTGAATGACATCAATGTGTTTCTCAGTGATAAGCTCATCTTCTTTTGGAATAACTCCCCAATCATAGTCATTTGATTCATCTTCTGATTCTTCATCTAGACCTTTAGGAAACCTAAGAACATGTGTAAAGTCAGGATGAATCCCCCAAGCAGAATAACCTTCAGATTCTGAGCGGAATTCATATTCATGGGAGTCTATCTCAGAATCACTATTGTATCCCAAATGTTTAGCTACTGTGAGAGGTTTACCTTCTTCTTGCTCAATAGTAGGTTCTTGTGTATCCACTACATTGATATTCTCCTTAGGTTTCTCTTCATCCTTAAGAAGATCTATTATATTTTGAGATAAATGTTCATAAGGGATAAGATCAGTAGTGTCTGAATCATCACTGTATGATTGTTGTGCTTCTTCCTCCTTAGTTTTATCCACTTCTAGTTCTATTTGTTCTAGCACATGGGGAGAGTTTCCACTGAGATGAAAATATTTCTTCTGATAGCCTAGACCTGTAGTATCTTTATTTGTTTGCCCATAGTGTGCAATGGGTGATATGAGACCTTTGCCTCGTGTTCCTAGAGGTCCTTTTCCTATGTATCCCATTTTAGACATGAGTTCATGACCTAGTCCATATGACTTTGAAGGAATCTTGTTTGATTTGGAGTCACATTTTTTAACTGATTGGGATTCATCTTTGTACAGCCATGCAATCATAGCTTCTTCCTCTTTAAACTCTTTCTTGGACACTTTCTCTGTGACAAAACTTCCATTGTAGATAGCTTGAGGTTCTTTAGATGCTTATTTTGTCTGTTTTAAAGGTTGTCCATAATATTTAGGCAAGATCAGGAGAGATGTTAGAGATAGGACTAGTTCCATAATATATTCTCCCATGCATGTGTCCTTGATTTTGACTTCTTTGGCAATGTCTTCCATTTTGGATGTTGATGCTATATATGTTTGCTTAGTGAAAGATTCCCTATTATGTGGAACAAGTTTGTCAGCACTCTCTTTCAAGGCATTACAAGATGTAGATATGTCAGCTAGGATTATTACCTCTACTCCATCATAAGGAAATTTTACATATTGGTGGTATGTTGATGGAATATCTTGCATCTCATGTATCCAAGGCCTCCCTAGAAGAATGTTGTAAGCCAATGGAAGATCCAAAAATTGACAGGTGATATCTCTGATAATTGGCCTTGTTCTGATAGGTAGTACAATTGTTCCCTTGGAAGATCTTTCTTTCTCATAATATGCTTTTATGGTTATCTTCTTTTTATGATCAATAGCATCTTCTGATAATCCCAGTTGTGTGACCAATTTGTAGGAACAGATGTTTACACCAGCGCCTCCATCTATCAACACACGTTTGACATGAATGTTTTGGATTAAGACTTCAATGTGCAAGGTTTGATTATGTGGATGACTCAGTGAATTGTCATCTTCCTCTGAAAAGGAGATATACTAGGGTGATGTCAGATGACCAACTATAGTTTGAAACCTATCTATATCAAGATTGTCAGGAACATTGGAACCGAGCACAGTAATATCCAAAATGAGAAGGAGATATCCAAAGCAACTCAAACATGGATATTTTTGCATTGGTATGCTGGAGTTGTTAGACAATACTGTATGATGTGGGTCTGGTCTCTTTAGGATTTGATGATTTTGAGGCAGTCCTCTATTTAGAAGCAGATGAAAGATTGAAAGGCACCTTAGGGGCATTTGATGAACCTGAGTTTTGTCCTTGTAGATGTACATGTGCTTGTGATCGAGTTACTACATTTGTTGATTGATTATCTCTATCTTTTCTTACAATGGTGATGGCATTGCAATGTTTAGATAGGCATGGTTCAACCATATTTATGACAATATTTTTTTCCAGAGTAGGCTTAATTGACTTTAGCAGCCATGTTAGGCTTAGAAGATGAATCTCCTTGAGTATGCTTCAGAAATGGTTCTGTGAATTCTATATGATCATTGTTGTTTTTATGGTTGTCAATTACAATTTCTCCATCATCAATTTTGTCTTGTATGAGATGCTTCAAGTGCATGCAATTATTGGTTTTATGACCCTTGTTTCGATGGAAGTCACAGAAATTAGTCTCTTTCCACCATTTAGGTTTAACTTCAGGATCATATGGTTTTATCTTAGGTAATGTAATGATTTTTTTTGCCAATAGTGTTTTCATGGTAGATTCTAAGGACTCACCCAAAGGAGTGAACTCGCGCTTTGTTTTTGTAACCCATGGTTTATAGTCATTAGACTTTTTAGAAGATTCAGATGCCTTTTGTTCAGAATCTTTTATGGCTTGGGTGCCAATGGTGAGATTAAATGCTGGTACCTTTGACGAAGCACTGATGTGATCAACAACACCATCTATTACAACATTTTTGTTCTTGCTCCAGAATTTGACTTTATCTTTATTGTTGGAACTAGAATATGATTCATGCTTTTTGTCTTTGTTAAGCAATATATCTCCCTTACGAGCAAGTACATTTTCAATCTTTATGGCATTTTCTACCATTTTCTCAAAAGAAGTATGATTTTGCATTTGTAAATGATAATAGAGTTCCGGAATCAAATTGTTGATGAAGATCTTGAGTTTTTCAGTTTTCAGAATAGGTCGAGTGTAGAGAGAAAAATTCTCCCTCCATCATTTGAGGAAGGTCAAGAAGGGCTCTCCTGAGTCTTGCTTCAGATTGCAGATGTTGATCATGGTGACCAGGTGTTGGATATTGTAGGAGTATTATTGGTAGAATAGTTTAATTATCTCCTCAAAGGTTTTGATTGTTGGAGGCATTTTAGAGACCCAATGAATGTCTGCTCCTCCTAGAGATCATGGGAAAAGATGCATTAGGTAATTTGGTTCATGCATAAACTCCATGGATTGAGTACAAAATTCTCTGACATGATCTTGGGGGTCAGAGTATCCATCATATTTATCATACTTTGGTATCTCCACTCTTTTTGGGAATGGTGGCATGTACAAGTTTTTATCGAATAGGAAGGGGCATAGAGCCTCCATAGAGAATTCTTTAGGTTCCTTCTCTTTTTCCATCTTGTTGAGCTTAACTTGCATGGCATGCATTTGTTTCATCATGGCTGTGATGGGAGTTTCTTCCTCTTGTGTGATGATATCTTTGACATTAAAGTTCTGAGGAAGTTTGGCTCCTTGTTGAGCTAATTGTAAGAAATAGGCTTCTTTCTCTTCTTGCAAGAACTGTTTCATCATTCTTCGAAAGTCATCATCATTTCTATATCGCTCAATTTCATATGGTGTTGGTTCGGGATCTCCTCCATGATTAGAGTGATGACCTTGGGAACCTTGGTTTCCTCCTCCTTGAGACATCGTGTTGTTGTGAGGACTACCAGGGATTGTTTGATGTGGAGTTGATTGGTTACCTCTGTGGGTTGATTGAGGAGGATTAGAATAGCCTTTTTTCAGATATAGGTTACCTAGAGCATCTTCTTCATAACGAGTTGTATCGTAAGGTTGATTAATGGATTGAACAACATAACAAGACAAAGGTGAGAATTTTGGTTCTTCTCTAGGTTTCTTGTGTGAGGAAGCTCTAGTGTCCACCATTAACCTCGAGTGAATTTAAAAAGAAAGATTAAGACAAATGATGAATGACTTGATTTGAGAAAATTGAATGATGCAACCTTGTTAAGATTGAATTTGATAAAGGATTGATTGGACGTAAATGTAGGATATTGTGCCCTAGATGTATGAGTAGATGCCCAAAAGATAGCGGACACGAGCTTGTAACACTTAGCTATTTTTGAAGATTGATTCTGAAGATGATTTTGACACAAGATGAATGGGATTCAAATCAATAAATCAGAAGGTTGGATCGAACTAAAGAGACCACTTTTAGAGAATGTGTTGGGTTTTCTAGTTTTTTTTCTGCTCTATCCCTGACACAGTGAAGATTTTGACAGAATCTGATGATTGACTACAATGATTGAATTTCTGACAAATTTGAAGGTTTTGTGACAAGTTTGACTCAACTCTCATATGACATTCTCCAGGCTCGTACAAGTTAGGATAAGGTCACACACAACAATTAACAAAAACTCGTATGACACTTGCTACCAGTATTGAAATTTTCTTGGATTTTTTACAATAGTTGTACAACAAAGTACAAGCTTTCGTATGAGTTTCTAGGGGTTTTGATATGACAGTTTAAAAACTCATGTGAGTTTTGAATTCCCCAGACAACAACTAACACCAGAAAAGGATTTTTGTTCATATTTTGCAAGTTTTTCAAATTTGTTGGTTGATTTCGATGGTTGGGTTTGTTCATTTTTAAATGACCAATTAGATATTAGACACGCAAGACATCAATCAAGGGTGCAATCAATCATCTTCAAACAATGAGCAAGGGACAAAGCGACCTTGCACATGAACAAGAACAGTGACTTATGATTCTACTCCCGAAGAATTCTACTTGTGTATGTTCTCAAATATTTTGCAATCATGAACATAGTCCTAGAAAAATAAAAAGTTGGTTGCACTAGGGTTTGTAGTAATGGTCAACTCTGCAACTTTTGCAATCTCAAGAGGGTGAACTCCAATCCAGGCGCACCAGGGTTTTTAAACATTCCAAGAATTTAATCAATTAGAGATGCTGAGGAGATCTAATAGCCCAACAAGAAACTACACCCGTGGAGATTTCTTCCACAAGGACATTTATATAGCGGTTGTTGCTACCACAATAGAAATGACTATTAACGCTTGAGGTTCCTTCCACATGGTTGACCTAATAACCCTCTCTAATAAGGAGACTCACAAAAAGGACCACATGGGGACTTAGTTCAGATTCAAGGATTTGAATTTCTGATGTTGCCCAAAAAGGGAACAGAACATAATCCTCTAGCCTCTTCACTTCACCCAAATACAACAAACAGATTGATTGACCCGCTAAATTGAAACCACCTCACAAAGGTTCATATGTCAACAACAATGACTATCGACCTCTCTAAGTGGGTCCAAGAGAAAACTCACCGTCAAAGATGAGGACTAAACCAAGTAAGACCATGAGATGATAACAAATCCTCCCTACCTACAAGGGGATCTATCTTCGAGAAGAGATTCACATATAAAACAAGTGAATGAAGCCCACTCTCTCAAGAACTCCACGAATAGTGTTCATAGGGCCTAATTACTATGTGAAACAGATATGCAAGAAAGAAAATCTATGTTCTTTTTAGATCCAAAATGAACGTGTGATTTATGAAAGCAAGAGACACTCAAGCTAAACATGTGAGAGGTTCATTTTATTTCCCAAAATTGAAGTGTTATAGGGATGCAGTGAAATACCTCAAATCCCACGCAACGCGCTTAGTAGATTTTACCTTATTTTTTCTTTTGTTGAGCTTTCCCGTGAGTAAAGTGATCAGAAACAACAAGTATCAATGGTTAGGGTTAGCCCTCAACAAAAATATGAAATTGAAATCTTAAAGACTGTGTGAAATTCTGATATGAAAATTGAAACTCTAGTACCAAAACTCGTACAACAATACACTACTTCCCGTACGACAATCCAGACATGATACAACAATGGGTTAGTATGCAGATGATAATTTAGATCTCGTATGACAATGCACATACAACTAACATGACACTTCAAATTGTTGTCTATCGTATGACAGACATGGGGTCCTGATACGACAATCTATGGAATGTCATATGAAAATTGTATAGACAAAAAATTAAAAATTGCAGTTTTGAGAAAAAATGATAGAAAATTGAAGATTCAGAATGGAAACCCATTGCAGGGCCCCACAGTGGGCACCATAAATGTGTGTGAATTTTGTACCTAGTTCTAGACACAACACTTCAGTAAAACATTAGAGGTTAGAAAATCAAGAAATTTGCAAATAAGACAATATAGCTAACCAAGTGATTTACTGCCTTCTAGTAGGTATGAGTTTGATATTCTCAGATTATGACCGAAACCAGTGATAATGCAATACCTAAACGAAGGATTTAATGATGAAAGATGGATGAAGATGAATGTAATTTAATCTATATTTTTAGATTTTCTATGCAATATGGTGAAAAATTGTATGAAATTAATCTTAGATGAATTGAAATGAATGCAAATCTATTCTAACAATGCTATGAAAATGGATTGAAAACAATGAATTGCAAAAATCTCACAATCTCCTGTTCACAAGAGCTCGATTCTCTAGACAATTGAAAGCGCAGCTGAAAAGAGAAGGACCTTTTGTGAAGGGCTAAGCCTTGTTTATATAGAAATCCAAGATTTTTGAAAGCTCATGGAAAGCCAAAAATCTCTCCCTGATTAACTTAGATTGATTTTTGAGTTATCAAGAAATTAGAATTAGTTAACTCACAAAATCATGCAAAATTAGCTTTTTAACTCAAATCAGAAGTTTAGATCAACTTTTTAACTCGAAATGGATGTTGAGTTTTTAAGATAACAAATTGAATTGATTTACTGATTTAAAGTTTAACTTCTTTTCTGAATGTGCATGGATAATTATCAATTAATTTAATAATTCAAAAGAATTATTCTCAACTTAACTGATTTTTGAATTAAAACAACTGATTTATGGGTTAATCAATTATTTAATCAAACTTTATTCCAAAACTATATCATTAAATTTGACAACTGGATTTAATCAATTAAATAAGAATTTAATCAATTATTTGAAGTATTTTTTATTTATTGTCAAAATTAAATAATATTAATTAGGAATAAATAGAATTAAATCTAATTAAATGAGTAAGTGGTATAATTAAATTAATTAATCAAATATTAAACATATTTAATTAATTAACTTTAGGATAAATAGAACATATTTATCGCCAAATAATATTCAATTAGGAGATAATTAGGATAAATTAGGAATATTTAGGAAATATTCCCCGATGCAGAATTAAGATTAAATCAATTAGGTTTTCAATGATTTGATACATAGATGTGCCTTTGGTTAGGACATTTGTGTCGATTTTGATCGATTTGTCGATGTAGGAGGTCAATGGTCCTATAGCCCATTTTTGGGGTATTACAACCCTAACCAGATCCACCTTGCAGAGATCACATGCAGAAGCAACAACACACAAAAGTGAGGGAGAGAGAATGCAGACACTTTCATATATTATCTTCAATTGATTCATACATGTCAGGCTGTAAGGCCTTCCCAATTTAGGCCATATATTACAATCAAGTACAAAAGTCCTCCAACATGTGAGGATCTACCAATAATCTCTAATTTCCTATCTTTTATCTTCTATCCCAAAAATTGACTCCCAAAACTCTAACCAAACAACTACATTTATACAAGAGGCTACTGAATCAAGTCAGGCTTCAGATCCACCATCAACAGAAGGAACAACCAGATCTAGGCCCACATGCTTCCCAATGATAGATACCAGCATTAAATTTGTGACCAAATATAAATGCAAGAGTCAGCCTCAATAGAAATCCAAAATAAACAACTTGGTAAGCAATAATAATCGAGTGCCAAAGAGATAACTGACCATCACTGGTAAGCAAAGGAAACTGAGAAACACTGAACCAACTTGGTCAAAGAAGGAACCGAGCAACACAGAAAACTTCAAACATCTTTTTGGTGACACAGGATTGCCAAGGACCTAAGATGCTCCTACATCAGACACCCGGGGTTATTTAAAAATGATTCTCTGAATCATGAAGTAGGTACGATCCAAGATGCATCCAACTTAGATTGTGAAATCCATGCACTATCTTCAATCGGTCTATTCTTCCACTTTACTAGATATTCCATATATTATTTTCCTCTTGTACTTTTACCAATTCTTTGCTCCAAAATATGCTCAACTTCTTATATCTATTTCTTAGGATAATCATTTGGTACTGTCATTTCTTCATCCAACTCATGATACTCATATAAATCAGCAATATTGAAAATAGGTGATATATCCATGTCATTAGGTAACTCAATCTTATATGTATTTCCACTATCAAATTTCTTCAGTATCTTGCAAGGTCCAAACTTCTTCATTTTCAGCTCCCCATATGTTCCAACAGGAAATCTACCTTTCTTCAAATGAACCAGTACTTCATCATCGACTACAAAAGTCTTATGTCTTCTTGATCTATTAGCTATGTCTTTGTATTTCTGATTACTTTTCTCCAACTTATATTTCACATCTTCATGCAATGTCTTCATGTACTCAACAAACTTTACTCCTTCAACACTTCTCTTTATTTCATCAGCAATATCCCTCAAATCAGATATACCTCTCAGTTGTATGCCATTTACAATCTCAAAAGGTGTTTTTCCAATACTCCTATTCACTGAATTATTATATGCAAACTATGCTTGTGCCAACACAAAATCCCAATTGCTTGGTGTGTATCCAATTAAGCATCTCAAAAGATTTCCCAAACTTTTGTTTACAGTTTTTGTTTGTCCATCAGTCTGTGGGTGAAATGTAGAACTATATTTCAACTCGGTGCCAAACTTTCTCCAAAGGGTCTTCCAAAAGCATCCAACAAATTTACTGTCTTGGTCAAAGATAATACTCCTCGGTAATCCATGCAATCTAACAATTTTGTTAAAAAAAGACCTGTTATATGTACTGCATCTGATGTCTTTCTACAAGGTATAAAATGTGTCATTTTAGAAAATCTATCCACAACAACAAATATGGAATCAATGTTACCTCTTACTATCTTTGGTAAGCCAAAAACAAAATCCATACTGATATCAATCCAAGGTTTCTCGGGAACATAAATCGGTGTATACAATCTAGTATTTGGACTTACTCCTTTTGCAACTTGAAAAATTCCACAACTTTTAAAAAAATTTGAACATCTTTATACAACTGTGGCCAAAATTATTTCTCCTTAAGAAAATTTAATATTTTGTCAACACCAAAATGTCCAACCAAACCACTACTATTTTTCTCTTTTATCAAATTAGTTCTCATTACTCCTCTCTATATACACAACTGAATACCTTTAAACAACATACAGGTTGTTGAATAAAACATTCTTCCCATTTAGTACTCGGTTGATCTTGAATAGTTGCTCTGCACTTTCTCCACGGCTCTTAAAAATTAGGATCAAATTCATAAGAATCTCTGATGTCATCAAAGCCAAGAACTTCAATTTTCATCTCGGTCATTAAAGATCTCCTTCTACTCAATGCATCAATAACTTGATTAGTGACTCCACTCTTATGCTTTGTCATAAATGTATAACTCTGCAAATACCCAACCCATTTCATATGTCTCTGATTCAACTTATTCTAACTACCCAAATACTGTAAAGCCTTATGATCGGTATACAATGCAAATTCACTCAGTATCAAATAATGTCTCCATTTCTTCAGTGCTTGAGCAAAAGCATAAAATTCTTGATCATACACAGAATATTTCCTTTTTGCATCATTCAACTTTTCACTAAAGAAAGCAACAAATTTACCTTCTTGACTCAATATAGCTCCTATTGTACTTCCACTTGCATCACATTCCACTTAAATACCTTATTGAAATTAGGTAATGCCAAAATAGGCAATTCAAAAACCTTCTTCTTTAGAGTCTAAAAACTTTTATCAGCTCCATGTGTCCACTTGAATTCTCTTTTATCTCCTCTCATAGTCTCAGTCATAGCATTACAAATTGAACTGAAATTCCTAATGAACTTTCAGTAAAAACTTGCCAAACCATGAAATGATCTTACCTCAGTAGCATTCTCAGGTGTAGGCCAATTCAAAATAGCTTCAACCTTTTCAGGATCCATTTTCAAACCACCAGCTGAAATCACAAATCCCAAATACATAATCTCCTCTTTCATGAATGAACACTTTTTCAGATTTATCAACAACTTTTCTTCTTTCAACCTCTGCAATACTTTTTCAACATGTAACAAATGTTCTTCTCTGCTCTTACTGAATATCATAATATCATCAATATATACAATCATAAATTTATCCAAGAATTTCTTCAAAACTTCGTTCATCAACCTCATAAAAGTACTCAGTGCATTAGTTAAACCAAAAGGCATAACCAACCACTCATACAAAAGTTATTTTGTCTTGAAAGTAGTCTTCCACTCATCACCTTCTCTAATTATGATTTTATGATACCCACTTTTCAAATCAATTTTGGTAAAATAATTTTCTCCAGTCAAACTATCCATTATGTCATCCATTCTCAGTATAGGAAACCTATATTTCACTGTTATCTTGTTGATTTCTCTAGAATCAATACACATTCACCATTCTCCATTCTTCCTAGGTGCCAATACAACAGGTACTGCATAAGGACTCAAACTTTCTCTAATCAAACCTTTCTCCAACAATTCTTGAATCTGTCGGTTCAATTCCTGATTCTCGGTACGTGTCAACCGATGTGGTGCCTTATTCGGTAAACTAGCTCTAGGGATTAGATCCATGCAATGATCAATACTTCTCTTTAATGGCAAACCATCAGGTATATTATCAGAAATGATCTCACTGTACTCGGTGATTAATTTATCGATCTCCTTAGGTATACTATCCTCTGTTTTCTTACTTAGTTTGTTAGGAATCACAACAAAACATACATCATTCTTCTTCAAATCCTTAACAAACTTTCTTCCTTCCATGAAGAAAACTTTCATAGATGTGCAAACATTACTAACAGGTTCTTCCATCAAAGGTAACAAGATTTGTCTTCTCCCATCAGCCCAAATAGTATATTTATGCAATCTCCCATCATATATAGCATGTCTATCATATTGCCAAGGTCTACCCAACAAAATATGACAACAATCCATAGGCATGATATCACATAACACCTTATCATAGTACTTTCCAATTTTCAAATTCACATAACATTGTTCACTTACCAAGAGTGTATGCTCATCGTTGACCATGAAATCTAATAGGGCTTCAGATGTTCTAACCTTTTCAACTGCAACTTTGTGACCATTTCCTCAGATGTCAGATTCTTCAAGCTACCACTATCAATGATTACCTTCCAAACTTCATCAAAGACTCTACATCTAGTCTTGAACAAGCTTTTCCTTACCGAAACTTCCTTATTACTTTCACTCCAAAGTGCTCTCCTTACCATCAAGTTATTTTCCTTCTCAGGTTCATTCAGTGACTCTTCTTGCACCAAAGCATTTCTAATGTTACCAACCTTCTTACTTGCTTGTGTACACTCAAATGATCTATGTCCTTCTTCTCCACAATTGTAACAAGTTCCTCGAAAACCACCTCGGTAGTTACTACCTCTGCCTCTAGATGAACTTTCGCCTTTCCACTCGGGCTTGCCTTTATCTAGGGTTGTCTTTTCAGGTTCAG
Source organism: Chamaecyparis obtusa (assembly GCA_027943335.1). Taxonomy (NCBI): domain Eukaryota; kingdom Viridiplantae; phylum Streptophyta; class Pinopsida; order Cupressales; family Cupressaceae; genus Chamaecyparis; species Chamaecyparis obtusa. The sequence continues at coordinate 445,426 of BSBK01001070.1, read as the reverse complement.
ATCTATTGTTTTCACCATAAGATCTACCTCTTCCTCTAGGGAATCTACCACATCTATCTCTCTGTCTTTGCTTATGTCTCTTGTTCAATTTATCCTCAGCCTTCAATGCAAATTGATAAGCCTCTTCAATGTTCTCTAATTTGACCAAATTGATTTCTTCTTAGATGGAAACTCTCAAACCATTCAGGTATCTAGCAATTCTTTCCACATCATCTCCAAATCTGATATCTAATCTATAGAATTCCTCAGTATATTCTTTTACTGAGCTATCTTTCTGCCTCAAACTTTGCATTCGCCTAACTAGGTTAATCTGATAATCACAAGGTAAGAACTTTCCTTTCAATTTATTTACCATTTTATTCCATACCTTGATTTTGTCTTTACCTTTCCTCTTTATGTCCAATGGCAGATGTTCCCACCACAAGGATGCATGACTCTTCAACTTTGTGCTTGCAATTTTCACCTTCTTTTCTTCAGGTACATTTTCATATTCAAAGTACTTTTCCATCTCGGTGATCTAGTCCACCAATTCATCAAAAACCAATTTTCCACTATACTTAGGAGGATTAAAGTGTGGAGTAGATTTCAGATTTGTCAAAGCCTTCAACAATCTTTCCTCACCTTGATCCATCACCAGTTCAGGTTCTACATCACCTTGTTCTTCCTTAATTTCATCATCACTAACATCTTCAAGATGTCTTCCTCTTCTGTGGGTTGTTTCAATAGCTTCTAATATAGCAGCAAGTTGTCTCAACATGTTTTCCAATCCTGGATCCGCATCTCACCTCCCACGAACCATCTTGAAACCCTCTGTAATTGCAGGTCATATCACAATCTGCTACCCCACAACAAATCAACTAGGGTTTGACAAGAAGGAACCCTAAAAACCTAGATTCACAAACCTAGATCTAGATCTCACCTCAGCTTTGATACCACCTGACCCAAGGGAGGATGGGGAGAGGGACCAAAGGCACACCCTAACCAGATCCACCTTCAGAGATCACACGCGGAAGAAACAACATACAAAAGTGAGAGAGAGAATGCAGACACTTTCATATATTATCTTCAATTGATTCATACATGTCGGGCTATAAGGCCTTCCCAGTTTACGCCAAATATTACAATCAAATACAAAAGTCCTCCAACATGCGAGGATCTGCCAATAATCTCTAATTTCCTATCTTCTATCTTCTATCCCAAAAATTGACTCCCAAAACTCTAACCAAACAACTACATTTATACAAGAGGCTAACAAATTAAGTTGGCCTTCAGATCCACCATCAATGAAAGGAATGACCATATCTAGGTCCACACGCTTCCCAATGATAGATACCAGCATTAAATCTATGACCAAATATAAATGCAAGAGTCAGCCTCAACAGAAATCCAAAATAAACAACTCGATAAGAAAGGATAACCAAGAGCCAGACAAGCATCACCGAGTGCCAGGGAAATAACTGAGCGCTAGAGAGATAATCGGCCAACACTGGTAAGCAAAGGAAACTGAGCAACACCGAACCAACTTAGTCAAAGAAGGAACCGAGCAACACAGAAAACTTCAAACATTTTTTTGGTGACATAGGATTGCCAAGGACCTGAGATGCTCCTGCACACACACACATACACACACACACACACACACACACACACACACACACACACACACACACATATATATATGTCGACCTAGCCACAAAACATGTCATCTTAAGTTACGAAAGATATTACAATATAGTTTAACACTCTAGCACAAAACTTAAAAGATAGGTCATACATATAAAAACTTCATGCCATGTTACCATAGGAATCAAAGATAGGTCACACATAAGATAAGAACGTTACACACTGTAATCTCCAGAAGATAAGTATAGTTTGGGGTTGATGGGAATACCACAACCAAGAACATGTCTTGCTCTACAAAAAAATCTGAACCAATCGATGGATAGAACAATATGAGACCTATTAAAAAACTAGATACAATTTTCATACCAAAATCTTTTGATGTACGACATGAAAATCCAAGTAGTAGGGATACCCGAAAGAACTTTGAAACATAGAAGCCTTAATTTATATCCATCAAAATTTCATACTTTTGCATTCATCAAATACCATGGATGTACCAAATAGATATATTTTTCATAGCTAAAACATTGACATCTATCCACATGATCTATTATCAAAATAATTTGCATAAAATAGATCTAATATGCATAATACCGAAGCACATACCAACTGACAACCAACTAGTAGAACTGGTACAATGGTTTTCACATCAATGACAATAATGCCAACATCTCAATAACACTCTCAACATGAGCCTCAATAGCTTATGAGTGGCCCACCACGCTATGTACTCTGGTGATATCCCTATGTCTTTCACATCTGGTTGTAGTACCCATGGCACTAGATCCATGGTTAAGAATTATCTTACCTGTATCCCTTAGATGTCTATGTACTATCTGTATGCTCCCACCTCCAGAGTAACATGTATATGTATAATGTCTTCCCTCACTATCTTTTACTACCTCCCAAATTGTCTCATCACCTTTCTCGGTCGATATTTGTTAATAATATGGATAGTACGACCTAATAACCAACAATCTATCTTTACATAAGGAAAATATTGTGTATCCTCTACACCTCAATCCTCACATATACTGTATGACCTCCATGTGAAGTCTGTCAAGTCTGTCATCTCATCTAAGATCTTCCTCCAAAACCCTAATGCACCACACATGTGTAGTGAAGTGACCAGGTCAATATATGAATGCATAGGGATCCTCTAGTGTATGTCTCTCTTACCAATCAATCAAAATACTACGATATGCTCTTAGGCCCATATGTGTAGTAACATAACTCATGTCCCTAGGTTCTTGTACCCTCGGTACCCACAAGTGTATATCATGGTACAACATTCCTAACATCACATTCCCCCAATAGTAGGTAATCACATCCTCCACCATACAATATAGTGATCTCTCATGGAGCTCATAGAAAATCAATGTTCTCCTAGGTCACGCATTAGTTATCCTCTAATCAACCTTGCTAGGTACAACTCTAGTCATAGAAATCCATGTGCGAGATCCACTACGAGTCTTCATCTCATATGTGTCCTATCCATCGGTAGTCTTCATGCAGATCAGCCAAACATCCTCCACATATAATAGTCTAGATCCTCCAACTAGTATTCTAGAATCACTCCTTGAATAGGGATCCATGGGATCCTCTATATATCCTCCAATGTAATGGTCACCTCCCTATTAGTACAGATGAAAATGGGAGATCTCACTGTGTCATCTCTCTAATAATGTCATGATCATACTATTGTGAGCATAAATGTGTGGCCACTTGTGTACCCACTCAAGCCCCACTACTTCTACTAATCCTAGATCATCCTTCATCAACTCATCTCAGAGAGCTATAGTGTTTGGATAGTGCTCCTTTGACCCAAAAGGTGGTACAACCTCCTACATCCACCAAACCATGTGTGAAACCTTATTATCATATATTACCTTAGCCATTTAACTCATTCCCCTATTCCACAACCGTCAAGGGCACCATACCTCATTTTATATTTATTTATTTTAAGCCCCAAGGAGCTCATCGCCCCCACAAATCTCTCCAAACCCTTACAACTACTCCTAGCTCCTCTTTAGTGGAAGCATTGATCCCTAGTTGGAGGTGTCGAATGGTAGCATCCATAAACATAGACATTAAGTCTCTTGTCCCTTGCCACATTGTCCATTTTCGCATTGCAAAGGTGTCGATCACACGATCAATGCCTATGCAGGTGCTTATTCCCTATTTTGCATGTTTGAAGACACTAATCCCCTAATCAAGGTCTGTGTAGGCATTAATCACCTGTGAAGATGCTAATTTGTAGGGTAGAGACGTCACATTGGTGATTGACATCTCTACCCTGCCAACTTTTACCCCTACATAGTATGCCATAAATGCAAATTAAAAGCTAATCTACAAAACCATGAGCTAGGATAGGGTAAGTTCATCATATCCTCATTCTCCACCGACCTTTGAAATTGCTTCACACGCTCGCCTAGCTAACCATGAACTATAATGTTGCTCATCTCCTCACTCCAAAGCTCCTTCTCAATTTCAAATCAGGGTGCACAAATAACCCTTGTAGGCCCTTCATATCCTACTTATACCCCCTTCTTTTGCTCCCTAGGCTCTATGACTTTCTTCTTCCCTCCTTCCTTGTTTGTTGATCATGCTATCCATGCCTACATCTTCCCATTGCCTTGCCTTCCCTCAAAATTTTCCTTCATTTTCAAGAAATTGCCCCAATTTTTCATTTTTGTGACAATTTCTCAAGGGGGGCATACCATTTAGACTATTATTGCTTCATTATGACCCAACTTACCTTCACCTTTATATCTTAGAGCACCTTCTTCTCTTCTTTGACGCGATGTCATTTCAAACACTGCATCAAAGAGAGGCAAAATGTAGACGCCTAAAATCATTATGAATTTATCAATCCATATTAGACAATTATCCTTCCCAATCTTATAATTAATTAATTATTATTCTTTCATTAATATAATTAACTTATATAATTAATTGTATCATACCCTTTTCCTAATGTCTTAGTTAATTCAAATTAATTAAATAGAGCCTCTATCCTTGTCTTGAAGTTTAATTAATTATAATTAATTAAACAACTCACAATCTAATACCTTTATTCCCTTCTAAATCGTACCCACCAATTAATCCTTGATTAATTAGATTAATACCCTAATTCCTAATTTCATTAACACTTCTGAGTATTGCAAAATAAGAGCATCCTCTCCATTCATTTCATCCACTTCCATTGCATTATTATCATGCTAGTTTGAGATTAAAGTTTATTTATTATCATAGTGCTATTATCTTGTTACATTGCATTTAGGAATCCATTGTTATCATAATCTCATTTCCATTAGCTTGCATATATCACATAGAATCCCATTTAGAATCCATTGTCATCTTAGAATCCATCTTAGCCTTTATAATCCCCTAGAATACATGAGCTAAACCTCATTGTTGTGTTGAAAAGAGAGCATCTTGCATAGAAGATCAAAAGAGGAAATCAAATAGAGATGTGTGCCTCCATTTTGGCTCAAAGGGATGTATGAGGTAGTATGCTTGAATTTTCGTTAGTTTGTATTTCCTTGCATTATTAATTAGCATATTTCCTTCATATACACTTTTATAAGAAATGGGAAAAAAGTGAATGAAATTCTCTAACGCTATTTGTCGTAAATTGCATCCATTGGATGCATCAGCAATCGAGCTTGTCCGCCCGAAAGATAATATTTTTGATTGATAATATAAATCGAAAACGCTTAGTAGGATTAGAAAATAAATGAAAAATAATGGTAACGATGAGCTGTTAATGGAAAGAGGGGTCCGGAGAGGAGTTGATGATGGATGATAGGACCTCCCTTCTCGCGGACTAGGGCCCCTCTCCCCCGTCTTTTATTGAGTCGGTCCAGTTGTCATTTTCTGTACATCAACCACCACGTTGTTGTGCGACACGTGTCCACTAGTTATTGACAAGCAGCGTATCTATAAATTGAGGAAAGAGGGGAGGGTTATAGATATGCAAGGCGGGTGGCCGGTGGCAATGGCCGGGGCGCTGGCGGCAGCTATTTCAGATGTGGCAGCGGTGCCTGAGGCGGCTAATTCAGCTTTTGAAGCTGTAAGAGCTATTGCAGCTCTCTAGGCTGTGCGGAGAGGTTGTAGCTATGGCCTCTCGGCTGTCCAGAGAGATGGTCGCTGTTCTGTTTCTGATATCCTACTTGGATGGTTGTTTGGGCTATCTAAAAGTCATGACATATACAAGGAGAGACATTTAAATTATCTCCTTGGTATTCCATGCTTTTTAGTTCGCTGCTCAGATGTGTCTCTAAGGAAGGCTATCAGAACGAGTTTGCTACTTTTATGTCGTATAGAAAGTAGTTGCATACGCTGGTAGTTTGGCACTCGGTTGTCATAAAAATTTATTCGTGACAAATTAAATATATTAGTTATAAATCAAAATCAACTGTTTTTGAGTATTTCATCTCATAGCCATTCTGTTTAATCCATATTAATTTAATTGTGCTCAGAGGACAACGGCCTTTTCTCCTACACAACATCGTTCTGTCTCTGCTATCCTGGTGTTGCGAGGAGGTTTGAGCTTCCAATGTTTTCATAATGGACATGCGAAATTCTTCTTTCCGTAATCATTTTTAAATGATATGTAGTGTATCCCTCGGCTTTTCAGCCTACTACAGTCTAGAGGCCGAGGCCTTGTTCCAGACGACATGCTCCTTCGAGATCCATTCCTAATCCTATTCCTGATTTTGTACAGATTAGATACCTTATATGTGATATCTACTTATAATAGTTGCGTTGGCTGTTTTGCAGTGAATGCGTGTAAATACCGGATAAGGTTTATATACATGAGTTCATAAATTTTGACTAGTAGTGACATGTATAATCCTAGCAATTACGAAGTTGTATACAGAAAATGGGTTGGCCGCCTTCATGTATGGTTAAATGGGCCCCTTTTGATGGAGCGCTCTGCTAGAAATTAGTTGTTGTTGAATCCGAATAATGGGTTGTCCCTTGATGTAACGTTAAACGGATTATCCTCCCTTGATGTAAAGTAAAATGGGCCCTTTTGATGAGGAGTTCTCAACTTGGATGTACCGTAAAATGGGTTCTCCTCCTTGATGTAAACATAAAATGAGGTATCAGATAAATGAAAAAACGGAAGCTTCACATTAAACGGTAATAGAAAGAGACTGGTTTTTACTTAGAGGAGGATTCAATGTATTGTTGAGCTAAGAAACAAGAATATGTGGTACTACTTGACTCTGTCAGGATTCAACCGGCGAGCAAGAGGAGCGGGTTTATTGATTATGAAAAGAGATAACGCTGAACCCAACTCACTTGACTTTAATGGAAGTAGGTTTGTTGATTATGAAAATGTGGGTACCACTGGGACCAAACACATGACATTTGGCAGAATTCACATGTCTATGGACGGTTTAGAATAACGTCTCTGTCTTGTTAACTTCAAATGCCGTGTGAGAGAAGATGCTTCCCAAAGTTTTTTTTGTCGTATGTCTTGATTTTTTCCTTGACAGTGTCCAGTTGATATACGTCTGCTGTGTGAGGGGCCCTTGGGAGGTTGAAACCAACTTGACATCTTGTACCGATGCATATGCTTTACAGCTGTATTAACATGACATCTGAGGGGCCCTTGGGAGGTTGAAACCAACTTGACATCTTGTACTGATGCATATGCTTTACAGCTGTATTAACGTGACATCTTATTCTTGTGCAAATGCTTTACAGCTATATTGACATGCAAGTGTGATTGAACACTAAAATATTTTAAACTAGAAAGGACGGAAAGATGGATTTTAAACTACAAGACTGGCAAAGAACAAATAGATCAATTTTGTTACCAAAAATAGAGTCCGGAAATTGTAACTAACTTGTGTACCCAGTTCCATTTTATTTTGGAGGGACTATGGCAACTTGGTCACGAGCCTCACCTATGCTTAGACAATTTGGAGAACTATATTTAAATACTCCCCCTTCCATTACGTTTTGATGGATCTCCATATGTGTTGCCTGTATGGCTCACTAGGAAGATGACTGAGAAGATGTAGTTTGGGTGTTTGGATGCCAAAATTGGAATGTGCATTGAACTGAAGAGAAATAATGCTCAGAAAACTCAAATGTCCTACCAAAGATAGGTTTCCTTCTACTGAGAGGGCGCTTCAGTCAAATCCAAGTTCATATTCTAATCAATGTTGATGAAGAATCGGCTGTTGTTTTTCACCCTCGTTTTGCCTAATACATTCAAACAGCTAGACTAACAATGATGGGGTATCTGCATATTTGGCATCCTCAGTTTGAATGGGCTTGCATATTTGGCATATTTTCTAAAGGCCTGCAATTTTGTCAAAGGTTTGCAATTTAGGGAGGGTCAAAGAGCAGAAACCCTTCATAAAAAAAATGCATACATTGGTGAAATAAAAACTACGCCCAGTCATGAAACTGCGAACGGTTCCTCTCATGTTAGGGGCCACAGCGTGGAATCCTGCTTCCACCAATACTTTCATCTGGTGCCACCAATAATGTCATAGGTCGGGAACGCCGTGTGTGAGAAGGAAAACGAAATGAACGACAAAATTATATATCGGATGCCAAATTTTCATTTTGAGCAAGCGGACCCGACGAGAAATAAAAAATGGGTATTTGAAAAGTGGAATTAGAATGAGAATTGATAATTCCACCTTTTCAAATGGAAGATGAAATGCCCATTTTGTGGGCAAAATTGGAATTTCGAAATTCCAATTCCTGCTTCTTAAGATGGCCACAAACATAGAATAGAATATGCCGAAAATGCTATTTCGGAATATGGGTCCATATTCCATGTACCAAACGGGCCCTAAGTGTTTCCCCTTTGTACGGTTAATTATTTTTGTGGCTGCATAGCCGCTGCCCTCCATACCCTAATCAAAACCTCTCACTTTGGTTGTGGAGGACATAAATACTCATTCAAATGCCAACTATTTAGGCAGGGACATTTTTGTTGCATACAGTGGATGGGATAAACAGTTTGAAATTTAAACTTGTGCTGGAGTTAATGATCAGGAGTAACAATTGTTGGCAGATTGATGATTTAGATGACATTGATGATGATTGAGAAGGGTATGGTTGTCATTGTTGGCAACCATTTGGCAAACCACTACATTAGTAAGATTGTTTCTGACAAGTATGTGAAGTTACACCAACCGGTATATAGTAAGGCAATCGGTGAACAAGATAACAGGTGAAGGTCAAATAGGTAAAGAGAGCAGATTGATAAAGGACGACAAGTCTAGACATCGGTACATTGGAAGGTGTAAAGACAATTGGTGAACTATGATTTGTGATTGCAACTCTTAGGTCACACTGGTACAGACAATAGTGAACATACCATCAATCGATCAATGCTGTGAACAAGTAAAATATAAGGGTTATTGAACAATTTTTTTTAACTGGTTAAATCAGCTACATTGGTGGAAGATTTAGTGAATCTGACAAACATGAAAAATATAGTACATTGTTCGAGGAATGACCAATTCTAGGGAATTGTGTACAAATTTATGCATGTTTCCAAGGTATGTTTTGGCAAATAAGAATAAAGAAATATTTTATAGGGAATAACAACTTGAATTATGATTTGGCCAATGCGATAAGGATTTTATATTTTTGTGAGTTAGTTGCAATTGGAAAAGGAAGTTTGGAGGAAAATGGATACCTTAATTAGGTTTTATATTTTACGGTGAAGATAGTACATGAAGACATAGTTGTTTGAAAAACTCGATGGGAGAAGGAAACAATTGTTGTTGTTGAAAAGTTGATGAAGTGTTAAGCTGCGATTACAGAGCTATTTGTAGAGAAGGTATAAGATTGGATACAAAATAAAGACATAACATCAAGGATCTGATCAACATTACAGAGTGCATATCACAGGTCTATTTCTCTTTTTGCATTCCTAATAGTTTCAACAAGTTTGTATAAATCCCTTAACAAGGTAGTTTTTAGCAGGACTTTAATGTAAATCCCTTAATAGGGTGAACATTGTAATAGTGGGATTAAATCCTCTAACAAGGTAGTCTACAATAGGATTGTTGATACTTCTAACAAGGTATCAGTCACTCCCAACAGGGTGAGTCACCTAGAAAGTGACAAATTGTAAGCTCCTAATAAAGCACTCTTTTCTACTACAGTGAAAGGATTAGGGTGACATCTCCACCATCATTTTTCCCTCTAACCAAGGGTTTCAACAATAAAAATGAGTGTGTTATGTGTGTGCGTGTATTGTCATTTGGTTTATTGCACTTTTACATTATAGTTTGAGTTATATGCTTCATAGTTTGGAAGTTACTTTTGTTGCTATTTAAAGGTATCGGTAAAAGTTTGAAAGTTTTAATAGCACTGATTCACCTCCCCCTTTCAGTACCTATTGTTTCCAACAATTGGTATTAGAGCATTGACTCTCTAGAGGAAGAGTTTGACAACTTAGGGAGTAGATCCGAGGAGATGGAAAGCTATAGGTCTGAGAGACAGTTGGTGGCAGTTGACAAGATGATTGAAGAGTTAAAGAACAAGCTAAGGACCTCATTGGCAAAAATAAAAGAATTGTCTAAACAATTGAGAGAAATTCTGGACAACATTGATGAACTATCTGAAGGAAATGTTAACTATGAGGAAGCTGACACAACAATATCAAATATGATGGAAAAGAACAAGATTCTGACTGAAGAAGTAACCAAGATGAAAAGAGAACAAGAAAGTCAAGCCATAAGGATGTGTGAAGTGCTTGAAGGCATGAGAGTTGTTGAAGATGCAAAAAAGACTACTGAAATTGCAAAAAAGAGTATTGAAGATCTGATCAGAGAAAAGGATGCTATACTTCAGAGGTTGACACATGAGAACCATGCACTGAATGAACAACTCAGTAACACCAATGATGAAAACATACAAATGAGCACTGAAAATGAAAGACTGAGGCAAGAAAATGAACATCTGAAGAAGGACTTGAATATTGAAAGATATACAAATGAAAAACTCAAGAAATATGAACAAAGCATGCAAAAAATTGATGAATAATTGAAGAATCAAATGTGACATAAAGATACTTCTGGAATAGGATATAATGGTGACAACAAATTTGAAAAAGGAGAATCATCCAAGTCTGGTGCTGAGCAACAATCATAGATTCCTAAAGTTTATACTAGTCCACAAGGTGAGAATCCTACTAAGCCCACTTGCTACAGTTGTGGAAAGTCTGGACACATTGCTAATTTATGTGGGAGCAAACCGGTGAATGTTCCAAGAACTACTCATTTTGATGGTTATTGTTACAATTGCAATAAGTATGGTCATTAAGCTTATGAGTGCAAATCAAGACCCAGTAGTAGATCAATTGAAGGAAGTTTCAATGGCTAATGTTACACATGCAACAAATTTGGACACAAGGGAGAACATTAGAGATCAACAGTACCATCACCAAGACTACCTAACAAATCGGTGAATGTTTTAAGAAGAGAAAGAAACATGAATGTCACATGAACTATTTGTAGGAACAATGAACACATGGCTTTTAATTGTCGATTAATGAACCCTAGAGGTAATGAATGACATTTTCTTCAAGTATGAGGTAATATGCATTAGTTTGTATTTCCTAGCATTATTAATTAGCATATTTCATTCATTACGTCGTAGGCGTTCCCTATTTGAAAGAGGCCAAGCTGATTTTTTCATCCGATGGTTAAAACACCTGCAGACACAAATGACTACCATTGAAATGATCCTGTTGTTCGTCATTTTCACGGAGTATTTTAGGTGAACGCAGAATGACGTAAAGATGGAGCGGTCAATGCCAGTATCCTTCTTTGTCTTGTACAGTTGAAAGACCAGTAAAGGAAATCGAATCTATGCTTTTAAGATCTTTTCTTTTTCTTTGAGTCATTGTAGTTTTAGGCGTATAGATCGAAGCAAAGATTTTTTTTTCCTGTTCTTTTCTTTTTATCTATATTTTTCATTGTGTTGCCAAATGCATTTGTGATTTTGTTTGAAGAAAAGAAGTAATAATCATCATTAGGGTAGGGTTTTGGATTACGTGATTTCAGACGAGGATAGCTCAGTGGGTATGGACGACAGGAGTAGGAGTATTTTGGCTCTAAGATCTCTTGTAGGGCCTATAAGGGTTTCACTATACTCCCTATCACAAATCGATTCTCTGCTTATCCACGGTAATTATTGCATTTCAACAAACCACATTTCTATTGGGTATTTTGTTAAATAATTTTTATCTTTATCTGATTTGTCCACAACTATTCACCAGGTTCCATCTATTAGATTTTTGGGAGAAAGCAACGTAGCAGGCAAGGCCACGGAAACTATATCTGTTCTCAAAACTGTAAACATTGCTCCTTGTTTCATTAATTCAGCCTTGATATTCGATGTTAACCGGTCTTGTATTGCAGTGTTAAGGATAATCAAATTCTTTGTTTGTCAAAAAAATAATATATCTCTTTCAGTTTGTGGTATGGATTATAGTGAAACCCTTGCAGGCCCTACAGGTCTGTGTGAAATATCAAACTTGGGCACCATAGACACTTTTCCAGCCTATTTTGTCACCGAGCCATCCAAAGAGTAGTTGTTCCACCAGAGTTCCGCATAGGGCCACTATTAACCGCTGCAACTACATTGGAAGGCAATGATCCTGGTTTGCCTATTGCTAGATCATAATAGTACAGCCAGCCGGGAAGTTTTAGTTACCCTGCCTCTTACAGAACAGAGACATTCAAGGTTCCCATCTCCACTTGGGTGCAGGTTCAAGCCACGCTAAATGTGAGTGAATAGAGAGAACCCTTCTGGACTTCCACTCTCTGGCTCAGCTACGCCTCTTTCCCTAGCCTTGCAGTGCGTGCTCCCTGAGGGACAATGAGCAACATGTCTCCTTGTTTATACCCAGATAGGATATATTCCACAGACCCTCTGATCTTCCACAAGGGCAAAGATTTCAAACCTATGATCTCTGTTCCACTCATCAACAACCCTGTCCAAAGTACAACATTTATCAGTGACATTATAATGTCTATCAATGCAAATTAGAAAATTATAGTAGATTTTCAAGAGAAGAAGAAATGGGTGTATAAGATTGCTTACCATTTTTAATTGGGGTTGCTCAACTGAAGCAGCAGAGGAATAAGAGAAAATGAAATACAGAGAAGGGGAGCTTGAACATCTTGAATTAGAGAAGAATCCGATTGGATTTGTGGGATTGTTGTGTTCTTTTGAGCACAGAGAAGTTGTTGCCAAGGAAGAATTGTCTCCTAAAAATTCATATTATGGGTTACTACTTTGTCATTACAGAACAGGTTTGACACTACACGTACGTGTCAATTTTTACAAGAGGCCATCCCTACATGTCAAATAAGTTAATTCTTTTGCCACATTGACAGAACCCAGAACCTTCTTGTTAACTAGCAGAAATATACTAGTTGTCCCATTTAATTCTTTACTAGCATAGTCAACATACAATCTTTTTTCACCAAATTTATGTTTTTGATTGACTCGAATTTCTGTATTGTTTGTTTCTTGAATAGGAATTTTAGATGATAGAAATTGTGTAGCTCTTTGTTTTGTTTGAATTTTAGAATTGAAAATGTTATTGGCAATTAGTTTCATTAACATCTGATGACACTACAAAAGATAAAAGAAATAGGGCTCTGTCAAAGTATGAAATATCTGTTAGCTCTTTGTTTTGTTTGAATTTTAGAATTGAAATTAGGGCTCTGTCAAAGTATGAAAAATCTAGTAGCTCTTTGTTTTGTTTAACTTTTAGAATTGAAATTAGGGTTTTGTCAAAGTATGAAAAATCTGGTGGCTCTTTGTTTTGCTTAAATTCTAGAATTGAAAGTGTATTGGCAATCAGTTGCATTAATATCTGATGATATTGCAAAAGACAAAAGAAAGAGGGCTCTGTTAAATTATGAGATATTATGTAGCTCTTTGTTCTGTTTGAATTTTAGAATAGGCAATGTTTTGGCAATTACTAAAAGAGGGCTCTGTCAAGGTATGACATATTGCGTAGCTCTTTGTTTTGTTTGAAGTTTAGAATTGAAAATGTTTTGGAAAATAGTTAAAGAAAGAGGCTAAAATTTAAGTGTAGTATTAGTTTTGATAGAATGAATATCCTTCAATCTTTTAATACTATTATAACAATTAATCTTTCTTAAATTTTGATGCAATTTTAGAGGTTTATATTGTCTGAATTTGGACATGACATTGATAGAGCTGAACCAGTTGAACTTGCTTTGAGTTTTTATGAAACCAAGAGAAGAATAAGAAGAGCCATAGAAGAAGCCAAGATTGGTTACACATACATTTGCTGCAATTCTATAGCTAGGTGGCCTTATCACTATCATATCCATCTTTCCAAGATGTTCCCACCAACAAATAAGACCCACATCTATGGTGATGGCAATATTAAAGGTATAAGGTTGTATTTATTCTACCAAATTTGATAATTAACAACTTTCTCTGAAGTCATAACATCAATACTAAAAATATAAGGACTATATTCTTTCTATAAGGATTATATTCATTCCACCAAATTTGATGATCCAATTAACAATTTTTTTCATAAATGATTGATTTGCACTGTATAAATAACATATTTTATTACTGGAAGAGATATAGGATCTTATGCTATGAAGGCAATAGAAGACTTCAGGGCTCTGAATAAGAAGCTTCACTTTAGGCCTGCAAATAACTTCTTAACAATGAATGAATTAGTAGTCATGTGGCAGAAGCAACTGAGCAAAAAGTTACCAATGGCTGTTATCAGTGAAGAAGACTTATTGAAGTGTGCAAGAGGTTATAATTCCATCTCTTAATTTATAGATTTTCTTTATTTCCATCTCTGAATGATTTTCATTGAATTAAAATTAATGGATTGTCCATGACATTTTTGTTTTAGCAAATGTGATGCCAGTTGTAATACCCCAAAATTGGCACCTATTTAATTTTATCAATTTTGGTGCATTATCTTGATTTTACATCACCAAAGTCCTAGTTCCCTAGGCAATTTTATCTCTCCCATCTGACTTAATTTGACTTGATATCAATTGCAATGACCATAAATTGCAATAATCAAATACTAAAATTAATTCCTAAGTCTCTTTGACTTTATTAGCTAAATTATCTCTATGATACATTAATTTAATTGTAAAGTCCTCTGTGCTTTAAATTAAATTAAATCAAACCACCCCCTTTGGCTAATTACCCTTAAAAAGGAATTAATTAATTGCTTGTTATTTGAATGGACACCTTTTTTTGAATTAATAATTTGAGATATTCGAAAGGTCCTCATGTGGCATTTTCCATTCTTTTAATAAAGTAATTCATGCTTATTTGTCCCAAAAGGGATTTGAAGGGTTAGGAGTTTTGAATCAAGAAACTCTTCCTCCTCCTCTTGGCTCTTCTATTTATTTGGACTTTTTTTCTTCATTAGAGAGAGCAATTTTTGAGAGCATCCTTACTATAGCATTTTTTAGTCTCATATCTCATTATTTTCAAAGCTCTTTTATTGCATTATCTAGTTTAATTTCTCATATTAGTGTAATTGCATTTCACATTTAGATTAAATTTGCTTACTTGTTCTTAGTCTAATATCATCTTTATTTCAAAATCAAATAAAAATCTGCATTTCATATTTCTTTCAAAGTTTTCTAGATTAATTGCACTTCATCTTATATTAATTTCATCTTGCTCATCTTTATTGCTTCTTGGAAATCCTCCATTGTTGAATTGGTCTCCCGGCTGTTGGCTCTCGTTCTGAGAGTATTCAAACACCCCATTCACATAAGAGGCAACAGGTCGCCTCACCATGGAATTTGGATTGAGTTCTTCATACTCTCTCCCGAATTCTATCAAGTGAATAATGACCATGTTGTATTGTGCCTGATTTAGAGGTCACATTCAGTCACATACACCAGCAAGCATAGTTGCAGCCCTAACTCATGACATATTTATCAAGGGATATCAGAATATTTTTTCAATTGAAGATGATGAAGATGAAGAGGCATGCCAACTCTATCCTGATATCAAATACACTAAATTGGAGGATTACTCTAGCAGCTTTTTATCAAAATAAGGTATAGATTGTTAGGTTGTTCACGATGACAGATATAAATTTCTTACATATATTCCATAACTCTACGGCGCACCCATTGCACACTAAGATGCGATTGCTAGTATACACTATTTTAAGAAATAGGTAAAAGTGAATGAAATTCTTTAACGCTATTGATCGTAAATTGCATCCATTTGATCCATCAGCAATCCAGCTTGTCCGCCGGAAAGATAGATAGAATAATATAAATCGAAAACGCTTAGTAGGATTAGTAAATAAATGAAAAATTATGAAAACGATGACCTGTCAATGGAAAGAGGGGTCCGGAGTAGAGTTGATGATGGATGATAGGACGTAGCCTACCTCGCTTCTCGCGGACTAGGGCAGTAGAGTTGATGATGGATGATAGGACGTAGCCTACCTCGCTTCTCGCGGACTAGGGCCCCTCTCCCCTGTCTTTTATTGAGTCGGTCCAGTTGTCATTTTCTGTACATCAACCACCACGCCACCACGTTGTTGTGCGGCCCACTAGTTGACAACGACAATAATCGTTTCTCCTTAAATAGAAATGGAGGGCAGCTTTTAGTACATCGAAACCGGGTGGCCGGTGGCAATGGGCGGGGTACTGCTGGCTATGCCCGCTGTGTCTGTGGCCATGCTCTCTCGGCTGTCTGTGCGGAGAGGGTGTAGCCGTGGCCATGCTCTCTAGCCTGTCCGTAGGGATTCCCAATATCGTTGCAGGTGGCTGCTATCCAACACATGTGACTGTTTGGCTATCTAAAAGTCATGGCATATTTAAGGAGAGATGTAAATATCATGTCCTTGCTATTCCATGCTTTTAAGTTTGCTGCTCAGATGTGCCTCTGAGGAAGGCTATCAGAACAGGTTTGCAAATTTTATGTCGTATAGAAAATAGTTGCATATGCTGGTAGTTTGGCACTCGGTTATTATCAAAATCTACTAGTTACAAATTAAGTTTGTTAGTTATATATCAAAATCTACTGTTTTTGAGTATTTTATCTCATAGCCATTCTGTTAAATTCATACTTGTAGTATTGTTGTGCTCGGAGGACAAGGGCCTTTTGTCAAACACAACATCGTTCTGTCTCTGCTATCCTCGTGATTACGAGGAGGCTTGAGCTTCCAATTTTCTCTATTCTACATTCCGTAATCTTTTCTGAGTGATATGTAGTGTATCCCCCGGCTTTTCAGCCTACTGTAGTCTAGAGGCTGATCCCTTGTTCCAGACGACATGCTCCTTCGAGATCCATTCCTAATCCTGATTTTCTACAGATTATATACCTTATATGTGATATCTACTTATTCCTAATCCTGTTTTGCAGCGTATGCGTATAAAATACCGAATAAGGTTTGTATATAGGAGTTCGTAAAATTTCACTAACAGTAACATATATAATCCTAGAAATTACGGAGTTGTATGCAGAAAATGGGCAACGTCTAAACAACAAACTAGAACGTATATCCTACCATGGGGGACACTTGGTAATTTTTCCAAACGTTCTTTATATATTTTACATTTTAGTTTGCTGGATAGCCACTACCCAGAGAAGGGTTCTCCCCTTCATATATGGTTAAATGGGCCCGTCTTGATGAAGCGCTCTGCTAGAAATTAGTGGACGTTGAATCCGAATAATGGGTCGTCCCTTTATGTAACGTTAAACGGAATTTCCTCGCGTAAAGTCGGCCCCTTTGATGTGGAGTGATCTCCACTTGGATGTAGCATAAAATGGGTCCACCGTAAAATGGATTCTCCTCCTTGATGTAAACATAAAATGAGGTATCAGATAAATGTAAAAACGGAAGCTTCACATGAAACGGTAATATGAAGAGACTGGTTTTTACTCAGAGGAGGATTCAATGTATTTGTGAGCGATGAGACAAGAATATGTGGTACGACTTGACTCTGCCAGAATTCACACGGCGAGCAAGAGGAGCCGGTTTATTCATTATGAAAAGGGATCACGCTGAAACCAACTCAGAAGACTTTAATGGAAGTAGGTTTGTTGATTATGAAAATGTGGGTACCACTGGGACCAGACACATGACATTTGACAGAATTCACATGTCAAGGGACGGGTTAGATTAACGTCTCTGTCTTGTTGTTTTCTCTATGCCATGTGAGAGAAGATGCGTAGAAAAAGATTTTTTTGTCGTATGTCTTGATTTTTTCCTTGACAGTGTCCAATTGATATACGTCTGCTCTGTGAGGGGGCCCTTCGGAGGTTGAAACCAACATGACATCTTGTACCGATGCATATGCTCTACAGCTGTAATGACATGACCTCTTGTTCTTGTGCTAATGCTCTACAGCTCTAGTATTGATATGATATTTTGTATTGACTGTAAACTTATTAGGAGTGTCCAAACGAATACGCTACCATGTGAGGGACCACATGCGTAGTAGCTGTGACTTTTTCTTTGCCATCGTCCACTTGAAGCCGACTGGATCACCAAGATTATCATTTATTAATTTAATAAAAAATAGAAGACATCTGTAATAGGATTTATTTATTTATTTAAATTATAAATTGACAAAAAGTCATTTGCTGTGTTAGCCATTTCGCACTTGAAATACGTCTCTCATAGGAGTAAATGGCGGAATAAAGATGCTTGCAGAGTTCATTGCATGTTTTGTCTTGGATTGTTTTTGTTTTCCTTTTTCGTTTGAGTGTAATGCCTTTTTGTAACTGTAGCAGTGTTGAATGACATCCAAAAGATTATCTTTGAGATTTGATTATTCCTTTTACACCATCCAGAGGATTTGTTTTTCCAATCTTAATAGTGTATGAATTCGGGTCCTGTGACTTTATTGTTCCTTTCATAAGGTCCATAGGGTGTTACAATCTTATCATTTAACTTTTTTTCATTGCCGCCCTCTATTCGAAACACGGCTATATCATAGTAGGGAGCACTATAACAAGTAAAATGCAGAGATGATAGAAATCAACGAGTTTCATACGAAGAAATCTTCACAGTTTAATCTAGGAACTCTAGATATTATTGACAGATAGGAAATGCTGCAATTAATATATAGATCAAATGAATAATTAAGAGATCAATTTAAGTATAATAGAAATAGGAGAATATCAGTAGATTTGCTTCATCGATAAAAAGATAATGCATAAATCGAGAAACCATCTGGAATGTGATAAAATATTATTTATATTTTTAACATTTTTTTCATATGCTTTACTTTGTCACATCTATGTACAATTTTTTTATTTTTATTGGAACAACACAAATATTATAGAGATGGAAAATAGTTAGCAGCAATATTTGTAGTGGTTGATATAAAAATCTTATACACAATAGAAACTAGACACAGAAACAATAAGAAATATTATGGATTGAGGCAAGTGTTAAGCTATAGCTTCATTCGTATTTTATATATATATATATATATATATATATATATATTATACATTATGGTTAATAAAGTATTGTGATATATATATTATATTATAATATTATTATTATTATACTATTGATATAATAATAATAATATTATATTATAATATTATTATTATTATATAATAATAATATTATAAAACATTAATATCAGTCACGATGGTATTAGTAATACTCAAGCAAATGTATATCAGTCGCTTGTTAACACAAGCGACTGTTGTTAGCAGTCGCTTGTGTTAACAAGCGACTGCTAACTAAAGCAGTCGCAGGCAGCCATTGTGAGGAGTCACGATCTCTCAGAGACGTGACTTATCACTATTATATATATATCACGTCTGCAGTGAAATCGATGACACAATCAATCACACGGTCATTGGATAATCTGTTTCACTGCAGCAAGCTATTCAGCAGTTTCATAGCATACATATAAACAGCATAATATATATACATATCTGTAGTATTATATATTCTCAGAAACATTATCAATATAATATATTCCCAAGATCTGATTTCCTAACATGGTATCAGAGCAGAGTTAAAGGGAATAAATTTCTATATTATTATTTGATAGGTATACAAAACAAAGATATTATTTAAAGGAGAAGAGTCATCACAAATTACCATAATGACCACCGGAATTAGGATGGAGGACAGATTGGAAGGAGCATCAAATTTTCTATCATGGAAAATTAGAATCACCACACTCTTGCAGGAACTGGAATTAGAATCCTTCATAGAAACAGAAAAAGAAATACCTACAGATGATGTAGAGAAAACGACTTGGAAAAGGAGGAACAATAAAGCCAAGAAATTAATTGTTGATTCAATTAAAGATTCTATTCTCCCTAGTATAGCAAGATTAACATCAGCATATGAGGTTTTCAAGAAAATTCAAGAAACATATGAGATAAACAATACAAGTCGAATATTAACCTTGAAGGAACAACTATTGACTATAAAAATGAATAAAGGTGAAACAGTTACATCTTGTTTCCTAAGAATTGCTGAAATACGAGATCAACTATTCGCAATTGGAAACACTATAGAAGACATGGAATTATCTCTAATAGCACTAAGGGGATTACCAACATCCTGGGAGAATTTTATTCAATGCATAAGCACACGTCCACCTCTACCAAAATTTGATCAACTTAAGAACGACTGTACTCAGGAAGAATCAAGACTTAGTACCAGAGGAATAGGTCTAAAGAGAGAAGGAGAAACACAAGCACTCAACACAAAGTCCTACAACAAAAAGAGAAAATCCTTCAAAAGAAAGAGGGGATTCAAAAGAGATTTTTCTAAAATCCAATGTTACAAATGTGATAAATATGGGCACACTCATCGACAATGTCCTGAAAAGCAAAAGACTCAAGCCACCGTAGCTGAAGCAAAAGAAATTCCACTTTTCTTTACAGCTCTCTCAAGTGAACTAAATTCCAATAACAGAACTTGGATAATTGATAGTGGTGCATCAAGACATATAACCGGATTCAAAAATCAGTTTGAGACACTTGAAAATTATTCAACCGAAGAAGTGACTATTGGGGATAACTCCACCTACCCAGTGAAAGGAATAGGGACCTGTACCATAAAGATAAAGAATGGAGTATCTCTACAACTAAAAGATGTCCTATTTGTACCTGGAATCAAAAGAAACTTAGTTTCTATATCAGGACTAGCAGACCAAGGATATCGTGTCACCTTTAATGAAGACAAGGTTCTATTATGGCCTAAGAATTCAAATATGAAGAATGCTACAATCATAGGGACGAGATGGTAGTCTTTATAAAATATGTAATGATCAGAAATCTGCACTAACTCATGAAATCACAAATCACAATGAATTATGGCATAAGAGGTTGGGACATCTAAGGTATAATGCTCTACCTTTAATAAACAAAATTACTACGGGCCTTCGACACTTTAAAAATAATCATCCTAGCATTTGCAAAGGTTGTGCACTAGGAAAGAATATAAAAGGATCCTTCCCTACAAGTGAGCACAAATCTAAAACAATCCTAGAATTAATTCATACTGATTTATGTGGACCCATGTCAACACCTTCATTAACAGGATCACTATACCATATTATTTTTGTTGATGACTATTCTCGGAAAACTTGGATATACTTTTTTAAGATTAAAGAATCAAGTGAAGTACTATCTAAATTCAAAGAATTTAAAGCATTAGTAGAAAATCAAACAGATAAAAGAATAAAAGTATTAAGATCAGATAATCCTGTTGGGATTAAGAGGGAGTATACTGTACCGTATAATCCTCAACAAAACGAAGTAGCAGAAAGGAAGAATAGATCCATAATTGAAGTAGCAAAAGCCATGATGCTCGATCAAAACCTTCATACTTCTTTTTGGGCAGAAGCTTCAAATACAACAGTATATATTCAAAATCGGTGTCCACACTCCATATTAGAAAACATAACACCAGAAGAAGCATTTACAAGAATCAAACCAGATCTAAGTCATCTTAGGATATTTGGATGTCCCGTATACATTCATATACCTAAAGAGAAGAGGACGAAACTAGAGCCATCAGGTAAGAAAGACATACTTGTTGGCTATAGTGAAAACATAAAAGGGTATCGAATCTATATTCCAGGACAAAAATCTGTTGAGATGAGTAGAGATGTAAAATTTGATGAAAATAACACATTCAAAAACTTTGAAGAAGATAACATCCTGGAGATAGAAGAAAATCTCACTGCTGAAATTGAGAGGGAGGATATAGAAGAACCTGAACCTCCTGCCATTGAAAATGAGAATATTAATGTAATCAATGGTAAGAAAAGGCCATTATAGGCAAGACAAATAATTAAAGAAAATAATGTAGAACCAAATGAAATATCTCATGAGAGTAAAAGGACAAGAACTCAAAAATGTTATGCAGCTCTTATAACAGAAATCAATAAATCAGAACCATCAAATCCTAAGGAGGCATTATCTAATCAAGCATGGAGAGAGGCAATGACTGAAGAATATCAATCTATAATAAAGAATGATGTCTGGGACATAGTACCTAGACCTAAAAACAAAACCATTCTCTTCCAGATGGCTATTCAAAACCAAATATGCTCCTGATGGAAGTATTGAAAAACATAAAGCTCGGTTTGTTGCTAGAGGATTCTCACAAAAAGCAGGTATTGATTATGAAGAAACTTTTGCTCCTGTAGCTCGGTATACATCAGTCAGAACCATTATTGCTATTGCAGCATCTAAAGAGTGGAAGATACACCAGATGGATGTGAAAACAGCATTCCTAAATGGCACTATTGAAGAAGAAGTATACTTAGAACAGCTAGAAGGGTTCATTATGCATGATGCATCAAAATATGTTTGCAAACTCAAGAAAGCACTATATGGGTTGAAACAAGCTTCCAGAGCTTGGTATGAAAGGATAAACAACTACCTTTCAAAATTAGGATACTCTAAAAATGATGCAGATCCTAACATTTACTTTAAAATAACAAATGGCAACATGGTAATTTTAGTTCTTTATGTAGATGATCTTTTAATAACAGGAGAAGATCATCTTATTGCAAAATGTAAGCAAGAACTCACTGCTGAATTTGACATGAAAGATTTAGGACTCTTACATTATTTCTTAGGGTTGGAAGTGTTCCAAAAGGAAGGCTATATTTTGCTAAATCAACAAAAATACACTATTGATATCCTAACCAGGTTTGGAATGATGGAATGTAAGCCTTTATCCACACCTATGGAAACAAATTTGCACAAACTCAAAGTTGAAGCAGAAGAATCTGAACCCTTTGATCCTACATTGTATAGAGAAATTGTTGGCTCTCTTATGCACTTGGTCAACACTAGACCAGACATCTGTTATGCAACCAATGTTGTGAGTCACTTTATGTGTGAGCCCAAGGAAATACACTTAATGGCAGCTAAGCATATCTTGAGATACCTACGAGGCTCTATTGGATTTGGGTTAAAGTATGAAAAGGCAGAACTCAATCTTCAAGGGTATTCTGATTTTGATTGGGCTGGAAGTACTACTGATCGAAAAAGTACTACAGGGTGTTGTTTCAGTCTTGGTTCGACGATGATCTCTTGGTTCAGTCGAAAACAGTCAGCAGTGGCATTAAGCTCCACTGAAGCTGAATATATGGCAGCATCCATGGGAGCACGTGAAGCAGTATGGTTGAGAAAGCTATTATTTGGATTGTTTGGAAAACCTCTAGATCCAACTGTGATTCATTGTGACAATCAAAGTTGTATCAAGTTATTTGTTAATCCAATTTTCCATAACAGGTCCAAACATATTGAGATTCCATATCATTACATAAGAGATATGGTAGAGAGAAATATCATAAGACTAGAGTACATTAGTACTAAAGAACAGAGTGCTGATATTTTTACTAAGCCACTGGGAAAGCTGAAGATAGAATACTTCAGAAACAAACTTGGCATGGTCAAGGTGTGATGTAAACTTCTCTTATTTATAAGTTTTTTATTCATGAATAAATGTAAAAAATGTGTATTTTGCAATATTGTGTAAAATGATCATTTGTGTGTGGGTTAACATTTCAAGGTGACGATCTTGTAAATAGTTAACCAAAGTGTCAAGATAGACTACTTAATTGTGTGTCCCGATTGTGCGGAGATCTTGACTCTTGTTATTACTGGTTGTGTAATAACGAAACCATATCATGATAGACTACTTAATTGTGTGTCCCGACTGTGCGGAGATCATGATATTCAAATCTATTTTCATGACGAGACTTATGTGTCCCGAACTAGCGGATGTCATAATAGATTTTTTAATACTCACTCGCTAAGAGGGAGTGTTAAGTTATAGCTTCATTCGTATTTTATATATATATATATATATATATATATATATATATATATATATTATACATTATGGTTAATAAAGTATTGTGATATATATATTATATTATAATATTATACTATTGATATAATATTAATAATATTATATTATAATATTATTATTATTATATAATAATAATAATATTATAAAACATTAATATCAGTCACGATGGTATTAGTAATACTCAAGCAAATGTATATCAGTCGCTTGTTAACACAAGCGACTGTTGCTGTTAACAACAGTCGCTTGTGTTAACAAGCGAGTGCTAACTAATGCACAGTCAAACGACTGCTAACTAATGCAGTCGCAGGCAGCCATTGTGAGGAGTCACAATCTCTCAGAGACGTGACTTATCACTATTATATATATATCACGTCTGTAGTGAAATTGATGACAATCAATCACACGGTCATTGGATAATCGATTTCACTGCAGCAAGCTATTCAGCAGTTTCATAGCATACATATAAGCATAATATATATACATATCTGTAGTATTATATATTATCAGAAACATTATCAATATAATGTTAGAAGATTCTAGTAATTTCTACCAAGAACTTTGCGGGTTAAGATGAAATTTTCCAGAATAGTAATTATTTAGTAGTTTCCATAAATTTACACCTTCTAGAAGGGTTTCCAGAAATTTCTCTAGAGGCCTCCAGCTGGATTAGGGATTAGGTAAAGTTTCTAATATTATATTTAGAATGTTCTAGAAATGTATGTCTAGTACGAGAAAATATTCTAGAGTTTTCTATGTAACTTCTAAGCTTTCTATAAAAAGGCATTTTGTAATTGTGTTTCATGCAAGCAATAAAATGGGTTTATGTGCAGCAACACATTTATAATATCTGTGTATCCTCCAAATCTGTGTTTTGTATTTTTGGTTTGAGGAGTGGATCCAATCCATCCTCCCCTACAGAATTGGTATCAGAGCAGGTTTTATGATCTTGGGTGTGAGTCTAAAACTCTGATTAGAGGTTTTGTGCTATTAGTGTTGCAGTATTCCGAGGTGGCGCTGATTAATTATGTGTGCTAAAAATTATGTGAGGTTGTGAAAGAATTGATCACTGTTTGCAGCCAAAGATAGAAAAATTGTAAATGAGAGTGTAGTGTTGATTGAAAAAAAAAAATTACAATTGAAAGGAAGAATTTTAGAAAAGGCTGGAAGAGATAATAGTTGTTGAGCAAGGCACAAAGAGTTCATTGTTTCCTGAAACATATGGAAGAGGCAAGAAGAAATTATGGATACTACTGAAGGCAAATGTGAAGGTGCTGCCTGAAGAATGCAAGGTAATTCTGATTATTTAAATATGTTTTATCAAAGATAAGATTATTAGTTCAAGAAGTTGTTCAAGGATAGTCATAAATTGAACATTCTAGAGTTTTCTGGTTCTTCAAGTGTGCTAGATTGGATGTTCTAAAAGTTTTGAGAAAGAAAGTGTTTGAGTTGTTAAAGTGAGTTCAATTATTTAATCCTAATGGGTAAAGCTGGTAGAGTTAAGAAAGAAAAATCAAATAATTTAGAAGAAGAATTAATAAGGGTGAAGAAAGAAAATACAAATTTAATATGTGAAAAAGATCTTTTGGAAGAGGAATTGACAAAATTAAGAAAAGAAATGGCTACGCACATAAGAGAGGGGTTAGCAGAAAAATGTAAACTTCAAGAAAGAATTTGTGTTTTTTTATGACGAATTAGACAAAGCTGAAAAGAAAAATGAAGAGCTAGAAAAAAAATTGAATTTGTTTGATGATATTAAGAAAAGAAATGATGATTTAGAGGAAAAAATGAAGAAGCTAGAAGAAGAGAATAATACATACAAGAAGGAAATCACAAAACTAACAGAAGAGAATGAATGTTTAAAGGAAAATAAATTAGTGCATGATGTTTCATGTAGTACAGAGGATTTGAATTTGTCAATTGAGAAGTGTGATTTTGCTGAAGTTAATATAAGTTGTAATGATAATGAAAAAGACACTAGTTGTTTTGATGGCAACATTGGTTTGAAGATTATGAAAAGAATGGGATACAAGGGTAAAGGACTAGGAAAGAATGAACAAGGAATGAGGAATATAATTGAGCCTAAAATTAGGCCAAAATATGAAGGTCTTGGATATGTTACAGACAATGGAAATATGCATACAGGTACAAGTGAATCAACTAAAGGAATGAAGTCTATGCAGTGTTCGCATTGTAATAGGAAAGGGCATACAGAGGATAGATGTTGGGATCTACATCCTTGCAGTATTTGCGGTTTGAAGAGTCATTGTGAAAAGACATGTTGGAATAAAGTATCAAAGAATGCTTCTACGAAAGGTTACATGAAAATGGATTGTGGATGGAGCTACGGATCAAGTTGGCAAAAAATTACAGGTATGATCAAGACTTTGTTCAAATATAAAAATTCACATGTGAAAGCTAATGGAAATGGAAATTATAGCAAAAGTAAAGACATAAAAAATATTTATGGCAAGACATCTATAGATGGAAAGATTCCAGGAAGTTCCAGATCCAGGTTTTGAAGAACTGTCGCAGCAGTTGGTCAAAGACAAAGGCATCAATAGATATGAAAAATGACATTTTGGAATAAGGCAAAAGAAAGGCCTTGGCATTAGGCAAATGAAAGGATGTTGATAGTAAGAGAAGACAAGAGGGAAGAGAACAAAGAATTTGAATGCCGCAGCATTCGTGGACAAAATTCAGGGAATAAGATCTTGATGTATAATTATGGATTTTGATGTAATTAGTGGTAGAAATTAGGGGGGAGTGTTAGAAGATTCTAGTAATTTCTACCAAGAACTTTGCGGGTTAAGATGAAATTTTCCAGAATAGTAATTATTTAGTAGTTTCCATAAATTTACACCTTCTAGAAGGGTTTCCAGAAATTTCTCTAGAGGCCTCCAGCTGGATTAGGGATTAGGTAAAGTTTCTAATATTATATTTAGAATGTTCTAGAAATGTATGTCCAGTACGAGAAAATATTCTAGAGTTTTCTATGTAACTTCTAAGCCTTCTATAAAAAGGCATTTTGTAATTGTGTTTCGTGCAAGCAATAAAATAGGTTTATGTGCAGCAGCACATTTATAATATCTGTGTATCCTCCAAATCTGT
Organism: Chamaecyparis obtusa; assembly: GCA_027943335.1. Lineage (NCBI taxonomy): Eukaryota > Viridiplantae > Streptophyta > Pinopsida > Cupressales > Cupressaceae > Chamaecyparis > Chamaecyparis obtusa. Next base: position 418,326 of record BSBK01001070.1, on the reverse strand, counting down.
GTTTTGTATTTTTGATTTGAGGAATGGATCCAATCCATCCTCCCCTACATATAATATATTCCCAAGATCTGATTTCCTAACAGTAAGTGGTATTCATAAAGCAAAGTTTTCTAAAATTTGTTCTTGACAATTTTGAATATTCTTGTTAATCTAGCCATGACATGAAATGTTATTTATTGTGGGAAATGATATAAAAACAAGGTTTTCTCAGACTTTTTTTTTACAATTTCAATTATTCTTGTTAATCGATCTACAAACATTTTCCTTGTAGGTTCAACCAAGAACTCAAATCTTAGCCTCCCATATCAGAGTCTTCAATATTAGGTAGTAGGATATGTGACAAATCTGTAGGGACGTTATCATGAGATCCATCATCAGCAATGGAGTTCTGTGATGAATGGCTAAAAACAACTTTGCTCCTAACCAAGCTTTCGTTAAAAGAGTTTTACTTTTGTAATTTGATACAAGTAATTCAGAGCAAAGATAACTTATGTCAGTGGTCACCTTCTGACAGCTGCTTCTTTAAACAACTTAAAGTCATGCACTATAATAGTTCCATCTTTTGTTATAACAAAATGTTCACGTCTGCTAGATCATCCGTTGGAACAGGAAGGCCCATGGGATCATCGGCAGCATCAATCAAGCCATTATCCTCAGAGTTCAACCAAGAACTCAAACCTTGGCATCTAATATCTAAACCAATGTGTTCCACAAAAGGTAGCAAATGTGACACATCTACAGGGCAATTATCATGGGATCTATCATCATCAGCAATGGAATTCTGGGGTGAAGGCAATTCATCTTTCAATTTAACGATTTTATCACTAGTTTTTTCACAATTATTTGTAGTCAACAATTGCTTTTGTGCTTCAGCTGGCTTGCCAAGAAGGCTACTCACACCAGCTGACAACCGAGCAGTCTTTTGCCTTGGTTTAAGTTTTCTTTTCCTCTCTACCTTGGCATTGCCCAGATCAGGCCGAGCACTCCCAGTGGGACCAGATCTGGTAAAGAACTCTTTGGTCTGCACCTTGACTTCTCTGTCTCTTTTAATGTGTTTTCCTTTAGCCCCCACAAGTAGAGTAGTTTCAAGAGCAGTTGCATCCCTTAGAAGGCCACTGTCATTAACTTCTTCATGTGGCACTGCTCTCTTTTTCAAAAATGTTGACTGCACCTTATCTTTCACAACAGTTTGCTCCGGATAAGAAGCTGCCCTTTGCATTGGGATACATAATTCCCTATCTCGATTCTCCAGCTTCTGTGTATGTTGGTCAACTATAAGGGCACCTTGCTCTGAAGGGACGGTAGGATTAGCTGCAAACACAACAATTGACAGAATGCATTTATGTTACTCTTAAAAAAATAGTAATGTTATTATACTTGATCCACTGCCTGCGGCCATTTAAACAATTCACTTCCTGTCATCCCGAGGGCACAGAAGGGTAGCAAGACTCTGCGAGCTTCTAATGCAGAACAACCGTACATTAAGTATCTATTCATAGTATATGTCTATATTAATCATTTTTATGCCATTATTAATAAGATAACAACTACAAGCATTGGTAGAGAATATCCCCCATAAACCAGAACGAAATGGCAAAATTCAGCACAGGTAAGTACAACACCTGATGTTTTGATATCTGAGAGAGCATAAGCATTGTCGGCAAGCATATTTGCAGTGTTGCCTTTGACAGCCTGTTCAGTCTCCACATGATGCACGCTTAGTATACACAATTTTCCAGAACAAAAATAAGAAAATATAAAAACATAAGTAAATAAAAGCAGGCCATAAAGAACAAATGATTTGCAATTACATAAGATAAACCACAATTGAATTCTACAAAGGTGGAAAAAGGGGTATATCGATGTTGGAAGAAAAGTTAAAATTGGAAAAATATACTAATACACTGTGAACATCTATTTAACTGTTTTATTGATTATTGAGTTATTCCAAGCAACTGATGGTAGCAACCGATCACTTCACCGCTGAGCTGACGAGGCTAACCCAGGATACAAAATTTGAAGTTGAACAACATACAAAGTTAGCGTAAATAAGTAGAACTACTATTCTAGGATACCACAGTGAAAGTGGCATAGGTCAAAATGGTGTCTGACTTGGCTGTGGCTTTTAAAAAAATACTAAGCATCTTCCTTAACTGCACATAAGATAGGCGTTGTGCCAATAACTAATAAAAGAGATATATAGTGAGACCATGAGCAGAAGAATTCTTTGAGAAACAATCTATTTAATGGTAATGAGAAGGCTTCACAGAGCAACGCATTGAAATTTGATTGAAGCTCTCGTCGTTCATGAGCATACAGAGTGCACTAGAAAGAAATCCCAAGAGGTCAAGATTAAATAGTCTAACACTAACAGACACAGAGAGGATATCTACCCTGCTAACAGGCAAACAACTCAGTCAAGAAACCCAGGTTTGCAATAGCAGCCACGAAATGTCGCTCGAACCTTGTTGAATGATATATTTGAAAAGAAAATCATTCATGAGAAACACTGCCACAATTTTCAGGGCTCAAATACTACAGATAGTATCTGTTAATGTATTAATCATTAGGGTTTATGAATTAGTTTATATTTCAGTTTTGGTAGTTTTTTTATAGCAGTTGTACTGCTATATGACTACCTTATTTATGTAATCAATCTTGATGAATAAAGGACAATAACGTTTAGAGTATCTTTTATGCTATGGCATTTCTGGGCCTAACAGTGGTATCAGAGCAGGCCATTGGTGGGTGTGTGGTTGTTTGCTCTCGATGAATGAGAAAGAAACCATGTAATAGAGAAATGAATAATGGAAGGAAGAATTAAATTTTCTGTGAAAGAACTTCGGTTCTTCGATTTCTTATTTACGTTTCTTTGTTCTTAAAGTTCTTATATGATTACGTCAAATGAAGGATGGATTAACAATTTTGCAAAACTGTGTATTCGAACTCTATAATGTTTATAATTCAGTTTCAAAGACCTAAGTTAATGTTTAAAACTTTAAAGCAAATTAGTTTCGAAGGTCTCTGTTGTGTTTGCTATAAGTTGATTTGTAGTTTTATGGAAGAAGGTTAATGTTTATTGAAATCGGGTTTGGTGACAAAGAAATGAGCCCAAAAACCGATGCCTCATTGTTGATTACTCAAGATTTCCGAAACGGTTTAAGGAACCGTTACTCCAGTTCATGCTGGTTTCAATGTTCTGTTTTGTATGAATCGGGTTTGTTGAAGTTAAATGTTTTATTGAATCTACATTAGCTCTTGTTATCAGTTTCTACGGAGGAAGTTTATTAGCTATTGAATCGGGTTTTGCCTGTTATTGGCAACCGATATTAAGACTTTGATTTAATTTAAGGATCGGGTTTCCCTTTAATTGAACAATGATTCAATTTGGATAGTATTTGGTTTTATTACATTTCTAAATGTTTGAAGGTACTAGAATCAAAACAGTTTAAGGAAACCGTTGTATGCATTCAGTTTGGTTGTGCACAACGATAACGGAGGTTACTAAATTGTTTATGCTATATGGAGCCCGGAAGACATATCTCTTGACAGTGTTGCAGGAACGTGCAGTATTGCAGTATTGTTTGGAGCGGTCCGAATGATATTGACTATCATTCCTAAGCGATAGTCTATCCTTATACCTTATTCTCGGTAGTTAGAATTGAAGCGAAGATTGCTATATATTGAACTCGGTATTTGTAGTAAAGGAAGGTAGCGGAACCGGGTTTCTAAAGACTCGAATGGTGATTAATCACAACCTCAGCCCTTGAAGGAACCGGCAATAGTCACCAAATATTGGTAAGATAAAACAGTGATTAAGGTCGGAATATAATAGTGGATGTTGTTATCTTGAGATTGATGTTATTGTCTTGTGAACAAAGCGAAGAATTATAAGTTACCAATTCAATGAAGAGCAATGAGATATGCGGATATTCAGAATGTTTTAATGCTGATTTAAGAAAGATTACAAAAGGCAAGCAGATTTGAATCATTGGTTGATTACCTCTGCATCAATTGAAAGTTGTTTGGTTTCCAGTTATAGATGGATATGTTGAGATTTTGAAAATCTTTAGTAAATGCAATTGTCATTCTCAGGCCTAACAGATTTTAGAAACGTATAAGTAAATACAATTTTCATTTCTGCCAAAATCCTTCAGCGACACACAAACCAAGTGGAATCATACACAATGCATATGAACTGTTTGAGCAATAGAGGAATATTTGCAGGCATCGAAGCATAAAGGAACGTTTGAAAGGTATATTTTCTTCATTGCATTCAATTGTTAAAAGAGGTAGGCATTTCCACTCTAGACCTACACAGTTTGCAGTCTTGCAGATGATGGTTAATATTTGCATCTTGAGATAAAAAGCTTTGGGTACTTATTTTTGGTTAAATGACAAAGAGACATTTGGAGGAAGAAAATATGTTTGTGATTTTTTTTTTAAACCTTTATAATAAATGTTGACTTCAAGACATTCAGTCATAAATTCTACAATATTACAAAGTAGCAAAGGCATTGGCGATTGAGATTCAAAAGTATCAATAAAAAAATCTAAAAAGTGAATGATGTAAAGGGTATTCAGCCATTTGTCTGTGAAAATGGAACTGGAATGGTAAAGGTTGGTTTTGCAGAAGATGATGCTCCAAAAGACAGTGTTTCTAAATATTGTTGGTAGAACTCCATCAATGAAATCATGTCAGTAATATTTTTCCCTCTCATCTATCAAGCGAAAGAATATTATATATATGTCAGATTCAAGTTCAAGTGAGTGGTAATTACAAGAGTTCAATGTATGTTGTTCTCAAACAAATGGACAAAACAAGTCCATTGCACCTAATGTGTGCTATCATCAAATTGTAGCATGGACAGAACAAGTCCATTGCACCCAATGTGTGCTAAGTCTATTGCACCTAATGTGTGCTATCATCAAATTGTAACATGGACAAAACAAGTCTATTGCACCCAATGTGTGCTATTTTTCAGTTATTGTGCACTCATAGTGTGTTAATTAAATAAGTCCCAATTTGAGGTCTATCAAAGCAATGGGCTCATTATCAAAATTTGAGACCCACCAAAGCAATGGGCTCAAGTATAAAAGTTTGCACCTTGTCAAGATAAAAAGGTAAGTTCAAAGATAAGTTCAAACAGATTTTAAACCCTGTCATAGTAACAGGCTTCCAAAAGATGATTCATATCAATCAGCAATTGTTTCCACCAAAGCTCATGGCTGCAATCTAAGTTTGAGGAGTATAAAATGCTCCTTGATTTCATGATAACCCTTTCAGATTAAGGGGGGGATGTTAATGTATTAATCATTAAGGTTTATGAGTTAGTTTATATTTCAATTTTGGTAGTTTTTCTATAACAGTTGTACTGTTATATGACTGTCTTTTTTATGTAATCAATCTTGATGAACAAAGAACAATAATGTTACAACCTAAGATAAGTATAAGAACTCTTTAGGTGGCACAAGTATAAGTACAGCCTAAGATAACTCAGTAGGGTTTATGAGTATATTTTACAAGTATAAGAACTCTTTAGGTGGCACAAGAAATGGTACAGCCTAAACCTACCAGAAAAGTTCATTGTGGATTCTACCTGGACTAATCCAAGCAAAACCAGACCGTAATTCAAAAGATTTGCAGATCCAAAAGAAATCCAGTGAATTTTGATGATTTAAAAAACAAATGCTTTTGCGTTCATTTGGGGCAAATCCAATCTTTTTCCTGCTCATTTATTATGCAAGAAACTAGTTCAATGCCATTGAAGACACGTGTACATAGAACTAATCTTCACATCGAGGATTAAAAATCTTGGAGACGGTGTGGTGTAGCTTAGTAGACTCATTGGATGAAAGAATCATTAAAAGTAAAACATCATCTATGATTTAAAAAAAAAGTTCTATTCAAGTTGTCATGTGTAGGAGGTTCATGCGAACAGGAAAAAAACATCCAAATTAGTAGGGAGACTATAGTCAGGTGTAATATTGTGAACAGGAAAAAAACATCCAAATTACAGAAAATTATCTTTCATATTAGGAGTGGATTTAAGGAGGAGATCTACAACAATCTTGAGGAGTTTTAAAAGAGAGCTTATAGCAGTTTTGTGAGGAAGATAAAAGGCTGTTCTTGAAAACATATTATAGCAGATTAACGAGGCAGATTTTTGAGGTATATTGGAGAGAACTTGAGCGACATTATTGAGCGGATTTAAGAGGAAATTATTGCAGGTTTAGGCGGAATATATTAAGTATTTTTGTGGCGAATCTGGGGGAGTTCTCGAGAAGAGGCATCGAACATACAAACAATCATTTCCCAGATCACACTGAATAAGCTAGCATTCTGATTTAAGGAAAGCAAGGAGACTTGAGATCAAACATCAATGATTCCATCAGCACATAAAAGCAAGTCTTACCATCAGTGGATAGCATTCAATGATTCCATCAGCACAACAGGCTCATACTCATTTCAGATCTGTTTTACCAAGCATTTAATAATCTTAACAACTGCTCTTGTGGTATATATTTAGCTTATCCATTGTTAGTCAATAATTATCTCTTATATATGATTGATTGTAAAATGCATATGTCTACAATGAAATTGTTAGAAACCATCTTGTATGAAAGTTACGAGGTGTAAGAAAGGAATTATAAGATTGCGATGTAGGCCATCCTACGGATGTCCATGTTGCCTGTCCCTAAAGGCAAGAGGGCAAAGATCTAATCTTGGGCTTAGATAGGACAATCAAGAAACCCCTTTACAACCGCCTCTCTGACTCTACAATGATGGCTATTGACATTAATAGGATAAAGCAGGTACAAGCATCCAGTGTATAAGGAAGGTAATAAAATCAATCATATTAACATTGAAAAGTACCCTTTCTCTAGAGGATTCTTTTATTTCTCATGGATCTATTATATATATCCGCTTTCCCATCACTCTAGATAACTTATATATATCAACTTTTAGGAAAGCAAGAAATAAGAGACAATATTGGTGTACTCTTTTAGAGAATTTAATGAAAATTATCTGTTGCTTGAGGTCATTTTTAAGCTTACAAATATATGTTTGTATTTCCTCATCTTCCTTCTGTGCTAGATCTGGCTGAAGAAGGGATATTGTAATGTATTCCAAGAGAAGTATAGAGGAAACTAAAAACCTAAGGCATATAATTTTAAAGTATAGAATAATGCAAAAACTTCCACAAACAATGATAGAGACAACGTTAAATTAGAAAAGATACCAATGATTCTGAACATAATCCAATGCTTGGGAGTTCCAATAAAATTCTCTCGCCCAGGTCCATATCTTGTGATTGGATGTCAGATGCAGCATTGCCTGAGATGAATCCTAAAGTCTGACAATTGGATTGCAAGTCATTTTGTTTCTTCTTCACTACATGTCTATGTTGTTCATCCAAGCCTCTAAGCTCTGCATTAAAACCTAAAACCTCTGAGTACACTACAATATCATCTTGCCTGAAATCATCATAAAAACTTCTGTTGACTTCCCCAAAATATTCTTCAACAATTAAAGCTGGAAGCAGTCTTTGAGAAATTGGAAGCATCCTGTCAAAACATCGAAATTTTCCAGGTCTTTCAATGTCTTCTTTAGCACTCAATTTGCTAGAAGGCCTCAAGGACTCACTAGCCACACGCTCATTCATCAAACTTCTTTTAGCATCATTTGCAGCTGCCAGCAGTTCTTCATGATCGTCATTTAATTCCCCTACAAAGATCACCAGCCCAATGTTAACATCACATTGCACCATACAACAATGATTCTGAAGTTTCATAGAAAGAAAATATTCAATTTTCAGAGGATAAAAACAGCATGCCTGTACAATCTGGCAATCTATCATTCACAGGATGGCTTGGCTGTGTAACAGGCTTTCGATCCAATGGAGTTTTTTTGGTTGGATGTCGACCTGTCTTACTGAAGAAACCAATAGGCTACAATTACTCATGCACATAGAATAGCCATTTCTTTTCAATGATTCTTGGTCATTTAGTCATGAAAAACTAGAATGCTATTAATATAACACTACTCACTGTGCCAATTTATCGGTGCCAGATCTTTTCCTTCTCAGATGCTTTGTTGTTGCAGGATTTTCAAGTTTTTCACTTGGAGGAACATTCACTTTAAGACGAGTTTTTGTCCTCCCATTTCTTCCTTGCCTCCAGGCATCATCTCCACTTTCTTCTCCATTGACAGTTTTTGTCCTCTTTGGAAGCGAAACCGATGATTCAACCTGTTGACAAAGAGCCGCATCCGAGTGGCGATGCGCCAACAGAATGCGAGTCCTTCCAAATTCAAGAGAAGAAGAAATGAGCTTCTATTTTGACGAGGAAACAAAATAGTTAAGCAAGACAGTTGTGTAGTACTCACTGTGAAGAGTTGCCCTCTGCAGAAAAACTCGCTGATGTTGCCTTACAAGCTTTATTCGCTTCTGTTAGAAAATTAGAGGTTTGAACAATTGTTCTGCTTCATGGACATGGACAAAATGTTGAACTTTGAACATGTTAATTGACTTACCTCTGAGATGTTTAGTTAAATGCGCTCCGTAAGCATGACCATTCGTGAAGACTTGTTTGCACTTGCGGCATTCGTGTTCATTAGCCATTCTTTGCTGGTGAAGAAGAAATCGAACAAGTACTTTGATAGAGCAGAGATATTTTTGATCAAGTAGGTATATTTATCAACCATGCTGATGCTAGTCAATTTCTTCCACGGTAATTGAAAAAGGGTCTGATGGCTACAAGTAATGAAGTGGATGGGTGTTTCAGTTCCATTTTTCTTTGTCAATGTAATTGTCGGTAGTAAAACAGTGCAGACTCTGCGTCTGCGTCTTGCTGTCTTTAATTTGTATTACAAGGTAATTATTGGAAGAGTTTTCTAAAGTTTGAAATTTGAAGTTTGTTTTTCTCCCCTAAAGTTTTCCTACCCTACAATGACATACAATGCGTCTGTCTTTTTTTAATATATTGAAACAATGTAAAGAACTGAAATACATAAGAAAAGGGTAGTCAATAGACTACTAATGTAGGACTAGAGGACCAACCATCACACTAGAGGCTGCCTAAACAATATAGAAAGCTTTTAAATAAAAACAATGATGATGACTAAGCAAAGGTTAATAATTGGAGTTGTACAGAATAAAATAGTAGGGAATATTATAATCTAAATTAAAAAAATTTACAATCTTTTACAGTTAATGACATCCTCTTTGTGTAGCTAGAAGATTGAAATTTAATCTTGTCTTTAAAAGAATGATGTTCTTATAATGAACTTTAGAGATCCTATTGCACAAGACGACAATTTGAAAGCAAACCATGTACATCTAACAATGACCATGTAATTTTAAAGAATGCATTATACAACCATGACAAATAGATGCCTCCACTAAAGTAATTCCTCTAATAATATAATTTGTCGATCAAAATACTATTAACAATGAGTAGACAATAAATTAAATCAAACAAAATAGTAGACGAGTGTCTAAAATTACCATGAAGAGTTAAAACTCTCAATGTTGTCACTACTCAAAGAAGCAAAACCACTCTTAAAAGAACTAGTTGAAAATAGCAACAAACCAATTTCCTATAAACCTTATTAGATTACTTAAGAAAACCCTTGTGCAAATATTCATATGAGAGATCTTATCTATATCTCCTATGAAAGAATTTTTACATAGGTCAACTCACACGTAACCAAGATATAATGGAAAACAATGTCAAATCCAACAAGTCTCAAATGTTATTATCCAATGTAAACCCATAATATTCATTTAGTGGGGCAAACTTCATAAGGATAAATATATAAAAATACATATTGAAATGGGTGTAGATACGTGAAGAAGAATACTAGATGAGATATACACTAAGATTTTATAAATCATGTAGAAAATGGGATATGCTGGTCACAATAGCCTTGGTCTCTATAAACAAGAAATTGAGAACTTATACAACTAACTAGGAGACTAGATTAATAAGGGTTGGGTGGAACACTAGAACCTAAATTCCTTGATATCAAATTTATCCTCATAAATTAGGGAGTTAAATATTTTCTCATAGTGAAGACTACTAACAATGGGCACCTCTAAATAATTCTTCAAGCATGTCAATAAATTATTCAATGACTATTCATTAAATATCTTACTCTTGAATCCCTCACTTTTACACAACAATGATACTCTTCCATTAGCCCATCCACAACTCTCTGATTAGGAACTTTAAGGACCACTGAGTTTGGACATATTCCAAAATGACAAGGTTACTATTGATCTCATTGGACTTCAAGGTGTCATACCTTTGGGAGATCATACAAATAATTTTGACATACTTGTGCCAAGTCTATCACAAAAGTGTGAATAATTAAAAAATGTCTCCTAGTTAAAACTACAATATGATGCTTTTAAATCACAAAAAAGTAATATCAAAGGATGCATATATGAGGGTGAAAACATTCCTAGGGAACCAAAGGATGTATGTCTTAAAACTCCTTGTAAACACTAATCAAGAGAGGTATTTCGCTTATGTAGAGAAATGTGAAGAATTAAATATTAGCACTTTACCATCCCAAAAAAGTTAGCACCCATAATTAGATGCTCATTTATCTCCTATTTTGCTGATTTCAATATTTTATGTCTATTATGTTTGATTTAGTTACCTATCTCCACTTGATCTAAAATTTATCTCATCTTTTTGGCTCCCCATTTGAATTTTGGTTCTTTCACCTAGTTATATAACGCCTTGGAATTTATGTTCAAGTTTGGGCCCATATTTGAACCAAAGATCCATTGCGGAGTTTTGATGGGGAATTGGATCTTGTGGTCAACCTGGCTTATTTTTTAATCCCAAAATGTGTGGTGAGGTATATAAACACCCTATCTCTCTTCATTTTTGTATCCAACGCAAAAAAACATTATCAATATTATCTAATATTCTCAAATATTTGAAAGCAAATATGCAAAAGCTAGCATGTTTCTAAGCATCCAAGACCTTTTGAAGGAAATATTCTACATTTTAGCAAGTCTCTCTCCCATAATGACCAAGTAGAGGAGTTCTCAAGAAGGCGAGAAGATCCTTTTCCATCCACATGCATTCTTCTTTTATAGTAAGTGTTCAATTAAGCATAACAACATTGAAGATCTCTAGGACTGACATTCATAGATACATGCATTTGTGACGACATCTTTAATTTCCTTTTCATAGTAATTTTTAGTGGCTAATATTCGTCAATTGACTAATTTTTAAAATTTGAGAATCCAAAATTGGTTAATAATTCAAGATTTAAGACAACATAAATCTCACTTTTTTACAAAATTTTGATTTATAAATATTTAAATCACAAAATAATTTATTTTATAAAAAATTTGAACTTGAAAATTCGACATATGACTAGATTTGATTCGCTTGAATTTTTTAATTTCTTGTAGAAATTTAAATTAATTCTCCATTAATATATCATGATTGTTAGTTACTGTAGGGATCTATCACCAACTTTTAGTTGCCATTATTGACTTAAAGTATAATCTAGTGACCTTCATTATATTCTATGAGGTAAAAATGTTATTATTTGGTTTGTAATGTTTATGGGAGCTAATATTTCTTTTCGATTGTTGATCTCAATATAAATCAATGGTCTTGAAATTTTTTTGATCCCCATTAGTATTTAAAAATATCAATATATTTGTCTCACACGATACAATGAGTTATTAGATTATATTTTAAATACATGGTATCAACTAATTATTACAGTGTTTATTCCTTAATCCCATCAAAGATTTCCACATCAAGCTTAAAATTTTTCTATAAGAATTTTATTTTTTTAAATAGAAGTATTCACCATGGTGATTAATTAATTTTTTTTAATTTTTTGAAATTCACCAATATTTTCTACAAAAAAATTATTATTAAAAAATAATCACCAATAACAATATTTTTCTTTTCAAAAAAATTGAGAGATTCGCCAATAGATTTTTTTTTTCTTTCAAAAAAATAAAAGATTTGCCAAGATTTTATATCTTTTTTAAGAGGGGGTTTCTTAAAGTTATCCCTATTCCTTTCTACATTCCAAGCTCAACAACTATAATTTAAGTTGTACAATAGAAAATGAAATAGGTATACATATCATGCTATGAAATAGGTATACATATTATACGTTTTAGACCAAATCATGTGGTTCAGACCTTTCATGAAGAACATGTAATATTCTCTCATGATCATCACTATCTAGTCTCCATTTACGACGTCCACGTTGAGATTTAACTGTATGGAGACAAATGGATGTGGCAACTATTAGGTGACTATATTGAAACATCTTATTGTCTGGTTGGTAATCAACAAAGTGAATACCATGTTGAATTACTTTGATTTGCTTGAAATATGTTCCCTTTAAAACAACTGAACCTGCAGGTCACAAATTTTAACAATATAAATTTAAACAAACTAAATTTGAAATTTGTTAAAAAGTTAAAATTAAAAATTTATAAATTGAGTTCAATATATTGATGTAAAGCATGTACAAACCTATGGGGAACAACATTCCATCACTTTCTTTACGTTCAAGTAACTTCATCCTCTCTGCAGTACAACACAGTAAATAATAATCAACTCCTACATTTCTACGCTCAGCAATCATTGCAAAGACATCTTCTACACAGTAAATTTATATATATACATGTGTGAGATCGTAAAATTTAATTAGTTTAATCTATACATCTATCTATCTATCTATACATGCAGATCAATGAGCCATATAATGTGAAATATATATACTTATCAATTTTGAGTACCAATCTTGAGATATGATCGTAATCAATAGAAATCAAAGGGACATCATCATAGTTTTCATCTTCATCTCTATCAAATGTATTAGTAACAACTAGTGACACTACATTCCATGCACCTACATATCCACCGTCTTGATTGATGTATTCCTCATAATTGTCAGCAATGCAGTAACAACAAAAGCATGATTAGTCTCTAGTGTTCAACGTCCAATTATGATAATTCGTACTCATAACTGAATGCAAAGATCGCCTCTTTTCCATCCTATTGCAACCATGCATAATTTTTCTATCCACATCTGAACAAATGCATATATAATTCATTCTATAAATATAATTTGAATAAAGAATACGTAAAAAATTTAAACACTTTCAAATAATTTAAAAATGTGTGCATACTTTTTATCTCCCAAAATTTTTTATGTGGCACCGCTTGAGTCAATCACGATGATGTGTCATTCTCATTTGGTGTGAAATGCATCTTGCACCATTCAACCACATCATGTGCATTTATTATATGAACTCCCTTATAATTCATTTGATACTTTCATATAGCACGTTTGATGCCAGCTCCAACACCATCATGTTCACCTTTTCCATGTCCACTCTCAAAGAAACTCCAGACATGAGGTATGTTTTCATTATGATGATATCTACATAGTGCATAAAATGGTCTCGATGATTTGAATTGTGCAACACATCCATCTGACCAAATATAATGTTTATCAATTTTTATACTTCTTTCTTTCAAATTTGTAAAAAACATCTTGAAACAGTGTTCTACAAAATGAATGTCATGCTCTTTATCATCACTTATATAAAAATGATATTCCTTCTTGATGACCCATGCTTTAAATGTGCTTTAAATACCATCCAAATTTAATTGTGTGTGTCGATAATACACATGTACCATAATAGTAATTTGCTTTGAAAAATAGTATTATGACTGAATTGCCTTTTGATGAACAAAAGAATAATTTTCTGCAAAATCAACAACTGATACAATAGTTCCAAGTGGGAAATTGTCTCTCAGTATTTGGAATTGTTGTGATTGCCATTTCGCAAAAAAAACATGATGAATGTAGGGTTGAATCAATTTTTCAAAAATTTTCATAAATACTCCAACATTATCTTATCTTCAACATATTCTAACATTTTGGATTCTTTCCCAAATTTTGCTTCATTCTTTACATAAATTTGTAACTCTTCCAATTTACCATCTTTGTTACATCAATATTTTCATTTTTCAAAGGAAAAAAAGATAAATTAGCACATGTTTGAAATATTCCTTTTATGCAATTTATTTGTGTAGCTATATCGTCTCTTATGTTACATAAAATGGATAAGATGAACTCACTTCGTCTAGAAGGAGGAGAATTTTCAAAACCATAAGTGTCTTCTACAAACTTTTGAAAAACATGATAGTGGAGATCAAATTCAATATGATAACGACAACAAGTAGTTTCAAACACTTTGTTTGTCCTGATATAATATGACTTCAATCTTTCAAACAATCTTTATATTAAGATTTGAACTACAAAATGACACATACATTTCATGTTGTGTTTTGTCCAACCAATGTTTCGTATGATATTCATATTCATTAGCTGAAATTCTATGTCTGATAACATCTTTAGTGTTTGATGAAGGATGTGTATTATAATTCTAAAATAATGTGACCAATTTTTTGATTCTTTCATCAATCCTATTAGAATGAGGAACTCTACACATGAATGCCCAATTTCCTTCCATAGTGCTATCATCCAAAAGTATTCTCCTATTAACATATCGTGATATTGTTTTCCTATTAAAACCAAACTGAGATGAAATTGAAGATATCTGTCTTTTTTGGAGCATAGTGTTACCTACAATGGATGTCAACATAACTTTTCTTGTAATGGTCTTATCTTTAGTTCGAGATCTCTTCCCTACCCGGTTCAAACCTTTCCTAAGATTTTCAATCATATCAGTTTGCATGTCAACAACTTTTCTCTTATTTGATGTGTTTATACTCAATAATTTTAATGCTCCTTCCAACTTTTGTTTATAAGTACAATTGAAAGCAATTGGGCTTGTTCAAGTGTTTCAAAATTATCAAATTTAGCCAATATTTCTCTTGCTATCTTTTCTTAGCAAGACTTAAGGGTTGACCATTAGCAAGTGATCTCAAATTCTCCACATCCATTGTAAGTAAATGATCTAATTTTCTATAATTAATATTTCTCTTTCTAGTTTGAGCTAAATTTAAAAGTTCATCCCTACCAGTAGGAGCAAATGATCTTGACCCTTCTCCAATATCAATTGCTTGAGCTTTTGTAGGAAGTGATCCCGACCCCTTTAGACACACTTGAGCATTCAAATGTGTCAAAAGGGGTCATGGGGACTTCTTAGGGATCCTTGTACACTTATCACGTGTTAGGACCCGTAGGAAGTCCCCATGACCTCTTTTGACACATTGAAACCCTCAACTATGTCCTAAGGGGTCGTAGGATTCTTTCAGACACACTTGAGCTATCCAATATGTCAAAAAGGTTCATGGGGACTTCCTATGGGTCCTAGTTCGCCTTATCACACGTTAGGACACCTAGGAAGTCCCCATGACCCCTTTTGACACATTAGAACCCTAAAGTGTGTCCTAAGAGGTCCTACGACCCCTTCTGACACACTTGAGCATTCAAACATATAAAAAAAGGTCATGGGGACTTCCTAGGGGTCCTAGTATGCCTTATCACATGTTAGGTCTTTACGACCCCTTAGGACACATTTGAGGGTTCCAATGTGTCAAAAGGGGTCATGGGGACTTCTTAGGGGTCCTAGTATGCCTTATCATGCGTTAGGACCCCTAAGAAGTCCCCATGACCCCTTTTGACACAGTAGAACCCTCAAGTGTGTCCTAAGAGGTCCAAGTGATTTGTGATAAAATGAGTTAAAACCCTTTGAGAATCCTTTTGCTAGCTTCAGTTTGACCTTAGAAAGCCATGAGGGATTATGGGAGGTAACCCTATTGATGGCTTGCTGAATCCTAAAATTTGGCTAAGTCTGAAATTTTTTGAAATCCCCCAAAATCTAGAATTTGCATCTTAACTCCTATGAAGCTAAAACCTATCTCAAACATTCTGGAATGTATTTAACTTGTATTTATACAAATATAAATTAAAGTATAAGAAATTAAATAAATCAAACTTATACTTAAATGTTATAAATTTGTATTTATCTAAATATAAATTAAAGTATAAGAAATTAAATAAATCAAACTTATACTTAAATGTTATATTTGTATAAATCCTTGTAACTTGAAATTGGAAAAAGTGGGGCAATTCAAATTTCAAAATAGGCGGGCTTTTTTGGATATCCGATATTATCAGCTATCCAAAACTATCATATATCCAATTGTATTATAATTTGAAATTGGAAAAAGTGGGGCAATTCAAATTTCAGAATAGGCGGGCTCTTTCGGATATCCGATATTATAATATCGGATATCTAAAAATATCAGATATCCGATTAGGCTTGGTATTTGCTTGGGCATGTGTATTGACACCCAAACCTACTAAAAAGTCAACACATTTTTTAGCATATTTTTGGACGAGTGAAAAGAGATTTTTTCACATCGCCACTTTTTGACATACCATGATCCTGCACATACCCATCATGAACATCTTATTATGAATTTTACTATTTAATCAACTACTAAATCATACTTCATACAAAATACAATATATATATATATATATATATATATATATATATATATATAGCGTAACTATATATATATAGGGTAACTACTAACACAAGATAGATCATACCATAAACACAATTTAGAGTTACCAAACACCACATCATATATTCATAATTGCAAGAAGCAAGCAACAAGATCCATAGAATCCAACAAACTAAGAGAACACAGTAATACATCATCAACACTAGGACTGACTTAGGAACTCCCCATCTAAGGAATAGAAAGGGTCTGAGGTAGAGTTCCTTCTCAAGGATCCTTGGTGATATCTCCATAACAACAACAACGATCGAAGATTTTTGAGGGCTTGCTCAGACTTGTGAGACCAGGTGGAGACGATGCTCGGTACCTGCAAGCTTGCATCACCGAGAAGAGATACATGTGCATTGATACATAATAAGACATATAGATAGATGACCGGATCGATACATCGTGTGGACCCCAACTAAGTGAGTAACTACGACTTTGTCCTGAGTCATGAAAACACATCAATCACATATATATACATGATAACATGAGACATCATAGATAATAATGGCTAGATTCAAATCTTTGAGACAACTCTATAAAACATAGATGATTTCCAATTTCATAAACATATAATGATAATCATAAATGATTGTATCTAAACATCTGATAAGCATATCATCCAATTAAGCATAACTGTAAACATATAGTTTTAACCATCATAATGCAAAATGTCCAAATAAAGTCAAAGTATAATCATCTGAGAGGGTATTACAGATACCACTAAGTGGTGAGAGTAGTCGAGATGGTTCACAATCTTATTTTCTTTGATTTCTTTTTGTGGAGTGTTTTGATAAAGTTCTAGGGCAAGGATGATTTAGGGTGAATGTGATAAGTGTTGTCATGCATCTGGAAGCCACACACACCCATGATATGAGATAACCTTAAAACAATGTCAAAACATTCCCTTATTTGCTTTCTTGTTTGTTCAAAATTAGATATTGTAGTGGCATCTAGATGGTCAATATTTTAATGCATTCACATTTCTTTCTTTTTAAATAAAGCACGATGACATGAAATTTGTGAAAAGTATCCAACATCGACTCAATATATCATCCAAATTGATAGCATAAGTTCATCAATTCTTCTAGTCAATTCTTCCTAGTAATTCATTCTTCTTACTATCTTCCTTATTAACTTTCTTCTAACTAACTAATTAAGTTGACAAAATGTGGGAACCAAGTTGGAGAGATGTGTGATGCCAACTAGACCAAACATCGCTCAAAAGAATGCAAAAAACTATGCAAATCCTTTCCCAAGATCTAGAAGCTCCTGAAGTGAAAAGTGACATATGATTAGCCCTAATTTCTATTTCAACTTGGTGCTTTATTTGATATTTGTGGACCCCAGAATCTTTAATCTTCTATATCTTGCAAACTGTTACTCTATTTTCCACGTCGTTTGATCTTATCCACGCAATTTTACATTGTCAACAAATTGATGCTCATCCGATGTGTTTTTTCAGTTAATTTGTTGAGGGGGCATAAAATCTACCTATTATCATCGAGGGAAAATCTTGATCGAATATTCTTCAACACAATGTTAGTAATCGTATTGTATTAAAAAGGGGCAAATGTAGACACCTAAAAATAGACATAATTAAGAGCTCACATTAGTTTACTAATTATTCTACTATTAATTGATAATTATTTAATTATTAATTAATCATTCTTTATTCTTCTACAATCCAACCCTTTTTAATTATTTAGTCACTTTCTTAATATTAATTAATTAATTAATATTATTTAATTAATCAACCTTAATTAATCGATCTTATACATCTTGAAAATAAATAGCTTACAAAAGATACTAGGGTAAGATATTTAAAGAAAAGTGGATAGGAAATTGTAACAAATGTTTTTTGTGCGCCTTATTTTGAAGTAAGAAAATAAATTTCGGCAATAGCTTTTGAAAGAAGTGTTATCCTCCACACATTTTTAAAGGGTGAGCGTAAGGCGCGCAGAGTAAAATTACCAAACGATGCCGGGATTACGTTTGGGATCTGTCTACTTGGGCTTCGGCCGATATACGATAAGCCCTCCTCCACAAACCATTATTACAAATTGTTTTTCTGTCAATCGCGTTACATTTAAAACCTACTCCACCAATGACTAACATCTGTAATGGAATCTTAAAAAAAACAGGCTAATGTTGACCATTACAATACTTATTATTCCACGTGGCCTCTCCCACAGCAACCATCTATTGGTTAGATTAAGAGAAACCCAAATAAAAATCTTCGTCACAGCTGTAATGCATTTTCATCGGCAAAAGATGGAAACATCACAATTGTAGTAACCTATCTAGAGTTCTTATAGATTAAACTGTGAAGACTTCTTGGTATCAAACTCGTCGATTTCTATCGTCTCTGCATTTTACTTGTTATAGTGGTCCCTACTATTATTATTATATAGCCGTGTTTTTAATTTAATTAATAAATGATAATCTTGGTGATCCAGTCGGCTTCAAGTCGACGTTGGGAAAGAAAAAGTCACAGCTGCTACGCATGTGGTCGCTCACATGGTAGCTTATTTGTTTGGACGCTACTAATAAGTTTGCAGTCAGTACAGCTGTTATGTACAAAATATCATGTCAATAGAGGTGTAGAGCATTAGCACAAGAACAAGAGGTCATGTCAATACAGCTGTAGAGCATATGCATCGGTACAAGATGTCATGTTGGTTTCAACCTCCGAAGGGCTTCCTCACAGAGCAGACGTATATCAATTGGACACTGTCAAGGAAAAAATCAAGACATACGACAAAAAAAAACTTTGGGAAGCATCTTCTCTCACACGGCATATTGAAGTTAACAAGACAGAGACGTTATTTCTAACCAGTCCCTTGACATGTGAATTCTGCCAAATGTCATGTGTCTGGTCCCAGTGGTACCCACATTTTCATAATCAACAAACCTACTTCCATTCCCCATTTGTTTGCTGGAAGATGGGTGGAGGAATTGGAATTTGGGGGCCATCTTCCGGTTATGTCTTAATATCCGTAGTTTGGGTGATGCATTGATATTTGAACCAGAATAGGAAGATGGTTTTCATCTTCTCATTTTGAAGAAAAAATTGAGAAGATCATCTTCCACCAAAATAGGTGGAATTCATTTTCATAATCGGATTATGTGACAAGCGGGAAAGTAAAAATGAAAAATCTCAATATTTTCTCCATCTTCCTCCTCTATCCGCGATTTTATTAGCATTGCATTTTTATTAGCGATTGTTGTTGTTCTGACAAGCAGCATTGCATTTTCTTCCAGCTTGCTCTTGCGAACAAATCAAGGCGGAATTGTAGAGAGATGGGGATGGGGCTTGCAGCCGTAAAGACCGCCATTGCGGCAAGGTATTCGAGGGTTGTAACAGTACCGTAAAGACCGCCATTGAAGCTGTGAAATCAATATCGTTTTCTTTGCAATTTCGAGCCCATTGCCCAAATTCAAACCTCGGACCTCTTCTATCAAACATCTTCTGAGTCAACCAAACAGTCCAAAATTAGAAGCTCATCTTCAGGAAGTTCATCTTCGGGAAGTTCAAAACCCTATTATGAAATATTAAAGTTATGCCTCATATTCCTATTCTGCAAACAAACGGGGCCTTAAAGTCAAGCGAGTCGGTTTCGGCGTGATCTCTTTTCATAATCAATAAACCCGCTCCTCTTGCTCGCCGTGTGAATTCTAGCAGAGTCAAGTCGTATCACATACTCTTATCTCATCGCTCGCAAATACATTGAATCCTCCTCTAAGAAATAACCAGTCTCTTTATATTATCGTTTTATGTGAACCTTCCGTTTTTACATTTATGTGATAACTCATTTTATGTTTACATCAAGGAGGAGAATCCATTTTACGGTGGACCCATTTTATGCTACACCCAAGTGGATAACTCCACATCAAAGAGGCCCATCTTACCTTCCACCAAGGGAGGAGATTCAGTTTAACGTTAGATCAAGGGACGACCCATTATTCGGATTCAAGAACTAATAATTTCTAGCAGAGCGCTTCAACAAGAGGGGCCCATTTAACCATCCATATATGAAGGCGAGAACCCCTTTTCTGGGTAGTGGCTATCCAGCAAACTAAAACGTAAAACATATGAAGAGCGTTTGAAAAAAAAAATAAACGTTTTAATTTATCTAATCTGTACAAAATCAGGATTAGGAATGGATCTCGAAGGAGCATGCCGTCTGGAACAAGGGCTCAGACTCAAGACTATAGTAGGCTGAAAAGCCGAGGGATACACTACATATCATTCAAACAAGATTACGGAATGTAGAATTTCGCATGTCCATTGTGAGAACATTGGAAGCTCAAGCCTCCTCGTAATCATCAGGATAGCAGAGACAGAACGATGTTGTGTTTGACAAAAGGCCCTTGTCCTCTGAGCACAAGGGCCATTTACACGAATTCACTGCAAAACAGCCATCGCAACTATTATAAGTAGATATCTGTACAAAATCAGGAAGCAGGAACAAGCCCTCGGCCTCTAGACCATAGTAGGCTGAGAAGCAGGATAGCAGAGACAAACCTGGAACAAGGCCTCGGCCTCGGCCTATACACTACAATATACAAACCTCCTCGTAATAACCAGGATACCAGAGACAGAACGACGTTCTGTTTGACAGAAGGCCCTTGTCCTCCGACCACAACAAAATAATATGGATTAAACAGAATGTCTATGAGAGAAAACACTCAAAAACTACTAAATTTAATTTGTAACATATAAGTTTTTATGACCACCGAGTGCCAAACTACCAGCATATGCAACTATTTTCTATACGACATAAAATTAACAAACCCGTTCTGATAGGCTTACCTAGAGACACATCTGAGCAGCAAACTAAAAAGCATGGAATAGCAAGAAGAAGACATTAACATCTCTCATTATATATGCCATGACTTTTAGATAGCCGAACAGTCACGTGTGTTGGATAGCAGCCACCTGCAACGATATCGAACAGGCGAGAGAGCATGGCCACAGGCACCCCAGCCAGTGCCACCGGCCACCCGGCTTGGATATCTCTAATTAGGCCTTGCCATCTTACGTCTATTTAAAGGATATATGGGCTGATTGTCATTGTCAACTGACTATCTCATTTCCAACAAGTGTTGTACCATGTGTGTATGTATGCATCTATATAAATAATTTTATTAATTTATTTTTTTATTTATTTTAATAATGATTATATTTTAAAATATATATTATATTATAGCAAATATAATATAATATATGCTATATAAAAATTTTAATAATGTGATTTGTTAATTTTTAAATATATAAATAACAAAATAAGTTAATTTTATATTATATATACTATTATATATAATTAATATAATAAATAAATAAATAAATTTAAAAATTAAATATATAATTTATTTTTAAAATTATTTAAATATATTATTTCAAAACTAATTATACTAATTAAAAATTTATTATATATTTTAAAATCACTAATTTACATATTATAAATATTATTATTATTTAAAAAATTAAAAAATAAACATATAAATATTATTAAAAAATTAAATATATACTTGAGTATTAATATATATTATACTTGTATTGAGTATAAGTATATTATTTATTAATTAATAAGATGGCTCTGCTCGCGAAAAATGAGGCTCAGCCCGCGAATAATTAGGAACACTTCCGAAGTTCTTCAGACATCAACAAGAATTTTTTCTGCAGCATAGAATCACTAAACAAGCAACTAGACTTCTTTCGGCAAACAAAATATACAACATTGAATCAATATGGCAGTAGAGATAGGTCCAGGATTCATGGGAGCCCTAGTTTTTTTCCTAAAAACAATCATAGTCTTCAAACAACTCCCATCTCAGAGGAATGGAAACCTGCATTTCTTCAAAATTCTAGAAGAGCAAGGAAAAACAAGAATCATCAAATCTTTTTTCCCTCTAGTAATGCTTGTCCATTCTAGACCCCTCTTAGGAATCAATTTGATCATCTTCAAACCAATAACCTGGAATAGAGTGACAAACTCCAGAACATGCCCTTATATTCTCCTCTGCATCGACGTCTGAAATATCTAGGGTTTAAGAATGAGTATAGGTTAAAAATGAATTCCATTCACAACGCTCAACCGTACATGAGAAATCAAAATGAGATCAACAAAATTTGCAGCCGACTATGCTTTAAGGATTCATTTGATAAATACACACCGCCTCATCGAAGACCTAATCCTTTTCATAGGGAAGGAACAAAAACCATTAAGGGGCTTCGGGTATTTACAGAAGGGCTGTGGAATCAATGCAACGCTTCTGGGCTTTTTGGTAAATGGTTCAGCTCTGGGAAGGCTTTCACTAGTATTAAGGATTGGCTTCAAGCAGCCAACAAATCACAGGTAAGTATAACTTTTCTCTCGAATTATTGTTTCTATCTTGAATGTGAGGATTTATCCATTAAACATAAAATTTTAAATGAAGCACAATTTTTTTATCTAGGGCACGCAGTCAAATTTTTAAATTGGGTACCCAATTTCACAGAGAATATCTTTAATAACATTGTTACTCCGATATGGATCAAAATTTCAAATATGCTGGTAGAATTATTACACAGTAGAATTATTTATCAAATTGGAAAAATCTTTGGTGAAGTTATAGGTCTTGAGGAGAACTATATGGACTCCTCTGAGGTTAAAATCATGATCAAACTCTCTGACTTATCTCATAACCCAAAAGCTATTAACTTCATTAGCAAAAAATCCTCTTATCATCTACTAGTGGAACATTTTAGAGAAGACATTACAGAAAACATTCTCTTCTTCTCTCATAAGGAATTAAATAGGAAGAAATACTTAAACACAATAAATCTTAAAGAAATCTAGAACAAAAACCAATAAAATCTTTCAAATCGGACAAGGCTCTGAATTTAAATATAGAAGAGGAGAATGGCTACCCCAAGTTCCCGATATCTATAGCAGAGCTGCCCAAAATAATATTCAACAAAGTCTTAGGAGGTTTCTGCTTTATTGACCCCACTAGTAATCAAGTTAAGGAGCATTTAGATGTTAGATGTCCCCCTATAAAAATAAATTGCAAGGATAGAACATCTAATCAAGATAGTTTATCTACAATCAAAGGAAAAAATGATGAAGAGCTGGTATTAGGAGGAAGTACTTCTTTTGAAGCATTTCAAGTCATAGGAAAGGGATCCAAAATTACCAAAGGCTCAAAAGTAAGATCTTTAGGAGCTAATAAGTTCTCAGTAGCAAATATCCAAGGAAAAAACATTGATTTGGTCCAAGAAAACATTGATTTCTCACTCTTATCAGATGATGAATCCAGTGACCCTGAAGAAAACAATAGATGGAAAGGTATACTAATTAAAGAATTAATGAAAGGAGACACATCCTTATCACTCCCCAACATCTTAGAAAAAACAACAATATCCCCAGAAAAAGGATGTGATGAAGTTATTGAATATTATGACTCAGATGAAGCATGGTTCAATGAAAACCAAGACTTGATTTTTAATCCAATTCCTTTAAATATCATAAACCCAGTCTTTGAAGAAATCAAGAACCGACATAAAGAAAGCATTAGTTATGAGGAGGAAAATGAAATCAAGGATTTTTTGGGGTTTAACGTAGGAAATCCAGAGAGACAGGAGGAAACCAAAGACATAAACTCTGGGTGTATGAAGAGAGGGATTCCTCAAACCAATGACACAAAAGCTAAGGAGCTGGATGAAGTCTCCACAAAACACCCCTCTATGGGCAAGATAGTGGTCAGTGAATGCTTAGCTCCAAATACTAGGAACACCCACAATGAGGATCAATTAGAAAATTCAGAAAACTCAAAATTTGAAAAAGAAAAAATTGAAGAAGAAGTTAATATAATAGCAAATTATATAAAGGAAACATTACTAGAGGAATTGATGGAAGAACTGCTGGATGAGATTTGGGACCTAGAAGATGATGAGCATCAAGGGAAACTCCTTGAGGAGGACATTAATTTGAACAATGTCAACTCAGAAATTCCTATAGAAGAATTATTAATTAATTTGGAAGAAAAAGAGATGAAGGAGCAGGTTTCTCTAGGCATAGCTCAAACTATTGAAAGTAATATTTCCCCAGATTATGAAAAAAAACCGAAGAAAAGAGGAAGAAGACCTAATGCTGAATTAAGAGGCTTGGCAAGGGAAGCTGTCAGACATGTTAAGATTACTTCTATTCTGAATGTTGGGAAGGGGAAGAGCCTTCCCAAAGCACCCTGAATGTCCTATCCTGGAATGTTAGGGGCATGAATGCCCCTAACAAGCAACGTTTAATCATAATTCACAACCCAGAGATTATGTTAATTCAAGAAACTAAGCTAGATAATGTAGAAATAGACAATTTTAAAAAAAATTTAGGAATAAGGGAAATTGAAGCCTCGTCAGCTAAAGGAGCATCAGGGGGCGTGGAAATTATTTGGGATCCTTGAAACATTTCAATAAAGATTTCAGAAAGATGACAATATTGGATGAGTGGAACGATCAGAAACTTTAGATTTAATCTAACTTTTAATTTAATAAATGTATATGGACCTATTCAAAATAAAGATAAACTTAGAGTTTGGAACGAGATAGGCTCATACCTAGATCAAACAAAGGATACACTTTGCTTTCTAGGAGGGGACTTTAATGTAATAACTAAGATTTCTAAGAAAAAAGGAGGAGCAAATTCCCTTCCAATAACAGCTAGGGACTTTATAAAATGGAGAGATAGTAACTCCCTCCTCGAAATTCCTACAGAAGATAATTCCTTCACATGGAATAACAAAAGACTAGGCTTCTGCAACATTGCAGAGAAATTAGATAGATTCTTCTTTAGAGGGAGCTTATCCATCTATGATATTTCACTTACGGCTAACATCATTCCTTTATCTGGATCAGACCATTATCCAATTATCTTGAATATCTTAACACAAACTAGACCAAGAAAAAGTGCCTTTAAATTCGAACAAATATGGCTAAGGGACCCTGAACTCCTAAAACTCATAGAAACCTAGTGGTCAGAACCTTAGATTGAGGGTTCTAAGATGTATAGATTAGTAAATAAACTCAAATGAATCAAAAAAAACTACTAGAATGGAATTCATCTAAGTTTGGCAACATCTTTGAAAAGAAATTAGAACTTGAAACTGAACTAGGAAAAATCAACTCCCAGGTTATTAAGGAAGGCATGAATGATGATCTATACCATAAGGAGAAGGGTTTACTAAAAGATTATGAGGAAATCCTAGCTAGAGAAGAAATTTTTTGGAAACAGAAATCAAGAGAAACTTGGCTAGAAGCAGGAGATAAAAATACTAAATTTTTTCACAATAGTACCAAACAAAGAAGAATTGCTAATAGGATCTCCTGTATTAAGAATGAGGAAGGTAAAATTATTGAAGATCTTAAAGACATAGCAAATGAAGTAGTAAAATACTTTGATAACATTTTAAATAATAGGGATACATCAAATATGGGAAGTCAAAAAGAACTTCTCAGGAATATACCTAAAGTCATAACTAAACAACACAACCAAATGCTTATAGGCAAATTTACAATGACTGAAATACATTCATCCTTAATGCAAATGAATCTAGATAAATCTTTGGGATTGGATGGATTCTAAGCCATTTTCTTTCAGAAGTGCTGACACTTCATAGGTGAGGAAGTCACAAAAGCATTAGAGGGGGTTAGAAATTCAAGGAGAATTCTTAAAGAAGTTAATAATACTTTTATCACTCTTATACCCAAAAAAGAGAAACCTACGAGTCTTGATGATTTTATCTACCTATAGCCTTATGTAATACCTTATACAAACTGTTTACTAAAATAATGGTCCTTAGACTTCAAAAAATTCTCCCCTTGATTATTAGTGAGGAACATACAGGGTTTGTTCTGGGAAGATCTATCTTTGATGGGGTAATCATAGCCCAAGAGGCCATTCACTCCATCCTTAAAAACAAAAACCCCAGTATACTCATCAAATTGGATATTAAGAAAGCATATGACATGGTAGATTGGAGGTTTCTATGCAAATGTATGGAAGCCTTTGGCTTTACCAAGAGCTGGATTAACTTATTTTTCGAGTGTATATCTACTCCTATGATTTCAGTCTTAGTGAATGGAACCCCAGAAGGATTTTTTGGCATATCCAGAGAACTTAGACAAGGAGATCCAATCTCCCCTTTCCTCTTTATAATCATGGCCGAAGCTTTAGGAAGGACAATATCTAAGGAGAGGAATAATAAGGCAATTGAGGGAATCTCCATCACTAGTGACTTGGAGCCTACCACTCATCAACATTTTTTTGATGACACTCTTTTATACGGAGCAATCAAAAGAAGGGAGGCAAGATCCTTTAAAAGGATTTTGGAAACATACTCAAAAGCTTCTGGACAAGAAATCAACCCAAATAAATCAGAAATATACTTTTTTCATATTGATATAGGAACTAAAGATGAAATATGTTAATATGATTTAGAACAACAGAGAGGGGGGGGGGGGGGGGGGTGAATTAGTTGTTCTCAGGTCCTGATGTACATAAAATAACTTCAAAAACTTTTCTTTAAATTAGATCAAGCAACCAAAACAAACTCGGTCATCACTGATTCAATAATAGAAATATATAACTCAGCAGTCCACTACCCAGTTGTATCTAACTTGTAAAACACAGAAATGTTCAAACCCAAAAACATTCACACAAGTATTGACACTAGGATTTATAGTGGAAACCCAATATGGGAAAAACCACTTTGTAACATGCTACTATTATTTTCACTCTTCTAAAGTGAGCTCGGTTAAAAGCCAACCTTGTCAAAGGTTACAATACACACTATCAAGTGTGACCCGGTTAAAGGATTCAATCACCCTGTCAAAAGTGAGCTTGGTCAAAGGACTTACATACATTCCATTAGAATGCAACCTTGTTCAAAGGATTTAACATATGAATTTTAGGTCAACCTCTGTTAAAAGGATTTTGACTGTTACAATGGTTAGAAAGTAGCCATAGTATTGATCTGAAAAACATACAGCTCACTTTGCAAATATTAGATCCAATTCAGTACACAAATGTTGGTTTACTAACTTTGAAACTTTTCCATCTCCACTTCTGATATGCTCAGAGCTTTCCTTCAAGCAACCACCACACTTTTCCTTCAGCCTTTTCGCTTATACAGTCAATAAAACTTACTATTCTTCTAGCATTTACTTCACCCATGCATTCACATACCTAATGCTTCGGTTGCCTTAATACTTTCCTTTGTTAAGTTAACTTATCTTTTGCTGCTTAATCTCCTTCGTAGATCTTAGGGTTAGGTCAAATACATTGAATCTACCCGCTTCATGTTCTTCGTCTCCTCTTCTAGAATCATCTTAAATATCATAAAGATTTACAATAAAACATTTTAGAAAGTGTTAAATGCTTCCATACAATCAATAAATAAAGTCAACACATTTTACATAATCAGAGAATTCAACAATGTCGGCTCCAAATCTGAATTCTCTTCAAATATAAAATTGCTAATGCTCAGTCAGTACTGTGATCATCCACTCAGTCTCCATGTAAAACTCTTGGTCACTACTAAAACTATTTCCTTGGCAAATACTGTCTTTCTCGGCAATTTATTGATACTCGATCGATACTAAATTTTTGCTCAGCATTCACTAACTTGGTCGACTTTGTCGTAACTCGGCTTAAACATGATTTCTTCATTTTTGCTCGGTTGAGCCTACCAGTTTAGTCTTCAATCTTACTAAGATAAACAATACAATGTCTCATCATTGTGCAACATAATCAAGTACACTTTGTAGTATCAAGATAACTCAACCTTTCCTTAGGTGCTATTGTTACCAACCTTTCTTTCCCTTCTCACCATAGATATAGTACTTTCCTAAGTAGAAACAATCTTACCAGTTAAGGTTTGACATCAATGACAATACAAAAATTATTTCAATTACAGTTTCCAACAATCTCCCTCTTTGGCATTGATGGCAACACCATATGATATCACTTGAATAACACATGGATTACCAACCAATCCAAAAAAAAACTTATTTGTCCATCAGAGAAAATTTATAATATCCTTAGCTTCATTCTAATTCAGAGTTAGTAAATCTCACTTCTGTGACCGTCAGAAGTATCTGGATCTCCCTCTATCCTGATCTTTCATTTCAGTTCAATCTCCCTTACTTTCAGTGTCATGTGTTATAGTATCATTTTAGTTCAATCTCCCTCTTTGACAAAAATGCCAAAGCAGCAACTCAAACATACATCCAACAAATGTAGATATATCTGTTCAGCACAATGTTTCTCCCTCTATCATCTTGCTTATGACTGATTTGTTATCTTTGCTTCTTCTTCACAGCTCTAGGACAGTCCTAAAGTGTGACAATCTTCTGCATCAATGTGTCAAATGTTCTGTTGTAGCATATTTGATGCAGTGCTCCTAGCTTGGCTAGGAAGCCTCAGTTAGGGGAAGGACCCCTAATTGACTTCTCAAGTACTCATGAGCTTCTTTAGGTAAAGCTTTAGTGAATATGTCTACCAATTGCTCTTTTGTATTCACATATTCCATTCAGACTTCCTTGCCTTGTACCAATTCCCTCAAATAGTGATACTTGATTGCTATGTGCTTGGTCTTAGTGTGCATCATTGGATTCTTAGAAATATTGATAGCACTTGTGTTGTCACAGAAAATAACAACAGGTTCAGTGATTTCTTCTTTCATGCCTATCAACAACTGTTTTATCCATATCAAATTTGAATAGTTTACTGTAGCAACAACATACTCGGCTTCAACAGTAGATTGAGAAATGCAATTTTGTTTCTTGCTTGTCCAGGAGACTAATCTCTGTCCAAGAAAGAAAGCTCCACCACTAGTGCTCTTTCTGTCATCTACATTTCCTGCCCAATCAACATCAATATATACTCTAAATTCAAATTTGTCATTCTTCTTGTAGTATAACCCATAGTCAGCAGTTCCTTTCAAGTATCTCATGATTCTTTTCACTGCCATCATGTGTGTTTCTTTAGGATTGGCAAAGAATCTTGCCAC
Source organism: Chamaecyparis obtusa (assembly GCA_027943335.1). Taxonomy (NCBI): domain Eukaryota; kingdom Viridiplantae; phylum Streptophyta; class Pinopsida; order Cupressales; family Cupressaceae; genus Chamaecyparis; species Chamaecyparis obtusa. The sequence continues at coordinate 388,722 of BSBK01001070.1, read as the reverse complement.
AATCCCAACAATTAATGCAATATCAGGTCTACTATGTACAACATATTGCAATTTTCCAATCATGGATCTGTACAAAGTCTGGTTAACTTCTACAACATCATCATTCTTAGATAACTTTTGTCTAGTAACCATAGGAGTTCCCACTGGTCTAGCATCTTCCATTCCAAAATTTTTCAGTATTTCATTAACATACTCAGACTGTGTAATGAAAATACCTTTCTTCATCTGATATACTTGTAGACCAACAAAGAATTTGATCTCACCAAACATACTTATCTCAAATTCAGTTTGCATTTCATGTGAAAAACTTTTACACAATGCATCTTGTCCACCAAAAATAATGTCATCAACAAAATTTTTGGCCAACAAAATACCTCTACCTTCTTCATCTTTCATATATAGATTTCTTGTGTCATTTGTCTTGGAAAATCCAATCTGTATCATATAATTATAAAACTGCTCATACCATGCTCTGGGAGCTTGTTTCAATCCATATAAAGGTTTGTTAAGTTTGCATACCATGTGTCTTCTGTTTGGATCAATAAAACCTTCTGGCTGTTCTATGTAAACTTCTTCTTCCAGTATACCATTTAAAAATGCAGACTTGACATCCATTTGATATACTTTGAAATCTTTAGAAGCAGCATATGCAAGTAGAGCTCTGACTCCTTCCAATCTAGCTACAGGGCCAAATGTCTCCCCATAATTAATTCCTTCTTGTGCGTAGCCTTTGCATACTAGTCTAGCTTTGTTCCTAGTGATTTCACCTTTTTCATTCAACTTGTTTTGAAATACCCACTTTGTTCCTATAACATTCTTATCTGCAGGTCTCGGCACTAGAGTCCAAGTTTCATTTTGTGTCTTCTGTTTGGATCAATAAAACCTTCTGGCTGTTCTATGTAAACTTCTTCTTCCAGTATACCATTTAAAAATGTAGACTTCACATCCATTTGATATACTTTGAAATCTTTAGAAGCAACATATGCAAGTAGAGTTCTGACTCCTTCCAATCTAGCTACAGGGCCAAATGTCTCCCCATAATCAATTCCTTCTTGTGCGTAGCCTTTGCATACTAGTCTAGCTTTGTTCCTAGTGATTTCACCTTTTTCATTCAACTTGTTTCAAAATACCCACTTTGTTCCTATAACATTCTTATCTGCAGGTCTCGGCACCAGAGTCCAAGTTTCATTTTTCTCAATCTGGTCAATCTCTTCATTCATTGCTTGTATCCAATCTTCATTTTCTAATGCCTCTTTAGTTGTCTTAGGTTCAAATTCACATAGTAAGCATGTTGGATCTTTTGTCTTGCTTCTGGTCTGAATTCCAGTGTCTCTATCTCCAATTATTTGTTCAGGCTTGTGATGTCTTCTTACATATTTTGCCAAAATAGGTTCAACATTTTTCTCTTCTATTTCATCAGGTTCCCCAACAAGATTGTTAGATTCAGCTTCTGAATGCTCGACAACCGCTTCCTGATCCTCGACAACATTATCTTGTAGCTCAGCATGTTCTTGTTCTCTCTCGACATTGTTTTCCTGACGCTTGACAATGCTTGCCTGAGACTCGGCATCAGGTGCAGGTTTGTTACCTGCCTCTTCTATTTCCTCAATGTACACAAAAGATCTGTAATCTTCTGGTTCTCTTTTTCTATCAGCCTCATTTCTTTCTGCATACTCATCAATTTTTACATTCACACTTTCCCCAATTTTGTTAGTGTTAGAGTTCAAACACTTATAAGCTTTACTTTTTGTGGAGTAGCCTAGGAATATGCCTTAATCACTTTTAGCATCAAACTTTCCATTCCTATTGTCTTTCAATATGTAACACTTGCTTCCAAAGATTCTAAAGTATTTAACACTCGGTGCATGCCCATACCATAATTCATAGGGTGTCAGATTTGTACCTTTCTTGATCTGTACCCGGTTAAGAGTGTAAACAATTGTACTTATAGCTTCTTTCCAGTATTTCTGTGCCACATTCTTTTCAATCAATAATGTCCTTGCACAGTCCAAAATAGATCTGTTCCTTCTTTCTGCTATACCATTCTGTGGAGGTGTCCTAGGTGCAAACATTTGTTTTTTGATTCCTCTATCATTGCAAAATAGATTAAATTCATTTGATATAAATTCTCCACCATGGTTAGATCTAAGACATTTCAGGTTCCTACCTATCTCCTTCTCAACCTTAGCCAAATACCACTTAAAAAATTGAAAAGCATCAGATTTTTCTTTTAGAAACATTACATGCATCATCCTGGTATGATCATCGACAAACAAGATAAAATATCTAGCACCACAGTAACTTTGTATACCCATAGGTCCACAAAGGTCAGTATGAACCAAATCTAAAATGTGTTCATAAGTAAAGGATTTTCTCTTGAAACTTGACTTAGTTATTTTTCCTAACTGACATTCTTTCCACATCACATTCTCAGGTTTCTTCAATCTAGGTAGGCCTCTTACTTTCTTCTTCTTACTTATCTCTACCAGATTGTCAAAGTTAACATGACATAGCCTCTTATGCCATAACCAAATGTCATCAAGTTGTGCAAACATACATATTTCTTCAGATAGGTCAAGATAGAACAAATTACCTCTTGTCTGCTCACCACTTCCAATCAGTTCACTAGTAGCATCAAATATCTTAGCTTTCTTGTGATGAAATTCCACTCGGTGTTGAGCTGAGCAACACTTAACAAATTATAATTCAATCCTTCAACCCAATAAGCATTTTCACAAGAGATCTTATCAGTCAGTTTAATCAATCCTTTTCCTCTAACAGGACATGGTGCATCATTACCAAATGTTACACTTTTACCTTTATAATGATGTAGGGTCTCAAACTTACTCTTGTCACCAGTCATGTGATGTGAACAACCACTGTCAATAATCCATTTATCATTCTTTTTCACATAGGAAATCAATGCAATTTTCTCATCCTCATCAGATTCATCTTTCATTGCAACATAGACTACCTCAATTTCAAAATCATCACTGTTACTGTCAATCTCTTCTTCAGCAATGTAACATGATTTCTTACCTTTTTCTTTGTAGTCTTTGTACCTTTGGTAGCCTTTGTCATCTCTTCTGTGTTTGTGTCTGCTGTTTCTTTCTTTATCTTTATCCTTCCTGTCAGGACATCTAGCAGCTATATGACCGACCTTGTTACATGCAAAACATATAATAGGGAGTTTACCTTTAAATTTTCCTTTTCCTCTTCTCAGTCTTCTAGCCATAAGAGCTTCTAGATCTTCAAGATCTTCATCAGAAGTGTCACTGTCATCCTCACTTTCACTTTCTCTTTCACTGATGCATCTTTCTTTTTCCTTCTTAGGCTTGCTCAGGACTAACTATGATTTAAAAGAAGATTCAACATTTCCAATACTACCAATAGTGAAATTATCATAATTAGACAGTTCAAAAGTAGTCAGCTTGCCAATCAAACCTTCCAAAGTAAGCACATTTGCAGAGTTACATCTAGATTCCTGAATAGTTGAGATCTTAATAGCATATATAGGACGCAGAGTTCTTAACACTTTTCCAATTACAGTCTCATCATCAATAGTTCCATTTGCTCCTCTAATAGCATTCACAACCTCTTTTATTCTACCACAATATTGTGCAATGTTTTCATTTTCATTCATTCTCATTTCATCAAACTTACCTCTAAGACTCTTGGCTTTGGCTTGCAGTACATATAGATCACCACCATAGATCTTTGCAAGAGTGTCCCACATATCTTTAGCAGTTGTGCAATCCTTAATGTCCTCAAATTCTGGATAGCTTAGGGCAGATGCAATTTCCAACATTGCTTGATTGTGTTCTTTCTTAGCTCTCATTTCCTCGACAGTCAAAGGTGCAACAGGTGTGACATAGTCATGCTCAATGTAGTAATTTGCAAAATCACCAATACCGGCCAGATGCAGCTTCATCAAGCTTTTCCATGTAGGGAAATTTTCCTTATTCAGCTTCGGTACCTCCTTCTTATACATCTTGATCATTTGCTTCAAGTCCCTTTAAACTTGCTTTTTGTAAACACCAACAAGCAACAAAGCTCTAATACCAATTGTTAATATGATTTAGAACAACAAAGAGGGGGGGTGAATCAGTTGTTCTCAGGTCCTGATGTATAAAATAACTTCAAAAAGTTTTCTTTAAATCAAATCAAGCAACCAAAACAAACTTGGTTATCATTGATTCAATAATAGAAACATATAACTCAGTAGTCCACTACCCAGCTGTATCTAACTTGTAAAACACAGAAATGTTCAAACCCAAAAAATTTCACACAAGTATTGACACCAGGATTTATAGTGGAAACCCAATATGGGAAAAACCACTTTGTAACATGCTATTATTATTTTCACTCTTCTGAAGTGAGCTCAATCAAAAGCCAACCTTGTCAAAGGTTACAATACACACTGTCAAGTGTGACCCGGTTAAAAGATTTCAATCACCCTGTTAAAAGTGAGCCTGGTCAAAGTACTTACATACATTCCATTAGAATGCAACCTTGTTCAAAGGATTTAACATATGACTGTTAGGTCAACCTCTGTTAAAAGGATTTTGACTGTTACAATGGTTAGAAAGTAGTAGTAGTATTGATATAAAAAACATACAACTCACTTTGTAAATATCAGATCCAATTCCATACACAAATGCTGGTTTACTAACTTTGAAACTTTTCCATCTCCACTTCTGATCTTCTCGGAACTTTCCTTCAAGCAATCACCACACTTTTCCTTCAGCCTTTTCGCTTATACAGTCAATAAAACTTACTGTTCTTCTAGCATCTACTTTACCCATGCATTCACATACCTAATGCTTCGGTTGCCTTAATACTTTCCTCTGTTAGGTTAACTTATCTTTTACCGCTTAATCTCCTTCATAGATCTTAGGGTTAGGTCAAATACATTGAATCTACCTGCTTCATGTTCTTCGTCTCCTCTTCTAGAATCATCTCAAATCTCATAAAGATTTACAATAAAACATTTTACAAAGTGTTAAATGCTTCCATACAATCAATAAATAAAGTCAACATGTTTTACATAATCCAAGAATTCAACAATGTCGGCTCCAAATTTGAATTCTCTTCAAATATAAAATTGCTGATGCTCGGTCAATACTGTGATCATCTACTCAGTCTCCATGTAAAATGCTCGGTCACTACTAAAACTATTTCCTCAGCAAATATTGTCTTCCTCGACAATTTACTGATACTCGGTCGACACTAGATTTTTGCTTGGCATCCACTAACTTGGTCGACTCTGTCATAACTCGGCTTAAACATGATTTCTTCATTTTTGCTCAGTTGAGCCTACCAGTTTAGTCTTCAATCTTACTAAGATAAACAATACAATGTCTCATCATTGTGAAACATAATCAAGTACACTTTTTAGTATCAAGATAAGTCAATCTTTCCTTAGGTGCTATTGTTACCAACCTTTCTTTCCCTTCTCACCATAGATATAGTACTTTCCTAAGTAGCAACAGTCTTACTAGTTAAGGTTTGACATCAATGACAATACAACAATTGTTTCAATTACAGTTTCCAACAAAATATGCATAATCCTCAACTTCAAGGAAAGTAAGCTTCTTTGTAAATATCTAGGTCTCCCCTTTGTCAAGGACAATAGGACAAAAAATGTACGGGACCCCATTATAGATAAGATTAAAAACAAAATGCTCGCTCATGGAAAGGAAGATGGCTGTCCTCAGCCGATAGAACTACCATGGTAAGATCAGTATTGGTCGTGATGCCAATTTATCATTTATCATGTACGCACTTACCTTCAAACAAAAAATAAAAAATCACAAAGTATTTAAGGACATTCTTTTGGCAAGGAAGCAATGAAAATAAGAAAATTCCGCTCATATCCTGGGAAAACATCTGTAAACCTAAAGAGGAGGGAGGAGTGGGCCTTAAAAACTTAGGGGATCAAGGGAAGGCCCTAGGGGCCAAATTACTATGGAGGATCTTTAGAAACCTTGAGGCAAAATGGGCAAAAATACTAATTCACAAATACTTGAAAGATGATTCACCCATCAACATCTTTAGAGAAACCCATCCCCCAAAAGGATCAAGGATTTGGAATTTTATGATGGAATGTAGATTTATTATCTTGGAAAAATTAACTTGGTGCCCAGGTATGGGGGAGGAGGTTCTGTCTAGGATGACTCATGGGGAGGTTATGAGGTAATTTCTAGGAAATTGAATAACTCAGCCCTCATGAATTCATTAAAGGAGAAGATTGGTGTCAATCTCAAAGACTACCTCATCCTCGAGGAAGGGAATTGGGTTTGGAAATCCTTGAAAGAACTTGGGATCTCGGCTTCTGATGAATCAACAATTAAAGATATTTTTAAAAATAGAAAAATATCATTAAACAACTCAATAGATAAATTAGTTTGGGATGGATCAAAAATAGGGGAATACAACACTAAGGATGGGTATAGGATCATCTCCCAAAGTTATAATAGACCAAAAACCTCTCTACTAATCCACTTGTGTTGGGGCAAGGAATGCTCTCCAAAAGTAGGCTTTTGCACTTGGTTGGCTATGAACTACAAACTTTTAACAGTTGATCGTTTCAAGAAATTAGGTTTTTCAGGTCCAAGCAGGTGCCCACTTTGTGAAGAGGACGAAGAAGATGGAGACCACTTATTTCTGAATTGTCCCTTCACAAATCAATGTTGGAACTGGCTGGAAAGAAACTTAGGGTGGTCCTCAGCCTTCCCCCAATCCCTTAAGGCCATATTGCAAGCATGGCCAATCATTAAACAAAAGAGTATTTTTGCAAACCTATGGTCTATTTCCCCATCTATATTAATATGGAAAGTTTGGAAAGAACGTAATAGAAGAATCTTTAGAGAAGAAAAAATGGAATGGGAACAACTGTGTAATAAAATCGAAGCAGCAATCATAGAGAAAATGAATAGTAATACACTCAAAATCTTGAAAATAGATCTAAGGATGAGTCAGTGGGATGGAAGAATGAGGGAAAAATGGGAAGGTTTTGTCTTACCACCTTTTATAAGGTCAAATCCTCAAAACTCATCATCAAAAAGAAAGGAATGCATGTGGAAACCTCCAAAGAATGATTGGCACAAGCTTAATTTTGATGGGGCATCCAGAGGTAATCCTGAAATCACAGGCATCGGTTGCTGCATACACAACCATGAAGGTAAGGAAATTGCATTGCTAGCAGCTCCTATTGGAGAAGAAACAAATAATTTGGCAGAACTTTATGCTTTAATAAAGGGTCTTTAAAAATGTGCTTCTTTGGGATTAAAGTACTTAGAAATTGAAGGTGATTCTGCAATAATTATTAATGCACTTAGGAAAAAAATAACTCCTAATTGGAGATTAAACTCCCTCCTTTCCCAGGCTTTGATCCTATGTGATTCCTTTCAAGAAATATCAATAAATCACATTTATAGAGTTCTTGAGGTAACAAGAGAGCTGATGAACTAGCTAACTTAGGAGTAGATGGGATCTCTATGACATAATTGGTCAATGCTGACAAATAAGCTAATATGGGTTACAACCCCTATAAGTTTAAGAAATATAGAATCTTACTACTAACAACGCAAGAATTTTTAACCAAAATTGAAGGTCTCTCAGAACTCTTTAAATCGAATAGTGAAAATTTGAGTTGAATCTCTTCTAGATGGAGTTGAGGAGTGCACCCGACAAACCATCATAGGTTGGTTAGATTAAACTTAACAAGTGATTTGGCTTCCAGGGGCAACCTGAGAAAGGTTTGCATTGAATGTTGAATACATGATCAAGATGGGAATGAATTAGTAGCAAATGCTGCTTCTATTGGAACTGAAACTGATAAATTGGGCAGAATTGTATGATTTAATCAAAGGCTCTCAAAATTGTGTCTCCCTCGGATTAAAGCAATTAGAAATAGGAGTAGATTCAAAAATCATTAACAATAATTAATCATTGGAAATTGAACTACTTGCTATTTCAAGCAATAAATCTACGTAGTTCCTTTCTAGAAGGACCAATTAATCATATACATCGGAAAGAAGAGATCGAACGATCTAGCCAAATTAGAAGCAGACGAGATTATTATATCCTTAGACTTGAATCCTTTCCCAATATAGTATTCAGAGTTTTTAAAAAAAATATAATCAATTTTCACCGATTAGAGAACAAACCTTTTAATTATTTCTTAATCATTTTACCCTTATGTAGTAACATATTCCCTTTAACATACAATTTCCCCTTTAATACTTTGTTTTTAGGAAGACAGATTTAATAATATATTCAAATTAATTCTGGGTAAGTAAAGAATCCTACAATGGGCAAAGGTACTCAACCTCATGCCGTCATCTCAGGTATAGACTCCCATGGATCAATTATTATTTAAGAGGCTATCGTCACCTTTCAGAGCTTGCAAAACCAAGCACTTTCACCTTAATGAGATTAAGTTGTGATACAACTGTCCTTGAGATGATGTACATATTAATTATGAAATATTATGGTTCATATATTCACATGCCTTCGGACTTCACATCATAATTAAGTTGATCTTAGAGTATTTTTTGGCTTTGTTTAGCTTTAAGAAAGGAATTGAAGTTATATTCCTCAAAAAACTTGTTGAAATCAAGAAGGCTCTGCTTGGAGTTTCCACGCAACAATGGAGTCCAAGATCATCACCTTTCACATTGAGGAGAATAGGAAAATGGCATTTCAAGGAGTGGTAAAGCCAAGAAGGCTAAACATAATCTTGAAGCCTCTATCAGACACAGTTCGAAGGGCTTTGATTAAAGGGTTAGGAGAGGAACAATTTGACTATGATTTTACAGTTTGGGTAAATGGGCATGTAATTGGACTATTCATAGCTTTGGAAATTTTTAATGGAACTACTAAAGAAAGAGTTATCAGGGCAACAAGAGAAATCTTTGAGGAGGAACTTCTACTGGGCTTAGAGAAGATGGTTCATGGAATAGACAAAAATCTAACCATCCCGTCCCCGGAACTGTATATGAAGAAATATTTGGAGGCCCTTCCTGCCATACCTAGCTTCCAAAGGTTTCCAATTCTTTTTTTCAAAGACGAAACTAAGTTCGATGAAGTTTGGCCCTCAATGAGGAAGAATCTAGACTTCCTCATAGCTATGGTGCTTAAGGAGGAAGTAGACCTCGATGAAGTTCTTGATTACTGGTGAGCGGAAGGATTCGAGGTTCCACTAGAAATGGACATGGTATCACCAAGTAATATTAGGGTCATAGCACCGCTAGTCAAAATATCCTCAAGGGAATACAAAGAAAAGCAGGAGGAAATTATCATCATCCACAAGAAAGATGCTGACTAGAGCTATAATATCATTCGTAAAAACTAGTAGGATATATTAAGAATCTAGATGTTAGTATTTCTTTTTGATCTTGGTGTTGCACAAATTTCGAGATAAAATTTTAAACACTTAAAAAACAATCAGGGAAGTATTTTAATACATTTTATTTTTCCTAAAATTTAATATTTTTCTCATTATTTTAATGTTATTATATTCTTTATCATATAAAATAGATATGGTGAAAATTTCAATTTATTACCTATAGTAGTTTAAAAGTTATTTAATTAAACAAATTACTTAGGGTTTGCATAAAAAATTTCATTTTAAACATTATACTATTCCAATGTTTTGAGCGGGCTATATTATTTCATTCAATATATTTCATCCTAACGCATAAAATTTTTACCTAGCGGGACCCCTGCATAGCAAAGGAAGATCAGACGGTTATCGCCAAACTGCTAGCACCTGACATAGGTTATGCGAAAACACGCGATCTCGCCAAGTGTCACCGGTCCCCACATAAATCCATAGCTCCGCGGGCCCAGAGAAAAGATTTTCCAACGTGGCATCTTCATTGGCTGTCTTACATTCGCGAACACTGACAAAAACCAACGTGAAAACATGAGGTTTTGACACGTACCCATTGGTCCCACGATCTCAGAGTCTCCGGCAGTTTCTGATTGGATGAAGGACGACGTGTCATGCGGGCCCAAGGCCAAACCAAGAAGATGATCTAACGGCTGTCTCACGTTTGCATGGTCTGACAACATTCTATGTGAACATGCGAGATTGCTCCACATGTCCCTGGACCCACTGCCAAAACCAAGAAAGTGATCTACGGCTATCGCTGTTTCGTGAACTCTGACACCAGTCTTTGCGAATCAACGCGATGTTGACACCTGTCCACCGGTCCCACATTCTCAAAACAAAAAGCCAGCAGAGATCTAGTCAACAGTCCCTGATTGGGTGACGAGTGATGAAGGCGACATGTCAAAAGCAGGCCCAGTTTTTTGAATGGAGAAGCAAACCCTAAGATCAAGGGCCGTCGCTAGTTCGCAAGCCCTGACACAAGGCTTTGTGAATTAGCGACATCACGACACGTGTCTCAACAAGCAAGTTTTTTAAAGCGAACGAACAGGGAAGTCAAATTTTATTTAAACCCTAATGTTATTTTATTTTCGCTGTCGTTTAACTTAGGATATATGTTAAATATGTATGTATCATTGTTTATTATTAATATGTTAATTTAATAGTTTTATTTTCAAATTTTTAATATGTAATTTTTCTTTTGCAGGGTGATAGATTATATATTTATATGCAGTTATATTTGGTCGATGACCAAGGATGAACTAAAAAATTTATTTGACCTAAAAAATGATGATAAATTTTTAATAAATCATAGTCAAAATACTATATGATTTAATTTATTTGTGCATATTATTATTATTAAAATTCTGTTAATTAAGAAACTGATATTTAATTTTGTTTTTGCAGAATAATATTAAAGATTTATTAACCGAGATTGGAAACATAAAGGCATGAAGATTTTTGAAATTAGCAAATATGCAGAAATAATTATTATATTTGCTGGAACCAATTTATTTTTTCCAAAACTTTAGAATATCGATTAAGAATGATTAAATCATTTTTCTTTGTAATTTTTAATGGTTCAGTTGCTGATTTGTTATTAACTATGAAACGTTGCATCAACCCTTCGCTTGTTGCACCCGTTGAATAAAATATTATTTAAAGGGTATCAAGGTTGATGTAAAGGTGGACACATTATGACAGATACTGGAATTTCTGATCAGCACTGCAACCCAAACTTCTGTAATTGTTTTTCCTTTATCAATATATGAGTAGACCTATTTTCTTATTGAAAATAGATTTCTATCATTTGCAATCAGTCCCTTAGATAAATCATTTAGAACTTCCTCATTATAATCATTTAATATATATATTTCTGAGTCATTCTTTGTGATTATTTTCAGTTTATCTGCTCATCTTGCATGGTTAAATCCTTTTGATTGATGCATAAATCAATTGGTCTGTCATTTGAGGGAATTCTGGAATAGCTTAGAGTTTTTCCTAAGTTATATATTTATTTTATTAATTATATGAGGTGATTAATTCCTCGTGAATTGGTCTCTAAGGTTGAACATTAGGGTTGGATGATTTTGACTCTATTGCCCAATAGGAAGCAAGGCACTAGTCTATTATTGCATACAGGATTACAATCATTTGATCTTGATTTTCTTTGCTGTGAAGATTTATCCACTAAATTCATTTATACACTCAATAACATTTCAATAACATATTACAGTTTTTATGATCAATTATTATCAGTCCTAATAAACTTTTCAAGTTCTCTTTGCCAAACTCTGAAAGGATTAGCAACTGAAGGATCTTTTTATCTGCTATTAAAATACCTTGGAGGTTGAAGATAGGATTCAAGGGAAAGGTTTACCAGCCTAGGTCTTGCAGAGCCTGAATTGCAGAGGTTTTTAGTCATTCCCCAAGGGCTAAAACCTGTTAGTTGGCCGGAGCAATTGGTTTTCTTACCATTGGGTAGGCAAACCCATAGGAATTCCAATCTGTAGTTTCGAGCACCAACAGATCTTTTGAACAATGTCCTTTTAAACATCTTATTTTGGTTCTCGGGTATTATATTGGATTAAAATAGAAAAGACAATAGCAGGTATGGACAAGTCATGTTATATTTCAGATCTTTAATATATATTTAGTATAGTAATTATATATTCCTACAGATTGTTCCCCAGATTTTATTCCAAGAATCTAGTTTTTATTGCAGTTTATTTTCATGTCGGATATAACCTTGCAGGCCTTTGATTTAGCTAAATATTTTCTGTTATATAGCATATTTATGTCAGAAATTATTATTTTCATCTCTCAATATTTAAAGATGTTCTTTTCGGGCATTTTTAAGGCTGAATTAAAATAATCTTTATCCTCTTATCATTTTCCATAAGATAGTTCATTTTTTCTCAGGTTTTTTAGGCCCAATGGTTCCTTCTAGATTAGTATTAATACTCACTTTATTAGTCTTTAAATTTTTCTCTAGGTTAGGTAGCTGGTAAAACTATTTTTATATTCTCTTACTTCAGATCTAAGTCGAATCTTCTAGAAGAAGTTGCTTGAGTCCCAATCCACCTCCCCTTACATATTTGACGAAGTGGCTTCTGTCTTATAGAGGGCATGGGCTTCTAGGGTCATGATAATTTTGTCTTTAGGTAGTACAGGGAATTTAAAGACTTTTTGTCTTCCTTTAGAATAGTAAGCGCTTGAGATTCTTAACCCTTCTACCCCCTGTAGAAGCTCTTTAAAGGAAAGCAAGGATTACATAGTTTTTATCCTGCAGCCTCTAGTAAGCTAGGAAAAATGTCATCCCCCATTAAATTGAGAAGCTTTCATAAAAAAATTGCCTTCGATGAGGCTATTTCCTCAAGCAGGATCAGAAAAATCTTAATGATCAAATTTAGTATTGTTGTCAGAGCCGTTTTAGTGATTTTGGGTAGTGAATTTAAGGAGAATTCAAATAAATACAGAGTCAATACTGATATCCCAGCAATGTTCCTAGCCTTGGCCCTCCAAGTAGATCCTGATATTGAGACTATTAGAAACCTTTGCAGAAGAATTTTCAAGAGACAATATCTAAGGGATTTGGATAAAGTCTTAAAAAGCATCATAATAGATTTAACTATTCCAAGACCTAACAAATACGAAAGAAGAGCTGTGCCCACTTTTCCCATTCTTGAATTAGAGGATTGGGATAGATACATTGAAGAAACTCCCTCCATCAGAAGGAATTTGGATTTTTTGTTTTTCTTCACTCATCTTCGCCCCCCACCGGAAGAAAATTGGATGAATGGTTTTATCGTGGAGGATGGTATAGGGCTTAAACTGGTAAGAGAGGATAAACACTCATCAATGTCATCATGCTCTTCTAGCTAGGACAAAAAAGATTAAGTCACAGGGAAAATGTATTTTTTTTTCACTCACACAATGAAAGCTTCTCATATAAGGAATAAGCCTTGGTTTTATGTAAATGATCAAATAAGGAATTAGGTATCAGACATGTCTTTTGATCAAATAAGGAACAAGGAATAAATAATCAATTTTTTCAGATATCTAGGGCTTTTTTGAATATGGAGGAACACTATATACTGCTTATACTCTTTCACAGTTGGATAATGTTTATAAGTTGCTTAAAATTTATGTTCGAATGGTGAAGTATTTTAAGGTGTGAAAAATACGGATATAAAGAAGAATGGTTTTCTTTCAATCAAATTTTTAATGTTAATCTCTTCCTTGAAGTTATTAGTCATAAATAGTTCTGTTGATTAAAGACTAGAAAGCTTAGCCATGATAAGCTAAATATGACAGGGTTTTTTTAATCTTTTTTCTGTTATGTTTCATTTCTATGGATAATAGAGATGCCCCAAGAAGCTAATGCTATATCAGAAAAAGCTAATGAGGTATGGGGTGAAGAGTGTGTGTGATCATAACAGTTATAGTCTCTCACTTCTGCACAGCTAGGAGGTTAATTGGGTATATATAAATATAGATTCATACATATAAGTGTGTACATAAATACAAATATATATATATATATATATATATATATATATATATATATATATATATATATATATATATATATATATATATATATATATACACACACACATTTGCATTTGTATATATGAATATATTTTTATATAAATATATATATGAATCAGTATATTTATACTTATCCATTCCAACAAATATCTTTAGCAAACTATTCACATTACTCTCTCTTAGGAATAGGTTATATTAACTCTCTAACCTGGATTAGGTGTTCGATGTGTTATATTTGAGTTGTCTAAGCCTTTAATTTCCTTTCTAATATTTTTCGGACATGGTTTTCATTATGAAAAAAGTGTATCTTTTTGGGCCGGTTTGCTAAGGATAGAGATTCTTTGCAGAGATAGATTAGAGTCTTTTGATATTAAGCAACAACCTTGTCACTATTTTAGACAAAGTTTTAGTAGAATATGGCAGGTTTCTATTATAAGACAACTATGGATCTTTTCAGTATTCTTTACCTATGTTTCTACTTCAGTTTCAATAAAGGTATGATAGTACATTTTATCATGAAGGACTTCTCCTTGTGTCCTTTTATTAGTTTCAGACATAACTACCTGGTAATCGCTAATTTTGAAGTCGACATATAGCTATATATGCATTGACTTCAAGAATACGATTACCAGGTGAACTCTGGTCTTCCTCCTAAGTTAAAGTATGAGTCTCTCATGGTAATGCTTGAAGTCTCAAGGTCTGTTTGCAGGATTCAATATAGGTTTTTTAATTTTAAAATTGTTCACTATTTCTTTTAAGCTTTGTTTATGTCGGGGACACCATTTGAGAATACAAGTTATCCTTTCATCCTTTCTTACTCAAACAGCATACATGATATTCCGCTAACAAGGATAGTTTATGCAAAGTTCTCCACATTTTTTATGGCGTAGTTACTCTAAAGGATAAGATTCTCCTCTGGACCAAATGCTTTGGTTGTTGTAATAGAAAAAGTATAGATATGTAGACCTGGATAATTGTTAATCTTGAAGTCAATATAAAGGGGTCATATGCTGACTTCAAACTAAGGTTTATCTGGGTAAACTGGTATCTAAAGATAGTAAGAAGGTTTAGTTCTAGGTAAGACCTTCAGATATCTTATGCCTCTTTCTTATATGGTGCTAATAGAGTTTCTTATTTTCTTTAGGATTTATCTTTATTTAACCATTACTATTCTTCAGCCTTTCTAAAAAAGCATAGTTTAGTCATTACTATTTATTTATTTAGTTAAGTAATTTCTATTTTGAAGTCATTTTGCAAACAAGGATTTTGATGGTTTATTTGACTTCTTAATCAAGGCCGTAAAAGAATGAGTAGCTTTATATATAGTAATCTGATCAGTTATCCTTTAGTTAAATTAAGGTAGCTTTTCCTTTTTACATGCATGGCTTCTTTTACTTTGGTGTAATTTTTTTGGTATCTTTCAATTTAGGAAAGAATATATTGCTATTTTTAAGGAATTACCAACCACAAAAGATAAGTACATGGTTTCTTTGCTGAATATGCAATGGCTTAGAGTTTGGTAGTAAGGAATATTAATTTTTGACAGACTTCCCAAGGATTTATCATATAACTTTTGATATACTAACAAGAATTGTAGACATAGTATAGATGTTTCTAGTATGACAGGACTTGCGAAGAATCAATTCTAAGCTTGATTCAAGGGCAGAAGGTAATCTAACAAAATCAAATCAAAGTAAAACTCTAGGAAGGAAGGAAATCCAATTCAGAAGACTGGGAGGTACATGTTAAAATGTGAAACTCAATTTCGGCAGAGCTGATTATGTAATTGTAATCTCTTTCTGGTAGGCTATGTAAAGGAAGGGGATGCCCTCCTATAAATGATATGTGTTAAAACTGGACCTTGGTCCCAGGCTAGGCTAGAGGGTTTCTCAACCCCGCTCTTCCCTACCAGCGCTTGCACTGAGCAGGGTCTTTGTATATGTTTAAATGATTAATAAAATCTTGGCCTCGACCTTTTACCAATATATATATATATATATATATATATATATATATATATATATATATATATATATATATATATATATATATATATATATATATTATACTTGTTATTTTATTAATTTAACCTTTAAAAACTTGATAAAAAAATCTAGAAGAAGAATTAAAATATTTTTTACATGCAACTAAAAAATCTAATTTATAACTTCCTCATTTATCCAAAACGATACCAAGAAATTTGAAATTAAAAAGTATTAAAATTATATTTATTTTCTTAAAAATTGTACCACATTTTGTGCTTCACAAACACTACAACTACTGTAGTGTATGGTATATTCCAAATCACCATCAATAATGACATAGTTTCTACAAATCTACAATAGTACAGTGGCCACATGCATAGCAATTAGATACATCCATCCATATGGAATGATATGGCTAGATAGCCAGTGTCGTTTGGACAAATGCTGGTGGAAACGTGTCACACAACAACGTGGTGGTTGATGTACAGAAAATGGAAACTAGACTCACTCTTGTTGATACAAATGGACAAGGGAGGGGGGCCCTAGTCTGCAAGAAGGGACTATCATCCATCATCAACTCTCCTCCGAACCCCTCTTTCCATTAATAGACCAACGTTATCATATTTATTTATTATTAATACTACTAAACATTTCAGATTTATATTATCAATCAAATATTATCTATCCTCGGACAAGTTGGATTGCTGATGCATCCAATGGATGCAATTTAAAACTGATATAATAGCATTAGAGGATTCATTCTCTTTTTCCCATTCCTTAAAAAGTGTATACTAGCTTATATATATTTTATAATATATATATATATATATATATATATATATATATATATATATATATATATATATATATATATATATATATATATATATATATAATATACGCTGAGAGATATCCTTCTCGAGGCACCTATTCAAATTTTATATATCTAATGGCTGAAATTTAAAACCAATAACATTAGATCTAAGTGATGCTCACAGAGGTGAAGCACCCAGACTTCTCGAGAGGTCACCCATCCTAGTACTACCCCAGCTCGAGTGTGCTTAACTACAAATTTTTCTCTATGGTTAAATTCACTCTGCTTGCAATCCAATTTGCAAAACCTTCACCAAGTGTTGTGCCTTAAGAACCATTCATTAGAAAGCCCCTTAAGCTCATTAATTGATATGTAGGATATTTTTCCCATATCAAGTCAAATTGTGATATTGCTATTAGGATTTAACTGTGTAGTTTTTTTAGTCAAAATCGTTGACCCATATTTCATGAGTAGTGTTCACATGAACCCATCTCCCATTCACTTTTTCCCATTTCTTAAAAAAGTGCATATGAAGGAAACATGCAAATTAATAATGCAAGGAAATACAAACTAATGAAAATTCAGTCATACTACCTTATACATTCATTTGAGCCAAAATGGGGAAACACATTTCTATTTGATTTGCTCTTTTGATCTTCTATGCAAGACACTCTCTTTTCAAAACAACAATGAGGTCTGGCTCATGTATTCCAAGGAATTATAAAAGCTAATATAGATTCTAAGATGATGGAACTAAGATGACAATGGATTCTAAATGGGATTCTATGTGATATATGCGAGCTAATGGAAATGAGATTATGATAATGTATGCTATGAAATTTATTGTTAAGAACATAAAAATAAGTTAAACATTCAACAAAAAAATCCAAAACAACACTTATGATTATACCAAAGAAACTAAGCTAAAACCCAAAAAGAATGCAAACCTTGCACTCCCTCAAGAAAGCCTCATTTGTTGAAGAGATGTTGTCCAAGGATGGAGATATGTGTGCTCAAGATGTTTCAAGCTTCAATGGTTTTTTGGGAAGATTCTGGCATGGTAATGGTAATTTGATAGTTTTTAAGCTATCAAATTAGCATTATAAATTTGCATAGATGGTGGATGATTTTGATGGAAAAGAGCCTTTAATTTATTGGAAAAGGGAATGTCAAATGGATGGTCAAGATGGAAAGATGAGGAATAGTTGAGATGCATCCAAGAGAGAGGACATGGATTGTGTTGCCTCAAATGCATAGCATTGTGACAAGTGTCACAAGGAGAGAGCTTGTGAGAAGAGGTCAAATCCCTTGAGGAATGTGACTAGTTTGGGAAGAGGGATAGGGGAAAAAGGTCTAAGAGGGAGATGGAGTGTGTAAAAGATGTGTAAGATCATTCATTATTGACATGAGGTTTAGGGGTTGTGAGATGTGAGGATGTAACATGAGGGTTGACTTCGGTTTGATAACCTATTTGATTAGGATTGTGCAAATGATTAAGGGGTGATTAGGCTTGAATTAGAAGGAAAGTGGGAGAATTAGGAGGATTTGATGAGAGGAGAGATAATGAGTGGAGTGTTATATTAGATAATCATGGCTCATTAGCTAATTAAGAAGGATTAGTATGTGTGAATGGGTTGGGTTGAGTTAGGATCATGGGTCAAGGGTCAAGTCAAGGGTTAGGTTGGGGTTAAAATTAGGAGCTATGTGCTCTAAATGAATTAAATACATTATTAAATTCCAAGTAGGAGGAAAGAGATTTATGAATTAATCTAAATAGATGGATGTATTTATTTAAATTATTAGAGGAAAGAGATTTTACTAATTAAATGGTTATGGGTTGTCATTAGATTAATTGGACTATAACTAATTAATTGAATTAATTTAGCTAGAATGATAACATTAATCGATTAAATAATGCATGATTATTTAATCAATAATGTGAGTAAGGTGACTAAATTTAATCAAATTTAGGTGCCTACATTTTGCCCCTCTTTGAGATGGTGTTACATAGTAGCATCATTTCAAAGAAAAGTAAAACATAAGGCTAGAAAGAAAATGGTTAAATTGGAAAAGGTGCCCCAGTTAATCAAAAGAGTAACTAGGAGAAAGGATTGATAGGAGAGGAGGATGAGGATGTTGTTACAAGTAGTAGTTGACTTTACACCATAAGATCGACCTATTAATGCTCGATAAAACCACTAGACTTATAGAAGACAAAGGAGACGGTTAATCCATGTCGCGAACCCTGCAAGGGACATTGGCCCACTACCAAAAATCCCCTTTCTAGCATCACTCACCATGGCCTACATGGATTCAAACCTATGACCAAGCTCTAATACCACTTGTTACAAGTAGTAGTTACTGTTGCACCAAAAGATCGACCTATTAATGCTCGATACAACTACTAGACTTATAGAAGACAAAAGAGGCGGTTAAGCCATGTTGCGAACCTTGTGAGGGACACTGGCCCACTGCCAATAGATGCCCCCTCGAGAGGAAAAGTGGGTTGAAGAGAACATAGGTGTACTCTCAAAATGGATGAGAGGATGCATGCAAGATGAGTGAATGATATGTGGACGGTGAGATATGAAGCTTGAGAAGGAACCTCCCAAAATGAGAGATGTCATCTAGTGAGCACTTATTTTGATTTAGCACTATCTAAGACCTACCAAGGTTACTAGGAACTCAAGGCCTTGTCATAGACATTGCATTAGACTAAGACAATAGATGTGCAATGATTGCCCCAACATCACACATGAGTCCTAAAAGCTTCAAGGTGGAAACGATGTTGGATAACCCATAAACAAGCAATATTTCCCATGTGCACCATGCAACCATAGAGGATTACATTCTACAAATGTGAGGGTCATGTCCAATTGACTCTCAAAAATAAAAGATCAAGACCTTGCCCCAAGTTCCACCATTCATAGTGCACCATGATACAAAGGATTGTGGTGACCATGAGGAGGTGGACCAAGGAAGCTCAAGTAAAAGATAAATAAAGATCCAAAAGTATAAGAGAAATAAAAAGTATCTCACATTGAAACATATTTCCATAAGGAGGATGATGGATGATGAATGATTTGATTGGTCTGATATGAGGAAGGATACATCTTGCAAAGACCAATAATGGATTGATAGAATATGATTCTTATGACAAGAGACAAGAAAGACACTCGAACCTTACAGGGACCTAGGGATGATTGTCTGAAGCACATGTTGTATAGGGACAAAGGTCATGATGACACAAGAACTGAAAGACACAATGGATGGGGCCTAAAGATACATACATACAAATGATCCTAAGTGGAGACACGATTGATGCTATGTACAAGACACTAGTTAGAAGATGTACAGGGAATTGGTGGATGAAGATGATGATGCAACAATATGCAAGATGATGCCCTAGTGAGATGGAAAGATAAGATGGACTGATGGTGGATAGGGTGATGAGGGATTGATTTGTCCTGAAATGACACAAGGATTGTGAAGGATGCGTCCCAATGATGATGATTGGATTGAGATCAAGGCTTGCAAAAAGACTAAGGATGTGATTGGATTGGTTGATTGATGTTTGATTTTGGATAGCTAGAGGATATGGATAGGATTTGTATGCGGTGGTAGATTGCTAAGTGCATTGGGATATGAATGGATGGAATTGGATTGCATGGGTGTTAGCCTAGAGCTAGATACCAATGACAAGGTAAGTACTAGGTGATGGAGAGATGGAGGAAATGTTGAGGGATGTGGCTGGAGGAAATACTTAGGGATGTAGCTTAGGGATGATGTGGATGGAGGAAATTCTTAGGGATGTGGAGATGGAAGCATGAGAAGACAAGGATTGATGGATGAAAGGATTTGGGTGGGGAAATGGAGGAAGATATGGATTGGGATATCAAAGGATGAGCGATGAAGATGGAAATGAAGCAAGTATGAGGAGATGGAAAGATGGATGTGATACGGTCTCCAAGTAATATGTCACCAAGGAATAAGATGCCCCCACTTAGGATAGGTCATACATGAGGATGCATTAAGAGGGGGGAAATAGGAATGGAAGATAAGATAATAAGAGGATTAGGGAGGTAGATGGAAGTTAGGATGACAAGTGGATGAAGGAGGTGCAAGGAAGTTAGAATGATAAGTGGATAAAGGAGGTAGATGAAATTTAGGAGGATGATTGGATGAGGGAGGTGGATGGAAGATAATATGATAGGAAGGATGGCTGGATGAAGGAGGTGGATGGTAGATACTATGACAAGAAGGATGCATGGATATCAAGGATAAGTGGTTGCAAATTGTGGTAGGGAAATGGATGTAGAAAGGTTCCCAAAAGAATGTATACGTGGTGGTATGTGCATTGTTTAGAAAGATCTGAAGGAGGATGGTGGAGGTGAGAGGAAAATGGGATGGAGGAGGTGATGGATAGGATGTGCTACAAGGAATTTCCCCCAATTGGATGGAGGGATTACACATGATGCCTATTTTCCAAGTTTTCATCATGGTACTTGTCCAAGGTGCTTGTTTACCAAGTTTTCACTATTGGACAAATGTTTTTCTTTACTTTTTCCATTTTTTTTCATTTTTTTGATTCTTTTGATTTTTTTTGACTTTTTCTAACTGGATGTTGGTACAACCTTATTTTGGATGAGTGGCTTATGAAAAGGCAGGGGTGAGATGGTTGTGATGGTGGATACACGTGGGGTGAGGGATATGGTGGTAGAGAGTGTTTAGATGGAATGATGGAAAGTGAGCATGATAGGTGGATGTTGTTAGGACCAACATTGACACATGTTGTGAGGTAGGTGGATGGAGTGAAGAAGTGAATGGTACATGTGGATATAATGGAGGAGTTATGATAGGTAGTCGTGGGATAAGGACCCAAAATAGATTTAGGAGATGGATGAGGGGAATGATCAGGAGGTGGAATAGAAAGTTTGGATTCCACTACAGATGTTTCTTTTAGATGCATTGCATATTTTTTCTTTGGGATCCACATAGTTTTTGGTTTTTCTTTGGTGGGCCTTTGCGGCCTTTAGGATGTAGTGGATTTCTTGATTAGATTTTTCTTTGCTTGAGCATGTCTTTTGGAGTGGACATGGAAATCTTTGGGTCTTTGTGGATAGTTATCTTTATGAATTTTTAATATGACATCCAAATTATTGTGAGGATAATTGGAAGGAATATGAGGACATGTGTGAGATGGAGAAGATATGGGTGGAATTATAATAGGATGATGAGGGATGGTGCATGTGGGCATGTTACTTTGTTGATCCTGATTAGGGATGTATGGAATTAGATTTTTTATGTTGGGTGATAGAGATATGGGATTGTGGATGGAAGAATGACTAGGATAAGATGGGGGATGGGATTTTGGGACATAAGGGCCCAAAATGGATTTGGTATGTGAAGTTTAAGTGATGGTATATTTTGGGATATAAGGACCCAAAATGGGTTTAGAGGATGAAGGAGGAATTAGATAGGTCATTTTGGGTTGTAATGATGGAGGAGGGGAATGACGTTAAATTTTTTGGAGGAAAGATGAGGAGATGTGAAGGTGGGTTTGGAAGCATGCTTGAATTTGGCTTTAGTTGTACCAACATTTTTGGAGGAAGTATCTTTGGATGTGTGACCAATACCATATGATCGTGGATTTTTTTTGTCACAGATGGGCTCCAAAGTTCCTTGTTCATGGGAACCTAATCCTTTACCTTGATAATTCCATTTCTTGAGAATTTTGTCCAAGAAAGTATACTTATTATTTATGGATCCAGTATTAGGTGCTGTGGTGGAAGATATGAAACTTATTTCTTCTACTTCAAGTGGGCCACCATTGAAAAATGTAAGTGGACCAAGTAGATAGAGTGATGGCAGTGGGATAGGTTTTAGAGGGTCATGAAGTGGAAGGGATGGGATGATATGATCTTGGCTGGGATTGGGGGATGGTAATGGATATAGAGATGGAGGAGTGGATGGGAGAAATGGATCATGTAATGAAGGAAGTGGGATGGTAGGCTCTTGATTTGGAGGTATAGATTTTGATGGATCATAAGATGGGGTGGATGATAACAATGGATTATGAGATGGAGAAAGTGAAAGGGTAGGATCTTTATTTAGGTCGATATATAATTTAACATTATTTTGGACAAGATCTTGACATTATTAGGTTGGTGTGGATGGTGTGATGGGGGATGTATGGATGGTCTCTTCAGATGGAGTAGATGGAAGGATGGGAGGTTCTGCAATTATAATGGAGGGAAGGAGGGTGGAATCATTAGTTTAATTGGATGTAGTTTGGATAATTATAGGAGAAGTATATGTGTATGGGACTTGGATGGATTCAATAGATAGAAGGGATTCAATGATGCTAGGAGATTGAAGATGATCAATAGGTGGGGTAGATGGAAGATAGATAATAGGTGTGGGTGGCGGAGGAGGAATGAGGGATGTGGGAGGTTGATGGGCATCATCACTAGTGCCTTCACATGAGGGAGAAATATGGAATGTCTCATAAACTTTAGGAGAGTTATTTTTTGTTGGCTTCCTTGTGAAACTCCTTGGAGACATTCATGATGGAGGTTGAGGTGAAGGCTTAGAATGTGTAGATGGTGGGAAGCTAAGATAGTCCATATATGATGGTGTGGTAGTGGGTTGTGAACTTGGTTGAGGGGCTAACTATGTAGAGAAGGTGGAGGATGGCATGGCTAGATAGTTTACATAAGTAGGTATGGAGGTGACTTGTGAGTAGGATTTACTAACTGATAGGGTAGGGATGATGAATTGAGGTATGGAATATGAAGTGGACTAAAGGATGTATGTTTCTTGTAGAAGGGGATTTATGGTAATGTAGGTAGAAACAAAAGATGGTGGATTGGGTTAGGATGGAGGAGAGAGGTAAGATATAGTTGATGGTGGATTAGCAATAACATGAGGATTGTGGTGATGGATTGAAAGACTAGGATCATGGATTTTAAAATGGGTTAGATGATAAGGAGATGATGGACTTGGATAAGAGATATTGTTGTGGGAGGGTGGAGTTTGTGATATGACTATAGAAGAAGGGGAAGGTAGGGATGATGTATGTAAGGGATATGTGGGTACAACATAGGAAGAAGGTGAAGATGAATACGATAATGGATTTTCCTTGTCAAAGGTATGATAAGGAGCACTAGTGGGTATGCATGGAGGCATGAGGGGGTAGTTTGGAAGAATGATTAGGTTTTTGGGTATGTTTGGAGCAAGCTTGATAAGGTTTTCAATGTACTCATCATGATCAACAAGACTCTCATCATCATTGGAATAGGATAAAGTGGGAGAAAAGGTGGGATGAAAAAACTCATAATAATAGAATTGTGACATGATGATTTGCTGATGAGTTGGGTAGGGATGAAGGATGAAGATGGATGGAAAATTAAAGCTCAGATTAGGATGATAAATAAGCTTAGACTGAGATTGGAATCAAGCTTAGGATAGGAGGAAAGATTGCCTCCAAAGAAGATGGAAAATAGACGAGGGATGAATAAGATGAATCTTCTAGCCTAGGATACGGGGAGGGAAGGGGAACAATACTAGAAGGAAATGATGTGGGATGATAGGAAGACCTTGATTACGAGACTAGGATGACATGATTCTAGAGAGAATTGGGCTGTCATGGTAATGGATTTCTATGTAGAACTCTTCATTTGTGTATGTTCAATAGATGTACTCATTGGTTTTGTAACTTCAAAGACATGCACAAGAATTTTCTACCCTAAGGAATTGAAATGCTTTGAAAACCTTTTCTCATTGACGTAGGCACACACCCAAGAGATAATCATAATATGGCCACTGATGAACACGCAATGGATCAAGAAATGTCATATTAGCTGACTCCAAACTCTTAAGGATGGCACAATATGATGAGTACCTTGGGGAGATTACTATTCTCCTTGCACAAATATTAGGAAGCCTTCAGGGATAGATTAGGTAGGTCTCTAATTTAATGGTTTTTAGTAAGATCTGTGGCATCCTCCCAATAATTTTGTATGCACGTAACTCACTTAAGAGTGTAGTTGACCATGCTGAAATCATAGGGATATTCATCTACCTCAGACTACTATCAACACGCCTTGCCCAAGCTTGAGAGGATAAGGTGAGAGTTTTCTCAACACCTGGTTTATATACCGATCGTGGAATTACTGGTTTGAGGCCATTCTCTAAAGAGGAAGCGATTCTCTCTAGACATGCGTCACTATAAACAAAACCAATTAAACTTGATCTTTCTCTTCACCCAAGTTCTGTGAAGGCGAGGGGAGAGGATACATATACAAGTTAATTATTTTTACGTCACTTACTTTATCAAGAATTTGCAAGATTTAAAAATCTCTAAAGAAGTGTTGAAAAACACTCCTTCAAACACACTGAGAAGTTTTCATTCCAAATTGAACCTAGATAAGACTAAGTGTTTTCCATAGTAATTTTTAGTGGCTAATATTCTCCAATTGGCTAATTTTGGAAATTTGAGAATCCAAATTTGGCTAATAATTCAAGATTTAAGGCAACCCAAATTGCCACATTTTAATTTTTTTTTTAATTTAGAATATTTAAATTGCAAAATAATTTATTTTATACTAGACTTGAACTTGAAAATTTGCAATAATATTCGATACATGATTAAAGATTTGATTCGCTAGAATTATAAGGTATTCTAGAAATTTAAATTAACTATACAATAATAAATCATGATTATTACTTAATATAGGGATCTATCACCAACTTTTAGTTTCCATTATTGACTTAGTATAATCTAGTGACCTTCATCATATTCTATGAGGTAAAAATGTTACTATTTGGTTTGTAATGCTTATGAGAGCTAAAATTTCTTTCAGATTGTTGATCTCAATATAAACCAATGGTCTTGAAGAAATTTTGGGCCCCATTAGTATTTAAAAATATCAATACATTTGTCTCACACAATACAATGAGGTTATTAGATTATACTTTAAATAAATGGTAGCAAGTAATTATTACAGAGTCTATTCCTTAAACCCATCAAAGATTTCCATATTAAGCTTAATAATTTTCTATAACAATTCATTTTTTTTAAATAGAATCATTCACCATGGTGATTAATTAATTTATTTTTATTGTTTGAGATTCACCAATATTTTCTACAAAAAAATTGTTATTAAAAGATAATCGCTAATAAGAAAACTTTTTTTCTTTTCAAAAAAATTGAGAGATTCGCCAATAGAAATTAATTTTTTTTTTCAAGAAAATGAAAGATTCACCAAGATTTTATATGTTTTTTAAGAGGGGGGTTTCTTAAAGATTACTTTGGTGTTTTCTATCCTAGAACGTCAAACACCCATTTTTGGCATGCAAGGTTCACTTTGGAAATGAAAGATACTTGAAAGGTAAAAGCTTTTGAACAATGAGTTTTTTCCCTTTAAGCATTCAAGATTTGTTTTTGTTCTTTATAAGCACCAAAATGAAGTGTTTATTGTATTGATTTATTATCCCTATTAAGGCATTCAAGACTTGGTTGTTTTTCATTTTAAGCCCCAAAGTTGAAGAGGGAAGATTCATTGTTAATTTTAGCCTTTGTTTATATTTTTAAACCCAAATTGAAATGGTGAAGTGTTGTGTATACATTCAAGGTTATTTTTAGTGCACTAAAATTAAGTGGATGAATTTTATTTAAAAAAATAATAATTCGTGATCCTGCCACGTGTTCCTACAATCTCGCAGCCCAATAAACACCGATCTCGCAGGCCATACAGGCAATCCCACATGTTTGTTAGTCTAAAAATTAGACCAAAGAAATGACTGATAGATAATTAAATGTGATACCTATTGGTAGTGGGCCAACATCTCTTGTAGTGTTCACGACATGGCTTAACCACCTTCTTTGTCTTCTATAAGTCTAGTGGTTGTATTGTGCATTAACAGGTTGATCTTTTGGTGCAACAACAACTACTACTTGTAACAAGTGGTATCAAAGCTTGGTCACAGGTTTAAATCCATGCAGGCCACAATGAGTGACGGTGCTGGGAGGGGGATTATTGGTAGTGGGTGTTAGGAATGGGAACACTGAGAGGAGGGGGGATCAATGTTCACTATATTCAATCTTTTTTCTTTACTCTTTAAACTTATCTTGAATGCTTAAGTACTGAAATGAACATTAACATAAACAAGAAACATGAACTCAACACATAACACCAATATGGTTACGGGGAAACCCAAATAGGTAAAAACCCCAGTGGGAATTGATACCCACTAATAATCTATACTAGTGTCTTATGATCCTTGTTAGAAGATCCTTAACCCTGTTAGGAGTTGTCTTTACAATGCTTTTAGTACAGTGACCTTGTCAAGGGTCGGACCCTGTTAGGAGTCTTTTACAATAACCCTGTTAGGGGTGGGGACACACTATCGTAGAGCTCACTTCTCAAGTGATGAAGGCTACAACCTTATGATGTCAGATACACACTATATCTACTAGATGAACTGGTGCTGTGACATTGCTTGTCTGATCAGTTCCTTTGAAGCGCTGATGATTTAACCTCTTGCAAAGCTCTAATACATTCTCTTTGCTCTTCACATGCCTCTTCTCTTCTTATCTTAATTCATATCAAATTCCATACCTATTACAAATGGCACATCTCATATTTATATGCACACATCAAAATAATTAACTAGGTTGGCCTATAACGGATTACATACAATGCTTCCAATTGAATTGGATCAAGCGTGTTTATATACAAACATAATTACATGTCTAAAACTTGATTACAATAGGTTCATAGCCTTTACAAAGCAATATTATAATACTACTAGTCAGCTGTATAATCTATTCTTTTCTAGTGTTCACTGACTGTACCTCTTCAACTATTTATGTTAGTGTAATCTTCATCACACTTGTACATATGATCATGCACTCTTATACTTAGCATGAATACATACATACAAGCTTAAATTCAAGGGCACATGCCATAACTAGGTCATACGCACGTGCGTTGATGCTCTGATCTACTGGTGCTCTGTTGATTGTCGAGTCTTCTGTACTTAGCCAAATAATGATCTTCTGATGATGTGCGCTAACTCCAAAACACTATATGACTTTGTTGCCATATTGACAACACTATATCTAGTCATATACGATAATATAGTCAACTTGCCAACAATCTCCCCCTTTGTCATTGATGGCAACAAAGGAATATGGCATAATTACTAACTGTACACAAAAATCTTTATCATACTCTAACTTATATCTCCGTTATACTTTTTACTATACATATTCTTTACATATATGACTCCATATTCTATACATTACTCCCCCTTTGACATTAATGACAAAGGTGTTTCAAAAATTATATCTCTACAAGTACTTACACTGTAAGAACATCCGGATATGCTATCTATAAGTTTTGGATCTCTTGCTTCCAGAATGCAATCAATGCATTAACAATCTATAGATGGGTGCATAATGCATATTGTAGCTTCTCCATCTTCTCCAAATTAGTGCTAGGACCTTGATCATATGTCACCATGGTGGCATCGATCTCCTTGATATTTTGATTGAGCACATTTAGGGAGGGTGCAAGAGCATTCCTTAGCTATGTTTGCATTGCCCTTATCTTGGACATCTCCTTTTCATCTTTTTCAATCTTGTCTATCTGTCCCTGCTATACATTGTTGCACATGTTTACATCAATGGAGGGATCTTTTACTGATTTCCTTACACTGTCGATCATAGCTTCTGCCTCTTGGATCTTCTTGTATAGATCATTAGTCAACTTATCCTGGTTCATACAGTCAGCAATAATCTTTCTTCCCTCTACTACCAACTCCTTCAAAGATGCTTGACTAGTCTTTAGTGAACTTAGGTGAAGTGAAAAGTTTCTAACCAATTCACTTAGCCTCTTCTTCATATACTTATCCTCTGCAACTAGGTATGCAGATTCTTCCAAGCAAGAGAAATTGGTCTTGAAGGCTGTGAGGATGTTGCTAACATCATCAACTATATGGACCTTAGACACTTTCTTGTATGAAGGTAACATGTTGTTCAAAATGTTGACTGATTCAACAAATAATAGATTCCTCATTACCTATTTTTCTTGTCTTCTCCATGGATAAGACACTGATCTTTATCAGGTTTTCCTCTCCCCATGAATCCAAACTAGTGGTGTCAGGTGTCAAATTTGACAAAAATGATACTGACAGAGTGATAGGAGTTCTATCCATCACTTCTTTCTTTACAGTGATTAGATTTTCAACATATGGCTTATTTGTTGATTCACTTCCTTTTACCTCTTCTTCTCCTTTCTCCTCTTGCACCTTTTCTTCCTCTTTCTCTGTTTCTTTTTCTATCTCCTTTTCTTCTTTTTCATCTGTTATATCCTCAATCAATACTTCTTCTTGTTGATTGGGAGGAGTGTTACCACATAGAGTCTCAACCTCTTGTGTGCTTATGAAGTATTCTTCAAACTTGTCCAAATCAATGTCTGTGGCTGCCACAGTGATTTTTACATTATCAATAAAAATTGTGTCATCTTTTTGTGTGTATCATCTTAAAATGGAAGCACTTCCATGTTAAGAGAGTTTAGCTCTCTGAGTAAGTGGTTTGGGGTCATATTAGATGTCTTGAATTGATCTTTGCTTTGATTTGGCTTTCTCCCCGCTTTCCACTTCTTTTCTACTTCATTCTAGGTGAAATTAGGGTTAGGATCCTGAGGATTCTCCTTAATTTCCCTCTTCCATGGCTCTATTTTCTAGGTAGGACTTAGAAATAGGTCCTCCTAGTCTTCATCATAGTCATCATAGGATTTTATGCCTATCCCTGGCATTCTATCCCATTCTGGTATCAGTTCTAGGTCTTTGGGCATCCCCGAGACCTCCTGTCTTGATTCTGGCTGGATCTGGGCCCACAGGGTCAAATTCAAAGTTGATCCTGACTAGGTCAGGATCAAGCTCATACCTGAATAGGTCAGTCCCAACCTTGATTTTTCCCCCTTGTTCAAAATTCAATTTTCCTTGATTTTCAGGTATCGGGTTCTCGGGTTTTCCCACCTCCGGGTCGGCCATTTTGGGTTTCAAAATGGTAAATCCTTAAATTTCATTTAATCTAGGTATATTTTCTAAAGGTTAGGGCCTAATTGGGATTTAATTCTCTAAGGTGGCCCCTCTAGAGGATTGTGCCCTAGTTCACTATAAAAGGAGGCCTTCCTCTCTCATTTTCTCCATCAAGTTTTGAGAGAACATCTCTCAATTAGGTTTTCATGCTCAATCACTCTCAAGCAAGGTGATCAAGAAAGCATTCATTCAAGCATTCAAGTCCTCTTCTCCTTCCAAGTTCTCCATTAAAGATCAAGGATTCAAGCATTCAAGCTATTGAAGGGATTTGGTTCAAGCATTCAAGATTCATCATTCAAACCCTAGATCTAGCCATCATGATGGTGTGATCTTCCTTTAAGATCCTTTTGTTCATCTTCAAGATCCATTCATTCTTCCTTCAAGGTGGATTCCAACCATACAATCATGGAGGTTTGATTTACATTTATTGATGTTATGTTCAAGCTTTCATATCAACATACTTGTTTACATTTGAAATATAATTACATATCTATTGAATTGCATAGCTTCATTGTTAGATCCATTTCTACTACTTATTAGCATTCTCCATTTCAATTTAAATATTAAGGTTGATTCCAAATTGGGGTTTGACCAAGGTAAACTCCTCAAACAAACAACAAAAACCCTCTTTTTCTTGCAGGTATAGGTGCAGGATTTCAGATCTGGGAGCGAATTTGGATACCCTTTTCGGTGAACTTCAGAGATCTGCAAACACAGTCATAATCAACCTTCAAATAAAGAATCTAGCCTCTGAACTTTTATGAGGGTCAAAGTTGACTTGAGCTCATCTTGGAAAAAGATTTCTGGGTTTTCTTCGTCTCGACATTTCCAATCCAAAATAGGTTGCAGAATTGCCTGAAAGTGCACACAAACATCATAAATTGACATTTTCCAGGTCTGCCCTAATTTGAGGTTAGTACTTTTCATTTCAATTATTTCAAATTCCAAACAACTCATGCATAGGGAAATAAAGGGTTTCTCTCTCTCTTTCATATTCTTCATAGATTGATTCGATTGTGCATTAGTATTTTGGTTGATCAAATTGGATCTCTCCTTTGGGAATTTGGATTTAGGAGTGGATCTCATATTTCCCCCATACACATTATACATACACACTCTTACACATTTGAATAGGTGTGATGCCATTTCACCTCTATTCATTTTGGTGAACCCAATTAGCTTACTCTCTTTCTTTTTAGTGTTATATTGCCTTTTAGATTAGGTCTATTTTATGCTCTTGCATTTTAATGTTTAAAAATACAAAAAAATCTATATAATCAAACAAATCCAAAAATATTTCTTGCATTTCATTTTCTATGGCAATTTTTAAGATGCTTTGGTGTGTAGTTATGTTCCTCATTACTATTCTTTTAGCATCTCTTTATAATACCTATGATGTTTATGAAAGTATCACACTTCTTTATGTTGATGACCCTTCACTTTTCTCTTGCTTATGCTTTTGTAAAGTTGACCGGCACTAGTCTACCTACATTCAAAACCTTCATTAAAGATTTATGTGGTAGCCTTATTTATCTTTTGGATTATGTGAAGAATTTGGTAGATGATACACCATCTCTTATTAATCCTAATCCTATCAATCCTAATCCTAATCCTATTAATCCTAATCTTAATCCTATCAATCCTAATCCTAATCTTTCTAATCCTAATCCGATACCTAATTCTCCATCCGCTCATCCTCACTCTTCCCATACTTATGATGGGATTCAAGCTATAGTTTAGGATGCAGATGTGCAAGATTTCTTTGATTTACCTTCTCCTCCGATTCATGATGATATTAAAGGAAAGGGTAAAGAAACTTCTTCCAAACCTATTATCCCACCTTATACAACCTTTACTCATGAACATGATAAAAAATCACCTCCGATAGAATCTTTACATAATATGTACACTACTAGATATAGTATGGTGAATAAACAAGGTTATAAATGTTTAGGGCTTGGGGTTAATGATCATAGTATTAGGTTTCTAGTTCATATACCCCCTAAACCGGATATGTATGGTGTTGGTTGTTCAAGATCTCAAGTTAAGGTAGGTGATGCTAAACATCATCCTCCTCTTCATATTCTTCTCCACACACCTATCTTAGATAACCCTAATACTCGTCAAGAAGTGGTTAAGAAGGTATATGTTGAACTAATGAATTCCAAGAAATAAATCTTTAGACCTATGCCGATCGATGCTTTACACAAATAAAAATATCCTTTTCATTATAGTAACAAACATTTACTTACTAATATTAGATTTCCACAATCCATTTTTAACAATTCATGTGCATTTCTGGATTCAATTGTGTGCATTTTTTAGCATCAACGTTTTAGATCACACTCTGTGATCCATCATCCTCATTTACACCATTCTTGCACTCTCTCATTTTTACCATTCTTGTTAGAGTGCAAGAATGGTAAAAATGAGGATGATGGATCACAGAGTGTGATCCAAAACGTTGATGCTAAAAAATGCACACAATCAAATCTAGAAACACACATGAATTGTTAAACATTTACTTGCTGATTGTAAACATTTCAAGTTATATGTTAGAGAGCGAGCTGCTTTAGGAATTATATCTCCCTCTCATGCAGTTTTACAATTCCTTCATAATTTTGATATAGGGGATTCCCCTCCTTTAGATATAATGTAGATGTTCTCCCCCTCTTGTCTCACAACTGGGGGGCAAGAAGTGTATCTTCATCCAGCCTCCTAGGATCCTCTAGGTCTTTTATTAAGGGCTTAATTGGTATTCTTTCTCTCCTATTTTTATATGGCTTTGCATTATGTTTTTAATCATCCATAGAATCTCTCCTTTCTTTTCAAGATATCCTTTCTAAGACATTTGTTTTGTGAAGGTATACCTTGTCTCTATCTCTGGGGGGAAAGTTACCTCTTTCTTTCTCTAGGGAACTACTTTCCTTAGCTTAGTGGTGCTTGTTTATATTAAAATATTATTTCAACATATTGACATATATTGTTGACTATGGATAACCTTCTTATATGAGAAGTTGTTGTCCTAGGTCGTCACTTCTTCTTTATGTTACAAATTATGTTCTTTATAAACTCTCACCCTTGCTTTGGTGTTAGAGTTGTTTCCCTCATTCCAAAGATTCCTCTTCCTTTTCTTTGTAGGAGGCTTGATGATTGAATCTTTGTTCCCATTGTTGAAAGATGATATTTTATCTAAAGCACTCCTCTTTTGTGGGGGTCTTGTTGATAAGATCTCTTTTCATTGGAGGATCCTTTTCCATGAGTGACATATCCTTTTCACAATTATCTATATTCTTGGATGTAGGGGTCAATATCCCTCACTTAGGATATGGTGTACATTGTTGCTAAAAAGGATATCTCCTTGCATTGTGAAGTAGGTATCCTCTTCCATCTTTGTTCCTACACTGGGGGGGCAAGGATGTTATTTCTTTTCTATCTTTCCAAGATTCACCTCTTTCCTTGTGTAAGAAACATTTATCTATTATGTGATATCCAATCCTACATGAAAATTTTGGTTTTCATAAAGGATCTATGTCCTTGGTAAAAACCTCTTTCCATTGTTTGACATTGGGTTTCCATTGTTGATATATCTCTCACCTTGGAAACTGAATAGTGTGCTATCCCTCATAAGGGTTACTTTCTTTTCACTTCTTGCATGATATCTCTTTACATTCGTCCCTTCCATGGCCTCATAGGGGCTGTGACCTTCTTGGCTTGGACCGGGTGTTGTTTATGGATATTGTCTTGATGTTGAAGAAGGCATTATCCTTCTTCTTTTCTTTCCTTAACCTGTCAAAATAGTATGTTTTTTCCATATTAAGGAGGGGGGCATATATAGGGTCTCCCTTGTACTATAGTTTTTTATTTTTATATCCTAAATCTTGGAAGGTAACACACATAAGTTTCTAAATCCTGAAAAGACATGCATTTATATGCTAAATCCTCTAAAGGTAATGCACATAAGTTGCTAAATCTTGAAGGGACACACATTTCCAATTTTTAAAATATGCTAAATCTTGCGAGGTAATGCACATAAGTTGCTAAATCTTGAAAAGACACGCACCTATATGATAAATCTTCCAAAGGTAACACACATAAGTTGCTAAATCTTGATGAGACACACATTTCATATTCATAAGTGATACAAGAAGGTGGATCTATGAGTATTCCAGAAGCTATTAGAAGACACATTACAATTGCAAGCATAGTTTATGGGTGAACCTATTGGGCTCTCTCTCCAGGGTGATTCATGGTAAGGTGGGCATCTTACTAGGTGAGGTAATCACTCTTTTCCCTTTCTCTCTTTTCACTTTCATGCTAGTAGGACTGGATCATGAAGCTATGTTATTTAAAGTGTTGTTCTTGTCTTTCTTATGTAAACATTTATGATTTTATGATAGCTTTCCAAATATGATATTAGTATGAGAAATATTTCTTAGTGAGGTTTCTTATGCTAATTGATTTGGGTTGTTTAGTGCTAACCCTTGTTCTTTTGGTTTTCTTGTTTCATACCCTCGTGCATGTATGTTGAGTTAGAATCCTTAGCCTAGGGGCTTGTGTCCCTAACTAAGTGTCATTCTATCTCATTTTGAATCCACTAGGATCTCTTCTTCCTTCTCCTTTACCAAGAGTTTGCATCGAGTCCATACTCTTGCTAAAGTGGGGGCTTAATGTATCATCTTAAAATGGAAGCACTTCCATGTTAAGAGTGTTTAGCCCTCTGAGTAAGTGGTTTGGGGTCATATTGGATGCCTTGAATTGATCTTTTCTTTGATCTGGCTTTCTCCCCGCTTTCCACTTCTTTTCTGCTTCATTCTAGGGTAAATTAGGGTTAGGATCCTGAGGATTCTCCTTAATTTCCCTCTTCCATGGCTCTATTTTCTAGGTAGGACTTATAAATAGGTCTTCCTAGTCTTCATCATAGTCATCATAGGATTTTATGCCTATCCCTGGCATTTTTTCCCATTTTGGTATCATTTCTAGGTCTTTGGGCATCCCCAGGACCTCCTGTCCTGATTCTGGATAGATCTGGGCCCATAGGGTCAAATTTGAGGTTATTTCTAACTAGGTCAGGATCAAGCTCATACCTGACTAGGTCAGTCCCAACCTTGATTTTTCCCCCCTGTTCAAAATTTAATTTTCCTTGATTTCTAGGTATCAGGTTCTCAGGATATTTGTTTTCCCACCTCCGGGTTGGCCATTTCGAGTTTCAGAATGGTAAATCCTTAAATTGCATTTAATCTAGGCATATTTTCTAAAAGTTATGACCTAATTGGGATTTAATTCTCCAAGGTGGCCCCTCTAGAGGATTGTGCCCCAGTTCACTATAAAAGAAGGCCTTCCTCTCTCATTTTCTCCATCAAGTTTTGTGAGAACATCTCTCAATCAAGTTTTCATGCTGAAGCACTCTCAAGCAAGGTGATAAAGCAAGCATTCATTCAAGAATTCAAGTCCTCTTCTCCTCCCATGTTCTCCATTGAAGATCAAGGATTCAAGCATTCAAGCTATTGAAGGGATTTGGTTCAAGCATTCAAGATTCATCATTCAAACCCTAGATCTAGCCATCATGATGGTGTCATCTTCCATTAAGATCCTTTTGTTCATCTTCAAGATCCATTCATTCTTCCCTCAAGGTGGATTCCAACCATACAATCATGGAGGTTTAATTTACATTTATTGATGTTATGTCCAAGCTTTCATATCAACATACTTGTTTACATTTGAAATATAATTACATATCTATTGAATTGCATAGCTTCATTGTTAGATCAATTTCTACCACTTATTAGCATTCTCCATTTCAATTTCACTATTAAGGTTGATTCCAAATTGGGGTTTGACCAAGGCAAACCCCCCAAACAAACAACAAAAACTCTCTTTTTCTTGCAGGTGCAAGTGTAGGATTTCAGATCTGGGAGCGAATTTGGATATCCTTTTTGACAAACTTTAGAGATCTGCGAACACAGTCAAAATTGACCTTCAAATAAAGAATCTAGCCTTTGACTTTTTTTGAGGGTCAAAGTTGACCTGAGCTCATCTTGGAAAAAGATTTCTGGGTTTTCTTCGTCTCGGCATTTCCAGTCTGAAATAGGTTGCATAATTGCCCGAAAGTGCACATAGACATCAGAAATCGGCATTTTGCAGATCTTCCCTAATTTGAGGTTAGTACTTTGCATTTCAATTATTTCAAATTCCAAATAGCTAAACCATAGGGAAATATAGATTGATTTGATTGTGCATTAGCCTTTTAGTTGATCAAATTGGATCTCTCCTTTGGGAATTTGGATTTAGGAGTGGATCTCATATTTCCCCCATACACATTATACATACACACT
The DNA here is from genome assembly GCA_027943335.1 of Chamaecyparis obtusa. Taxonomy (NCBI): domain Eukaryota; kingdom Viridiplantae; phylum Streptophyta; class Pinopsida; order Cupressales; family Cupressaceae; genus Chamaecyparis; species Chamaecyparis obtusa. Next base: position 352,527 of record BSBK01001070.1, on the reverse strand, counting down.
CTTACACATTTGAATAGGTGTGATGCCATTTCACCTCTATTTAGTGTGTCTCTAACATGGACGTAGACTTTGATGCCTCTGTAGGTGTTTTAATTGTAGGCGCTGAGTCTTGAGGACCCATTGTTGGCATTCAAAATGGATGTTTATGCTCTTAGGTTACCAATATACCCTCAGAAAGATTTTTGGATTGGTTAGTTCCAAAATGTATGAGGATCTTAGGGTAACTGGACCAACTATAGGGAAAAGACTACCCTCTTCACTTTTGGCTCTGCAAAACTAAGGTGGGTGCACCTAACCCAGTGAAAACTATACTTCACACACCAAAGACTGGGTCTAAACAATAGATTGATAGTAAGAAAGTACTAAATGTTAACCTCACATTCATTGACTCTCCATTACTATAAGGTGACAAAACCACACAACCACAACTTAAAACTTGAAAAGGTCATTGATTTCAATATTTGGAATGTAATAATTTCAATCAATGTATGTTAATAAGAGAAATACTCATTTAGGCCAGTGCCTCATCCATTGGGCAAGATTTCTTAGACACAAAGACAAATAGATTTGAGAATATTTGAGAATTCATAGCCATAAATACATTTATCTTAATCTTTACTGCTTACAAGACATCCTTACATAGACAAGGGCAAACCCATATCCCACTTAGAGCATAGTTTAATCGAATCCTAGATCAGAACTCAAGAATGAAGATACATACATAAAAATAATATGTAATGAGTTAGAAAACTCAAAGCTTACTTGACTTGACACAAAGGAGAGATAAGAATCAGATATTTGTATTAAGTATGATGAATTCCTTCTGTGTATACAATGAATCACAAGGCACCCTGCTTGCAAACTACAGCTTAGACCTGCAACTTTCTTCTTTCATTAACAAAACATTGAATCAAAAACTATTACAAGCCCTGGGACCAAAAACTCAGGACTAATTTTGAACTTCCAAACTGGAACCCCTACAAAATAAAAATATCCACATTAAATACCACTGGTTATCTTGGAATCCTACACAAGTTAGGATGCAACAAGCTACGGATAACGAGGGTAAGGGTTAGGGTTTCCACCCACCAAACAATTCAAATAGATTAGAAATTAATACACTGGAGGGAAAACCAAACAACCCTGAGCAATCATATCTAAAATTCAATCTTCACTTATGGTAATTCTTCTAGAAATGTACTGAAGATCATGAAATTCTTGCAACTTCATCTGATTTGACCTGTGCAACATGCATCGAGCACCGTTTATTCATTCTCCCCATGGCATAAAACTCCCTACAAGTAATCACAGATGCACTGGACCACACCACAAAAATTGCAAATTATTTCTATTAAGTTCAGCCGTCGAAACATTCAATTCTGGTCCTTTCCGTTGCTGGAAAGCATTCAAATTTTCAAATCTACAGAGAACGGCTACTTTATGGCACTTACCAATGTATCAACGGCCCACATTCAAATCTTAACTTGGTTTATATCATGACATTAGATACTTTTCCTTTTCCTGGGTTATGCTTTTACTTAATAAGAATCTGGTGAATATGTGACCGAAAAAACTTTGCCCATTCGTGAGAACTTTGAGAGCACCGCTAAATTATTTGGCTATTACACAAACACTATTCGCCAAATTGCTAAGTCTTTAGAACCTTTTCCAAAACATCATGCGAACTAGTGAACAAAGCAAGCATTTGTCAAAACTACCAAAACTTTATCTAAACCACCAAAAGACTAAGAAAATTTTACTGGGCCCGCATCAAGAAGATCAACGGCTGTCTCATCTTTGCATAGAACTCCAAGATTCCTTCAGATTATAAGACAATCATTGGATGAATAATCTTACCCTGCTTTGACAACCTTCTAACATGATATGAAATCAATGGCTGGGAATGTCAGGACCCTTTGATAAACTTAGAAACCAGGTCCCACTAACAACTACCAATGTATTAATACATGGACCAATCATAGACTGTCATTTGTACTTACATGTCACTTTAGACCCACTTGTCTGAAATGCCGTGTCATAAAGAGAATCAATGACCCTTTTAAGTTCGCAAGACTCTGACATAGTCTATGAGAAGATACAACCATCGTTGGATTGAGATAGTGTCAGAGTCACTGGGCCCGAGAAATATCAAGCCAAAAACATAGGAAATATTTAGGCACTGACTTAGGAAAAAATAAAGCACCGGCGGGCTTGTAGACTTAGGAAAGATTAACCGAGGAGACTTAGGAAAAGCAACAAATATTAAAACGGGCCCAAAAATGAAACCTTTAGTCACGAGATTGCATAACATAAAAAAGGTTCACGCGATCATGCGACAAAGAGGTTAACAATTTAGCACATGCATTTTAGAGTTTTAAGTGGCCTGAATAAAGTAACGCAAAATTAGAACAAGGCCAGGGCATTTTTAGGGCTTTTGACTACAACAGCTAGATTTTCAAAATTTTCACCTAGGGTTTGAGCTAGAGACCTAAAAACAACTGCAGAGACCGATAGAAAAAGTTAGAGCCATGAAATTTTTTTACAGGTGCTAATAGTGGCTCATACTTGGGGACGTGTATCTCCTACAAATACAATGAGCAAGCTAGAATCTCCTAGAAGAGCATACCGACTCAAAATTTTGACCCAAAAAGAAAAAATAGACGACTGTATAGGGGAAAACCTAAGCTACTGCTCATGGAAAAGATACTTCAGGAGAAGTAAAACTTTAGGAATTGTCCATGAACAGACAATTCCAAAGTACCACCAGTTAAATCTTTCAGGACATAAGAATCTGTCCCCCATTTGCTTTCAATAAGATAAGGGCCCACCCAAATTGGATCAAACTTTCCATGCTTCCCCTTATCTTCTAACCTTGCATTCCACATCAGGACAAGGTCATCAACTTCAATTGTTTTTTGAATAGCTCTTCTATCAAATAAATTGTTACATTGTCTCTGCAATGTCTCATTTCTTTCATGTGCATCTCTCCTTACTTCTTCCAATTGGATCAGTTCATCCATTCTTACTCTCATCTCATCATTCAAGTCTTCATCATATGCCTAGATGAACTTATACATCCACAATAGATTATTTTGAGGCAATCTAGCACTTATTCCATATACCAAATCAAATGGAGCACAACCTATGGCCTTCTTAATAGTTACCCTATCAGCCCATAGTGCCCACCATAACTTTGAGTCCCAGGCTTTCTTATTTTTGTCCAACACTCTTTTGAGAATCTTAATTAGACTTTTGTTATTGGACTCAGCCTGGCCATTTCCTTGTGGATGATATGGGGAAGAAAATGAAATGTGTATCCCATATTGCTGACAAAAATCACTAAATTCATGTGATCTAAAACACATTGCATTATCAACCACAATTACCTCTGGGCAATGAAACCTGGTAAGGATATTCTGCATTATAAAATCTACTACCACTTTGCTAGTAGCCTTTCTAGTAGGGATAGCTTCAACCCACTTGGTAAAATAATCTGTTGCCACCAGTATGTAAGAATGTCCACCACTAGATTTATTTGGAATCTCCCCAATAAATTCAATACCCCACTTCTGGAAAGGAGCCTAAACTGCAACAGGTCGGAGTGGTAAATTTCCATTAAACTTCAACTTTCCAACAAATCTCTGACATGCATCACATTTTCTTACAAATTGATGTGTATCCTTGAAAACTATAGGCCACCAAAATCCAGACCTAAGGATCTTGTGAGCTGTGGTCTTTTCCATATAGTGTCCTCCACAAACACCTTGGTGCATTTCCTTTAACAGAGCTTCAGATCTCTCATGGTCTATGCACTTTAGCAATACTCCTTCATTGCTTCACCATAACTCACCATGTATAATGGCATACCTTGCAGATTGCAACTTGATAGTTCTTCTATTTTCATCCATCTCAGGGGGAAGGACTAATTTTTGCAAGTAACCAATAGCATCTTTGTACTAATCACAATAATCTAAATCACAAACATATGGCCTTTGTTCTCCTTCTAATACATTCACATGATTTTCAATTAAATTTCTTTGTGCCATTAATTTTGCAAGACCTAAGCCTCTTACCAACTTTGTAATCTGGATATCAATATTAAACTCTTGGATCCTATTGATCCATCTACACCTTTTCCCTGAAACTTCTTGTTGCACCAATATATCCTTAACTGCAGCATTGGAAACATAAGAAACCACCTTAGCTCCCACAAGGTAACATCTAAAAGCCTTGACTGCTTTAACTAAGGCATAAGCCTATTTCTCAGTAATATCATATTTCAATTCTGCTACTTGTAGGGATATACTAAAAAATGATATGGGTTGTTCATATCTGTAGACACAACACTCAGTAAAACATTAGAGGTTAGCTATAATCAAAATCATGCAAAATTGAAAGCTATCTAACCAAGTGATTTACTACCTTCTAATAGGTGCGAGATTAATGTTCTCAGACTGTAATCGAGATCAGTGACCTAGACGACACCTAAACGAAGGATTTGAATGCAAAAGATGGATATGAAATAAATGCAATTAAGCTATTTTTTTTTTGGATTTTTCTATGATGTAATAAGAATGATAAATTGATATGAAATCTATGCTAAATGAAATTGATATGCTATGAATGCTATTGAAAATTGATATGCTATGAATCTAACAATGATATGAAATATGAAAAAAACAAGATTGATCTCACAAAAATGTCGATTCGCAAGAGCTTTGATTCTTCAATTCCAATTCTCTAGGGTGATTGTGCAAAATATGAGATGATTTGTGAAGAGCTAAAGCCTTTAATTTATAGAAATCCAGGGCTTTGGAGGTGCATGGATAAAAGCCATAAATCACTCAAATAAACTCAGCTTGATTTTTGAGTTATCTGATCATGAAAGATAGTTAATTCTCAAAATCATGCAAAAACATGCAAAAACATGCAAAAACAGCTTTTTAACTCAAATTAGAGTTTAGATCAGCTTTTTGAACTCCAAAAGGATGTTGAGTTCCAAAAAGTCAATAACTTGCATTGATTTTCTGATTTGGAGTTTAACTATTTCTTTTGAATATGCATAATAATTAAGAATTAAATAAATAAATAAAGTGATTTATCCTCAACTCAACTGATTTTTGAAATAAAACAATTAATTTATGGGTTAATTAACTATTTTACCAAACTTTTATTAAAAATTATATTATTAAATAATGACAACATGTTTTAATTAATTAAATAAGAATTTAATCAATTAAAGATAGGAATTTTGATTTATTGTCAAAATTAAATAATACAATTAATAATAGATAGAATTAAATTTAATTACACAATTAAGTGGCAAATATTAAATCTAATTAATTAAATATGAAAATATTCAATTAATCAAACTTAGGATAAATGTAATTTATCGCCAAATAATCATTAAATTAAAGATAATTAAGATAATTAGGAATATTACTAGGAATATTCCCCGATGCAGAATTTAAGATAATCAATTATGATTCGATGATGTTAGATGTGCCTTAGGTTAGGACTTTGATGTTGATTTTGTTCGATTTGTCGATGTAGGAGGTTAATGAACTTATAGCCCATTTTTGGGGTATTACATTTTGCCCCTCTTTGAATTACTATGTGAAGCGCAGTGGTTCAAAGATAGTCTGTGTTTGATAGAGATATGAAACTGATTCAAAAGATAAACTGATCTCAAGATAGAAACCGATTGAAAGATATTGAGATAGGAGGTCCTGAATGACCAGAGATAATGTTCACTATAGCAGCGATGAACCGATGATTGCGAAAAAGTGTCAAAACACCTGATTCTGAACCTTAGGATTGATAAGAAGTGAGTGACCCGTTCTAGACTCGATTGTCTTAGCAGAACTAGCAAGTATCACATCCAAACCCTTCAGTTGTCGAAGAACCAAGGAAAGAACTCTATGATCTGATGGTTGCAAAAACTAATACAGTTTACAAGATTAGGAGAATACCAGATTGATATGGATCAATGAATCTGATATGCCCCAAGTGATGATAGATTTGCCCCGAGTGATGAGGACTTTTGATGAATCAGTGACTAGAGGTGATTGTTGTCTTGATCACTGATGAAAGATATTGATAGACATGATTGACAGACTTTGAATGATGTGCAATACCATGCCCCCTTCGGGATTAAAATTGAAATCTGACAAGAAAAGTCAACGTTAATTGATTTGAGAAGTGTGGTGAAACACATTCAAGAACGCATTCTACATCGTTTGGAGGTCCTGGAGACCGAATTTGACTAGGTTTGACCATGAGTTGACCATGGTTGACCAAGTTGAAATTTTGATAGTTTGATGAAAGCTAATCAGTTAAGTTGAATACTGGATTTCTGTGATGATAGAAGGTCGATTATGCAAGCAATTAATAATATGAATGATCTCAGATTTCAATTTTGATCCCGAAAAAGGATTCTACTTGCTATTTCATTGGAGGAACCTTCGTGTGAGATTCAACTCTTGTTAGACTTGAAGATGCGATTTGAAGAATCATTTAAGCATTGAAGTTCATTTAATCATTGTGAGATCATGCAAACATGCAAAATGCAATGAGACATGCAAAATGAAATGCAACCTAAGACCTAGGACCTAGTCACTGATCATATGTCGATTTGTTATCATCATTGAACTTTTAGGTAACCGGATAAATCAATACAATGCCCACTAGCCATGAAACCATAGACATATGAATATCGATTTGTATGCGCAAGAATCAATACAACACCCACTGGTCAACAACCATGGATATATGAATATTGATTTTGTTTTCGAAATGTCGGATTAGATATAAGCACCAAGGCACAAGCGCCAAGATGACCTGAATATCATGTCCATTTTGATATAGCAATTTGTACAAGCATCAAAACATAAACATTGTGATGACCTGAGTACGCCTTGCGTTACAAACACATCAAACAGTCAAGAGATAATTCTAAATCCAATGTGAATTACCCGTAGTGACCCTTTATCGTTCACATCCTTTGGCAAGATTGTGTTCCACAATAGGAGAAAGAACTTACTCAAAAAGATAATAGTTAGATCAAACTTCCTTGAATTGTCTAGGTATCAATGGTTGAGGTACGCATGGCGATCCAATTCGAGATAGAGGCTCTTACAGTCGGACACCATTTCAATCCAGAAGTTCCAAAGATGTTAGATTTTCACATACAAGCAGAAGACAAAGAAAAGATTATGCCCCCAGTCATCACTCTCTAAATCCTATAAAGGACATCATCGAAGAGCTCGAAGGGACACAATATGCAAAAATCTCAATGTGAATCAGTAAGCCTACAAGGAGATAAAAGCATGAAAAGCACAAATTGTTTTTAGTTGAGTTTTGATGTTTGATTGTTGTAGATGCAAAATCCTTGCTGGAGACGAGACAGACTGACTGACTCAACAGGAAGATTCAAAGGACTCTGATTGGATAGGAAATGTCTAAGATACATGGGAGACCATAGGATATGACATTGATTGCCCCCAAGTTTGAACATTGATAGGATACAGATGCGCAAGCTGATTGGTGTACAAACTGACTTATTGAAAACTAGAAATGTTGAAACAAACCGAGAGATATGTACAACTAAAGCAAGACTGAAAGTTGGGAAAGACCAAGATTGTGCTGATAGATGGAGCATTTGGAACAAGTGGCACCCGTTTGCTGGGTTTTCACCATCTTGGTAGAGATTCTATTTTTGCTACCGAGGTGCCTGTTTCCAGGTTTTCACCAAGGCACTTTTTTTTTTCTTTTTTCATTTTTTTGTATTTTTCATTTTTTCAATTTTTTTGTACTTTTGATATTTTTTCAATTTTTTTGTGAATCATCAAGGCGCCTATTGCTAGGTTTTCACCAAGATGTTCATTTTTTCAGGACTTTTTCTGATTTTTAAGATTTTTTTAGGACATTTTACCAAGCATTGAATGCCTTAGGCATAAAATTTCTTCAGATGGAGAACGTTGATTGGTTCTTAGAGCTGTTCTCCTTCAGTCGTTGAGAGTTGATAAGCACCAGAGCCAAAAGTAGCAGTGATTAAAAAGGGACCTAGCCAATTGAGTTCGAACTTCCCCTTGCGTTCTTGATGTGATTGATTTTTAGGATTTTCTCTCAACACTAGATCGCCAACTTGAAATTCTCTATGTCTGACTTTCTTGTTGTAGCCTCTAGACATTCTTTTCTGATACACTCTGAGATGATCATACGCTGCTTGCCTGCGTTCATCTAGTAATTCTAGTTCTTGTAACCTAGACACTCTGTAGTCTTCATCAGTGACAAGTCCATGCATCTTGATTCTGAGTGATGGGATTTCAACCTCAATAGGCAGTACCGCTTCAGACCCATAAACTAAAGCGAAAGGTGTAGCCCCTGTAGGCGTTCTGATACTAGTTCTGTATGCCCAGAGAGCTGGATTGATCATCAGATGCCAGTCTCTTCCTATTTTATTTACTGTTCTGTGCAAGATCTTCAGGAGATTTTTGTTTGAAGCCTCAGCTTGTCCGTTCCCTTGAGGATAGTAGATAGATGACCAATGTTGAGTAATTTTGAACTTGGCACATAAGTCATCTAGGTCCTTGTTTTTGAATTGTCCCCCGTTATCTGTGATTATAGAGTGAGGGATCCCATATCTGCAAATGATGTAGTTCAGGATGAACATAGAGATTTGTTTCCCCGTTGCTTGTGTTAGAGGAACTGCTTCTACCCATTTTGTAAAATAATCTGTAGCTGTGATTATATGGGTATGTCCATTAGAAGAGTGCGGATGGATAGCACCTATGAGATCAAATGCCCATTGTTGAAAAGGCCATTGTGTAGTAAAGGGAATCAGATCTCTCCCTGGAGCATGAATCAAGTTGCCATGTACTTGACACGGTTGACAGTTTTTAGCAAATTTAATAGCTTCTTTTTCCATTTGAGGCCAATAATACCAAGCCCTAATAAGTTTTTGAGCTAATGTTAAACCGTTCGAATGTGACCCACATATACCCTCGTGGACTTCCTCTAATGCACATTGAGACTCTTCCCATTCTAAACATCTAAGTAGTGTACCATCTAGACCTCATTTGTACAGATCATTACCAATGATGACATATCGGGATGCAGATAAGATAAGGTTTCATTTCTCAAAATGGTTAAAGGAGTCAGGGATGATTTGGTCGTGAAGATAGGAGAACAAATTTTTGTAGCGAGATGAGTCATAACCTACAACAGTGCAGATCATGCGGGTTTCAGGGGAGTCATATGCAGGATAGGATAGGGCTTCCACCAGGAACTCGTAGCGTAGTTCATGTTCAAGCTATTGTAAAAGAGTAGATAATGTTGCCATTGCATCAGCAGCCTTATTCTCCATTCTAGGTATTTGCTCAAATGTGATAGAGATGAAGTATTTCTTTAAATCATCGACCATTCTCTTGTAAGGAATGAGCTTTTCATCTTTGGTTTGGTACACATCATTGACCTGGTGGATGACCAGTTGTAAGTCTCCATGAATGTGCATCTCTGTAACTCTCCACTGTATTGCCATTTTCATACCATTGAGAAGTGCCTCATATTCAGCAATATTGTTTGTGCAAGGAAACTTTAATCTGAATGCTTTGGGTATCGAGTATCCTTGAGGAGTAATGAACAATATGCCTGCTCCGGATCCATTCTGTGTGTAGGAGCCATCAAAAAATAACTGCCATGCTCTAGAAGAGAAGTGCATGATAGAGGAATCGGGAAACTCCATTTGCATGGGTGTATCATCAAATAGTGGTGCTTCAGCTAATTGATCAGCGATGACCTGTCCTTTGATAGCTTTTCTTTCAACATATTCAATGTCAAATTCGCTCAAGAGCATGACCCATTTAGCTAGTCTACCTGTGAGGGCAGCTTTGCTTAGGAGATATTTCAGTGGATCAATTTTAGCTACCAAATGAGTGGTATGAGCTAACATGTAGTGTCTCAATTTCTGTGATGCAAAGATCACAGCTAGACATGCCTTCTTGATCATTGAGTAGTTCTTCTCATAGGCCACTAAAGTTCGGCTGATATAGTAGATGGCTCTTTCTTTCTTGTTCTTATCATGCTGTGCTAATAATGCCCCCAGTGATGTATCTATTGCGGAGACATATAATATTAATGGCTTCCCATGAATAGGAGGCATCAATATAGGTGGATTTGATAGATACTTCTTGATATGTTTAAAGTTGTTCTCGCATTCTTCATTCCATGCAAAGGTCACACCTTTATGCAATGTTTTTGTAAAAGGCTGTGGGATGTCCGCTAGCTGTGATATGAATCTTCTGATAGATTGAACTCTGCCTTGCAACGTCCTCATTTGACTGATATTTATGGGAGGTTGCATCTCTATTATAGCCTTGACCTTAGCTGGATCAACTTCAATGCCTTTCTTGGAGATGATGTATCCTAGGAGCTTTCCAGAAGTGACGCCAAAAGCACACTTTTTAGGATTTAGTCTAAGACTAAATTTTTCCATTCTGTCGAGGATCATGCTCAAGTCTGTTAGATGTTCAGTTCTAATCATGGATTTTGCCAAGGTATCATCTACGTAATCCTCCATTGTTCTATGCATCATATCATGAAAAATAGATGTCATTGCTCTTTGATATGTAGCTCCAGCATTTTTGAGTCCGAATGGCATAACATTCCAACAGAAAGTTCCCCACGCACATGTGAAAGCTGTTTTCTCTTGATCTTCTGGAGCAATTTTGATTTGGTTGTATCCAGAAAAGCCATCCATTAAGGAATACATTTCATAGCCCGCAGTCATGTCCACTATCATATCAATGTTAGGTAGTGGAAAGTCATCCTTAGGGCATGCTCTGTTCACATCTCTAAAGTCCGTGCACACTCTGATTGAACCATCTGGTTTTGAAACAAGTACAATGTTGGAAATCCACTCAGCATAGTCTATGACACGGATGAATCCAGCTTTTAGGAGTTTTTCTAGTTCTGTTTTAACTAAGAGTGCAACATGAGGATGCATCTTTCTCAATTTTTGTTTGATTGGTTTTACTCCGGGAGCAATAGATAGATGGTGCATAATGAGATTGGGATCCAATCCTGGCATATCTGAATATTTCCATGCAAAGTTGATCTTTTTCTCTGATAAGAAGGTAGTGAAGTTTTGTTTCTCTTCGTCTGATAGAGATTGTGCTACATGTACCAATTGTGGTTCCTCTGTTGTACCCAAATTGATGGATTGAGTTGGCTCAATCAAAACTGGAGATCTATCCTGTAAATGATTTGGAAGGAAATCAAATATCTCATCCTTAGGTGCCTCAGAGAGGTTTTCACCTTTAGATACGTCTTTTCTTTTTACTTTTGTCGATTTTGAGACTGCCACAAAGTGGTTTTCACCCTCAGAACTCTTTTTCTTTTTCTTTTTACTCTTGTTTTTCTGACTAAGATATTTGATGTTCGACTCGGTCATGCTGACACTCGGTTCACTGATGGAAGTAATCATAGGCTCAACTGCATTGAGGTAGCAGGCAAGGGCATAGTCATTTGGGAAGATATACATACCATGGTTTGGGTTTGTGGAAGCTTGGTCGATAAGATCATGGTGTTGGATAGTCAAAGCGGGAAAGGCTTGGGATATGGTGTTCACGGATGTGGATATGTCATCATTGGTCCTAACCTGACGCTCAAGTTCAAAGGTGATATTACAGCTCAAAATGTTCAATTCGTTAATAGGCTCAACGTCATCATGGGAGTCCTTTTCAGCCATAGGTGGATCAAACACGTTAAGTTCATTGTTTCACTCTAGACTTACGTTGGGTTGAGAGACATATTGGTGAATAACATCAATAGATTTCTCTGTTATAAGCTCATCTTCTTCTGGAATGGCACCCCATTCATAATCATTTGACTCATCTTCCGATTCAGAATCTCCAGGAAATCTTAGAAAATGCGTGAAATCAGGATGAATACCCCAAGAAGGATTACCCTCAGTCTCTGACTTGAATTCATATTCATGGGAATCAGTGTCAGAATAACTACCCCCTACTTCTTGATCAGTTTGATTGCCTTCGAGATGGGCTGGTTCTTGTGGTACAACCATCTCTTGCGCTACAGTAGGTTCTTGTGTTTCTACTACATTAATTCTTCTGATAGGATCATCTGTATCATCAAGAAGATCTTTGATCTCTTTAGGCAATTTTTCATAGGGGATAAGCTCAGAGCTATCTGAATCATCATCCGAGGGTTCTGTTTCTTCTTTCTTAAGAAGGGGTTCTCCTGGTGCAATTTGTTCTATGACATGAGAACAACCACCTTTGAGATGATAGGGTTTCTTCTTAAACCCTATGCCACCAGTATCTTTTTTGGCTCGACCAATGTGTGAAATGGGGGTCACGAGACCCTTTCCCCTAATTCCTAGAGGTCCTTGACCGGAATATCCCATCTTGGCTATCAATTTGTTTCCTGGACCATATGAATTAGAAGGGACTGTAGGTGCTATAGATTTACTAGGTTGAACAATTTTAGATTTAGAATCCTCTTTATATAGCCATGCCAGCACAGCCTCATCCTCTTCAAATTCTTGTTTGGATACTTGCTCCACCACAAAATATCTTTTGTATGCTTCCATAGGTTCCTTAGGTTCTGATTTAGACTGCTTCAAGGATTGGCCATACGACTTAGGTGAGATTGGGAGAGATGTCAGAGACAAGACTGGCTCTATAGTGTATTCTCCCATCCCATTTTCTTTGATATTGATCTCTTTAGAAATGTCATCCATCTTAGATGTGGAAGCCACATTTTGTTGCTTGATGGAAGATTCTCTGTTATTGGGAACAAGTTTATCGGCACTTTCCTTCAATGTATTGCAAGTTGTACTCAGATCAGCTGGGATAGTAACCTCCACTCCTTCATAGGGAAATTTCAAGCATTGATGGTATGTCGAAGGAATAGCTTGCATTTCATGTATCCAGGGTCTCCCTAGAAGGATATTGTAAGCCAATGGTAGATCGAGCACCTGACATGTGGTATCTTTGATGACTGGACCCACCCAGATGGGCAAGACAATGGTGCCTTTAGAAGCTCTTTCTTGTTCATCATAGGCTTTTATGGTGATCTTCTTTCGAGGATCAATAGCCATCTCTGAAAATCCCAACTGTGTGATTAGGTTGTAAGAACAAATGTTGAGGCCTGCGCCCCCATCTATCAACACACGTTTGACTCGACGGTTCTGGATCAAGACTTCTATGTGCAAGGGCTGATTATGTGGGTGACTTAGGGAGTTGTCATCCTCTTCTGAAAAGGAGATATATTGTGGAGATGTTAGATGACCAACCATAGTCTGGAACCTGTCTAGATCTAGATCATCAAGAACATTAGAGCCGAGCAAAGCTTTGTCTAGGATATCTTTGTGAGCTGGAGATATTTGAAGTAACTCAAACATAGAGATTTTGGCATTGGTATGCTGGAGTTGTTGTATGATGCTGTAAGATGTAGGTCTAGTATCCTTTGGATTGGAAGATTTTGAGGCAACCTTCTGTTTAGAAGCAGATGTGAGATTGAAAGGTATCTTAGGGACATCAGATGAATTTGGTGTTTGTCCTTTCAGATGCGTCTGAGCTTGTGATTTGGTAATTGCATTAGCTGAGGAATGATTTCTATCTCTTCTTACAATCATGATGACATTACAGCTCTCAGAGAGGCATGGTTCAACCATATTGATGACAGCATCGTTTCCAGGGTAGGCATAGTTGACTTTTTCCCCCATGTTAGGCTGAGAAGTGGAAACTCCCTTGCCATGTTGTGGAAAAGGTTCTGTAAATGCTGTGTGATCATTATTGCTGGTAGGATTATCAATTGTGATGTCCCCTTGATCTATCAAGTCTTGAATGGTATGCTTCAAATGGAAGCATCCATTAGTTCTGTGGCCTTTAGTCTGATGGAAAGCATAGAATTCATTATCTTTCCACCAATATGGTTTTGGATCCGGATCAGGTTTTTGGATTTGTGGTAAAGAGATCATGTTATCAGCTATCAGGGTCCTCAGAGCAGATTCCAAAGATTCTCCCAGAGGAGTAAACTTTCGTTTATTATCCCATTGTTTGAATGGCTTCTTTGGAGATGGTTCAACAGATTTTTGCTCTGAAGCTTCAATGGCTTTGGTGGCAAGGGTGAGATTGTAGGCCGGTGCCTTTGATGGGGTGTGGATAGTGTCAACAACACCGTCAGAGATGATACCTTTGTTTCTATTCCAGCTCTTGTTTTTATCTTTTGAGCTAGATCCCGCTTCAGACTTGTCCTTTTGAAGTGTGATTTCTCCTTTCTTGACAAGTACTTTCTCAATCTTGATTGCATTATCCACCATTTTATCAAAAGATACATGATCTTGCATTTGTAATGGATAGTTGAGCTTTGGAACAAGGTTATTGATAAAGATTTCAAGTTTCTCCATTTCGGGAATTGGTCTAGCATATAAAGAAAACTTCTTTCGCCACCTCTTGAGAAAAGTGAGGAATGATTCCCCTGGATATTGCTTGAGGTTACAGATATCGATCATGGTAATCAGATGTTGAATATTGTAGGAATATTGTTGATAAAACAATTTAATCAATTCCTCAAAAGTTTTGATCGTAGAAGGTAATCTTGAAAACCACTGAATGGATGCTCCTCCCAAAGATCTAGGAAAAAGACGCATTAGATAAGTTGGTTCATGCATGAATTCCATGGATTGCGTACAGAACTCTCTGACATGATCTTGAGGATTAGAGTGTCCATCATATTTGTCATACTTTGGTATCTCCACTCTTTTTGGGAATGGTGGCATATACAAGTTTTTGTCGAATGGGAAAGGACATAGGGCCTCCATGGAGAACTCCTTGGGTTCCTTCTCCTTCTTAAGATTGTTAAATTCAACTTGTATAGCGTGCATCTATTTTGTCATAGCTGTGAGTGGAGTTTCTTCCTCATGTGTGATTATATCATCAACGTTAAAGTTGGGAGGAAGCTTAGCCCCTTCCTGGGCTAATTGTAAAAAGTATGCCTCTCTATCCACTTTCAAGAAATGGCTCATCATTCTCTTGAATTCATCGTCATTCTGACATCGATGGATTTCAGAGGGGGTAGGTTCTTGGTCAGCATTATGTTGAGAATGGTGTCCCTGGGATCCTCCTCCTAGAGAATCATGGTTTGTCCCTGCTTGAGACATGGTAGGAGTCTTTGGGCTCCCTGGAATAGATTGAGGAGGAGTTTGTTGATTACCTCTGTGAGTTGATAGAGGAGGTATGTAACCAGTTTTTAATCGAAAGTTACCGAGACCGTCATCTTCGTAGATACCTGACTTGATGAGTTGTTCAAGAGTTGGACCTGGGGTATTGGTCGAAAGTAAGTGCTGAGATGTTTCTTCTGATTTCTTGTGTTAAGAAGCTCTGGTCTCCACCATTAACTTTGAATGAAACAGAAGAAAAGGACGAAGACAACTGAAGAATAATTTGATTCAAGAAAATTGGATGACGCAACCTTGTCAAGATTATGATAGTTTTGAAGATCTAATGAGATGTGGGTGAAGGAAACTGTGCCCTGGATGTATGGGATAGATCGCCCAAAAGATAGCGGACATGAGTTCTCAACACTTAGTCTATTTTTGAAGATTGATTGAAGATTGATAGTTATGACAAGGTTTTGACACGAGATAAAAAGGACTCAAATTAATCAAATAGAAGACTAGATCAGATTCAAAAGATCAAACTCGAAAAATGGTAGAATGCTCAATAGCTACTGCTCTATTTCTGACACAATGATATTTTTGACAGATTCTGGAACTAGGCTGGAAACATTGGATATCTTGCAATTTGACAATTTCTGACAACTTTCTCAAATTTTTCCAAACGACACTCTGCAGACTCGTACGACAGTTGGGTATAAATGAAACGACAGTTGTGAAACTCGTACGACAGTTGGGTAGATATGAAACGGCAGTTGACAAAACTCGTACGATAGTTGCTAACAATTTTTTGGCTTCTTGAATTTTGCTGGTTTGAAAACTCGTACGACACTGGGTTCTTAATCATACGACATATGGGCTTTACTGAAATGACATTTGACAAAAAGTGATACGACTTTTGACCTCTTGAAATGACTTTTGACTCTAGAAAGAACTTTACGTAAATTTTTGCAAAATTTAAGGTTTTCAGTTTTGGATTGTTTTTAAATTGTACTGTCCAAATTTTGAAGGTTATACCAGATTTGATCATTTTTAATAGCCAAGTAGATAAATAAGCACGCAGAACAGAAGGCAAGTGATTCCAAGCACGTCTGAAAACAATGAACAAGGGCAAAAGCAACCTTGCGCATGAACAATCAAGTGACCAAATTGTGCTAATCCCTGAGAGTACTAATTGTGTATGTTCTGAAAAGTTTTGCAATAACACACATATACCTGAGAATGAAAAATTGGCCTCTCTAGGGTTTTTAGTAATGGTTTGACTCTGCAACTTTTATGATTCAAAGGGGTGAACTCCAATCCCGGCGCACCAGGGTTTTGACACAGTCTGAGAACTTAATCTTCAAGAGCTGCTAGGGAGATCTGACAACCCAACAATGAACCATACCTGTGGAGATTTCTTCAACAAGGACATTTATATAGAGGCTGTCACTACCACGGTGAAAATGGCTATTACCGCTTGAGGTTCCGTCAATGCAGTTTGCCCTGTGAAGGGATTGTCCGCTACGGTTAACCCTCTCTAAAGATGACTCACAATAGTATACCACAAGGCGACTTGGCTCCAGATTCAAGGTTTTGACACCTCTTCACTTTTAACCCAAACAAAGCAAGCAGATTAATCCGACACGCTAAGACAAAGTTTTGTTCCACCAAGGTCAGTGATATCAACTCCACGTGATCTATCAACCTCTCCGGAGAGAGAATGTGTCGATCAATAAGAGAGGATGCACTAACCAAGTTGAATGTGAAATGCACTAAGTATCCTCCCTACCTACAAGGATTCCATCGTCAAGAAAGATTTCGCTAGGAATCCAATCTCTCAAGAATCACAAATAGTGTTCATAGGGCCTAATTACTATGTGAGCACAGATATATGTTCCGAAAGTAAATCTACCAAAAGCATTCAAAAAGTAGAAAGAGGAACACTTAACACTTAAAGAAAATATGAGATGAGTCCACAAGGTGGAACACTTAACACCTCACACAAGCTAAAAATGAGTCCACAACTTAGAAAACAAGTAAGTTCCTAAAAGCACAAAAGGGTTGCCAAGTGGAACATTTAATGCTTCTGTCCTATTGAACCCTCCCCTTTATGGCACTGAGATTGCAACCACGGGGCGAAAATGAGGGGCCGACGGATTAGCGAGTCCAATAACCCAAGATAGCAATCAAGATCAATCACAAGTATCCTAAGACTACTTAATGAATCCTTAAGGGATCACAACCTAGTATCAAATTATGCAAGTGTGTAGAATAAAAGCATGAGAAGACGCACACAAGCTAGACACAAGAGATTTATTTTAAGCCCAAATCAAAATGTTATTAGATGAAGGAGAATACCTGGTGATCCTTGCAACGTGCTTAGTAGATTTTACCTGATTTTTAGAAATTCTTGCACTTTTCCCAATCAAAACCAGCAGAGAGCAATCAAAACAGAGAATTTCAATTGTCAAAATTAGCAGTTAGCCGAAATATAAAAATCAAATCTGATAATTTGCTCTGAAAAATGAAATGACAGTCAAAAACTGGTACGAAAACTCGTACGACAGTGGGTATTCTCTCAGACGACAGTCCAGAAACTCGTACGATACTGGGTATGCTACCATATGACAAATTATCTCTCAAATGGTAGTGGGTATGAAATGAAACGAGTCGCGATCCGATAGACTGTCGTACGACAATGGGTAGAGTATCATACGACAGTGGGTATGCTCCCATACGACATTTGTCAGAAACTCGTACGACAGATGTACAGACAAAATTAAAAATCATAGTTTTGCACAGATCCCGAGAATAAAAAGATAGAAATTGAAAGAATTGAATTGGAAACCCATTTCAGGGCCCCACGGTGGGCGCCAAAAATGTGTGTGTGAAAATTGTACCTGATCTGTAGACACAACACTCAGTAAAACATTAGAGGTTAGCTATAATCAAAATCGTGCAAAATTGAAAGCTATCTAACCAAGCGATTTACTGCCTTCTAATAGGTGCGAGATTAATGTTCTCAGACTGTAATCGAGATCAGTGACCTAGACGACACCTAAACGAAGGATTTGAATGCAAAAGATGGATATGAAATAAATGCAATTAAGCTATTTTTTTTTTGGATTTTTCTATGATGCAATAAGAATGATAAATTGATATGAAATCTATGCTAAATAAATTGATATGCTATGAATGCTATTGAAAATTGATATGCTATGAATCTAACAATGATATGAAATATGAAAAAAACAAGATTGATCTCACAAAAATGTCGATTCGCAAGAGCTTTGATTCTTCAATTCCAATTCTCTAGCGTGATTGTGCAAAATATGAGATGATTTGTGAAGAGCTAAAGCCTTTAATTTATAGAAATCCAGGGCTTTGGAGGTGCATGGATAAAAGCCATAAATCACTCAAATAAACTCAGCTTGATTTTTGAGTTATCTGATCATGAAAGATAGTTAATTCTCAAAATCATGCAAAAACATGCAAAAATAGCTTTTTAACTCAAATTAGAGTTTAGATCAGCTTTTTGAACTCCAAAAGGATGTTGAGTTCCAAAAAGTCAATAACTTGCATTGATTTTCTGATTTGGAGTTTAACTGTTTCTTTTGAATATGCATAATAATTAAGAATTAAATAAATAAATAAAGTGATTTATCCTCAACTCAACTGATTTTTGAAATAAAACAATTAATTTATGGGTTAATTAACTATTTTACCTAAATTTTATTAAAAATTATATTATTAAATAATGACAACATGTTTTAATTAATTAAATAAGAATTTAATCAATTAAAGATAGGAATTTTGATTTATTGTCAAAATTAAATAATACAATTAATAATAGATAGAATTAAATTTAATTACACAATTAAGTGGCAAATATTAAATCTAATTAATTAAATATGAAAATATTCAATTAATCAAACTTAGGATAAATGTAATTTATCGCCAAATAATCATTAAATTAAAGATAATTAAGATAATTAGGAATATTACTAGGAATATTCCCCGATGCAGAATTTAAGATAATCAATTATGATTTGATGATGTTAGATGTGCCTTAGGTTAGGACTTTGATGTCGATTTTGTTCGATTTGTCGATGTAGGAGGTTAATGAACTTATAGCCCATTTTTGGGGTATTACAATATCCATCTAAATTCTTTTGTAATAAAATTGCTGCAACCGTATGACAAGAAGCAAACGAAAATATCTGCATGGGCTTACCATAATTAGGTGTCCTTAAAACTGGAGCATCGTTGATGGCCTTTTTGATACTTCTGAAAGATTCATTTGCTTCCTCATTCCATTCAATCTTTGCTTCTTTTTTTAACATCTTAGAGATAGGGAGACTGATTTTTGCAAAATTTGTAACAAATCTCCTTAGAAAGTTTACCTGCCCAAAGAAGGACTATATTCCTTTAACATTTCTAGGCGGTGAAAGCTTATCTATAGCCATAACCCTTTCAGGGTCAATTCTCACTCCATCCGTGGAATTAACCGAGTTACTGAGAGGGGAGGGGTGAATCAGTAACTCCAAATTTTCTTTCAATTACAGATGTATTAACATGTAATTTACTTTAACTTTTGCATACAGAAAGCATGAAACTTAAAAGCATTCACACATAGATTTGGTTACCCAGAAACCTTCCAAAAAGAAAGTAAAACTGGGGTGGGGATGAAACCCACAAAGCTTTAATACTGCAGAATAAAGTTGGCCAGTTAAGGCTTACAATTTGATCACTTCTGATGATCTGCCCTGTTAGGAGCAATAAGGATTGCTAAATCCACCCTGTTAAAGGATTTACAAACATACAATGAAGTATGCACTCGGTAAAGAGATTTTACAAAAGACTGTTAAGTCTACCCGGTTAAAGGATTTTAGTACTGATTCACCTGTTAGGATGAAACAGTAGATCTCTTGCTTTGCAACTGGATTGCTGATTGAGATTCGCTGATGTACTGATCACCTTCTGTGATGAATTTGTCTTTGCTGTTCCTTATACTGCTGAAGCCCTTTGTAATTCGCTTATCTCTGCCTTTCTTTCTTTTTCACATACATGCTTATACATACATCTTGACATTTTTACAACATTGTTTATATACAATTCTAAACAATTAATTACAATTACAAAGTCAGCTTGACAAATAAACATAAGTGCTACTAAGTCAGCCCAAGTATGGTTACACGGTTCCTGCAAACTAACTCGGTGACTTTCTGATACTCGGCGTCCACTGCATTACTCAGCATCATCATGCACTCGGTAGAAGTGAAGGCACGGTTCATACTGACCACTCGGTAGGTTTTGAACTCAGTAAATACTGGTGACTTGGTAGACATGATGTTACTCGGTTTACACTGTCTTGCTCGGTTTGTACTAACTTGCTCAGTTTGCACTATTTTGCTTGGTTTGCACTGTTTTCTCAGTTTGCACTGTCTGCTCAGTTTGCACTGTTTGCTTGGTTTGCACTGTCTGCTTGGTTTGCACTATCTGCTTGGTTTGCACTGTTCTGCTCGGTTTGCACTGTTCTGCTCAGTTTGCACTGTTCTGCTCGGTTTGCACTGTTTGCTCGGTTTGCACTCAGAATGCAAATAAGTGTTGTCACTAGTGGCAATTCTGCTTAATGCCAACAATCTATAGCCATAACCCTTTCAGGGTCAATTCTCACTCCATCCGTGGACACAATATGTCCCAAGAGCTTGCCTTCCACAACACCAAAATAACACTTCTTTGGATTCAAAGAAATCCCATACTCCAAATTCCTGATAAAAATCTTCTCAAGATGCTCACAATGCTGACTTTTCTTATCTGAATATGCTATGAGATCATCTTGATATACCACTAGAAATTTGTTTATGAAGTCTACAAAGGCCACATCCATAGCTCTCTGAAAAGTAGCTCCTGCATTTGTCAGACCAAAAGGCATTCTAATATAAACATATGTTCGCCAAGGGGTAGTGAATACAGTCTTGAACTATTCTGACTCCTTGACCATGACCTAATTATATCCAGAGAAACCATCCATCATGGACATTAACTTTGATCCAGTAACCCTCTGCAACATATTTTCCATATTAGGCAAACCATAATTGTCCTTCAAAGAATTGACATTCAAGTTCCTAAAATCAACACATAACCTAATGTCACCATTCTTTTTTCTGACTGGAACCAAGTTTGACACCCAAGTAGAATGTTTGACAGGCTTGATGATGCCAACATCCATCATCCTTTTGAGTTCATCTTGTATTTTTGGTGCCAAGGTAGGGTTCACAGGCCTTAATTTCTACCTAAAAGGTTTAGTACCTTCTTTCAATGGTAATTCATGCTAGAATAGATCTTCGCTATAGGCTTTCAAATCATCATAAGACCATGCAAAGACATGTCTAAATTTTTTGAGAAGATCAATCAAATTATTCCTAGTTCTTTAGGACAAACATTTACCTATGTAAACATTTTTGGGTACTTGACTTGTTCCTAAATTTACTTCCTCCAAATCATTTATCTTATCAACAAATTTAGGAAAACAAGTCCTTTCTTTATCATCAAATGCCCTTTCAAGAGCAACCAATCCCCTTGGGATCCTATTTGATTTCAAATGCAAAACTTCCTTCCCAAGAACATTCTCTTTTCTATTTCTGATGTTAACATAAGTGCTGAAATCCATCTCCTGACCATCAAAATGAGAATCACACTGCAAAAACCTTAGTATATCCTGATTATCAAAAAATACCTGCCAATTCTCAACATTGTCTGGGATAGAAGGCCTAGACTTACACTCAATCCTGGATATTCTTGCAAAAGTAATATCCTCTGGCCTTAATGCTATGTTTTCCAATAAGTTAGCCATCCTATTTTGGCTTCTATCCACCCAATCAATACCAAAGGCATTGAAACCTTCAATTTCATTTGAAACAACATTTCTATATTGTTTTAGCCTTTGATTCTTAGATGCATACTTTGATTTAATCTGAGAAATTATTAACTCATAATCACCAATCACCCTAAGATGTTTGATTCCATGTTTTGATTCTTGTCTCAAACCAATCAGTAGGGCCTCATATTCAACAACATTATTTGTGCTAAGGAATAAGAGAGTGAAAGAAAACTTGAAAGTCTTACCATTTGGGGATATCAATAGCACTCCTGCTCCAGCACCTTCCTTTGAACTTGCTCCATCAAAATATAGGGTCCATAAGACATTACCTTCTGCCATGTTATTTTCATCATCAGCCAGAAGGACAAGCTTGACCTTTTCTTGCACTTCTCTCTCCTGAACTTGGAAAGAGCCAATATTAGTGTCAACAAAACAATTCATGTTGTCACCTTCATCCTCCTCAATCATATGTGGGGTTCTAGCCTCTCTTGAAACTTTCACACTTTCTCCCTCAATGCTAAAAGTAGAAAAAGACAAGTCACATTGAATACTTCCTCCCATATAAGCATTCCATTTTCTAGATAATAGCATTCCATACTGAGGAGGAATGTCAACTACAAGAACACTCATAGTTAGTTGTTTGTCAGGAAATGTGGCTAATTTATAAGGCAAAGCCTTAATGGTACCAATAACTGGCACTTCTCTTGAGTCCATAGCTTGGCATCTCCCATGAGGTGTATCAATCTTTAGTCCCAGTGACTTCATGATCTTTGTAGGCATAATAGTGTTTGATGCTCCAGAATCAATCATGCAATTCTTCAATAATTTCCCATTTATCATAAGGGAAAAGAAAAAAGGATCAGCTGTCCCTGATGCACCATTTACAACATTTGCATTCAAAAATATCTGAGGAATCTTAGAGACAATTTCCTCATTTTTACTGTCAGGTGTGTCATCTAAAGAAGCCACATGCTTATCACCCCTATTAGTTTCTTGGACCTTTATAGAAGAGGTACCATTTACCCAATCCAAAGCTTTCACCTTATGCTCTTCTATCCTCATCATTTCTAACAATGGAACCTTGACAGTTATTTGTGAAAGTAATTTAGTCATATCAATGGGAACATATGTATGGTTGCTCATGTCATCCTTAATCAGAGTGCCATCTTTATCTTCTACTTTGACAGTCAAGTCATATTTAACTTTGTGTAGAAACTCATCATCCTTCTGAGGTATAGGAACAACTATCTTTGGTATCTTTGCTTTACTTTGAGGTATTGCAGTAGGTCCCATCTTCTTTTTTACTTTAACCTTACTGACAACACCAGCATCTTTCTCCTTTTCCTCATGTTGTTATGTACTATTTTTTGATTTCTTGATAAACATGCTACCAGGTTTACCATTTGTGCTTCCAACTATCCTATTTCTCAAATTGTAATTGCTCCTGGCTTGAGTGACCATGTCTGCAGTGATTTGAGCAATTTCCTCATTAGAGGGTCTCCTTAAGGAAACATGTTCCTCACACTTCATTGTACCACATCCAACATCATCAAATTCTTCTTCCTCATCATCAGTAGAGTCAACCTCATCCCATGCATGTGAAGAAGTCATCGTAGAACCACTCTGATCATATTGCTTATCCTGTTCTTGATTCTTAGATAAATCCAGAGCAATAACACAATGTTCCTGACTATGAGGAGATTGACAAGTAGTACACCATGGGACATCATCATTCATGTTAACTGAATTTATTTGCAAAGGATCAAGAATCCTATCATTAGGCCTATCCCTTTTAACTAGAAAAATTGGCTTGCCATCCTTCCACTGAGTATTGTATGGGTAATTCTGCATTCTTGGTTGCCTACTAAAATTACTTGAAACAGGATGATCATTTGTTGTAAACCTATTGTTTCTTTTTTCATCAGGCTTTAGATCCTCTAAAGCACTTAGAATCTACTTCAAATTATCCTCCTCCTTTGGCTTAAAATTATCAGACCTTCCCATCTCTTTCTTATTTTGCATTTGAGGCCTACAATCATCTTTTCTCCCTAATTTTCTTGATATTCTTCTATTACTCTCTATGTTGATAGCCAACTTGTAAGCCTCCCCAAGATTTCTAGGGTTTTTATCCCTTAAGAGATACCCCATCTTTGCATCAAAAGCATTTAATTATGTCACAAGACACACTCTGTCATCTAATCTGATAACTTGCAGGAGCCTATGCATAGCCTTTTGGAATCTTATATTAAATTCACGGACCTCTTCATTTTGATTTTTCTTTATGTTATTGAATTCATTCAAAATAAAACCCTCATTTGTTTTATCTCCATAATGGTCCTTAAAACAATCCTTAAATTCATTCCAAGATCCTATACTAGCATGGGGCAATCTTCTAAACCAATCCCTAGCATCCTTAGTCAGAGATTGTACAAATAATTTGATTACAACATCATCAGGCTCAACATTATAATCATCTATCACATTCATAATTTTTTTTAGATGTTCCTCACATGTGATGACATTGCTCCCAACAAACTTTGGGAGCTTCTTTCTAATTTCATCAGGAATTGTATTAGGATAACCAAGAATACCAAAAAAGATAAGTTGTTTGTACCTTTCATGAATAGGAACTCCTTGAGGTGGGTCCATTCCTTGAGATGTAGACGTCCTTATGTTTGAGCTAGCAATAATTTTAGTAGCACTCGGAATGCCATTTGTTTGAGTTGCAAGGTTACCATGATTTCCACCTTGCCCCAAAAAGGAAGCAACACCATTTGAAGGTCCTGAGATATGCTTGAGAAAATCAATCTTCTTTCTTATTTCTGTAGCAGTAGCCTCTAACTCTGCTTTCTCTAATTCTTTATCTAATATTTCCTTTTCCATTCTATCCTTTTCAAGGTCTGCATCTAATCTCAACCCTTGCTCTAATGGGTTTTCCACATGAACTTGTTCATTGATTTGAACTCCAACAACCTTCTGTTTGCCTTTATCTCTAGGCCTTGTTATCTCATGTGTTTTCTACATAATAGGCTATTCCTATACTCTTTCAGGCTCTAGGACAAAATTAATTGCCTCCAAATCTAACAACTGCCTCTTTAGCTGATCAACCCTTATCATGGCTTGTCTTACTCTGTCTTCTTTGTCTTTCTCTCTTTGCTGTCTGATAGCAACTTGTTCTTGGATTCTTCTTTCCAATTCATAAACCTCTTCAAAGATCTCTTTTGATTTTAGGAGAGTAGTCTCAGACTCATCATCTCCCACTTGAAATTCATCCTCATACTGGTTTAGTCCCAAATCAATAGCCTCTTCATATTCTGAAATATTTTCTTCTTCACCAGGCTTGGTTTGAGTTTCTTGTCTTGTATCCCTTTTACTTTTCCAAGTATGAGAAACATTTCTTTTCTTCTTTCCTCCTCTTGTCTAATTAGGCCTAGAAGTGCTTGGAATACCTTTTTCCATTATGTCTTCAGGATGCTCCTTTCTCCGAGACCTAGTACCCCTGTAACTCATTTTATAAAAATCTACTGACTAGCACTGCTGTAGAGATGTATGAGTCGCCACCTAAGAATATTGGGAATCTTACAATACAACTTCCTTACTAACAAATATCCAAATGAGCTGAACAAGACAAGGGACACGAATAACCCTGTTTCTTCCAATGATGACCTACTGGTTACTTTAGACTTGTGTAACATTTCCCCAGTAGAGTCACCATCTTCTTGGTGTTCAAAATGGATGCTTATGCTCTTAGGCTACCAATATACCCTCAAAAAGATTTTAGGATTGGTTAGTTCTAAAATGTATGAGGATCTTAGGGTAACTAGACCAACTATAGGGATAAGACTGCCCTCTTCACTTTTGGCTCTGCAAAACCAAGGTGGGTGCACCTAACCCAGTGAAAACTATACTTCACACACCAAAGACTGGGTCTAAACAATAGATTGATAGTAAGAAAGTAATAAATGCTAACCTCACATTCATTGACTCTCCATTACTATAAGGTGACAAAACCACACAACCATAACTTAAAACTTGAAAAGGTCATTGATTTCAATATTTGGAATGTAATAACTTCAATCAATGTATGTTAATAAGAGAAATACTCATTTAGGCCAGTGCCTCATCCATTGGGCAATATTTCTTAGACACAAAGACACATAGATTTGAGAATATTGGAGAATTCATAGCCATAAATACATTTATCTTAATCTTTACTGCTTACAAGACATCCTTACATAGACAAGGGCAAACCCATATCCCACCTAGAGCAAAGTTTAATCGAATCCTAGATCAGAACTCAAGAATGAAGATACATACATAAAAATAATATGTAATGAGTTAGAAAACTCAAAGCTTACTTGACTTGACACAAAGGAGAGATAAGAATCAGATATTTGTATTAAGTATGATGAATTCCTTCTGTGTATACAATGAATCACAAGGCACCCTGCTTGCAAACTACAACTTAGACTTGCAACTTTCTTCTTTCATTAACAAAACATTGAATAAAAAACTATTACAAGCCCTGGGACCAAAAACTCGAGACTAATTTTGAACTTCCAAACTGGAACCCCTACAAAATAAAAATATCCACATTAAATACCACTGGTTATCTTGGAATCCTACACAAGTTAGGATGCAACAAGCTACGGATAACGAGGGTAAGGGTTAGGGTTTCCACCCACCAAACAATTCAAAAAGATCAGAAATTAATACACTGGAGGGAAAACCAAACAATCCTGAGCAATCAGATCTAAAATTCAATTTTCACTTATGGTAATTCTTCTGGAAATGTACTGAAGATCATGAAATTCCTACAAATTCATTTGATTTGACCCCTGCAACATGCCTTGAGCACCGTTTATTGATTCTCCCCATGACATAAAACTCCCTGCAAGTAATCACAAATGCACTAGACCACACCACAACAACTTCAAATAATTTCTATTAAGTTTAGTTGTCGAAACATTCAATTCTGGTGCTTTATGTCGCTGGAAAGCATTCAAATTTTCAAATCTATAGAGAACGGATACTTTATGGTGCTTACTAACATATCAATGGCCCACATTCAAATCTGAACTTGGTTTATATCGTGACCGTTAGATGCTGTTCCTTTTCTTGGGTTATGCTTTTACTTAATAAGAATCTGGTGAATATGTGACTAAAAAAACTATGCTCATTCATGAGAACTTTGAGAGCACCACTAAATTATTTGGCTATTATGCGAACACTATTTTCCAAATCGCTAAGTCTTTAGACCCTTCGCCAAAACCTCATGTGAACCAGTGAACAAAGAAAGCATTTGTTAGAACTGCTAAAACTTTATCTAAACCACCAAAAGACTGAGAAAATTTTACTGGGCCCGCATCAAGAAGATCGACGGTTGTCTCATCTTCACATAGACCTCCAAGATTCTTTCAGATCATAAGACAACCATCAGATGAAGAATCTTACCCTGCTTTGACAACCTTCTGACATGATATTAAATCAACAGCTGGCAATGTTAGGACCCTCTGATAAACTTAGAAACCAGGTCCCACTGACAACTACCAACATAGTAATACATGGACCAATCATAGACCACCATTTGTACTTATGTGTCACTTTGGACCCACCTATCTGAAATGCCATGTCATAAAGAGAATCAATGACTATCTTAACTTTGCAAGACTTTGACACAGTCTATGAGAAGATACACCCACCGTCAGATTGAGATGGTGTCAAAGTCACTGGGCCCAGGAAATATCAAGCTGAAAACATAGGAAATATTTAGGCACTGACTTAGGAAAAAATAAAGCACCACCGAGCTTGTAGATTTAGGAAAGATTAACCGGGGAGACTTAGGAAAAACAAGTATTAAAAGGGGCCCGAGAATGAAACCTTTAGTCGCGAGATCACATAACATAAAAAAGGTTCACGCGATCATGTGACAAAGAGGTTAACAATTTAGCACATGCATTTTAGAGTTTTAAGTGGCCTAAATAAAGTAACACAAAATTAGAACAAGGGGAGGGCATTTTTAGGGCTTTGTACTACAATGGCTAGATTTTCAAAATTTTCACCTAGGGTTTGAGCTAGAGACCTAAAAATAACTGCAGAGACTGACAGAAAAAGATAAAGCCATGAAATTTTTTTACAGGTGCTAACACCTATCACTGGTACATTAGTGGGCTCTACCACCTTGAATTCCTTATAGGGAACTTGTGTTGAGGGCGTACTGGGTGGATACATGTCTATTTATAAAAACTTTCTCAAAATATTTCTCTGTTTCTTTTGCAACCAACTCATAGTTCTTGTCCATGATATGTAATGTTATTGTCTTGGTTTTGAGGTGAGGCTTTACCAAATCTAACCAAAAAGTTTTCTCCTGTAGAGAACATACTGGTAGGCTTTCATCTAAAGTCTTTTCTCTAATCCTTTGATCCTCTTCAATGGACTATCTTTTTAGGAATTCTAAGATATTCCACACATTGTCTATAATCATTATCTTTAGTTCTAAGACCGTCCTTTTAAATTTTAACATGTGTTTGATAATCATTCCATGAATTTCTAATTTGTCAATTTCACTATACTTCTCATAGAATTCACCTACTTGATCAATCCTACCTTCATCAACAATCCTTGTACTCAACACACTAAGACTAGGTTTGAAACCTACTTGTGGAGGTTCTTGAGTGTTCTTCTTACTTCTGGTTGCTCATGAGGATGGATGATCGGTGCTAATTTCTTTCTTCCTCTTAAGAATTGCCTTATACTCAGGAGGAGATGAAATATCAATTGTGTCTGTGGGCATAGGAGGGACAAAATCAGATTTGTCCTGTTTATCATTGGGATCTTCAGATTTCTGAATCTTGACCTTCTTTAACTTGGGATCATCTTCCTTTGCTTCTGATGTAGATGCACTCTTAATTCCCAAAGTAATATTTTATTGTCTTTCTTTGTCAAGGTTTTCTTGAGTTACTCCATGAATTCTGAGGATCTTAGAAGTAACTTTAGCTACTTTTCTTTTAGTTGCTGTGTTGTTCAAACCAACATTAACTTCTCTTGTTTTATCTTCATAAGTCCCCCATCTTGGTTCATTATGGTCCTTAGTGGATGATAGTAATACTTGTGCATATGCTTCTAGGACTTGTTCATCAACCTCATATCCAAGTGGATGGATCCATTTTGTTCTTGGCTCAACTGCTTCCATACAAGTTACATTAGTCCCTACCATAAACAAAATATTGTCTTTGTATTTATCAACAATGCTTTTTGGAATCCTATATCTCATCTGCATTTTGGCCCTAAATGTCTTCAATTCTAGTGTTATGTAATCCTTTGGTGTACGTTCAGTAGATGCCTTAAAGGATATCTATGGCATTGTAGGAATACTCTTGGCCAAATACAATCTGACACCTTTCCAAGAATGTGGAAGTATATGTATATGACCAAAGACCCAAACCTAAATATTTTGGTCTTGTCATGCTTAATGGCTTTAATATTGTCTATCATTTGGGCACACAGGATCTTGCACAAATTAAAATCACCATTTTCTCTCACAAGTGTTATTGCTACAAGAATTGTGGCCGCTGACACATTATTCACCTTGCTGGTGTATTGAAACCTATACCCTAGTATCATAGACATCAATTTGATGTATTTCACCTCTATAGGCTCAATAGTCATTCCATGCCTAGCGCTTCTCGACTTTCATGTTTGTTCAACAAGTTTCCTTACATCCTTACCCACTAGAAGAACAATGCCTATCCTTGAAAGGCCTATCATTTCATGAATTAGGTCTCTTGTAATCCTTACTGGTACTTCACCTATCCATAATAGGTCATCATAAATTTTTCTAAGAAAAATCTTTATCCATTCAGACTCATAAAACTCATATGCCATAGCATATTCAACTATGGGATGGTTTTCAAACCGTGCAAACTCATCAAGGAAGGTTTTATCTAGTTTCATCATGGTCTCAATGTGTTCTCTAATTTTGTCAAGACCTAGTAGTTCCTTCTTATAGTGATTGTATGCATGGATGTCTTTGACATGCATAAAACCCATAGGGGTTTAGGATAATGCACCTTCCAAGTCATCTAGGGTAGACTTAAAGGGATGTCTCTTGAAAATGTATCTCTTCTTCTCCACATCATCAAACATAATAGAAGTAGCCATTACTTACTTTGTAAATCACTTCACAAATGGTTTATGAAAGCTTGTGAATCATCGCAACAGATTAGGGCTTCCACAGCTGATCAAACACACTTCTTCACTGGTGAATCAAGCTAAAACCTTTACAATCAACTACTAGGGCTTCTATGCTCTTCAATCTCTCAAACTGATGTAGGGTCATTCTTAGGTGATGTAGGGGCATTCTTGGTCCTCAGTGAAACTACATGGGTAGTGTGTTATTTGGCTGGTTTTATGTGGTTGCAGCCTTGATCGATGGTCTTGGTCATTGAAGGAAGCTTGGTTGCTGAAGGAACTCGCTAATATGTGGCACTTGGTGAAAGTGTTACTCAGTGATGCCTATGGTGCTTGATCGACACTGGTGCTCGGTGATGATTGGCTTGCTTGGTTATTTCATTGTTTCTCAGTAGTTCTGGCTAACCAACTGGAGTTCTGTGTGATTTATTGGGCCGACTTGGTACATTTATTGTTGGTAGCTTTTGTTACAGGTCAACATGTTGGATTTAAATGTTTGTAAGGAAATTTGGAGCTGACTTGTATTGCATTTAATATTTTTTAGGAAGATTTAATGTTTTCATCTAGTTGACTTATGGCTGATGATTAGTATTTAAGGGGTGTTTGGGTAGTTGTTTAGGCATCACTTAGGAGTGGCTCCTAGTAGTTCTTGGTAGCATTAGTTTTGGGATGTGCTAAGATGGAGTTGGTGAAGTTGTGGAAAAGATCTTGCATGATCTTGCAGATCAGATTGCTATCTGATAGTTTGTAATAGCAGAGCTAGTGGTTGAGGCTTAGAGACAAGGAGATTTGTTGGATGCTTGTGAGCTCAATTTTAGATCTACCTTAGGGTTTCCATTAGTTTCTCATAGTTTTTAGAACTGGACTAGTTAACATTTGTATTGGATCTTTGGGGATCTTGCAAAATTGTAATCTTTGATTGTAATTGGCCCTAACCTGGAAGGCCTTACAGCCAAACATGTTAATGGAAATTATGTTTTGAAGCATATCTTGTCTTGTGATATTGTGTTTTCCACTATGTAATTTTGAAGCTACTAGGTTGGACTATCCTTTATTGGATTCTCTCACCTTGGTCTACGTTAGGTGCTATCAAAGCTGAAGGTTAGGTCTTATTGGAGAGCGAAAGTTGTTCTGGTTCTTATGAGTGCTAGTTTGATCTTGTAGAGTGAAGGTTGATCTTGTGAGGGTTGACCCCGTGAATTGACCTTGTTGGTGAAGAGATTGTATGATCTTGGTTGCAAATATGTGGCACTAAAGTTGTGGAATCTTTCCCTAGTTGTTCATGCAAGGTGGATGGTTGATCTAACTTGCATACAACTTGGAGATTGTCACAAGGTGATCGGTGTAGGGTTTTCTATAGAGGGTTTATTGCTTATCTTTAATGATGCCTCTGAGAATATTTGACCCTAAAGTAATTGTCGATCTCTGTGATACTATGGAATCTAGGATTATAGAGAAGGTAATATCAGATTTCAGATCTAAGACAGAATTGATGAAAAATGATATGGTCACCAAGATCATGAGAGTTGTTACTGGTGTACCTCAAAATGTTGGTACTGAGGATGGTTGCTTTGCCAAACAGTAGTATCAAAAACCTAAAGCAATGGACTCCCTATTTCAAGATTGGACACCCCAAATGATTCCTAAATGCATTATTTGGTCTCATTTAATTATTGACCAAGGACGTAAACTTGGAATGGCATTTGCAAAGTATATGATTCAAACCTCCTCTTTCTAAGTCTATCTAAGGAATTCAAATGCTTCTGCTTCAAGAAAACTATACTAAAATTGGTAAGCAAATGTATTCTAATCAAAGCAGGAAATCACAGTTAGGAACTACTCTAATTGACTATGCTGCAGGAATAGGCTACTAATTCTGATATCAGTAGCTGTAGGAACAAAAGAGTTCTAATACATGTAAATGAGCATGAAATAAACTCTACACTAACAAAACAATTCACTCATCAAGTGGGCCCCCTTGAATGAGTGAATGAGAAGTACAATCAAGATGAAAGATACAAACTTGAACTGAACATTCTATTCATCCATAAAATGATTACAATTGACTAAAACAATATGCAAGAGTTCTATTAAAAACTACTTTGTTCAACTAACTCCCAAAAGAGTCACAACAGTCGATTATTTAAAAGGAAGCTACAACTATCTCCTAAATCTACGATCACTTCATAAATGAGGATCGGTTACAACTCATAAAGTTTCACAAAAAAAACATTAGTAACCATGAACAATCCTAGAATATAGCGCACACTAAATCTACATGTTGCATGCAACAAAAAGTATTGACTTGCTTGCGAAGATTTTGCACTCTACAGTTGGCTTTTTTGACTCCCGTGCCACTATGGTGGTCCTTGAATATCCACGGTCAACTCTTGCAAAACAATCAATGTACACATATCCAACCATATACATATATATCCACATCATCAATATTAGGAAAAGGTGTAAGTTTTAATTATCACTCTTGCAAATTCTAGGGCTATAGGAGGTAACTACCCAAAACATAGCTTAGGCAAGAAAACATCCATTAACATGCATAACTATTATATTCACCATTCCTGTCCATGAATTTACGCAAATATTATGTCTTTAGAAGTATCCACATTTCCATCTTATGTTCACACACACATATATAACATATACATAGAAACCATAAGTTCATATGCTTAAAACCATAAATTCATGTCTATGTGCAATCAACTTGTTCTAGAAAGAGGATAAAAAGTAGTGAAAAAGATGGCTATTTTAGAAGCCCATCATTCCCCCCAACTGAACTATTGTTGGTCCCCAACAATCATGAAGTTTCAAATCTTGGCATGGACTCTTAAATCACCAGTTGTGCTCTGCCCAGACTCATCATGAACATAATCCAAGTATCCATGAGTCTCTTTGAGTTTTTCCCAATGCTGTACTTCAAAGGCCATGTCATAATCTATTGCACTATCGTTCATCACCAGCAATGGCTGTAGGAAGAGTGGAGGTTGAAACCTTAATGGAAACCAATGGTTAAGGAGTGCCCTGCCCAACATAATGTACCATGGAACTCTTCTTGTGGCAAGGGTTAGATTCTGTGGTAAGTGAGGTTCCATTTTCTTCAGATCATATGACATCCTTATCCACCTCTGCCTAGAGGCACTAATTGCTGTGACAATATCTCATGAGGAATGTTGGTCCCAGTCTGAAAAAGCTTGGTCTCACATTGGATAGATCTTATTGGCTCCACTAGTATTTGCTGTGATAGAGATCCAGTCAAAATATGTCCTCCTGGAGTGATGAAATTTAGGTCTAATCATCAAAGGAGCTGACATTTCTTTGTCTCTATATGGCACAGCCTGGTGTTCTCTACTTATCTCATTCTGCATCCATGACATAACTGCTCTCAACTATAGATCCCCTACATAGAGGAGTGAATTCCACTCTGTGTCATCAGGAACTGCTAGGTATGTACGTACAATTCACATAATAGGTTTTTCAGAGTCATTGGAGCAGATTGAAAGGAATAGTAAAATTCATGGGGAGTTGACATTGAAGGATTGAGGCCTTCTACAATCCTTGTTAATTTGAAATTAACAAGTTTCTCTTTAAGGAATATTGCATACATCGGTGATGGTGATCTGCATTCCATCAGATTTGGAATTAACCTTGTAATCTGATCAATCCTCCATTTCAATATCTCAATCTCATCTGATTTCTACTCCAACTTAGAATTCTACTCACTAATGACTTGTTTTAATTTTTTCTTTTCTAAATTCCATTGTGTCTTTTCCCATAACAACTGTTGGTATAAATTTATCCTTGCAACAAGGGGTGTAGACAAATCTGGTGGGGGTAAAGGTTCTTGATTGAGTATGTCCACCCATCCAAATGGAAAGTGAGGAGTTTTAATTGTCTCCTTTGGTGCAGAGGACTTCCCTTTCCACAAAACAATTGTCTTTATTACATTGGTTTCCTCACTAACATCAGCTGCTACCTTAGCCAACATTTCTAACTAATCCTGGCTGCTCTACTAGGGTTCTTCAATAATTTTAGTTCCAAAGTCAGGAATTTCTTTTGAATTCATACTAATGTCTAGCTTTGCAGAATTATCTTCAAATTCCTCTGTGCCCTTAGAGTCCTTGTCACTGTCAATCAATATGTAATCAACTCCAAGATTAACCTCTATTTCTGGACTTTGTTCTCCTAATATTGTGTCACTGTCTGCAGGTTGATGAAATAATTCCTCAGAAGAGGAATTGTTCAAAGATTCATTTTCTACAGATTTAGAAGACTCAATGTTAATAATTAGAACAGAAGCTTCAACATCTTTCTTAGAAAGCCTTCTACTTCTCCTCATAGGGGGTATGGATGAGCTTGGAGGACTCTTTTATTTTCTCTTAGTGACTACCTCCTCTGCCACTACTTCAGGAGGGTTCTCCAAATTCTCTTCCCTAGGGGAATGTAGCGTTTCTTCCACATTATCAATATTATTGCTAGGTTGGGGTTCTAATATCTCTTCTTCTGGCTCTGTTGTTTTATCCTTATCCTTCCTAGATGTAGACCTGGTCCTTACAGATGGTGAGGATTCAGGAATATTGGGAGCTTTTGTACTTTCATTTTTCTTCCTTTGAGAAGTAGAGGCTCCAGCACTAAAAATTATTTTTCTAGGTGACCTAGAAATGGAAGGAGAGGCTTCAAGATCATTTTAAACTCTTTGAACAATTTTACAAATCCCAGAAGATGTTTTCTCTCTCCGACCAACAGCATGACCCCTAGGGCCGACTACAGTAGGTTCAACCTCATTCATTTGCAAAAATTCCTCCCATGTCCCAACCTTTTGTCTATTCAACTCCCTTTCTACAATTAATTTTATCAAGCAATGGTGTGAAATAGACTGGTTGCTTCCTGACTGGACTAATAAAGCTTGTTTTTTCACAATGTTAAATAGGAAGCTAGGAAGATTTACTGGTCTATTGTCATGCTAAAGATGACTAAGAATTTTGAAATGCAAAACATGCAAGTACTTGTAGTGTCCCTCATAGGTGAAGTACTGAATAACAAATGTGGCTGGCTGGATGAACTCTAGAGGCAAAGATAATCACCAAGTTCCTTGCTTCCCGTCGACATCTAACTAAGGATCACCATGCAAAGTGAACTATGCTCTCACTGAATGCAGGTCAAAATATTTTACCCATTGTTCACCTTCTTGAGGTAGACCAGTCACCTTAGCAACTACATCCTTTGTGAACTCTATCTTCAAACCTTTGATTTCTGCAAACTTATCCTTCAAGGTAGACAAAAATTGTAGAGAAACTTCTTCATTAAACCCTTTAAGGCTTAAACAATAATCCATCCATCCTCTCCTTCTAAACATTTCACAAGTGGATGCATCATTTAACAAAAGCCTATGGTCCACTGGTTCATGCCTTTGAAGGTCACCACCCATTACTACTCTCAAACAAATTTTGAATTTGCAGAGCTACAATTCTCGCAAAGTTTGACAATGCAAGTCACTGACCTCAATGCATTATGGAACAAAATGTTGCAGGAGAAAAGATGATGTACAAACTGCAACTTGATTCATAAAATCAAATATTTTTGCACAAAATCTAATGATATGAGTTTTACATATCTCATAACAACTCGCACGTGCCAAGGTTGCCACCGTGAACATGTCACAGCATATCATTAGAAATCAAGATCGATTTTTGATATCTATAATTCACTTTAAATGTGATGATGCAATCACAAAAGGATAGATCATCAAGTCATGTCATAGACATAATTGAAAGACACAAACTTTAATTTTACATGCTAATTTCAAAAATAGAATAATCCCCCCCCCCCCAACTAAGTAATGGCATGGGTCCCACCAAGCCAGGTTAAGCAAGAGTGAAAAATTAAAATGACACAAAATCCTAAAAATTAATGAATAAAAATAATATATGTACAAGTTTATGTGGCACGAACTTGGAAGTGCTGCAGGAAGAGTTGTTCAAAAAACTGCACTTGCACATGAAGTGATGGGATGGGGTGGATGGGTGGAAAAAGAGAGAAGGTGAGATGAAAAATTATTATGGAGAAAGTATTCCATGAAATGTGAAATATTTATTATGGTGTTCTTGAATGGAATCAAGAATCAGTAGAATCCTGGGTGGAAGACCCAGATTCTTCGGCTACAGGATCATTTGCTTTAGTTGTACTCTGGAACTACTTTATGAATTCATCACGACTAATAGGTTTGTGGTAAAGTTTTAGATGATGCCCATTGACAAGTAACTTAAATTGAATAGGATCAATGGTTGAAAGTTGTACTACACCATTTTCAAATACTGATATGATCTCATAAGGCCCAAGCCATCTAGTGTGAAATTTCTTGAGTGTGTGCTGGTATCTAGAATCATATAATAGTGCCCAATCTCCAATAGAAAATTTCTTATCTTGAATGAACTTATCATGCCATTTTTTTCTTTGTTGCTGTATCAACTCTATATTGTGGAGAGAAAAATTCCTATATTCATCCAATCCATTTAATTACAGTAATCTGTCTTGTTGTGCTTTAGTGATATCAATATCCAGATCTAAAGCGGTGCAAAGTGTTTTATGCTGGAACTCAATCGGCATAGAGGCTGATTTTCCATATACCAACTCAAAAGGAGTAAACCCTGTGGTGGTTTTCCATGTGGTGTGGTAAGCCCATATGGCTTCAGGAAGGTGGGTTGCCCAATCCTTTTTATGCATAGCTACTATTTTTGTGAGGATGGATTCAATCTCCCAGTTTATAATTTCCACCTGGCCATTGGCCTGCAGATGGTAGGGTGAAGATTTTCCATGTTGCACCATGTACTCCTGCATCAACTTTGTGATAAGGTTAGAGGTGAATTGTGACCCTTGATTTGTGACAATTTCCCTTGGTACTCCAAATCTGGTGAATATGCATTCATAAAGAAACTCAACAACTTTGTGATCTCTGGCATGTCTCATAGCTTTGGCTTCAACCCATTTTGTTGCATAATTAGTACATACTAAGATGTAAGACTTCCCATGTGAAGAGGGATCAATAGGTCCAATGAAGTCAATACCCCATTTGTGAAAGGGTGTGACAACTACTTGCGACTGCAGGGGCATTTCATCAGTCTTTGTTAGACATCCCATATGTTGGCACCTATCACAGTGCCGAGTATGTTTTGCTGCATCCTTATGCAATGTAAGCTAGTAATACCCAATTGTCAAGATTTTGTAGGCTGTCCTCTTTGCAGCAAAATGTCCTCCACATGGTTCATCATGGCATGCTCGAAGGATGTCTAAAGTTTCATCCTCTCGAACAAATCACCTTATGACCTAGTCTGGTCCTATATAAAACATGAAGCCTAAAATCCAAGAGAAGTTACAACTCTTTTCAACTAACAAATGACACTGTTTAGGAGAAAAGTGAGGTGACATTTTCCCTATAGCAAGGTAATTGGCTAAGTCTGCATACCATGGATTAAAATAATCAATAGAAAACAAGTGCTCATCAGGGAAGCTATCATCAATTGCTGCAACATCATCTGGCACTTGCAATCGTGACAAGAAATTGACCACTACATTAGCCTCTCCTAGTTTGTCTATGATTTTTACATCAAATTCCTACATGAGGAGTAACCAGCTTGCTAGTCTTCCACTAATGGCAGGTTTATTCATTAAGTACTTGATAACTGAATGATTAGTTTAAACAAATACTTCATAGCTTGTGATGTAGTGCCTAAATTTATTTAGTGCATAAACAATTGCTAGCAACTCTTTTTCAGTAACAATATAATTTAATTCTTTTCCTTGCAAATTTTTACTAATATAGTAAATTGCATGTTCAATAATACCTTATTTTTGTCCTAGAACTACTCCAATAGCATAGTCAGATGCATCTGTGTGGATATGGAATGGAAGCTTCCAATCAGGTCCTCTAAGAATAGGTGTTGTTGTTAGGACATCCTTCAACTTCTGGAATGATGCTTCACATTCCTCTATCCATGCAAATTCAGCTTCTTTGTTCAACAAATTATATAATGGTGCTACAATTTGACTAAAGTCTTTTATGAATCTTCTGTAGTAACTACCATGGCCAAGGAAACTTCTGACATCCTTCTACTTAACTGGTGTGGGGAGTGTGTTTATGACTGCAATTTTTGTAGGGTCAACCTAGATTCCAAGAGATGAAAGGTAGTGTCCTAGGACTACTCCCTCCTCCATCATCATGTTGTTTTTCTCACTATTAAGAGAGAGGTTGTAATCTTGACATCTCTGAAGAACCTTTTCCAAGTTTTCTTGTGCTTCTTCAAATGTGGTTCCATGAGTTGTAAAGTCATCCATGTAGATTTCAACACAATCTATAGCAATGTCAGAGAAAATACCCAGCACCACTCTCTGGAAAGTAGCAGGGCATTACATAATCCAAATGGAAAGACTGAATAGGCAAAGGTTCCCCAAGGGTAGGTAAACATTGTCTTGTCCTAGTCTTCTAGTGATATTTGTATCTGATTGTACCCACTAAAGCCATCTAGAAATGAAAAGTACTTTTTACCCGCAAGATTATCAAGTACTTGGTCAATGAAAGGTAGTGGAAAGTGATCTTTCTTAGTGGCTTTGTTAAGTTCTCTGTAGTCAACACAAAATCACCACTTTCCCCCTTTCTTTGGAACAATTACAAGAGGAGAAACCCACTGACTATCAAAAATAGGATAAATGAAACCTGCACTTAGAAGCTTCTACAACTTGGTCTTAACTATATCTCTTAAAGCTGGGTTAATCTTTGAGCTTTCCTCATTGGCTTGCATTATGGGCTTATATATATTCTGTGAGTACAGAGTTTGGGATCTAGTATAGAGAAGACTAGACATCTGAGATTTAGTGAGGTTTTTATAACATTCAGATCCTTTCCTGAAACAATTTCAACTCTCTTAACTATTTCTAACATCTGGATTTCTACTATGGATGGAGACTTTATCTCATGGGGTAGCAAGGTGTTAAGATAATCAAGTGCTGTAGGAAGCTGAGATGTGGTGTGCTTGGGCAGTATTGTTTGAAGGGAACAACTTGGATCATCACAAGATGACTCCTCAAAACCATATTGATTGGTAAGGATTTCTGCTAGTATATCATTTTCTTCTTGGGATACCATGAATGGGTTTCTGTCAATGACCATGATTTTTTGCATAGAGTTTACTTCAAGGGTAGCATCTCCTAAGTCTATCTAGACAATTTGATCAAGTTCACTTTGGGGTTTTGCTGGAGAATATAGAGTTAACTTCTTGGTATTTATTCCATCTGATATGGTCATCTTCCCTAAACAACATGCAATGCAAGCATCAGCCATGGCTAACCAAGGCCATCCTAGGATTAATGGATATCCTCCTAGGGTGGCTTTGGGTGACAAGACTATAAAATCAGAAGTGTAATCTAAGGAATCTAGAGTAACAACAATATCCTCAACCATACCATCAGGCTTAAATGTGGAATCGTTAGCTAACTGCAATATTGTTGGTGTGTCCCACTAACCAATGATACTAAGTTTTAGTAGAACTTCCCTAGTCATAACATTAATTGATGCTCCCAAGTCAATGAGAACATTCTAAATTTGGGTACCATTAATGTAGATGGTTACCACTGGACTTCCTGGATCTGAATACTTAGGCATGACAATTTTGCTAAGCATGAGATCAGAGAGCTGGCCTAAGACATGGACAGTATCAAGGTCTTTCTTTTTCCTTCCAGATTGTTTGATACAGGCTTCTTTAATTGCTTTGGTATAGACTGGAATTTCCTTAAGGGCATCCAACAAGGTAATTTGTACTATCATTTGCTTGAGTTGATCAATCAAATCAGTGGCTACATGATTTTCTTTTGGAGGAACAACTTGAGACAATCTTTGTGAATAAGGAGGATTCTTAGGTACTGGTTTAGTTTTAGCAACATGTGGAACATCAACAGGCTAGTTCACTGGTATATCTTCAGTATCTCCAACTTCGATGATTATTGGCTCCTTAGGTGTAGGCAGTGTAGTTCCTGATCTAAGATGGATATGATTTATGTGCAAGGAGTAAGCTTGTTGCTTATTATTAGGATTTGGAGTGGGTTGAGTAGGAAGTTGAGTTGGCTTTTGAGGGTTTCTATTTACTATAGGAGGCGGTGGTATAATAGCTTGCTACTGAGGTGGGGACATCATTGCTTGTTGTTGATTAGGTTGATTGGGTCCCCACTGAGGTTGTGGTTGCCAATTACCATGAGGTGGCTATTGGCTATTCTACTACGGCTGCTCATAGGAGTTATACTACTATTGGTATGGGTTAAATGGTGGTTATTGTGGATAGGCTTGGTTATAGTATGGCTATTGATTGGACCAGTTATGATTCCAATTATGACCTTGAGGAGCAGAATTTTGGGGGTTTTGGTTTGGCCAATAGCTATTATTATTATAACCAAAATTATTCAATGGGTCTAGAGGCATACCTTGTGTTTGAGCCCATGGATGCCTTTGAGCAACGTAGAAAAATTCTCCATTCTCCTCATCTATGGCTTTGAACTTAGTGGGCATTGGGTTAATGTCCACAGATGTAACCATCTTACATTTGCAATTTCTCTTTTTCTCTCTACAATGAGAACAGAACTCAGCAAGCACAACATCTGACTCTTCTTTCTTCCTCCTCACTTGCATACTATCCAGCTAAGTGGCGACATCATTAATGATGTCTTGCTAAAAGTCAAATAGAAAATTAGAAAACTCCACTTTGGATACTCCTAAACCACCATTGGATTTATATGGTAGGTCTCTAAGTCCCCTACCCTTCTTCAAAGTGGCTCTTGAATAATTTTGACATATATTCTTTATGTCAACCCAACCATTTTGTGTGATAACTCCTCCTACCATTAGGTTTAGAGCCTCAATACTTCCTTCATTCACACCTTTTAGGAAGAGGTGTTTTTGAGATGCCTCATTTAGCTGGTGCTATGTATTACGCCGTAGGTTGAACATAAATCTGGATACATAATCCTCAAGGGTTTCATCCTCCTTCTGAGACATTTTAAAAATTTCATCACCTTTCAAATCTTGACCTCTACAGTACTCTTTGTACTTCAAAAGAAACATCATGCATATGGCATTCCAATCTACTACAGCATTAGCACCTAACCCCATGAACCATCTTGAAGCAACTTCTTTTAGAGTTGATGGAAACAACTTCAGCTTGTGGGCATCAGTGGTATAGTCATAACTCTGACAAAGAATATCAAATTTGAAGAGGAAGGTCT
The DNA here is from genome assembly GCA_027943335.1 of Chamaecyparis obtusa. NCBI lineage: Eukaryota > Viridiplantae > Streptophyta > Pinopsida > Cupressales > Cupressaceae > Chamaecyparis > Chamaecyparis obtusa. The sequence goes on along the minus strand of BSBK01001070.1, from coordinate 310,996 downwards.
CAGGGTCCTTTGTAAGGAGGCCATAAAATTTGGGAAGTGCAGCAGTAGGTATATTCTTCAGATTTTGGTTACCTTGCTGTTGAGGTATAGGAAAAGGAAAGGGAGCCTGAGCAGCCATTTTGGGAGGAGGACCTAGAGGTGGTGGCTGATATACAATAAGAGCAAGTGGGTTATCTTGGTATTCAGGTTCAGAAAATAGGTCGTTGAAATGTAGTGATTCCTCAGATGACAAAGAGGATATGTGTTCCTGAGCATCAACAAATGGATTTTCAAAGGGTTCTTCTTCTTCATTCTCACTTTGAGGTTCTTCAAATTGAGGATTAAATAAATCAAATAGCTCTCCTTGGTAGTTATGGGGAAGAAATCTCCCAAGGTGATCTCTCCTTCTATGCATAAAAATTCTTACTTAAGTACTAGATTAAAACCAAGACTGCAACTACAAGGATAAGTTTGAATTAACACCATCCCTAGCAGCGGTGCCAAAAAAGCTTGGCCAAACAATAGTATCAGAAACCTAAAGCAATGGACTACCTATTCCAGGATTGGACACCCCAAATGATTCCTAAATGCATTATTTGGTCTCATTTAATTATTGACCAAGGACGTAAACTTGGAATGGCATTTGCAAAGTATATGCTTCAAACCTCCTCTTTCTAAGTCTATCTAAGGAATTCAAATGCTTCTGCTTCAGGAAAACTATACTAAAACTAGTAAGCAAATGTATTCTAATCAAAGAAGGAAATCATAGTTAGGAACTACTCTAACTGACTATGCTACAAGAACAGGCTACTAATACTGATATCGGTAGCTGTAGGAACAACAGAGTTCTAATACATTTAAATGAACAAGAAAATAAACTCTACACTAACAAAACATTTCACTCATCAAGTGGGCCCCCTTGAATGAGTGAATGAGAAGTACAATCAAGATGAAAGATACAAACTTGAACTAAAAATTCTATTCATCCATAAAATGATTACACTTGACTAAAATAGTATGCAAGAGTTCTATTAAAAACTAGTTTGTTCGACTAACTCCCAAAAGGGTCACAAAAGTTGATTATTTAAAAGGAAGCTACAACTATCTCCTAAATCTAGGATCACTTCATAAATGAGGATCAATTACAACTCATAAAGTTTCACAATAGAAACATTAGTAACCATGAACAATCGAATAATATAGCACTCACTAAATCTATGCGTTGCATGCAACAAAAAGTATTGACTTGCTTGCGAAGATTCTACACTCTACGGTTGGCTTTGATGACTCCCGTGCCACTATGGTGGTCCTTGAATATCCACGGTCAACTCCTGCAAAACAATCAATGTACACATATCCAACCATATACATATATATCCACATCATCAATCTTAGGAAAAGCTGTAAGTCTTAATTATCACTCTTGCAAATCCTAGGGCTACAAGAGGTAACTACCCAAAACATAGCTTAGGTGAGAAAACATCCATTAACATGCATAACTATTATATTCACCATTCCTGTCCATGAATTTAAGCAAATATTATGTCTTTAGAAGTATCCACATTTCCATCTTATGTTCACACACACATATATAACATATACATAGAAAACATAAGTTCATATGCTTAAAACCAACAATTCATTTCTATGTGCAATCAACTTGTTCTAGAAAGAGGATAAAAAGTAGTGAAAAAGATGGCTATTTTAGAAGCCCATCAATGGTTATGAAGAAGCTGCTGAAGATTTTGAAGCTTTTGGATCTAGTGTTGATGACCGAAGGGATAGATTTGGTGAAGACAAAACTGCTCGGTTGCCTAGATTTGGAGCTTGGTTAAGTAATAGTTATCGAATGGAAGTTTCTACTTTCTTTAGTATCTTGAAACCCAAGAACTTGATTGATTGGATTGGTGAACTTGAAGATTTATTTGAGATGGAATAAATTGAAGATCCTCTTTAGGTGAGATTGGCATAGACTAAGTTGAAAGGACATTCTTCTCTTTGGTGGAAAGAATTACAAAGAGATAGAGAAGATGAAGGTGAAATAAAGATAAATCAGTGGAGGTTGATGGTGACTAAATTGAAAGCTAAGTTCATACCGGTTGACTATGAGCTTGACTTGTTTATGAAGTTGTAGAATCTAAAACAAAGGGATTTATCTATTGAAGATTATACCAAGGAGTTCTACAAACTTACTATTCGGTCTGGACACTGAGAGATTGGTAAGGAAAAGGTAGCTCAGTATGTGAATGGTTTGAGATTCAATATTCAAGATGAGCTTGGTATGCTTAAGATTGATTCTATTGAAGATGCTTATCAGTATGCTCTGAAGGTAGAAGATAAGTTGAAAAGGAAACAACATGGTAACTCCTGAGGGAAGGAGAAGATTGATCACTCAGTGAAGAGTAAACCGATTGATGCAGAAGATGAACTGAAACCTATGGAACCAAAGAAGAAGATAGGTGGAGTTATCTTTAAGGGTACTTGCTATAACTGTGGAGAGGAAGGACACCATTCTTTTGAGTGTACACAAAAGAAGGTTGATCGAAGAACTATTGTGGTAAATGACAACATTCAGAATGAACCTAAATCTGAGAACTTGCTGCTTCGGCAGACATTGCTTAGTACAAAGGATGAACCTTGTCAAAGTAGTAACTTGTTTAGAACTCGATGCAAGTGTGGAGGTAATCTTTGTGATGTTATTTTTGATAGTGGTAGTACTTAACCTTGTTACTGAGGACATGGTTTAGAAACTTGGTTTGAATAGAATGAAACATCCACGTCCTTATAGGATTGGTTGGTTGCAAGATGATCATACTTTGGAAGTTAGAGAACAATGCTTCATTGATGTTCAAATTGGCTAGTATAAGGATCTTGTGTTGTGTGACATTGTGAAGATAATAGTTGTGATATATTGCTTGGTAGACCTTGGAAATATGATTTCAGAGCTATGTATGATTGTGTCAGGAATTTTTTTACCATTGAGAAGTATGACAGGAAGTTTTTGCTGATGCCTTTGATGGATACAATGCTCGGTAGGAGAAGCCTGAGTATTGATAGCCGAGTTGAGTTGGTGGATCCAGAGAAAATGAATGATTAGTTTGGAGAACTGACCTTTGTATTGTCTAGAAAATACTTGAAAAGATAGAGGAAGCTAAAGTGGAAGAGTATGCAAAGTTAAAAGTTGGAGGATTTGTATGTGAAGAACCAGTTCGGGGTTTATGTGCTGAATCCTAGAAGATGTTCTTCTCACATATGAACATATTTTTGAACCTAGGGTGTCTAATGTAGGGGCATTCTTGGGTGATGTAGGGGCATTCTTGGTCCTCGGTGAAACTGCATGGGTGGTGTGTTATTTGGCTGGTTTTACTTGGTTGTAGCCTTGACAGATGGTCTTAGTCACTGAAGGAACCTCAGTTGCTGAAGGAACTCGATAATCTCTGGCACTCAATGAAAGTGTTACTTGATGATGGCTATGGTGCTTAGTCGACACTAGTGCTTGGTGATGCTTGGCTTGCACAGTTATTTCACTATTGCTCAGTTGTTTTGGCTTACTGATTGGAGTTTTGTGTGATTTGTTGGGCCGACTTGGTCAATTTATTGTTGGTAGCTATTGTTACAGGCTAACATGTTGGATTTAAATGTTTGTAAGGAAATTTGGAGCTGACTTGTATTGCATTTAATATTTGTTAGGAAGAGTTAATGTTTTCATCCAACTGACTTGTGGGTGATGATTAATATTTAAGGGGTGTTTGGGTAGTTGTTTAGGTATCACTTAGGAGTGGCTCCTAGTAGTTCTTGGTAGTATCAGTTTTGGGATGTTCTAAGATGGAGTTAGTGAAGTTGTGGAAAAGATCTTGCATGATCTTGCAGATCATATTGCTATCTGATAGTTTGTAATAGCAGAGCTAGTGGTTGAGGCTTGAAGACAAGGAGGTTTCTTTGAGGCTTGCGAGCTCAAGTTTAGATTTTCCTTAGGGTTTCCATCAGTTGCTGATATTTTTTAGAATTGAACTAGCTAAGATTTGTATTGGATCTTTGTGGATCTTGAAGAATTGTAATCTATGATTGTAATTGGCCCTAACCCAGAAGGCCTTACAACTGGACATGTTAATGGAAATTATATTTTGAAGCATATCTTGTCTTGTGATATTGTGTTTTCTAGTATGTAATTCTAAAGCTACAAGGTTGGACTGTCCTTCATTGGATTCTCTCACCATGGTTTGCATCACAAAAATGAATGCAATGAATAATCCATAAGAATCTGTGTACTTTAAAGTGAAAATTCCACCATTAATGCTTGCCATGTAAACCAAACTTTCACTGAAAATCCCTATCTTTCATTCTACAATCAATCAGTAGTGTTCTCTTGCACATAATCTCCAAAAGGTTAAATCCAAAGGTGCATACTCTAGAGGTGAGTATACCGGCCATGCAGGGGTCTAGAGCTAAATTAGCTCCCCCTATGACCCTAAGGGCCATTCATCCAAATGTAGAGGGTGAGTCTACTACGGATGCATCCAATACATTCTTATCAACCTTATCCTTCTTTTCCTCTAACCAAATGAAGGTTGCATCTTTTGAATCTTTCACAAACTTGACTTCTCCTTCAATGACCAAAATTGATTCTTCTAGCCTTTTAGGGCTTTCCTAACTTTGCATTCTTGATCTACAAAACTTTGAGATGTGGCCAGCCTTGTTACAAGAGTGACAAATAACTGGAGGCCTTATATTCCTCGACACATTGACATGGGTTACCATTTTAAACTATCTAGCTGAGTGACCATTATAGTTACATATCTGATATATTATATTTTGAGAACTTCTTGCATTAGGTTGATTCTCATTTCTTTGATTATGATGAGTCTTGTTTTTTTGACTTGTCTTACAATTCATAGCTCTATGACCAAATTTATTGCATGAATAACAATAACCATTTCTATCATCTTAAAATGGAAACACTTCAATGTTACAAGAATTTATCCCTTTGAGTAGGTGTTTTAGGATCATGTCAAGAACCTTGAATGGTTCTTTGAATTTGATCTGACATTTTCTCCTGATTCTACCCCCTTTTCCACTTTCTGGCTGCATTTTCCTAGCATTCTAGACTGAGACCCTAAGATCTGTGACCTCAAGGTCAAGGACAACCTTGAGGGGTCAAGGATGACCTTGAGGGTCAAAGATGACCTCATCCTTGACCTAGGTTAGGGTCGACCTCATCCTTGATCCCAGGTCCAAATTTGAAGTTTCCATGATTTTTGAATGTCGGGTTTTGAGAAGAATTATTTTTCCCACTTTCGGGTCAGCTATTTTGGTCTCTGAAATGGTAAAATATTAAATTATATTGAATTTAGGTCCATTCCTAAATGGTTGAGGCCTAATTGGAATTTAATTTCCCTATGTATCCCCTCTAGAGGATTGTGCCCTAGATCATTATAAAAGGAAGCCTCCCTCTCTCATTTTCTCCATCACAAGACCAAGTAATTTCATGATCAAGGCATGGAGTTTTGAAATCAAGTACTCAAGATTTTCTCAAGGAAAGATCAAGAAATCACCCACTTAAGCATTCAAGTCCTCTTCTCCATTCAAGTTCTCCATTGAAGATCAAGGATTCAAGCATTCAAGTGTTTAAAGGGATTTGGTTCAAGCTTTCAAGATTCATCATTCAAACCCTAGATCTAGCCATCATGGTGGTGTGATCTTCCTTCAAGATCCTTTTTTCATCTTCAAGATCCATTTCATTCTTCTCCCAAGGTGGATTCCAAGCATGCAATGATGGAGGGTTTGATTTATATTTGTTAAATGTTATGTTCAAGCTTTCATATCAATATACTTGTTTACATTTCAAATACAATTGCACATCTATTGAATATCATAGCTTCATTGTTAGATCTACTTCTACTACTTGCTAGCATTCTCTATTTCAATTTCATTATTAAGGTTGATTCCAAACCAGGGTTTGACCAAGGCAAACCCCCCATCCAAATTAAAAAAACCTCTTTTTCTTGAAGGTACAGGTGTAGGACTATGAATTGGAGCTTGGATCTTGATACCCTTTTCGACAAACTTCTGAGATCCACGAACAAATTCAAAGAACTTCAAAATTCTGAGGTAGTCCTTGACCTTTTATCTAGGTCAAAGACTACCTGCTTCCTGAAAGACAAAAGTTTTCTAGGTTTTCTCTATCTCGACATTTCCAATCTGGAACAGGCTACAGAATTTTCTGAAATTGCACACAGACATCAGAAATTAGCATTTTCTAGATCTGCCCTATTTTGAGGTTAGTATTTTCCTTCCATTTATTTCAAGTTTTGAGCATATAGTTTTCATAGTAGAATATAAGGTTTTCTCCTTCATTCATATTCTCCATTGTTTGATTCTTTTGTGCATTGATCACTTCTTTGTGTTTAATCCATTGGGATCTTTCTATTTGGGAGTTTGGATTGAGGATAGGTCCTATATTCCACTCCTATATCATATATCTTATCCCTATTCAAATTAAAACTTCAATCAATAGGAGGTGATTCAATTTCACACCTATTCATTTTGGTGAATCTGACAAGCTTACCCCCTATCTTTTGTGGAATTAGATGCCCTATTGTATTTGATTTCCTTTTTTATAAGTTTCATTTGAATGCATTTGGATATATCTAGATCTATTTTCTATGCATTTCTTTATTTCTTATCATGTTACATAAGTTGTTTCAAGTGTTTTCCAAACATTCTTCTATAACTTTTGGGATTACACAAAATCCTCTTCTTACCTTACCATTGTATGATGCTACACCTAGAAAGACTTTATCTAGTGCGTGTAATGTTGCTTTGTCCTCTTTTGAATTACCTTGTAAGGATATGTTAGAGAAAGAAGATGACTTTAATATATCTCTCCATCATATTTCTCTTTATAGATATGAGTTGAGGATTGATGTTAATTCTTCTCCTAATATATGTCCTTTCTATGAGCATACTTTAGAATAAAATTCACCTTCTTTCCCCAATAGGGATAAAACTTTAGTGATTTATGGTGATCCTACAATGTTTTTTATTGGCAGGGATGATAATCCTCCTATTTGGGATGAACCTTTGGATTTGGATGTTGATTACTCTCTTCCTCATGAAACCATTGTGGATGATCCCTTGGATAAGGACAATGATTTATCACCTCCTCGTGAAGAAGCTTTGATACAAGATGGTGATTTATTAATGGATGACATATTCATACATGATGATAGCTCTTTTTCTAAAACACATGTAGACATTTTAGTGAAAGAAGATATTATAGATTCTTTACCTCCATTTGGGATTCCTTCTAGTGATGAGGCATTAGCGGAGAATGATATGAATTCCCTTAATACTTTCTCTTTTAGTGATGATATTATGGAGAATCAAGATCCTATTTCATCTCCTCCTAGGATGTCTTCTTTACTTCCTTATTGTGAATCTATTTGTAGTTTTGAGATAACTAATATGGTTTTTCCTAAACCCTTGTTGACTATCAAAGGTTGTCCTCGCATTACTATCAAAGGTAAACCTTGTATCATCTTAAAATGGAAGCACTTACATGTTAAGAGAGTTTAGCCCTTTGAGTAAGTGGTTTGGGGCCATCTAAAATGCCTTGAATTGGTCTTTTCTTGGATTTGGCTTTTTCCCCAGTTTCCACTTCTTTTCTACACTTGATTTCTTCATTCTAGGTGAAATTAGGGTTAGGATCCCAAGGATTCTCCTTAATTTCCCTCTTCCATGGCTCTATTTTCTAGGTAGGACTTAGAAATAGGTTCTACTGGCCTTCATCACAGTCATCATAGGATTTTATGACTATCCCTGGCATTCTATCTTATTTTGGTATCATTTCTAGGTCTCTGGACATCCCCAGGACCTCCTGTCCTGATTCTGGCTAGATCTGGGCCCACATGGTCAAAGTCGAGGTTGATTTTGACTAGGTCAAGATTGAGCTTGACCTTGACTAGGTCAAGATTAAGCTCATACCTTACTAGGTCAAAATTGAGCTCATTTTTGACCTCATCCAGAATCTGTGCCCCTTGTTCAAATTTGGTCCTAACAGGCCCCAAAATCAAAGTTGGGCCCTTGAATCCAAATGCGAAAAGGTTTTAATTCAAAATTCATTTAATTGTTTTTCCTCCTTAGTTAGTTATTGTGATTGGACCATAATTCAAGGTTAAATTTGAATTATGGGCCCATTTCTACGGGTTAAGGTTAATTGAAATTTAATTCCTCAATGTCGGTCTTCTCTAGAGGTTTGTGCCCTAGATCACTATAAAAGGAGGCCTTCCTCTCTCATTTTATTATCCATTATTCACATCTCTCCATCAAGTTTTGTGAGAACATCTCTCAATCAGGTTTTCATGCTCAAGAACTCTCAAGCAAGGTGATCAAGCAAGAATCCATTCAAGCATTCAAGTCCTCTTCTCCATCCAAGTTCTCCCTTTGAAGATCAAGGATTCAAGCATTCAAGCCATTAAAGGGATTTGGTTCAAGCATTCAAGATTCATCATTCAAACCCTAGATCTAGCCATCATGATGGTGTGATCTTCCTTAAAGATCCTTTTGTTCATCTTCAAGATCCATTCATTCTTCCCTCAAGGTGGATTCCAAGCATACAATCATGGAGGTTTGATTTATATTTGTTTATTTTATATTCAAGCTTTCATATTAACATACTTGATTACATTTCAAATACAATTTGCATATCTATTGAATATCATAGCTTCATTGTTAGATCTACTTCTACTACTTGCTAGCATTCTCCATTTCAATTTCAATATTAAGGCTGATTCCAAACTAGGGTTTGACCAAGGAAAACCCCCCAAACAAAAAACAAAAATGCTCTTTTTCTTGCAGGCGCAGGTGTGGAATTTCAGATCTAAGAGCATATTTGGATACCATTTTCGATGAACTTCTAGGATCTATGAACAAAGTTAGAATCGACCTTCAGAATAAAAATTTAGCCTTTGACCTTTTATGAGGGTCAAAGATGACCTCCCCTAGAATTGAAAAATATTTCTGGGTTTTGTAGACCTCACAGTTTCGATTTAGTAATGTGAAAATCAATAGTTTTTGAGATTGTTTGACAGGGTTTTCAGCTGATTCTTTTTTAGAGGTAAGCTCCTTTGTTTCTTACTTTCAATATTAATCATCTACATTTACTTTATATATCAATACAATTTTATGAAAGTATAAAATATTGGTTTTGGGGTCTCTTTTATGTGAAAACCATTGTTCTAGGACTCCATCCATATTTTATCTTATACAAACCTATGGAGTCTTTAGAGTATTTCAATGACCAAGATTCGATAGCTCACACATATCATACAAGGAATAACCTTCAACCTAATCTGGTGGTTTCTACTTCTTTTCCACCTTCTCAACCCATTCTTCCTTCTCCACCCCGTCTTCCTAGCAAGGAGTATAATTTGATAAACCAATTGCAAAATACCCTTGCCAAGATTTGTTTATGGGAGCTTCTTCAAATTTCACCTACTTACTATGAAGCCTTGCAAAAAGCTCTAGCAACTCTTCCTACTCCACCTCCTAATCAAGAGAACATCAATAAGTTCTTAGAATGCATGCATGCTACCCCGGGTCCTCTTGACATTGTATTTACTCAAAAATATTTACCTTCTAAAGAAGTTCAGAATCAATATGATGCTATTATGGTTGCTGTTTCCTTAAATAAAAGTATCATTTGTAGGACCTTGATTGATAATGGATCGTGGCTTAATGTTTGTAGCATGGACATGCTCAAAGTGATTAACTCCGATCTTTCAACTATTCAACCTGACAATGTTCCTATACATGGCTTTGATAACATTACTAAGAACACTTTAGGAATCATTACCTCACCTATGAAAGTAGGACCAGTCATCCTGAATACACCTATTCATGTTATGCCTGGACCTCTCAATTATAACCTTCTTTTGGGTAGACCTTGGTTGCATGAGATGCATGTCATTCCTTCCACCCTTCACCACAAAGTCAAGGTTATACATAATAACAAGATGTATTCACTTCATGCGGATGATGCACCTAATCCTTGTCTGAATATTCAAATTCATACTACTCATATTTCTAATAGTATTCCTTCTTCCTCTAATGCTCTTCCTGGTGATGATTGGGGAACATTAGATTTTACTCCTACCTTTATTGGAGAGTATAAGGTTAATGATCATGATTTTATGAAATAACAAAGAGAATTTGAACAACATGTTTTTAATTCTATTTGTAACACCCTTAGTAATAAATTTGTCACTACTTCTACCCACAATGAATCAATCAAATCTACGAAGGATGATATTGTGACTGCTAAAGTTCCATTGACTCCTTCTGATGTGGCCTCGTGTTATGGTCCTGGTTATCATTTCCTAGTTAAACAAGGATTCCATAATCAAGCATGTGGTAAGCATAAATAGGGAATTCAAATGCCCTTACAGAATGGATCAAAACAATAAGTAAAGGTGTTCAAAGTGTCAATAACAGAGTTCACAAGTTGTCTTCATAAGCCTCCCAAGGGGATAGTGGATATCAAGGTAGTGTTAACAATAGATCATATATCCAACTGGTCTACTATTAACACTAAAAATATGTGGTGCATTAATGGTATAGTGAAAATCAAAACAACAAGTAAAGGTGCTTAGAGTATCAACAACAGGGCTCCTGGGCAATGATAGACATGCGGTAATTTAAAATTGTAATAAGGGTTCCTTAGTGCGAGCACGAGCTGTAGCATGAAAAAAAACCAATAAAGTTCCAATATGAACATCATATGCCCTTGAGAATGCAAGGGAACAACAAACAAATGTGCCACCAAAGAAACAAATACAAATCGGTGATGCAAAGTATCAACATGTTGAGCTCACGGTGCATCAAAATGATGAGATCTTTTCTCTATAGTGCATGGGCCCATGAAAGATAAAAGAAACACATGAATCATGTTATCATGGCCTTACTATGAATAGTCACTAAAGCATAATACCATAATTTGGAGTGTTGACGGGCTCGTAGTCTACCAAGAGAGTTTGGCGTCTTGGCACCATTAGCACCAGCACATGTGACAATGATACGAACCCCAATTTCTCATAAACAATAGGCATGGTATGTTTTTTAAGGATGGGTACATAATATAGTGTGTGCACGGGCTCTCAAAGTAGTGATCGAGTAAAGAGTGGGTCTTTGAGCTTGAATACCATGCAATAAATAATGAAATAATAGAGGTTTGCAGTCCCATAAACATTCAAATAGTAGCAGCAATGAATACACATGGGTTGCAATAGCAGAACATTGAGCATGTAGCATAAGTCACAATGAGAAGATGCCATTATAAATACTAGTGAAGCCCCATGAACATATCACATACATGGCTCACGGGCTATGCAACCTGAGCCGTTCAAGAAACATAAGGTAAGCCAAATTTGACATCATAGCTATAGGTCTATGGGTCATCAAATTCACAAACATAGTGTGTGTAGTATACCGATGAGGATGCAAAAAGCTTGTGCCCTAATCCCATTCATAGCAGTTCATGACATTTCAACAGGAAATGACTCACAGTGCCCTCATCAAGCATGAAACAATAAAATAACAAGATCAAGGGCACGATGCCATTAATGACAACAATCATCTTAGATGTTTTTCTTAAACATAAAAGGAATATCTACTCAGCAGGCCGAATATACATGATTATGAATCAAAGCTCACAAGAACCATGAATTTAACAGTGAGTAAAACATGATGCCCTAGCTCCTAGGCCCAAGAAATTCAGAGCACATGCAATCAAATTCCACAAAAATAAAATGGAAGTTACAAAGATGTGATGCCCTCAAAAATTCATAGGGGGTGAATGCACATTGAGAACAAAGCATACAGTATCATTGAAATGAAGAAGTGAATGCCAGTATTCTAAAACCAAATACAAAGAGTATCATCGTGCCCTAGTCTCATACATGCCAGCAAATAAATAGATAGACATGCTTCACATTGTTTTAGCTAAATAGTGCCCATGAAAGTGAGAGGATTTCCATGAAAGTAAAGCATCAATTGCAAAAGAATGATACAGTAAAGAGAAATAAGAATGTCATGGTGCCCTAACTACCAAATGAAAATGTGATCAAAGAGATGGTGTGAAAGCTAGAACAAAACCTACCTTAATTTCATGATGCCCAATTAGATGTTTCTAAAACATGTGTAGAGACTGCCAGTAGAAGATGGAAACTTGCCAGGTGTTGAAATGGAAAGTTTACAATGCCAGCAGCTCCCTCATGTTCAAGGGATTTTTTGATATGAACATTGGATTAACCACATTTCTCCCCTTTTTAGGGTTGAGTCTCATTGTATTATTTTGGGGTGTATTTTGTCACACATGGGTTTTGATTAAAAAATGTAAATATTTTAAAGTATATTTCCCCATTATGGGTTGAGATTATTTTAGAATATAGATTAATCCATTTTTTTTTTGTCATAGTGGGGTAGGATTTTAAATGTAGAGCGAGTGCAAGAATTCTACTATAACTTCTGACAATGGTATTTTATAAACTGTCCTCAAAATATTGTTAGTGCATGACTTAAGAGGGTTAGAGTGGTCTCCTTTTGACCATCTATTCTAGGAGTCCATTTTTCCACTACCCCTATAAACTCAGGAATCTAGCATTCGAGTTTGTGAGGTAGGCTCATGGGCCTATTTTGATAATTTTTCCATTCTTAGGAGGTTAAGGTTGCTTTAATGCTTATTCCTTTTGGCCTCATTTTATATACCTCTCACTTGCATGATTGGGGTTAGCTCTTCATTCTTTCTCTCTTATATGAGAGTGGTGGAGCTCTAAGATACACAATTGTACTTAGCTTCTTTTCATTGAATGCAAAAATTAATCTTTCTTGTCTCATTCCATTTCAAAGTTTCTTACTGAGTTTCTATGCTAGGATTATTGTGACATTATCTTGTCCTTAATCTACATATTAATTCAACTAAGTATCTAGAGATTCATTTTGGCTTTTGAATTTTTAATCTATGTACAAATTGGAATTAGGATTGTGGAAACATCTTCCCTTTTATATTCCAAGTAACTTATTATCTCTAAGAGGTTCAAAGTAGTGGGGTTAGGTTGTGATGTGCAATTTTGTTTTAGTTGTTTTGTAAGCTTGCTTTAGCTATGGATCTTTTAATCAATTTGGTGGATCACCTAGTTTAAGTTTAGTTTTAGTTATTTATTTCCATGTACTCTCTCCCTTTCCTCAAAAAGTTATTCAATTTAAAAGTGATCCAAGGGGAAGTCGACCCCTAATCTAGAGGTCTACTCTTGGATAGGTTACCCATAGCCTGAGAGTAGTCCCATGTTTCACAAAATTACTGGGTTTTAACACTTAGCAAATTGGGTGCAATCCTTAGTGACAATAGTTGTATAGTTGATGAAGACACTTTGGTAGAGACCTAGATAAGACAGTGTGGTCAGAGGTCGCATATGTGAAGATTTATTGGATTTGGAAGTTGATAGTTTTATGTAATTGTGAAATATTATGTAACATGTGGAAGTTTATATTTTGTAATTGGTTAGGCCTTGTATGCTGACTCATTTTTAATTATTTGAGTGTGGTATAAAGAAAGGATTGTTTTCCTTTATTGTAATGTGTGATGATATAATATGGTGATGTGAATTGAAAAATTGAAAAATATATGTTGTAAGAGGATATGCGAATTACATAGATCTAATATTGAGATCTAATGAAGCAGTTGGTGCAGTTTGGCATAGAAAAAGGAGAAAAGATAAGTTGTTGAGATCAGTAATTATTTGGTATTATTTTTTTTGAGTAATATAGAGATCAGTTGGACAATGTGTTCAGTGATCTTGCCCCCGAATCTATTTGGACAGTGGGTCCTTTTGTCTTCCATAACTCTTAACTGGGTTATAATCTTTTAATAGGGATTCAAAGTCTTCTAATAGGGACTCATATGTACTGAATGTATTTCATAAGGCTCCTAACAAAGTCCATCCTCTCACAAGGAATTTTCATATTAGTACATCTTTTGTGGGCATCATTCCTACCGGGGTTTACTCTCTGATCAAGAGGTCCCCTGGTAAACATATCTTGTGTTACTGTGGCATTATGTATGTTTATCTTTCTAATAACTAATATTAGAAAGAACTAATTCACCCCCCCCTCTCAGTTATCTTGGTGGACTTTACTTTCTAACAATTGGTATCAGAACATCAGGTCCTTGAAAGAAAATTTTAACAACTTAAGGAGATCTATGGTGACTCATTTAAGGAAAGAAAGCCCTAAGTTTGATGGATTAAAATATGACAAATGGAAAGAAAAGATGAAGAAACATTTGATATGTCTAGGACTAGGATATTGATTGATTACAAAGAATTAAAAGACTATCATTGAAGAAGACAAAATTGAAGAACATGTACTAACAAGGAAAGAGATATGTTCATGTGTAACATACTTTCTAGAGAAGCACTCTTCTTAGCACTTCCAGAGAATGCATATAGTCAGGTAAAAATTCTAAGGACATCTCATTAAATTTAGTTAGCTTTGCAATCTACTTTTGATGGTGATGTACATGCAAAGAGAATCAGATTATAGAATTTGATATGTTTATTTCAAGATGCAAAGATGATGGAATATGAATATTTTAGAAGTTATATTGGTAGGATATCAAAAACTGTTGCAGGTATCAAAGCTTGTGAATGGAACAAGACTAAGGATGAAGTGATATAGAGAATTCTAAAGACATTGACTCCTGTATTTAAGTAGACATCACAAATGATTTAACAAGTTATACCTTGTACTAAAAAGTTTACCAGAGAAACTCTTCCTATAAGATTAGAAGTAGCATAGATAGGTTTGAGATAGTCTGGAGATTTATCTAGAATTGAGATAGCATTCAGTGCACTTAGTGTTCACCCTACTTTGTCAATAAGTACTACTATCAGTGGAGACTATGCTAGCTACAACAGATCTAAGACCAAACAAGATAGAAAGATTGAGGAAGGAATTGCCTTTCTTGTGAAAAGAGAACCAGAAGGTAAGAAAATCTTTAAATGTTGGACTTGTCAATAATAGGGTGATTTCGCAACAAAATGTCCTAAGAGAGTAAAGAAATATAAGAACTTTAAACCTAGAAGATCTAAAGAATGTTACTATGCTAATGATGAAGAATTTGAGGCTAGTGGTGAGAAATTCTTAAGTGAAAGTGATAATGAGAATGATGAGATAGGACTTGTAGCTATAAAAGAAGAAAATTTTGAAGTTAAAGAAGAAAAAGCCTTATTTTCCCAACTAGCAAAGAAAATTTATTGGATTATAGATAGTGGTTATTTACATCATATGATTGGAGACATGAAGAAGTTTATAAAGTTTAACAATTATGATGGAGGAGTTGTAAAAGTTGGAAACCATGCACCTTGTTTGATAAAAGGAATAGGATCTATAACTCTTGATGGAAAGACTAAAATGATGATGTTTATTTTGTGGATGGATTGAAACATAATATTTTGAGTGTCAGATAGCTAATTGATAAGGAATATCTATTAGGAATAGTTCCAAGAGATAACTTAGGGGGGGGGGGGTGAATCAATTATCTACAAGATTAAATTCTTTAACCAATTAAGTATATAAGATCATTAACCATAAGAACAATATGTGAGCACTTAAAACAACACAAAAATTTTGGTTACGGGGAAACCCAAATAGGAAAAAACCCCAGTGGGAATTGACACCCACTAATAATCTACAATAGTGTATTATTATCCTTGTTAGAAGACCTTACAACCCTTTTAGGAGTTGATCCTTACAATGCATTTAGTATAGTGACCTGGTCAAGAGTTGGACCCTATTAGGAGTCTTTTACAATGAACCCTATTAGGGGTGAGGATGCATTGCCTGAGAGCACACTTCTCAAAGGGGTGAAGGTTGCAACCTTTTGTTTAATAGATACACACTATATCTCGATCTTGGTGAGCTGTGTGTAGACCTTCTATCTTGATCAGTTCTAATGAATAGCATATACTCCTTATTTTGTCACATATAACTTCTTCTAATGGCTTAATACTTTGCACTCTCTGCTCTGCTCTTCTCTTTGAACTCTGAACCATACTTTAGCAATCACAAATGACTTCCTATAAATATATTTAGTTGAAATGATATAATCAAGTCATCCTATTAGAACCATCTTGAAATAATATTAGAGAAACAATAAAACTCTCCAATAAAACCTCAGTTGGCTCTACTAAGCACACAACATAAATTAGGACTTCATAATTCCAAGTGAGTAGACAGCACACTACACACAGTTGGCTCTACCAAAATAACTCCAACTTTCTTCATGTGAATTTCATCATGCGCTCTTAACCAAACCTTCTTAACTCTCCTATGAACATAAATCCAAGCACACATATTGAGATAATAGGTGCAACTACCATAATCTTATAAACACTTTTGAGTCTTCCAGATAAACTCAAGAAACTACAACTGTCAATTGGAGACTTCATAACTCAACTTGCACTACATATCTGACTGTGCATCCATGAACAGAAAATCATACATATGTCTACCACATAAATATAAAGGTGCAAGGCTCTACTATAATCATACTATAAATCACATCCAGAACTATTCCTGGTACCTGTCAGGAACACTTACTAATATACACAACTGTATAACTATCTTTGCTTAGAATCAACCTCTGTGACTATGATATCATGTTGATAACATATCTATGTTACATATGTTGAAGGTTCTCTCCATCAAGATTCAATGCATGTTGCTTACCATATGTTGTCATCAATGACACACATACAATCAACAAATTGGCTTGCTGGCAAATCTCCAACAATCTCCCCCTTTGGCATTGATGTAAACATATGGAATGAAAAATACCACCAATCTAAGTGACCAATTATTTTATAACATTCTCCATTTCCTCAAAAGAACTCCCCCAAGGATGGATCATCCATCAACTGTTGAAAACTCTGAATATCAACTATTGCAACTCCTCCCTACTCCATATTCATTACTGAATATGCTCCCCCTTACTATATACCTTCTTTTTCTATCTTTTCTTTCATGATTGCATATATAATCCCCCTTTAACATCAATGGAAAAGGGCACCAACACATTTAAGCATAGGTACTACTCCTGAGGTAGAGTAGTCAACCCTTCATCAGTCCCTAAGGACTAATGCACTCCTGCTATCTCTAATCAGATTTAGGGAAGGGAATTACTCCCAACTTCTCCTTGAGATACTCAAAAGTATCCTTAGGTAGAGGCTTTGTGAATATGTCTTCTAGCTGATCTTTTGTACTCACATAAGCCACCATTACTTCTTTTTCTGCTAATTTCTCTCTTTGGAAGTGATGCTTTATCTCAATATGTTTTGTCTTTGCATGCATCATAGGGTTCTTTGACATATTGATAGTGCTAGTGTTATCACAATGAATAAAAATAGGATAATCAATCTGAATACCAAAGTCTTTTATCATCTGCTTGATCCACACAATTGTAGAGAAATTCAATGCTGCTCCAAAATACTCTACTTCTACTGTTGACTAAGAGATACAATTCTTCTTTTTAATTGTCCAAGTAACAAGTCTATCTCCAAGGAATACAGCTCCTCCAGAGGTAATCTTTCTATCATCCACACATCCTGCCCAATCTGCATCTGTATATACGTGAAGTTTTACATTCTTAGAATTAGGATACCATAAACTATAGTCTAAGGCTCCATTCAAGTATTTGAATAATCTTTTTACTACCATGAGATGGATTTTCTTAGGTTCTACTGCAAATCTTCCAACAATACCAATTGCATTGGAAATATCTAGTCTAGTTTGAGTAAGATATAAAGTTTTCCAATCATAGACTTATACACGATTATGTCTACTACTAGTGAATCATCTTCTTTTGAAAGCTTGCATCCTATTATCATAGAAGTACTTACTAGCTTGAAATCATCCATCTTTAATGTCTTCAAGATCTCTTTCACATACTTGGTTTGATTTATGAATATACCTTTTTCTGTTTGTTGCACATTCAATCCCAATAAGTACTTGATAGGGCCAATCATGCTCATTTCAAATTTTCTCTGCATCTCCTTAGAAAATTCTACACTAAGTTTATCATTACCACCAAAGATAATGTCATCAACAAATATAGAAACTAAGAATAATCCATCAGAAGTCTCTCTTATGAATAAATTACAATCTATTGCTCCTTTCATCAATCCAATCTTTGTCAAGTATCAATCAAGTCTTTCATACCATGCTCTAGGGGCTTGCTTAAGTCCATAGAGGGATTTCTTCAATCTACATACCATATTTGGTTTGTCTAATAAGGTGAATCCTTCAGGTTTCTCTATGTATACTTCTTCCTTTAGTTCTCCATTTAGGAATGTCGACTTGACATCCATCTGGTAGACCTTAAAGTTTTTGTATGTAGTATAAGCTCAAAAAAACTTTATGGCTTCCAATCTACTTAATGGGGAAAATGTATCAGAGTAGTCAATTCCTTCTCTTTTCGCATACCCTTTACATACTAATCGAGCTTTGTTTCCTACTACTATTCCATCTTCATTCATCTTATTTCTGAATATCCAGTTGGTTCCAATCACATTCTTATCATTAGGCCTAGGGACCAATTCACATGTGTCATTCTTAATTATTTGATCTAGCTCTTCTTTCATTGCTTCATGACAATTTGAGTCATTACATGCATCCTCAACACTTAAAGGTTCAATATATGATAGTCAAAATACCTCTTTATTTTCTATGGAACTCTTTTCTTTTGATCTTGTCATGACTTTACTATTCTGATCTCTAATGATGTCTTCCTTTGAACGATATTTAGAAGTGAATTTAGGAACATTAGGAGTGACTCTCTCATCTAATTTCTAAGATTCTTCTTCACTAGTTTTAGGGTCATTGAACAATACATCAATGTTGTCAAACATTTCATCAACAACTATTTCTCTAGGGGTAGGTTTATGTTCTTCTTCAATCATAGGTGCATAATCATGATATCTTTCTTGAATCATGAACTTCTCATGAATCTTGACATGAGAACTTTCAATAATCTTCTTTAATCTCAAGTTAAAACATCTATAAGCTTTTCTTTTAGTGGAGCAACCAAGAAAAATACATTCATCACTTCTTGCATCAAACTTCCCAATTGCTTCATCCCTGTTGATGTAGCACTTGCTTCCAAAGATTCTAAAGTATATGACTATAGGTACATTCCCAAACCATAGCTCATAAGGTGTCTTGTCTACACCTTGCCTTAATTGAATTCTATTGATAGTGTAGACTGTTGTATTGACTACATCTCTCCAATAGGTGTGTGTGACCTTTCCTTCAATCATGATGGTGCGCGCTATGTCAAGGATGATCCTATTCCTTCTCTCTGCAATTCCATTTTTCTGAGGGGTTCTAGGAGCACTTAGCTGTCTCTTTATCCCATGTTCTTCATAGTACTCATAAAATATGTCAGAGTTGAATTCTCCTCCTCTATTTGATCTTAGACATTTAATCTTCAACCCAGACTCATTTTCAACCTTAGCCTTGAATGCTTTGAACTTTTCAAAGGTTTTTGATTTATCCTTTAATAATGCAACCCGCATCATTCTAGAATAATCATCAACAAACAAAATAAAATACCTTTCACCAAAGTATGATCTTGTTTGAGTTGGTCCACATAGGTCTGTATGAATTAGATCCAATTTGTTCTTTGTTGAATTGTGCTTGCTTCTAAATGAATTCCTCACATGCTTTCCCATTACACATTCCATACATATTGCATCAACTAGTTTTGCAATGCTAGGAAGATCTCTAACTACCTTTACATTACTTATCTTTACTATGTTATCAAAATTGATATGACATAGTCTCTTGTGCCATATCCAATTTTCATCTACTTTAGCAACAAAATAACTTGCTTTTGGATTAAGCTGGAAAACATTACCTTTAGTCTTTGATCCTGATGCAATCATTTCTCCTTCCTTGTTGTTAATGATGTACTTGTTGTCTTTGAAATCCAAATGGTAACCTTGGTCAAGCAACTACCCAACACTCAGTAGGTGATGTTGAAAACCATCAACATATAGAACATCATCGGTGTTGTTCTTTCCATCAAAGGTGATGGCTCCTCTACCAATGAGAGGTTTAGGATTGTTATCTCCAAATCTAACCATGCCTCCTTTGTATCTTTCCAAATGAACAAATCTATCTTTGTCTCCTATCATGTGATGTGAGAAACCACTGTCAATGATCCAATCTGTCTTGATGTCTACTTGTGAAACCAGTGCTAACTCTTGTGAATTTTTTTCATCTTCAAGAGAAATGAATCCAATTTCCTCTTCAGCTGATTCTTCATCTATACTCCATCTCTAGCATAGTAACATTCCTTTGTATACTTAGGCTTGTAGTTATTTTTGAACTTCTTAACTCTTGTAGGACACTTAGATGCAAAGTGACCAATCTTATTACATGAAAAGCATTTGAATGGAAATTGACCTTCATATTTTCATTTTCCTTTCTTTTCTCTTTTAGCAATCATAGTAATGAAATTATCTAGTGCTTTCTCTTCATCATCATCATCAAAATTACCAGAGGTGTTCAAGGATTTCTTACCATGGACTAAAGCTTTGAAGGAAGTTTCATTTTTAGGCTTTTTCTTCAAACTTGATATCTCAAATACAACAATCTTGCTGATTAAGGTCTCTCTTTTGAAATTTTCTAAAAATTGAATAGTCTCATCAAGGATGTTTATCTTGCTCTCATATTTTGGTGTCAAAGTAGTCATTAGCTTATCCATGATGTCTTCTTCTAAAATTTCTCCACCATTGTTTCTGATTCTAGAAACTACTTCATTAATCCTTTGATTGTAGGCTCTTATGTTCTCTTTAGGTAGTATCTCCAATGTATTATACTTTTTCTTCCATGTCTTTATGCGTGCATTCTTGGCTTGGATGTCTCCTTCAAACATATCTTCTAGATACTTCCAAATCTTGTAGGCTTTATCTAGTTTCTTGACTTCTAAAAAATCAGTGTCAGATAGGGCACTGATGAGTGCTTCTTTGGCAATAGCATTTGAAGTGAATAACTCCTTTTTCTTAAGAGTTGCATCATCTTTTCCAAGATCTGATAAGGAAG
Organism: Chamaecyparis obtusa; assembly: GCA_027943335.1. NCBI lineage: Eukaryota > Viridiplantae > Streptophyta > Pinopsida > Cupressales > Cupressaceae > Chamaecyparis > Chamaecyparis obtusa. Next base: position 289,861 of record BSBK01001070.1, on the reverse strand, counting down.
AAATCTTAGTTTCTTTAGTAGCCACCACAAAGATCTCAAAGGCAATGCACTACAAATGTGTCATCATCTTGCTCTTCCAATCAAGATAATTCTCTCCATCAAACTTAGGACTTTCTTTTCTAAAGAATTCCATCTAATCAACCTCAAGATGTTAAACTTTCTCTCCTAGGCACTTGGCTGTGATACAAATTATTAGGAATAGTCCCAAGAGATAACTAAGAGGGTGGGGGGGTGAATCAGTTATCTAAAAGATTCAATTCTTTAACCAATTAAGTATAGAATAACATTAACCATAAGCACAATATGTGAGAACTTAACACAACACAACAATTTTGGTTATGGGGAAACCCAAATAGGAAAAAACCCCAGTGGGAATTGACACCCACTAATAATCTGGACTAGTGTATTATGATCCTTGTTAGAAGACCTTACAACCCTATTATGAGTTGATCCTTACAATGCATTTAGTACAGTGACCTATTCAAGGGTCAAACCCTCTTAGGATTCTTTTACAATTAACCCTGTTAGGGGTGAGGATGCACTATCTGAGAGCACACTACTCAAAGGGGTGAAGGTTGCAACCTTCTATTTAACAGATACACACTATATCTAGATCTTGATGAACTATGTGTAGACATTCTATCTTGATCAGTTCCAATGAGTAGCATACACGCTTTATTTTGTCACATAGACCTTCTGCTGATGGCTCAATACTTCACACTCTGCTCTGCTCTTCTCTTTGAACTCTAAACCATACTTTAGCAATCACAAATGACTGCCTATAAATATCTTTCCTCCAAATGATATAATCAAGTCATCCTATTAGAACCATCTTGGAATCATATTAGAGAAACAATAAAAATCTCCAATATCACCTCAGTCTGCTCTACTAAGCATGCAACATAAATTAGGACTTCATAATTCCAAGTGAGTAGATGCCATGCTACACATAGTTGACTTTACCAAATTAACTCCAACTTTCTTCATGTGATGAATTTCATCATGTTCTCTTAACCAAACCTTCTTAACTCTCATATGAACATAAATCTAGGGATGTATACCAAGATGATAGGTGCAACTACCATAATCATATAAACACTGTCAGCTCTTCCAGATAAACTCAGGAAAGTGCAACTATCAACTGGAGACTTCAAAACTCAACATGTACTGCATATCTAACTCTGCATCCATGAAAATAACATCATGCATATGTCTACCACATAAATATAAAGGTGCAAGACTCTGTTATAATTGTACTATAAATCACATCCAGAACTGTTCATGGGACTTGTCAGGAACACTCACTGATATACACAACTGTATAACTATCTTTGCTTAGAATCAACCTCTGTGACTATGATACCATGTTGATAACATATCTACAATACATATGATGAAGGCTCTCTCCATTAGGCTTCCACACATGTTGCTTACTATATGTTGTCATCAATGAAAAACATAAAGTCAACAAACTGGCTTGCTGGAAAATCTCCAACAATATCAAGTTTGGTTTATTGAGAAAACTTGTGTGATCAAAGATAAGTATGTGAATTTAATTGGAACTGGATCAAGAAATAGAGGTAATATATTTTAGTTGAATCCTATTGAGATGACATGTTTGATTACTAAGATAGATGATAGGTGGTTATGGCACAAAAGGTTTTGTCAGATAAATTTTGATAACATTGTGAAAGTAAGTACTACATTTGCAGTAAGAGATTTGCCTAAGATTATGAAACCTACTAACATGATTTTTAAATAATGTGTTATGTCTAAATAGAAGAGAAGTTCATTTTTGAGCAAGAAGTTTACATCAGCAGAGAAGTTGGAAATTGTTCATACAGATTTGAGCAGTCCCACAAGGACTAGAGGATTCTATGGTGAAAGGTATTTTATGATTCTTGTTGATAATTTTACAAGAATGATGTGGATTGCATTTCTTAAAGAAAAGTCTGAAGCATTTGATAAATTCAAATTGATTAAGAACAAATTTGAGAATGAATCTAGAATGAAGATTAAATGTTTGGGGTCAGATAGAGGTGGAGAATTTACTTTAAAGGAATTTAATACTTTTTGTGAATTAAATGGTATAAAGAGACAACTTTCAGCCCCTAGAACACCTGAACAAAATGCTATTGCAGAAAGAAGGAATAGATCATTAACTAAAGCAGTAAGAGCTATGTTATTTGAAAATTATTTGGTGAAGACATTCTAGAGAGAAGCAGTGAGCACAATAGTATATACAATGAATAGAGTACAAATTAGAGTAGATAAAAACAAGACACCTTATGAATTATGGTTTGGACATGCACCATCAGTTAAGTATTTTAGAATTTTTGGAAGTGAGTGTTATATTAAAAGAGATTATGATATTGGAAAGTTTGACCCTAGAAGTGATGAAGGTATATTTCTTGGTTATTCATTGAAAATCAAAGCTTGTATATGTTTCAATAAAAAACTACAACTATTGTTTAGAGTGCAAATGTTAAAGTTGATGAAAAGCTCAAAATTTAGGAAAGAGTGGTTGATTATGAATCAGATGAAGGAACTATTACGCACTAAGTTTGCACCCTTGTTTCAAGCTCTCTTGGTCTTGATAACTTAGTATAACATGGGAATCATCTCCAGGTTGTGGGACCTATGCTAACTAAGATGAGACCTCTAGGTTTTAGGCTGGTTCCTCTTGGATAATCACCTTAATTTTCTTCTTGACAGGAAAGTAAATTCTTGAGGGAAAAGGGATAGAAGGAATGCATGAAAGGGAAAATAACTGAAAGCAAATTACCTACTAGGTGATACACCGAAATGAAATGAACATGATACACTGACCAAATCAACATGAAAGCTCTCAGATCTAATAGAACACAATCTTTCTAAATAGGCTTGCATAAATGTTTCACATAGGGGTTTGGACAAAAGACACAAACTGACCTGCAAGAAAATATTGTCTTCAGCAAAAGGGCACAGGAATGAGACAAAATGATAGGGGGCTGAAGTATGCCCACAAACTCATTCAAATCAGATCAGACACAATAGTACACATATAAGTTGAAAGAAAGAAGGGCTTTGGAACTCCAAGATTTCTCTAACAAAGCCAATATATTATATTCAATAAGAGAAATACAGAAAAGGGAAAGACCAAAGGGCAGAACAAATGCCATGGATAGCCTCTATTGAGTCTGAGATTTCAATGAAAGATCACAAACTGTAAAAGTCAAAGGGTAGAAAGAATGCCATAGATAACTCCTAGAAAGAGAAAAACTCTTTTTACAAAATGTAAACTCTGAGCTTCTAAAAGCTCCAAAAAACATTATATACATCTCCTCGATTGCACACAGGTAGGACCAAAAACCTAATTAGGGTTACAGATTTTCATAGAATAGTAGAAACCCTAATTCTGTCAATTCTTATCATAAATGCCCATGAAAATATCCCAACCAATCAGATTACTATTTGCATGTCCATCCCTGTACTGTATCTGCCTGCAGACAAGCCGCCTTGATCTATCTACCTCTCTGCAACTTGGGCTCGCTAGAACTGTTCAAATGTAGCACTCTTAGATATTTGAATTTAAAAGAATATAACAGTCACAGGTGGTGCCAAGCTTTCTTTATCTATGGCTGATATTCAAACCTGATCTGCCTTTTAAAACATAGCCGTTAGATCTTCTATTTTACCCGGGCACCACTTATGTTCTTAACCTTAACCTTGCATTAACCTCAGGCTTTCTTTTCCCCTTTAGTCACTAAAACACTTGATGTTTTAATTAACCCCAGCTTATTTTTGTGATTAAGTGACAAACCTTTATCCTACCTTGATAGTCGCTGAGTCGCTTTAAGTCTTTAGAATATTTCTCCCAATCGAGTGATTGCTTGACTGAACCCAAAAACTTGGGCCCATCCTACCACTTGTCATGATATTATTGCTTGACTTACAGACACCTCAGATTATTTGGCATAGGACCCACTCATCTTTCCTTCAGGCTTGATACCTAATCGATGGTTGTTGCATGATCTCATGGGCTCAGAAGATTCTTTCAGATCATGCGCCAGCCATAGATCTTATTTCACTGCCACCTCACTTGAAACACTTAGACTCACTGGTAGATGCCAACTATATTACCCAACAACCAATAGTAATTTAACATGTTAGACGGACCCACCTGATATTGGCTTGAACACCTAGAAGATCAAACAATCCTCTCATAATCACAAAAGCTCAGAAGATTCCATGCGATTATAAGACAACTGTAGATCTTCATTAAGCTAGTTTCCTTGTAGATTCTCTAACAATGGTCCCACTAAAAAATCCTTATCACCACTTAGTTGGCCAATGAAACATGAGCACATCAGAACATGAGGACCCACCTGACAGAGCCCTGGCAATAAAATAAGATCAATAATTGGCGTATGGTCGCATGGGCTTAGAATATTCCATGCGCTCATGCGCCAACTGTTAGATCTTGAAGAAAGAAAACACACTGGGCCCACTCTAACATGGCTCCACATCATAACTCTATGACCAATCAGAAGCAAACACCTCAAACTATGACTGATAGCAGACCCACTATAACAGAAGTGATTAATTGTAAGGAAGATCAATGGTTGTCACATGATCACAAGGCACAAGATTAAGTCTTACAAACATGTGACAATCATTCGATTAAGGAGATTAACTCTCTTAATCAGGAACACATAGGAATTTAATAAACTAGGCCCAACTGACATGTGTCACTCTTTCATTTGTTGTTTCTGCCTCCTCAGCACTGAGACTACCATAAAAAAACTTTAACCACTTGCTAGATAAGAGGATACTAAGGGCTTGACCGTCAGGAATAGGAGATCTTGCGAACATAGTCACTTAGTCGCTGAATGAAAAGGGAAAAAGCCTTTCAACTGGGAGATCTTGTGAATAAAGGGTAGTCATAGGATCGGGAGATATAAAGGAATATTCCACTGGGTTTTAGAGACCTTGTGAATAGGCTGAGCTTATAAAGTGCACATGGGAAATGAACCCTTAAGTGGCTGAAAAAGGTAATGGCAAATTAGAATAGGCCCTAGGGTTTTTAGGGTTTCTTGCCTCTAACGGCTAGATTTTCAAATAAAAGGGCTTCAAACCATATTGTTGAGTGTTTGCAAAGACCAGAAGACAAGATGCAAGGCCATGAAAATTCTCAAAGTGCTCAATAGGGTTAAAATGCAGACCTCAGATAGAATCCAGCCTCTAGCCAAATTTTTATGGAATAAGAAAAATTGGGTAACATTTTGGTGATTTATGTTGGATGTCAGGTTGCTAGACATTGATCAGTGGCCTTAAAATGATCCATTGGGCATAAGAGTCATCCATTTGAACACAGAACCATCCTGATAGAGAGAGAGACCTAGAACCAGAGGGACAAAAATTGTGCACGAGCACTTCTTGGAAAATAGGGAAAACTAACCTAGAAAGCAGGGAAAGAAAGGAAGAAACATATTCACAAAGATTTACAAGGAAGGATTGATCTCAAAGAAAGGCTTCAAGTGGAATCCATTAACTAATATGGGCAAGGCATCTCCTCCAAGAGTTGATAGCTAAAAAGCATTAGGCCCCTTGCATTCTATAATAACAAATGGTCCACCCCAGAAGGAATCAAACTTTGTATGTCTGCCAGGTTTTGATTTGAATTCATCCCATTTGAGAACTACATCTCCAACTTTGAAGTCATTGGCCCTGAATCTTTTGTCAAAACTTCTCTTTGTCTGAATCTGATGGAACTTCATATCTTTCATGGATTTATCTCTGAGTTCTTCTAACTCTATGAGCCAAGCATACCTGATTTGTAAGGGATCTCTTTCTTCAAACAAGGCATATTGAGTGGCCAAGTCCAAAGCTAGAAATTTAGTTGAAATGGACAACTTAGCCTCTCTACCATATACTAACACATAAGGACAATTCCCAATTATCTTCTTTAGGGTAATCCTGTCTAACCATAAGGCAGACTTCAACTTAGTATGCCAATCTCTTTGGTTCTCCTGTAGAGTTTTCTTGATTATCCTAATAAAGTTCTTATTAGTTGATTCTACCAAACCATTGCCTTGAGGGTAGTAATTTGAACTTCTATTTAGATAAATGCCATTTCTAATTGCCCATTGTGAGACTCTAAGGCCTATGAATGCCAGTGCATTATCTGATATTATGGAGTCTAGAGTGCCGAATCTATGAACTATATCATCATAAAAACTTAAGACATCACTCTCATTTGATTATTTTAAGGCAACTGCTTCTATCCATCTAGTGAAATAATCTATTGTGGTGATTATCCACTTGTGGCCTACACTAGATGGAGGATTAATCATACCAATAAAGTCTATGCCCCATCTCATGAAAGTTTGTTCTATTCTGATTGGCTAAAGGGGCAGAGCTACAAGTCTTTCCTTTCCTACAAACATAGCACATTTGATGCATTTTCTCACATAATAATGATTATCCTTAAAGATAGATGGCCAATAGTATCTAGCCCTCATGATTTTAAAAGTAGTAGTCCTAGGAGAAAAGTGACCTCCAGAAGGTCCATCATGAAATTCAAATAGGACATCAACTATCTTTTCTGAATCAATACATCTCAAAAGGAGACCATTTTGATCCTTTATAAAAAGAAACTCATCTATCTACACAAAGGGAATAGATTATAACCTATAATATCTTATTTTTGTTGAATCTAGGCCTGCAGGACATTGTCCTGTCTTCAAGTAATGAATCATGTTAGGCAACCAACTCGATGCCTTGGCATGTTCCTCTATAAAATGCACAACCAGAGATGAATCTGTTTGCTCTGATTTCTTTGAACTTTCATCCCCTACCAAATGCTCACAAAGACCTCTTCCTCTAACCAGCTTGGTGGTTTGGATATCAATGTCATACTCCATCACTTTGGTAATCCAACCAGCTCTTTTCTCATTTAGGTCCTTGGAAAGCAAAATTTCTTTGACACTTGGATGAGTAATTTTTAGGTTTACCTTGCTATGGGTTAATAAATATCTAAACTTTTTAACGCTCTTCACCACAGTAAGTACATGTTTCTCTACAAAAGAGTACCTTTGTTCATACTCTTCTAAACCTTTGCCGAAGAAAGCAATAGGCTGCTCTAACCCTTCTAAATTTTCTTGAGTTAACATAGTAGATATAGCATCATGACCTCCATAAGTATAAAGGATAAAATCCTTACTAAAATTTGGGTTTAATAGAGCAGGAGCCTCAATCAAGGCCTCCTTGATGGCTTGGAAATTGGCTTTTCCTTCTTTAGTCCAGCTGAAAGTTGAACTCTTCTTTAACATGGTTGTTAAAGGCTTCAATAAATATGCAATATTAGGCAAGAAACGTCTAACAAAATTAATCTTTCCTATGAAAGATTGGAGACTTTTCTTATGATTTGGAAATGGTAGTTCTAGGATGATCACAATCATTTCAGGGTCTACTATAATTCCTTTCTTGGATACTACATATCCTAACAATTTTCCTTCATGAACTGCAAACACACATTTCTTGGGATTAAGAGATATCCCAAACTCTCTACATCTTTCAAAGATTTTCCTCAAGTCTTTGATATGATCTGTTGCATGTTTAGAATAGACAGTTATGTCATCTAAGTACACTAGTACAAACTTGTACATGAGGATTTTAAAGGCCATATCCATTTCCTTTTGAAAGGTATCACTTGCATTTGACAGACCAAAGGGAATCTTTTGATAAGCCATGGTTCCCCACTTGGTTGTAAATGCAATCTTGTATTGATCCTCTTCATTAACTAGGATTTGATTATATCCTAAATAGCCATCCAATAATGAAAATCTTTCGGATCCAGAGACACATTGTAAGATTTATTCCATAGAGGGTAATGGATGGCAGTCTTTTAAAGAGGCCCTATTAAGATCCCTGAAGTCAACACATAACCTCAACTCCTCATTCTTCTTCCTTACAGGAACAAGGTTGGAAACCCAACTAGTATGCTTGATGGGGTAGACGATACCACTTTCTATCAATTTGAGCATGTCTTTATGCATAAGTGGCTCAAGCTTGGGATTAACAGGCCTTTGTTTTTGCCTTACTGGCTTGGCATTAGGCTCTAATTCAATAGTGTGCTAAGCAAGGGCTAGATTAAAACCTTTGAGGACTTCATATTGCCATGCAAATACATCACTGAATTCTTTGAATAATTGGGTATAAGCTTGCCTTTCCAAATCAGTGTTTACTTTTCCAAATTGTAAGCCTTTACCTAGTTCCAACTCTAATTCAACACAATGTTCTTGTTGAACCACTAGGCCAACTTTGTTTTTCTTAACTTGATCATCCATGTTGAAGATAGTCTCTAAGGTGACAAGACCTCTAGGCATCTTATTAGACTTAAGTTGTATTACTTGGTCACCATAGTTTTGCAATAGTCTGTCTTGGTTATACTTTGAGAAGACATCTTCTTCAAACAAGAATTGTAGAATTTGCTCATCATTGTCAAACACTTGCCAATTAGTATTATTATCAGGGATAGAAGGTTTGACAATTACTTTGATATGCTGTTGGGTCTCCTCCTTTGAAATACTATTAGGAATGTCATACTAAGATCCAACATAAGTTGATCTATTTGCATTTTGATTTAGCTTTCTAGGGATAGCAACAATGTTTAAAGCACAAAAGTCTTCAATTGCATCCCAAAATCTATGTTTGTATGCTCTCAAGGTGTCATTTTTGGTTGCACTTATCCCTCTCACTTGGCTAACTACTAAATCACTATCACCATAAACTGTGAAGGCCTTGAGCCCTCTTTTTCTAGCCCACTCCAGTCCATTCACTAGATTTTCATACTTTGTAGTATTTCTAGTGTAGGAGAAACTGAATCTGAAAGCTATATAATACCTTTCACCTTTTGGGGACACTAGCATAGCACCACCACCAAAACCATGTCTACTTCTAGCACCATCAAAAAACAATTCCCAAACCTAATTGCTCTAATCCTCTAAATCAGTGTCCTCTTTGAGAAGGTTTGGCTCTATGGATCCACTTTCTTGTATCAAATAACTTCCCAAACTACAATCCCAAATGACATTTTCTTGGGCTTCAAAAACCTTTTCTAATTCTAGTTCATCCAGTAAAATATCAGGGATACTTTATGTCTTAATGTTTGCTTCTTTGATAGTTGGGAAGTCATTGCTATCAAATGCAAGGCAACTTGCATTGTTGGTGTTGGACACATATGGTTTTATATGGTGTGCAGCTTATGATTCAAATTTAATGGTGACCTTGGTACCATATCTTGTGTGAAAAAGCATGTGAGACTAGTCAGAAGAAAGGTAGCCTCCTATTTTGGCTATAAACTCCCTTGAAAACATATGGAAAATAAAGCAGGGAGATCTATGATATAAATATCAAGTAGGATAGAGAAATTAGGACTTGCATGAAGGATTAGACTGGTATCCTTAGCCACACCTATAGTATTGACTGAGGATCCATCAAGTTGTGTAACCTTCTTTTGGAGGGGTTCATATTTAAGTCCTAATTGGTCAACCACCTTTTTGGGCAATATAGTACAAGTAGCTCCACTATCTACCATACAATTATGTACTAAGGATCTTCCAATAATTAAAGATACATAAAAGGGAGGGGGTTTCAAATTCCTACCTTGAATGGTATTGGCTTTGGAGTTGCAACTTGGAGCCTCCTTTTCTTGATCAGTGTTGACCAACACTAGCTTTGCAGTTTCTTTTGTAGGCTGAGGAGTAGTCATTTCAGTCATAGCTTTCTTCAAAATCTCAGGTTGCCTTGGAATAGCTGAAGAATCCCACATAGACATGGTAATGTTCACCTTCTTCATGTTATCTACAATGTTGAAAGGTGTTACAGTGTGTACCCTTTGTTGTACTTTTACTATAATAGGCTCCACCTCTTTAAGAGTCTGGCCTTCTTTGCTTGTAATGATAGGAGCCTTCTTTAATATGATGGGAGTAGCTTGCTGCAGTGGTTCTACTGATATAGTGGTTTTAATCCTAGAATTTTCTCACTCCATATCTTGAGCTCTTCTCTTTGACCTTGTGTTAGCAGCAATGGAAGGTTCACCAATGACTCCATTGAAGTCTTTCTACTCACAATTGAAAAGAGCAGTCTCATTATCTTATGGTTCTTGTTGAGGAATTGATCCACTGGAAGAAGCCTCTGATTGAGCTTGTGAATTATTTTAAACCATTAGTGCTTGATTCATCCATCCATTTGAACATGTAGCTTGATTATGAGGCTCATTACAAGGGAAACACCATTCATTGTCCATAACAATATTGTTTTGACTAGGGACCATGTCCCTAACTGGATTCAGTGAATTGAGAGGTGTAGGGTTGTATGGTTTGAACGGTCTTTGATTAAAATTTTTCCTTTTCCCTTGATAACCTCCTTGGTATTGTGGCCTATTTTGTTGATAAGGCTGTCCCTAATTCTGATATTGTTGATTAGGACCTTGTCCTTGTGGCTGAAAGGCTGGTCTGATTCCTTGCCCTTGCCTCTTTAGGTTTGTGACCTCTTTAGTCAAGGTCTGCAACTAATTTGTCATCTCTTTCTATCTAGTTTGTTGACTATTCTTCATTTCTTGCAGCTCTTGAGAGAAACTTGTTTTTAGCTCCTGACCACTAGTACTAGCCTGAGGTGCTAATATAGTGGGAATAGGGGTAAAAGGAGGTATTTGTAAAGGTGCAATGGGCTGAAGGTGAGGAAAGATGGGCATGGGTGGCCTTCTAGCTATCATACCTGCCTGGATTAAACAATTTTCAGCCCTGATAGCTATGTCAAAAGCTTGGGGTAGAGAGGTACCACCCATAGATTGGATCATGATAGAAATTTGACCATTCAAACTTTGCAAAAAGTATAAGAAAGCATGGTCAGCTGATGGCCTCACTGAGACTAGAATTCTATTCCACATCTTGAGGAATCTATTGTTATAATCTGTCATTTGTTCTTGAGGGTCTCTTTTAATGGTTGTCAACTGCTCAACCAAAGACAAGTTGTCTAATTTATCTTCAAAATGTTTACTCAATGCATCTCCTAATGAATCCCATGAATTAATGGAACCAACAGTTAATGTTCTAAACCATTCAAGAGCCTTACCTTTGAGAGAGGCTACTAATAACTTGGTGGCCACATCTTCTTGAGTTATATTATGTATACTACAGATAGTGGTCACATCTCTAATGTGTTCAAAAGCTATAGTTTTTCCTTCACCTATGAAATCAGGCAGACTCTTTAGTGCCACCAAGGGCACATCATGATGTTGAGAAAAGACTAATGGAGTCCCTTGGTTGAAAGGTGCAAAAGTAAACTATCTAGCCATTGTAGGAGCTGAAGTTTGATGAGTAGCAACTATGTGAGTTGTATTTGATGTTGGATTTGAATATTCTTCTAGATCTCTGGTTAGAGATCTTCCTCATCTTTTGAGATGAAAGGGAAAAGGTCTCCTTTCAAAAGTATCAGGTGGTTTAGACTATACTCTCCTTGCAGGAGATGTTCTCTGGGTTGATCTACCTTTGTAGCCTCTTTTTAAGGGCAACTCTAAAAATTCAGTAGGCTTTGATCTCCTAGTCTCAATCTTTCTCATAAAATTTGAACAAGTTTAGCCTAAATTTGTGGAATTAGTGGAGTCACCAGATATACTTGAATATCAACCCTTGAAAGGTTTGTATTATGCAATCAGTATATCAGAGATAGCATAATATTTCAAAGATAAACTTCTTCTGTGGTCCCACCGGGCATGCTACAATTATTACACACTAAGTTTGCACCCTTGTTTCAAGCTCTCTTGGTCTTGATAACTTAGTATAACATGGGAATCATCTCCAGGTTGTGGGACCTATGCTAACTGAGATGAGACCTCTAGGTTCTAGGCTAGTTCCTCTTGGATAATCACCTTAATTTTCTTCTTGACAGGAAAGTAAATTCTTGAGGGAAAAGGGATAGAAGGAATGCATGAAAGGGAAAATAACTGAAAGAAAATTACCTACTAGGTGATACACTAAAATGAAATGAACATGATACACTGACCAAATCAGCATGAAAGCTCTTAGATCTAATAGAACACAATCTTTCTAAACAGGCTTGCATAAATGTTTCACAGAGGGGTTTGGACAAAAGACACAAACTGAGACCAGCAAGCAGACATTCTCTTCAACAAAAGGGCATAGGAATGAGATAGAATGACAGGGGGCTGAAGTATACCCACAAACTCATTCAAATCAGATCAAACACAATAGTACACATATAAGCTGAAAGAAAGAAGGGCCCTGGAACTCCAAGATTTCTCTAACAAAGCTAGTATATTATATTCAATAAGAGAAATATAGACAAGGGAAAGACCAGAGGGCAGAAAAATGCCATGGATAGCCTCTATTGAGTCTGAGATTTCAATGAAAGATCACAAACTATAAAAGTCAGAGGGTAGAAAGAATGCCATAGATAACTCCTAGAAAGAGAAAAAATATTTTTACAAAATGTAAACTCTGAGATTCTAAAAGCTCCAAAAAACATTATATAGATCTCCTCGATTGCACACAGGTAGGAGAAAAAACCTAATTAGGGTTATAGATTTTCATAGAATAGTAGAAACCCTAATTTTGTCAATTATTATCATAAATGCCCATGAAAATATCCCAACCAATCAAATTACTATTTGCGTGTCCATCCCTGTACTATATCTACCTGCAAACAGGCCACCTTGATCTATCTACCTCTCTGCAACTTGGGCTCGCCATAACTATTCAAATCTAGTACTCTTAGATATTTTAATTTAAAAGAATATAACAGTCACAAGTGGCAGCAAGCTTTCTTTATCTATGGCTGATATTCAAACCTAATTTTCCTTTTAAAACATAGCTGTCAGATCTTCTATTTTACTCGGGCACCGCTTATGTTCTTAACCTTAACCTTGTATTAACCTCAGGCTTTCTTTTCCCCTTTAGTCATTGAAATGCCTGATGTTTTAATTATCCCCAACTTATTCTAGCAATTATGTGACAAACCTTTATTCTACCTTGATAGTCACTAAGTCGCTTGAAGTCTTTAGAATATTTCTCCCAATTGAGCGATTTCCTGACTAAACCCACAAACCTGGGCCCATCCTACCACTTGTCATGATATTATTGCTTGAATTACAAACACCTCAGATTATCTAGCATAGGACCCAGTCAGCTTTCCTTCAGGCCTAATACCTAATCGATGGTTGTTGCATGATCTCATGGGCTCAGAAGATTCCTTTAGATCATGCACCAACCATAGATCTTATTTCACTACCACCTCACTCGAAATACTCTGACCCACTGGTAAATGCCAACTTTATTACCTAGCAACCAATAGTAATTTAACATGTCAAACAGACCCACTTGATATCAGCCTGAACACTTAGAAGATCGAATGATCGTCTCATAATTTTAAAAGCTCAGAAGATTCCATGCAATTATAAGACAACCATAGATCTTCATTAAGTTGGCACCCCTACAAATTCTCTGACAATGGTACCATTGAAAAATCATTGTCACCACTCGGCCGACCAATGAAATGCGAGCACATCAAAACACAAGGACCCACCTGATAGAGCGCTGGTAATAAAACAAGATCAAGGGTTTGCATATGATCACATGGGCCAAGAATATTCCATGCACTCATGTGCCAGCCATTAGATCTTGAAGAAAGACAACACACTAGGCCCATTCTAACATGGTTCCACATCATAAATCTATGACCAATCAAAAGTGAACACCTCCAACTATGACTGATAGTGGACCCACTGTAACAGAAGCGATGCATTGTAAGGAAGATCAATGGTCATCGCATGATCGCAAGGCACAAGATTGAGTCTTATGAACATGTGACAACCATCTAATTAAGGAGATTTACCCTCTTAATCAAGAATGCTTAGGACTTTAATAAACTGGGCCCAGCCGACATGTGTCACTCTTTCATTTGTTGTTTCTACCTCCTTAGCATTGAGACCGCCAAACAAAACTTTAACTGCTTGCCAAATCATAGGATGCTAAGCACTTGACCATTAGGAATAGGAGATCTTGCGAACATAGTCACTCAGTCGCCGAATGAAAAGGGAAAAATCCTTTCAACTGGGAGATCTTGTGAACAAAGGGTAGTCACAGGATCAAGAGATATAAAGGAATATTCCACCAGGTTTTAGAGACCTTGCGACTAGGCTGAGCTTATAAAGCACACATGGGAAATGAACCCTTAAGTGGCCAAAAAGGGTAACGACAAATTAGAATAGGCCCTAGGTTTTTTAGGGTTTCTTGCCTCCAACGACTAGATTTTTAAATAAAAGGGCTTCAAACCAGATTATTGAGTGTTTGCAGAGACCAGAAGACAAGATGAAAGGCCATGAAAATTCTCAGAGTGCTCAATAGGGTTAAAATGCAGACCTCAGATAGAATCTAGCCTATAGCCAAATTTGTATGGAACAGGAAAAGTTGGGTAACAGGAACTCATCCTAGAATTGATCAAGAAAATGTTGAATTATTTAATGAAACTGATAGTGATTTGTAGAATGAAATTCATATTGAGGAAATTAGAGAAGAACCTAGAGTAGAACATAGAGTTGAAGAAAGAACTGAGATAGTGACACCTAATAGAAATCTAGCAAGAAGTCATCCTATTGAGAAGATTATTGGGAGCATAGAAAAAGGAGTTCTAACATGGAATAAGGTACAAGAAGAAATATATTTGATCTCTCAAGTTGAACCTAAAACTATTGATGAAGCTTGTACATATGAGAATTGGATTAAAGCGATAAAGGAGGAACTAGATCAGATTGAAAAGAAAAAGAATTGGACTTTGGTCCCTAGACCTAAAAATAGGAATGTTATAAGAACCAAATGGGTATTCAGAAACAAGATGAATGAACAAGGAGAAGTTGTAAGGAACAAAGAAAGATTGGTATGTAAAGGATACTCATAGAAAGAAGGTATTGATTATGAAGAGACTTTTGCACCTATTGCAAGGATTGAAGTAGTAAGAATGTTTTTGGCTTATGCAGCTTATAAGAAATTTAAAGTATATCAAATGGATGTGAAGTCAACATTTCTGAATGGAGAATTAGAAGAAGAAGTCTACATTGAGTAGCCTAAATATTTTCCCTTAAATCATGAAGGAGACATGGTATGTAAACTTAAACAAAGCTTTATATGGACTTAAACAAGCACCTATAACTTGGTATGCAAGACTAGATAACTATTTGATAAAATTGGGATTTGCTAAAGGGATAGTAGAAAAAAAATTGCATCTAAAATAAATTGAGAATGGTTTATTGATTGTAGTTATTTTTGTTGATGATATTATCTTTGGAGGAGAAGATGAAGCTAGTGATAAATTTGTAGATGAAATGAAGACTAAATTTGAGATGAGCATGATTGGTGAGATGAAATGTTTTTTAGGATTGTAGATAACACATAATAGTGATGGCATTTTCTTATGTCAGACAAAGTATATGAATGACTTATTGAAGAGATTTGGAATGAAGAATTGTAAGCCGATTGGCACACCTATGGTAACTGGTCATAAGTTATCTAGCATAGATGAAACTCCTACAGTTGAACAAAAGAAGTATAGATCCATGATTGGAGGTTTGCAGTATTTAACTCATACAAGACCATATATATCACATGCAGTTGGAATTGTTGCAAGATTTCAAGCCAATCCTAAAGAGTCATATTATGCAGCAATTAAAAGAATAATGGGATACTTAAAAGGCACAAGTGAATATGGATTATGGTATGAAAAATATGATGATTTTATCCTATGTGCATATATAGATGTAGATTGGGGAGGCAACGTTGATGACAAAAAGAGTACAAGTGGTGGAGGAATTTCCTTGGAGGAAGATTGGTCTCTTGGCTAACAAAGAAACATAATTGTATTTCATAGAGCATAATAGAAGAAGAATGTGTAGCAACAACAAACAATTATAATTAGATAATATGGATGAAACAAATGTTGAAGGATATTGGAATTAAGTTTGATGAGCCTATTATCATAAATTGTGATAACACCAGTATAATAAGTATGTCAAAGAATCATGTATTGCATTCTAAGGAAAAGCATATAAAAATAAAGTATCATGTAGTAAGAGAGAAAGTTGCAGAGAAAGAATTCAGACTTGAGTATATAAGTATAAAAGAGAAGATTGCAGATATGTTTAAAAAGCCCTTACCTAAAGATATATTTGAGTATTTGAGAGGTACGCTTGGGGTTATGCCCCTACCTACTTTTGAGAAGTGATGCAAATTTTTGCATCAGTCCAATGATATACGAGCTCTATCTTTTCTAGACTGGATGTTTGTACTTCCTCTATGGGGGAGTATGTGTGTTTGAGCTGAGTCATAAAGGACTCTAGTGAATGTATTTTCTGAAAAGTGCCTTTTGACATTAATATTTTGAATTAGATTGACATATTGATGCCTTATTTGTCATTGATGTCAATGGGGAAGAAGAATACATGAAAAAATCCATTGATTGTGTGAAAATGAAGTAAGATTTGATTGATGAAGAGGATTTGAAAATATTTTAGAGTAGTAGTGTTGTAGGTTGGTATTTATGGAACTTGGATGCTTTTTCATCTATTTTTCCATCAATGCCAATGGGGGAGATTGTTAGGAATGAATGTTGAATATAGCCTATGGGGGAGTATTCTAAGTCATTCTGTAGTAGTTGCAGTTGCATTCATAACTGTGGTTGTCATTGATGTCAACACAGCGATCTAGTGGAGATTAGCAGAGAAGTAGACAATGTTTGAATTAGCACACATGGAGTATTGAAGATCAAACTATACGTAGTTGAGGAATTAATCTATATTGGGTCCTGAGATTGTGGTCAAGAGCATGTACAAAAATTCAATTATTCATGGTAGTGATATGTAATTTAGTGGAAGCAGTAACCAGGTAGTGTTCCTGAGAAGTGACTTGTGGTAACTGGATGATATCTCCTAATCAGAATAGAATCTAGGCATACGAAGTTGTACAGTTGATGAAGACACTTTGGTAGAGACTTGGATAAGACAATGTGGTCAGAGGTCACACGTGTGAAGATTTATCATATTTGGAAGCTGACAGTTTTATGTAATTGTGAACTATTATGTAACATGTGGAAGTTTATATTTTGTAATTGGTTAGGCCTTGTATGCCGACTCATTTGTAATTATTTGAGTGTGGTATAAAGGAAGGATTATTTTCCTTTATTTTAATGTGTAATGATATGATATGGTGATGTGAATTGTGGAATTGAGCAATATATGTTGTAAGAGGATATACAAATTGCAGAGATCTGATATTGAGATCTGGTGAAGTAGTTGGTGCAGTTTGGCATAGGCAGAGGAAAAAAGATAAGTTGTTGAGATTAGTAATTATTTGGTATTATTATGTTTGAGTAATATAGAGATCAGCTGGATAGTGTGCTCAGTGATCTTGCCCCTGAAGCTGTTTAGACAATGGGTCTTTCTGTCTTTCATAACTCTTAACCAGGTTGGAATCTTTTAATAGGGATTCAAAGTCTTCTAATAGGGACTCATATGTACTGAATGTATTTCATAAGGCTCCTAAAATAGTCCATCATCTCACAAGAAATTTTCATATTAGTACATATTTTGTGGGCATCATTCCCACTGGGGTTTACTCTCTAATCAAGAGGTTCCCTAGTTAACATATCTTGTGTTCTTGTGTCATTGTGTATGTTTATCTTTCTATGGCTTTTTCTTACATTGCTTACATGGTTGAAATCTATTAATGGTGATAAAAT
This sequence comes from Chamaecyparis obtusa, assembly GCA_027943335.1. Taxonomy (NCBI): domain Eukaryota; kingdom Viridiplantae; phylum Streptophyta; class Pinopsida; order Cupressales; family Cupressaceae; genus Chamaecyparis; species Chamaecyparis obtusa. Next base: position 272,071 of record BSBK01001070.1, on the reverse strand, counting down.
TTGTATTTATCTGATAATTGATTCACCCCCCCGTCCCCCTTAGTTATCTTGGTGGATTTTACTTTCTAACAATATCAAGATAATTACATAATTACATAATAAGACCTTCAAATTAACCAATGCAATAAAATGATCTAATTGTTCTATAAAAATTTTCTCAACTTACTCAACTAAAAGAAGGTTAAAGATCAAACTACTTTTCCTCTATCACATAATTTGTTTGGATTCAAACTACTCTTATCATCTTACATCTCATTTAGTGAAAGATAATATGAATGGAAAAAAAAACATTCTTAACAATTTATATTCACCATAATAAAGGAATTCAAGTCACAAATGAAATAAATATTCTTATTACCCAAATTTTCCTATCCATTCCAATTTAGCCATAGGCTGGGATCCATACAGTATTTTTCAAATCCTGTTAAACACCTTAAAAAAATTTCATGGTCTTGCATCTCCTCTTCTAGTATCTGCAGCTATCCAACTCCTTAGTCTGAAAGCCTTTAATTTGAAAATCTAGCCATTGTAGCAAAAAAACCCTAAAAACCCTAAGGCCTGTTCTAATTTGCCGTTACCTTTTTCGACCACTTATTCTCTATATTTCCCATGTGTGCTTTATAGGCTCAGCCTAGTCACAAGATCTCTAAGACCCCTCAAAATATTCTTTTATTTCTCCTGATTCCGTGACTACCCTTTGTTCGCATGATCTCCCAGTCGGAAAGCTTCTTCCCTTTTTATTCCATGACTTGGTGATGGTCTCTTTAGTCAGGTAATCGCTTAATGTAATCCGAGGTCACCAATCCTTTCAATGACTAAGCGACTGTGTTCGCGAGATCTCTTATTCCTGGAAGTCAAGCCCTTAATACCCAGTGACCTGGTGAGTGGTTACAATTTTTTTTGGCAGTCTCAGCCCAGAAGTAGTTAAGATCAAGTAAGATCTATGGCTGGCATATGATCTAATGGAATATTCTTATCCCATGAGATCATGTGATAGTCGTCGATCTTCTTTTCAATATAGCGTTCCAGTTGTCAGTGGGTCCACTACGATATGGTCTAAGGTGTTTACTTCTGATTGGTCAAAGGCTTGTAATGTGGAGGCTTGTCAGAGGGCCCAGTGGTTATCTTTCCTTTAAGATCTACGGTTGTCTTATGATCACATGGAATATTCTTAGCCCATGCAATCATATGCCAGCCATTGATTTTACTTTATTGCCAGGGCTCTGTTAGGTGGGACCTCATGTTCTGATGTGCTCATCTCTGATTGTCTTACCAGATGATAACTGGGATTTTTTAGTGGGACCATTGTCAGAGGATCTGTAGGGGTGCTAGTAAAATGAAGATCTATGGCTAGCATGTGATCTTAAGGAATCTTATGAGCTCATGAGATTATGTGACAGCCGTCGATCAGGTATTAGGCTTGAAGCAAAGCTGAGTGGGTCCAATGCCAAGTAGTTTGAGGTGTCTATAGTCAATCAATGATATCATGAAAAGTGGTGAGATGGGCCTAAGTTTGTGGCCCAGTTAGGTGATCGCCTAATATAGACAAAATATTCTTTTCTATCTAGCGACTATGCATTTTTCTCTTCAGTCACACAATCACTCAATCAGAAAGAACATCTTGAAGACTTCGAGTGACTTGGTGACTATCAAAGTGGGATCAGGCTTAGTCACATAATCGCTAGAATATGTTGGGGTTAGATAAAAGGTTGGGTGATTCAGTGAATAAAAGGAAAGGAAGGCTCGAGGTTAAATAGAGAGTTAAGGTTAAGAATATAAGCGGTGCCCAAGTAAAATAGAGGATCTGATAGCCACATTTTAAAAGGCAGAGTAAGTTTTAATATTAGCCATTGATAGATAAAGCTTGGTGCCACTTGTGACTGTTTAATCATTTTTTAAATTCAAATATCTAGAGTACCAGATTTGAATAGTTATTGTGAGCTCGAGTTGCAGAGAGGTAGATAGATCAAGGTGGCTTGTCTGTAGGTAGATCCAGTATAGAGATGGACACGCAAAATGATATCTGATTAGTTGAGATATTTTCACAGGTATTTATGATTAGAATTGATAGAATTAGGGTTTTATTATTCTATGAAAATCTATGTAACCCTAATTAGGTTTTGCTCCTGCCTGCGTGCAATTAAGGAGATGTATATATTATTTTTTTTGGAGCTTTTGAAGCTCAGAGTTTACATTTTGTAAAAAGAGTTTCTCTCTTTCTAGGAGTTATCTGTGGCATTCTTTTTGCCCTTTGACTTTTACAATTTGTGATCTTTCATCAAAATCTCAGATTCAATAGAGGCTATCTATGGCAATTATTCTGCCCTTTGGTCTTTCCCTTGTCTATATTTCTCTTATTGAATATAATATACTAGCTTTATTAGAGAGATCTTGGAGTTCCAGGGCCCTTCTTTCTTTCAGCTTATTTGTGTACTACTATGTTCGATTTGATTAGAGTGAGCTTGTGGGTATACTTTAGCCCCCTGTCATTCTTTCTCATTCCTGTGCCCTTTTGCTGAAGAGAACATTTGCTTGCAGGTCACAGTCTGTGTCTTTTTCTCAGACCCCTCTATGAAACACTTATGCAAGCCTGTTTAGAAAGATTGTGTTCTATTAGATTTGAGAACTTTTATGCTAGTTTGGTCAGTGTATTGTGTTCATTTCAATTTGGTGTATCACCTAGTAGGTAGTTTTCTTTCAGTCATTTCCCTTTCAAGCATTCCTTCTATCCCTTTTCCCCTCAAGATTTGCTTTCCTATCAAGAAGAAAATTAAGGTGATTATCCAAAAGGAACTAGCCTAGAACCTAGAGGTCTCATCTTAGTTAGCATAGGTCCCACAACCTGGAGATGATTCCCATGTTATACTAGGTTATCAAGACCAGGAGAGCTTGAAACAAGGGTGGAAACTTAGTGTATAACAATTCTCACAAAAGTTACTAATGATAAGCTTAGTAATTAACTTCTAGTATCCAATTTACTAGTTCATTTCCTATGATTATTTACCTTCAAAATTTTAGGTCCTCCGATCACTAAAAGAATATGAAGCTAAAAACATTATCCACTTACTATCCCAACAATGATGTAAATGGAGAAAACCATTTCCCTTTTGATACCCATAGAGTTAAATGGAATGTTAGTAAATAACTTTACCCCAAATTTCTATAGCTGGTGCAATGAAACATCTAATGTAAAAGAGTAATTAAAAAAAAACTGCACATGGTAACATTAAGAAAGGCCAAGATTCCAAGGTAGATAAGATATTAAAACAAATGGAATTACATTTTAACAAGTCCATTTTCTACATTTCTTGTGATCATGGTAGAGTAAAAGACCATGTTCATTGAAGCATTATGCCAAAAAGATTTCTTTCTTCCTACTAAAGAACGCAATGCAATTACCCTAGGCAATGGATAGATATTTCATAGTAGTTGTCACATGTAAATGTTTAGTCATTTGCATTTAATTCTTTCCAATATATTTTTGAGTAATCAATTGACTATTAACTAGTCTATATAAATTTATCTCTAATGGTATAGATTTGTCTAATTATAAATTTAACTTCAGGTTCTTTATAATATATTAGTTTTCCAAATTTTCAAGCTAACTTGTGATGTTTTATGTCTTTTGATAAAATGAAGTTGTATGGTGGAGAAATTTGTCTTTACCATAAAGATGTGTTGAATAACGTATGAAAATCATGACATAATTGGTTACGAAAGCCAATGCTAGTGACAAGAGAAAGATGTGTATCTAAACTGCAAGGTAAAATACTCCAACAATAAGGCTATTACAAAGAAGCTTAAACCAAGGTGCCAATAGAAAAATATTGCATAAAATAATGCAAGTTGAGGTGTAGATTACAATAGATGGAAAGCATAAAAAGATAAACCCTACTTAGAATGGCTACCAAACACTAAACACATAGCCCTGACCAATGTTTTCAGCCAATGATTGACTCAAAAGGTTGCATAAACTAATAATGAGGAACACCAAAACCCAACTGCAACAATACTTAAGTCAATTTCAAACAAAATGATAGTAACATGCCCCTAGGAAGCTCCACAAAATAGTGCAACACCATACAATGTTCTATGCATTGGCAGAGCTTAAATCATGACAAAGAATGGGAACAAATCTCACCACATACAACAAAATTAATCCCTCAAAGAGTCGAGACATGGTTATGGGATAGTTTTAGTGATTCTAAGTATGTAACTTTTCTTGAAAACAAACAAAACAACCGTTACCCAATAATATGCATATCCATAAAGATTTCTACATAAATATTTTCACCATAAACAAAAGAATAAAGGATTTTAGAGCCATATGATAGCTACACATACCTCAAATTTACAACTCAGTGAAAAAAATTTAAGGAAGGATTCTGTAATATGGATCAATTTTCCCCCAAAAATAGGAAATAAAATTTTTTGCCTGAAAAATAGGATGTCAATAAAGATGTGGAGCCTCTTTCAGTACAATTTAGTGTAGTCTAAAATCAAATTTCCTTTCTGCTTCTTCAATTGTCTTTCCTTTCCTCCATCTTCATTGTGTCTTCTCCAACTTCATGCAATGTCTCCATAATAATCCCCTCTTCTTCCCTACAATATCTCCCCAAAACTCTGAAAAATAAATACTTTTTATATTTTTCTTGTCTTCCACCCTTCCCACTTTAATCTATGTTATAATTCCCCATCTTATGCTTGCATTTCAAACTCTACTTCTGAATGGCTACCCTGTGAAATTCTTTTACACAAAGTGGGGGTAATTGTTTTTTACAAAGGCTATGCATCATGATTGTTTTCACGAGAATGATTGAAAGAGAGGACTAAGTGATTTTATTTTCAAATAAGATACACAATTTAGTAAACAAAAGTTGACAATAAAATCAAATAATTTTGGTTACAACTATAAAGTGGCAAAGAGAAGCAAAGGAAAAGTTTTCAAACATTTAAAAGATATTCATAGGAAATAGAAGATAAAATATAAAGGAAAACTAATTATTTTGGCTAGTGCAAAGAGAAATATCATTTTAAGACACTGCATGTATGAACAGTAGGTGAATGAGAGGAAAAAGGTGAAATTTGAGGTAGTGGAAGAGGCCAGAAATGCAATTTTGTTATTTGAGGAGAATGAGGGAGAATATTTTTTCTTGCAAGCCAAGCCATAAGTGGAGAAAATTAGTTAGCAGCACATAAAATATGGAGTTTTCATTTCTTCTATTTATTATTTCTTTATTCTCATTCAAAAGGATTCTAGTAGTAGTTCAATTTTTGGGATAGCAAGCAAATATGATAGAGATTCATGTATATTTCGGTATTATAGAAGTTTTAGATATTTGTGTTATTTCTTTGTTTAGTTTAATTAATATTTTAAGGATATATGTTATGCTATTGATGTCTTCAAGATGTAAACCAAAATAAATCAAGGATATGTATGGTTTTCATTGCACACTAGCTATAATGAGATATTAATTGGCTACTTTTTTTCAAGGAGAAGATTAAAATATTTTGAATTGAATCCTAGGGATATTATATTTGTGTTCTATATTTCAAAGAAGATTAATACTATTTCTAATTGATTGGCCTCAATATTGTAATGTAGTGTTGAATTAGTGGTCATTTGACTTTCGTTTAGTTTGTTGTTTGGATAACCAATTAATTCATGACATTGTAATGGATATGGTACTAGTCTGGAAGTGTTTCTCTTGTTCATCTTTGGCTCAAAATATTATTCAATCAAATCACATTTGAGTGTTGTGTTATTAGGTGTAGTTTTAATTTATTTTACTCTTAGCTATTGATAGATGAAATAGAGTCTGAATTAAGCCAATTTTGCACTAAGTCATTAGTATTATGATTAACTATACTAGAAGAACTATCTTTTATATGGAACATATGTCATTTATTGTTTTTAGATTCATAGATGTTGCAAGGGGTTACCCACCCAGGTTTTACAAAGCCCAAAGTGTAGGAGTATTTGTTCATTCTTTGAGTAACTACTTGTTAGTTGGAAAATGCTCTTAGGTGTCTATTGATAGGAAAAGGATAATTCTAAAGTGAACCTAAGGCATCACTTGGAGGAACCAAAAACACCAGTTGCATGAACTAATGTATCTATCAATGGAAATAGTCTATGACTATCCTTCCATGTTCCCTACTGCGGGCTAGTCCCTAAGTTAATAATTACCAATCTCTAGGCCCATCTAACTAGCCATAATTCTTGGAACTCTAGCCAAGTAGCATCTGTGAGAGTAGCTTCACCTGAGGTGGGTAATCTTGACACCTTCAAGAAAATTGAGCATAAGAATCACTGACATCCTACACCTTCCAAAATTATCATTGAATCCACTCAAGCTTATGCAAATTTATCACGTGTGTTGAATTAGTGGTGTGCACAATAAAAAATATCATATGTCTACATAAAGAGATATGAGGGTCTTTACCAGCCCAAAATGGACATAATATGTAAAGCCTCCAGATGCATTATGGAAGAAAGTCCAACTGTTTCACACTAGACCCAAATGACTCTACACAACCACCCCCTCATACATATACACATACAAGTGACCCTCTAGAAAATATCTAGAAATAACAGGCTAATAGAGGGTTGTATGCTCCCAAGATCACACTTATAGTAAAGTGACCCAGCAACCCATTGACTTACCCTCATGGAAAGTGACATAGAACATGTGAAAGTAGAGATGCAGGAACATATAGGGGTCCCATGAATAAACAATCTTGTCTAAAACCATCCTTTGTAACACCTCACCCCATCCAATTGGGAAACCAGTCTTCCTATGGTCTCGACATAACATCCCTCTAATCAATATACACAAAAAAATAGTCAACCTATCAAATCTCTCCCTAAATCTAGCCCATGGAATGTCATATGGGTCTTGCATCCCTAGCTGATCCTGGGGCAATCGTGCATGCTCTAGAAGTGTTGTAATACTCAGAATTCTTAAAAACTCGATTAGCGCTCCAAGAATTGGAATCTAGAGGATACAGTATGCATCCTCCAAAGTAATAGTAGTCTCTCTAATTGGTAGATAAAATGTACATTTTTCATAATGCCACCTCTCAAGAAATACTGAAATTAGACCATGGTTTGTCATGGTCTCTAGCGTTTAGCATATCTAGTATAGGCCTAAGAGTCTCAATAAATCCATCTCAGCCTTTGATAACTAAAATATCAATTTCATACCTAGTGTCATCATCTCTTGACATCTAAATACATCATATACCTCCTCTAATAAGAAAGAAACATCAAAACCATGACAAAAAAATCCAACTAAATAAATCAAAACAAACTACTTTAATCAAATGGGGGCACTTTTACTTTAAAAATGTCATGCTTAATCAAATGCAACTCCTTTATGTTATTTGTTGCATACAATTCTTTATTACAACATTTTAGGTATTCAACGGTGACATAATTATAATTTGTATGACCCAGTTGGCAATTGTGGCACCCGTTTTGTAATGGCATCAAAACCAAGTGGATGAATGAAATTGTTAAACAAGTATATCTGACTACTCATCACCAGTATGCTACCCTCTCAATGAAAAAATGTCTAAACAAGGTCAGAGAAGTGCATGACTCCAACCAATCCCAACATAGCTAATCAAATGCATGAAATTGAATGAAATTTCTTATCCAATGTCGAGAGCTAGACAAGGATGAAAAGTGATTAAAATGAAACCATAGTTTCTCTTTATAGCTAGTTGACTAAAACCCTAATTTTGATCAAAACCCTTATTCACCATTGTCCACCCAAAAAACTTCAAAGTGAGATATCTTTGTGCATAATAGCTCCATTTTACAATCTATTTGATCCTATGCACACTATTTAACATTGGAAACAAATTAATGCTCATTCGGTTCATTTTTTCTTAATTTTTTGAGGGGGCATAAAATACACCCAAAATTAGACACTCTTGTGAGTTTGACTTAATCACTTATTATTCTTCTATTAATTAATTTTTTATTCAGTTATTTAATTAATCATCTTAGTTATTCTATAACCTGATATTTTCATCATTTAATTTTTTCATTTTAATATTAATTAAATAATTGATATTATTTAGTTAATTAACGTTTAATTAATTAGTATTTATATGTTAATTAAATTTAATTTCCAAAAAGTCCCATGCCTTAAATAATTATCCTTAATCATTTAAAAATTAACAAATAAATTCCCCCAAATTAAATTAATTTCAAAAATTAATTTAATTTCATCCCAATTTCAATTTCATTTCATTTCTAACTGATTTCACATTAATTTTCATCTAATTTCATCATTCTCGTGAATTTAATATTTAAATCTAAAAACCCTAAAAATTTGAAAAATCAAGTTTACGAGGTAATCAAGTTTTTAGAAATTTAAAATCTCTCATAAATTGAAAAATCAAAATTTATGACTTCTCAAAATTCTAAAATCTTCTGAAAATAAAAAATCATTTCAAAATGGAAAAACCATTTCTTTTCACAAATTTGTATTTTTCCTATCTTCAAAAATAAAATTTATTTCCAAATATTATCTTCTCTCTTGTTTCCCAATTCGACTTTCTTCTTTTGATTTCAAATTGGAAATAAATATTCATTTTTAGAAGATTACCCAAAATCTCCTGCTCTCTAATTATCTCTGCCATTTGTCTTGATTTTTACAGATTGATCTCAACCATTTGTGAAAATCTGAATGTCTATATAAACCTCATTCCTTCTCATAATAACAATTTAACTTTCAAAAATCAAGTCATTTATACAGGTTTTTATCAATCAATCAAGCATCACATCTTAGTTTTCTTGAATCTCTTAGTTGAGGTGTTGCCAAAATCCAACACTGAGTGTCATCATGATGCAAGAGCATCTTGGGTTCTTGGAAATCGTCTATCACCAAAAACATGTTAGAGTTGTTAGATGTGCTCAGTAGCTTCTTTTGGGCTCTTGGTGAAGTATTCTTTCTTTCCACCAATGGGGTTCAGTTGTTGCTCGGTCTGATTATTCACCAAGTTGGTTTTCTTGTTGATCGAGTTTTTTGATTGCTCAGTAGTCTTACTCACCTAGTGGTTTATTTTGGATCTTTGTTGAGGTTGACTTGTGCATTTGATTTTAGTCATGGAGTTAATGGTTGCATTAATCATTGGGAAGAGTAAGGACCTAAATCAAGGCCGTCCCTTCCTCCAATGTTGGATCTAATGGATCTTCATAAGCTGACCTATTCGGTAGCCTCTATAAATAGGATAGTATGTTGTAGATCTTAGGCAGTTAGAACCAGTTATTGAGAAGTTTGAGAAGAAGATAGAATTTGAAGATTGGTAGATCCTTGAATGTATGAGAATTGTTTTTGATTGAATTCTAATTGTATTGGTTGTAATCAGGAAGGCCTTAAAACCTAACATGTATGAAGTTTTTCATAAATAATAGGGTATGTGCAGGATCATGGTATGCCAAACTAGGCCCTTAAGTGGCAATGAAAATTCAAAAAATCAGGTTTAGACAAGTTGATATAAAAATTTGAACAAGTTATAAATATTCTATCAAAAATATGTAAGAAGATAATCTGTAGAAAATTGAATTTAGTTTCTAAGATACTAGGCCTTTTTTGAAAAATAATTATTCTATATGTTGAAAATTTGAAATTTGAATGTAGTAGTATGAAAATTTTAGGAAAAAAATAAGAAGTAGGTGTATGTCTAACCACCTTAAACACAATCAAATGATAATCATTTTTTACAAGATTCTAGATATAATTAGTAGACTCATGTTCGGAAGTGACACATATTTTTTTGTATTTTTTTTCCAAGTAAATAATTAATTATGATTTTTCTTCTACAACGTTTCCAAAATACAAAAACTCTCATGTTTGACCATGTTAACTTAGTCTAAACTTTATCAAATTGAAAACTTTTTTTGTTTTTATTGTAGTAGGAAAATCATAGAATGTGACACATGTTTTGGATTTCAAAAATGTTGTATAGTTTGAAAGTTATAGCTATTTTTCAATAAGTCTATCAATCAGGACTAGAAATATAACAAGTAGGTGTATGTATGACCACATTAAACAAAATCAAATGATAATATTTTTTTATAAGATTCTAGGTAAAAGTAGTAGATTGATGTCCAGATGTGATGTATATTTTTTTGTATTTTTTTCCCAAGTAAATAATTAATTATGATTTTTATTCTATAATTTTTCTTGAATATAAAAAATCTCATGTCTTACCACCATAACTTATTTTAAACTTCATCAAATTGAAAGAATTGTTTATTATTATTGTATTAGGTGAAGCATAGAATGTCATGTATATTTCAAATTTCAAAAATGTTATATTGTTTGAAAGTTATATTTTTTTTTCAAAGAGTCTATCAATTAAGACTTCTTTTTCACATCGCCATGTTTTGGCATACCACGATCCTACACATACCCAATATATGAGTTTTTTGCATTCTCTCTCTCCCTATCTTGTGTTGTTTCTTCCAAGTGTTGTTTTAGAAGGAAGGTTACTAGTTGGATGTGCTTGTGGCCCCATCCACTATCTCTTATTGCATTAGGTGGTATCAGAGAGAGGTTAGATATGGTTCCTTCTTGTAAGCCCTAGTTGATATCTTGTTGTGGGGTGGTAGATTGTGATCTGACCTACAATTGTAGAGGGTTTCAATATGGTTCATGGGAGGCAAGATGCATATCCACACTTGGAAAATATGCTAAGACAAATTGCTACTAGGTTAGAAGCTTTTGAGATAGTCTAGCGTTGAGGAAGACATTTGTTAGGAATAGTCCCAAGAGATAACTGAGAGGGGGGGGGGGGGGGGGGGGTGAATCAGTTATCTACAAGATTCAATTCTTTATCTAATTAAGTATACTTAAACATAAGCATAAACACAATGAAAGAACACATAAACACAAAACCAATATTTTGGTTATGGGGAAACCCAAATAGGTAAAAACCCTGGTGGGACTTGATACCCACTAATATTTTGTACTAGTGTATAATGATCCTTGTTAGAAGATCCTTAACCCTATTAGGAGTTTCTTTATAATATATTAAGTACAATAGACCTGGTCAAGGGTCAGACCCTATTAGGAGTCTTTTACAATTGTCCCTGTTAGGGAAGAGGATGCATTGTCTGAGAGCTCATTGCTCAAATGGGTGAAGGCTACAACCTTATGAATAACAGATACACACTATATTTGGATCTTGATGAACTACACTTTGACCTGCTATCTAGATCAGTTCCAATGTATAGCACAAATAATTTACTTGGTCACATAGACCTTTCTCTGATGGTTCTACACTTTGCACACTTTTCTCTACTCTGCTTAATCAACCATGAACCACACACCAGCAATCACAAATGACTGCCTATAAATATCTTTCCTCTAAATGATATAATCAAGTCAGCTTGCTAGAACAACCTTGAAATCATATTAGAGAAACCATAACAAACTTATATAAAAAATTTGTCGGTTCTACTATGCACACAACACATTCTGGGACCTGTCGAAATAAGATAATTGTAGATGCACGCTACACACTGTCAGCTCTACCAAAACAACTATATCTTTCTCCTCAAAATAAATTACTTCATGCACTCTTTATCAAACATCAATAAATCTTCTCTAAGCTTAAATCCAAGGGCACATACCCAAAATATAGGTGCAACTCAAGAACCAATAAAATCTCGGTCGGCTCTTCTGAATAAACACAAGAAACTGCTACTGGCAAATAGAGACTGCATAACTTCACTTCTACTAAATATCTGACTATGCATCCATAACTAAAACATCACTAAAATGTCTTCAATATATATGCAAGAGCAGAAGGCTCCATGATAACTGTACGAACAACCATACATAGAAAACTGCCTGAAACTCTGTTAGGAACACTATTGACACAAGCTGCTATATAATTGTCTGTACTAATAGTTAACCTCTGCACCCATGATATCATGCTGATATCATGTCCATGCTACATATACTAAAAGCTTACTACATAAGACTTCCACACATGCTACTTTCCATATGTTTTCATCAATGAAAAACATATAGTCAGTACTGGCCTACTGGCAAATCTCCAACAATCTCCCCCTTTGGCATTGATGGAAACATGTGGAATGAAAAACCACCACCAACCCAATTGAAAATTTCTTTTATAACATTCTCCATTTCCTCTTCAAAACTCCTCCAAAGATGAATCCTTCATCTGCTGCAATATTTTCAACATTCTCCATTTCCTCAACTAAATTGTTTTCACAACTGAATACTGCTCCCCCTAAGTATATTACTCCTATTTCTCATGACTCTATATATTAATCCCCCTTTGACATCAATGGAAAAGGGTGCCATTCATTTTAAGCACTGATACTACTCCATAAGTAGAGTTGTCAACCTTCCACCAATCCTTGAGGACTGATGCCTTTCCTTCTTCCTTCTAAGCAGAATCAGGGAAGGGAATTACTCCCAACTTCTCCTTGAGATACTTAAAAGTATCCTTTGGCAAGGGCTTTATGAATATGTCTGCCAATTGATCTTTAGTATTCACATATTCTAGCTTAACTTCTTTCTCTACCACTTTCTCTCTTAGGAAGTGATACTTGATCTCAATGTGCTTTGTCTTTGCATGCATCATAGGGTTCTTCGACATATTGATAGTGCTATTGTTATCACAGTGAATAACAATAGGATAATCAATCTGAATTCCTAAATCCTTTATAATTTGCTTGATTCAAACAATTGTAGATCAATTCAATGCTGCTACAATATATTTTGCTTCTGCTATTGATTGAGAAATACAATTTTGTTTCTTGCTTGTCCAAGTGACAAGTCTATCACCAAGAAACACTAATCCACCTGATGTACTCTTTCTATCATCAATGCATCCTACCCAATCTGCATCTATGTACACATGAAGCTCAACATTTTCTAAGTTAGGATACCATAGACCATAGTCTATAGTGCCTTGTAAATATCTGAATATCCTTTTTACTACCATGAGGTCACTTTGTTTAGGCTTTGTTGCAAATCTTCCAACTATGCCAACTGCATTGGAAAGATTAGGTCTAGTCTAAGTAAGATAAATAAGTTTTCCAATCATAGACTTGTACAAAGTTATATCTACTGCTGGTGAGTCATCTTCTTTTGTAAGCTTGAATCCAGTAATCATAAGAGTCCCTACCAGCTTGCAATCATCCATCTTGAATTTCTTTAATATTTCCTTCACATACTTGGACTGATTAATGAAAATACCTTTCTCTATCTGTTGCACATTCAATCCCAAAAAGTACTTGATAGGACCAATCATACTCATCTCAAATTCATTCTGCATCTCCTTAGCAAATTCAACACTAAGCTTTTCATTACCTCCAAAGATAATGTCATCAAAAAATATAGCTACCAGTAGTAAACCTTCAGATGTCTCTCTAACAAATAGATTACAATCTACTACTCCTTTCTTGAATCCAATATTTGTTAGGTATCCATCTAGTCTTTCATACCATGCTCTAGGGGCTTTCTTAAGTCCATAGAGGGCTTTCTTCAATCTTCATACCATATCAGGTCTATCTAATAAGGTGAATCCTTATGGCTGATCAATGTATACTTCTTCTTTCAAATCTCTATTTAGGAATGCTAACTTGACATTCATCTGATAAACTTTGAAGTTTTTGACTGTAGCAAAAGCTATAAACAACTTGATAGCTTCTAATGTGCTCATAGGTGCAAATGTGTCTGAATAATCAATGCCTTCTCTTTGTGCATAACCTTTACATACTAATCTTTCTTTGTTTCTTACTACTGTACCATCTTCATTCATCTTGTTTCTGAATATCCACTTTGTTCCAATCACATTCTTATCACTAGGTCTTGGGACTAGTTCCCAAGTGTCATTCTTAATAATCTAATCAAGTTCTTCTTTTATATCATCATGCCAGTCTGAATCATTACAAGCATCTTCAACACTTAAAGGTTCAATCTGAGATAGTAAACATACTGCTTCACTGTTAGCTGAGTTCTTTGCTTGTAATCTTGTTAAGACTTTATTGCTCTGATCTCCAATGATGTCTTTCTTGGAATGGTTTCTAGATGTAAACTTTGGAACCTTAGTTGATGCTGACTCATTAGCCTTAGGAGTTTCTTCTTCACTTGTCTCAGGATCATTGAATAACACATCAATGCTATCAAACATTTTTTTAATAACTATCTCGCTAGAAGAGGGTTTGAGTTCTTCTTCAATCATGGGTGAGTAATCATGATATCTTTCTTGAACCATGAACTTTTCATCAATCTTAACATGAGCACTTTCAATGATCTTTTCCAATCTTAAATTGAAACATCTATAAGCTTTACTTTTAGTAGAGTAACCAAGGAAAATACCTTCATTGCTTCTTGCATCAAACTTGCCTACTGCTTCATCCCTCTTGATGTAGCACTTTCTTCCAAAGATTCTGAAGTATTTTACTCTGGGAACATTACCGAACCAAAGCTCATAAGGTGTTTTGTTAGTGCGGGGCCTTAATTGAATTCTATTGATGGTGTAGACTACTATATTGACCACATCTCTCCAATAGGTGTGTGCAACTTTTCCTTCAATCATAATGGTGTGCGCTATATCAAGGATGATCCTATTCCTTCTCTCTACAATCTCATTCTTCTGAGGGTTCCTAGGTGCACTTAACTATCTCTTTATGCCATGTTCTTTGTAGTACTCATAGAATCTATCAGAGGTGAATTCTCCTCCTCTATCCAATCTCAAACATTTTATCTTTAGTCCAAATTCATTCTCAACGTTAGCTTTAAATATTTTGAATTTCTCAAATGCTTCTAACTTATCTTTCAAGAACACAACCCACATCATCCTAGTATAATCATCAACAAACAAAATGAAATACCTTTCACCATAGAATGATCTTGTTTGAGTTGGACCACATAGGTCAGTATGAATCAGATCCAACTTGTTCTTTGTTGAATTGTGCTTGCTCTTGAATGAATTTTTCACATGCTTTCCCATTACACATTCCCTACATATAGTATCAACTAGCTTTGCTATGCTAGGTAGATCTCTTACTGGCTTAACATTGCTTACCTTCACTATGTTATCAAAATTGACATGACATAGTCTTTTATGCCACAACCAACTATCATCAAATTTAACAACAAAATAACTTTCTTTTGAATTGAGTTGGAAAACATTACCTCTTGTCTTTGAGCCTGATGTAATAATAACACCATCCTTGTTGTTAATGATGCATTTGTCATCTTTGAACTCTAACTGATAGCCTTTTCCAAGTAACTATCCAACACTGAGAAGGTTATGTTTCGAACCATCAACATAGAGAACATCATTAGTACTATTCTTTCCATCCAGAGTGATGGCTCCTCTACCAACTATGGGTTTAGGAGTGTTGTCTCCAAATTTAACCATACCACCATTGTATTTGTCCAGATGAAAAAATCTACCTTTATCACCTATAATGTGATGTGAACAACCACTATCTATAATCCAATCTATCCTTATATCTACTTGGGAAATTAATGGTAGCTCTTGATTCACTTTCTCATCTTTATGAACTGACTTACTATTCATTTTGTCTACAATAGAAATGAATCCAATTTCTTCTTCACCTGATTCATCATCTAAAACTCCATCTCCAGCAAAGTAACATTCCTTAGAATACTTAGGCTTGTAATCCTTTTTGAACTTTCTAGCGCTAGTAGGACACTTAGGTGCAAAGTGACCAATCTTATTACATGAAAAGCACTTAAATGGTAATTGACCTTCATATTTTCCTTTTCCTTTCTTTTCTCTTTTAGAAATCATAGCAATAAAATCATCTAAAGTTTTCTCTTCATCATCATCACCAAAATTACTAGAAGTGTTTGCAAATTTCTTACCATGAACTGTTGCTTTGAAGGCTGTCTCACTTTTTGGTTCTGTCTTCAATCTTGAAATCTCAAATGGTGAGATTTTGCTAATCAAGGTCTCTCTCTTGAAATTAGATGTAAGCCACATGGTCTCATCAAGGATGCTGATCTTGTTTTCATATTCTGGAGTGAGAGTAGTCATCAACTTGTCCATGATGTCTTCTTCTGAGATCTCTCCACCATTGTTCTTGATTCTAGCAACTACTTCATTGATCCTTTTATTATAAGCTCTGATATTTTCTTCAAGAAGCATCTCTAATGTATTGTATCTTTTCTTCCATGTTTTTCTACCTGCATCCTTTTCTTGTTTTTCACCTTCAAACATGTCTTCTAGATGCTTCCATATCTTATGGGTGGTGTCTACTTTCTTTATCTTTGAAAATTCACTATCAGATAGGGCGCTGATAAGGGCTTCTTTAGCTATAGCATTCTAATGAAACAATTCCTTTTGCCTATCAATAGCATCATCCTTTCCAAAATCTTCCAGGGTAGGAATCATGGCTACTTGGATAGTTACATCAAAAACTTCAAACCCAAGGCACTGCAAATGAGTCACCATCTTGTTCTTCCAATCAAGATAATTCTCTCCATCAAACTTAGGACTTTATTTCCTAAAGTATGCCATCTGATCAACCTCAATTTGTTAAAATTTCTCTCCGAGGCACTTGGCTCTGATACCAATTGTTAGGAATAGTCCCAAGAGATAACTGAGAGGGGGGGGGGGGGGGGTGAATCAATTATCTACAAGATTCAATTCCCTATCCAATTAAGTATACTTAAACATAAGCATAAACACAATGAAAGAACACATAAACACAACACCAATATTTTGGTTATGGGGAAACCTAAATAGGTAAAAACCCTGGTGGGATTTGATACCCACTAATATTCTATACTAGTGTATAATGATCCTTGTTAGAAGTTCCTTAACCTTGTTAGGAGTTGATTTACAATATATTAAGAACAATAGACCTAGTCGAGGGTCGGACCATGTTAGGAGTCTTTTACAATTTTCCCTATTAGGGGAGAGGACACACTATCTGAGAGCTCACTACTGAAATGGGTGAAGGCTATAACCTTCTGAATAATAGATACACACTATATCTAGATCTTTGTGAACTACGCTTTGACCTGCTATCTAGATCAGTTCCAATGTATAGCACAAATACTTTACTTGGTCACATAGACCTTTCTCTAATGGTTCTACACTTCACACACTCTACTCTACTCTTCTTAATCAACCATGAACCACACACTAGCAATCACAAATGACTTCCTATAAATATCTTTCCTCTAAATGATATAATAAATTCATTTTATTAGAACCACCTTGAAATCATATTAGAGAAACCATAAAAAACTTATATAAACAATATGTCGGCTCTACTATGCACACAACACATTTTGGGACCTGTCCAAATAAGATAATTATAGACGCACGCTACACACTATCGGATCTACCAAAACAATTGTATCTTTCTCCTCAAGTTGAATTAATTCATGTGCTCTAAACCAAACATCAATAAATCTTGTCTAATCTTAACTCCAAGGGAGCATACCCAAAAGATAGGCACAACTCAAGAACCAGTAAAATCTTTGTCAGCTCTTCTGAATAAACATAGGAAACTGCTACTGGTGAATAACGACTGCATAACTTCACTTCTACTAAATATCTAACTATGTGTCCATAAATAAAACATCACTAACATGTCTTCAACATATATCCAGGAGCCCAAGGCTCCATGATAACTGTATGGATAACCATACATAGAATACTGCCTGAAACTTTGTAAGGAACACTGCTGACACAAGCTACTATATAACTGTCTGCACTAAGAGTTAACCTCTACGTCCATGATATCATTTTGATATCACGTCCATGCTACATATACTAAAATCTTAATACATAAGACTTCCACACATGCTACTTTCCATATGTTGTCATCAATGACAAACATATAGTTAGTATTGGCCTACTGGCAAATCTCTAACAACATCTTGACGATGTTAGTGATGAAGAAGCTGAAGATGAACAAGATGAAGTAGAACCTACACCTATGATGGATCAAGGTGAAGAAATATTGTTGAAGGCATTAACAAATTTTAAGGCTACACCACATTTCAATCCTCCTAAATACAATGGAAGGCTATATTTGGATGAGTTTATGGAATGGATAATCGAGATGGAAAAGTATTTTGAATATGAAAATATTTCAGAGGAAAAGAAGGTGAAAATTTCAAGTACAAGATTGAAAGGTCTTGTATCCTTATTGTGGGAACCTCTAAAATTGGATAGAAAGAGGAAAAGCAAAGATAAAATCAAGGTATGGAATAAGATGGTGAATAAATTGAAAAGTAAGTTTCTACATTGTGATTATAAGATTAACCTAGTTAGGAGAATGCAAAGTTTAAGGTAGAAAGATAGAATAGTAAAATATTATACTAAGGAATTCTATAGATTAGACATCAAATCTAGACATGTTGAGGATGAGGTAGAAAGAATTTCTAGATACTTGAATGGGTTGAGATTTTCTAGTCAATAGGAAATTAGTTTCATTAAGTTGGAAAGTATTGAAGAAGCTTATCAGTCTTCCCTAAAAGTTGAGGAGAAATTGAAAAAAAGACATGAGAAAAGACAAAGAGGAAGAGGTGGTAGATTACCTGGAGGAAGAGATAGATCTTATGGTGAAAATAGTATATCTTATTAAGACAAAACAAATCAGGAAAAACAAAACACCAAATGGAAAGGTGAAAGTTCTTTTAGAGGAAGAGGTAGTAACTACCAAGGTGGCTATGGAAGAGGTGGATTCTAAAGGACTTGTTACAATAGTGGAGGAGAAGGACATAAGTAATTTTAGTGTACACATGCAAGCATGAAGGTTGGTAGTAGTAGAAATTCCTTGGTGCAAGAAGATTCATCTAATGAACCAGAGAAGGAAAATAACTTGATGGTTGGAAAAGCATAATGGAGTGAAAGTAATAAGGAATATTTGGTAAGGAAAAGTTTTTTCAAGACTAGATGCAGAGTTGTTGATAAAGAGTGGAAGGTAATCATTGACAGTGGAAGCTCAGAGAATTTGGAATCTTAGGAAATGGTTGGAAAGTTGTAGTTGGAAAGGTTGAAAAACCTGAAGCCCTATCAAATTTCATAGATCAAGGATGAGTACACACTATTGGTAAGTGAACAATGCTATGTGAATTTGAAAATTGGCAAGTACTATGATAAGGTGTTATGTGATATCATGCCTATGGACTTTTGTCATATTTTGTTGGGTAGACCTTTGCAATATGATAGACATGATATATGTGATTGGAGATTGCATAAATATACTATTTGGGCTGATGGGAGTGTTAGGAATGAATGCTTGGAAGTCATTCTATAGCAGTTGTTGTTGCATTCATGACTATGATTGTCATTGATGTCAACAAAGTGATCTTTTGGAGAATTGCAAAGAAGTAGATAGTGTTTTAATTAGAGTACGTGGTATATTGTAGTTGGAGCTATGTGATGTTGAGGTTATAATCTTTGATATGTCATATGTCTATGGTTAAGAGCATAGATAGTAATTCATCTATTAATGAAAGTTATAATCATTTTGGTGGAAGTAGTATTCAGGCAGTGTTCCTGAGTAGCAGTTTGTGGAAATCAGATGATATCTCCTAATCAGGATGGAATATGGTTTTGTGCAATTAAAGGGAAGTTAGAGACACATTGATAGTGACATGGATGATAGTGCAAACTTTGAAGTCACACGAGTGAAGATTTATTATATTTGGAAGCTGACTCATTTTGTAATTATTTGAGTGTGGTATAAAGGAAGGAATGTTTTTCCTTGTTGTAGTGTGGCATGATAGTGGTTGATTATGGTTGAATGTGAGTGTATGCATGAAGTGAAGAAAAGAGCTAATGAAGTTGTGAAGGAAGACATGTGAAGTACAGATATCTAAAATTGAGATCTGGTGTAGTAGTGAGTGCAATTTGGCACAGTGAGGAGGTAACATATTTGATATTATTCTATTAAATAATCTTAAGGTTAGTTGGACAGTGTGTTCAGTGATCTTACCCTAAATCTTTTTGGGCAGTGGGTCCTTCTATCTTCCATAACTCTTAACAGGGTTAGAATCTTTTAACTGGTATTCAAAATCTCTTAGTAGGGATTTATATGTACTGAATGTATTTCATAAGACTCCTAATAGAGTCCATCCTTTCACAAGAAATATTCATATTAGTGCATCTTTTGTGGGCATCATTCCCATTGAAGTTTACTCTTTGATCAAGAGGTTCCTTGGTCAACATATCTTGTGTTATTGTGTCATTGTGTATGATTATCTTTCTATGGTTGGTAATTATATTGCTTATATGGTTTAATGTTGTTGAAGATGATGAAAGTTATAATTATTTGATAACTGATTCACCCCCCCCCCCTCTCAGTTATCTTGGTGGAATTTACTTTCTAACAATTGGTATCATAGCGGCAGGTCCTTGAAAGGAAAGTCTAACAGCTTAAGGTGATCCATGGTGAATTTTAGGAAAGAAAGCCCTAAGTTTGATGGAGTAAATTTTGACAGCGTTGGTTAGAAATCTCATTTTTTAACTTTTGCCCTAAATTTATGGATGATCCTAAAAATTTTGTAGTCTTTAGGCTTTTCTACGTCCAAATGTCTTTGAAAATTAGAAAAGCCCTAGTTTTGGTCATCAACTTTCTATTTCTCTATTACTTTATCGGATGACTTAACCCTCAAAATAAGCATGTGTGCTTTTAATTTTCTCTTGGTCACTGAGTCTCGTTAAGGTTTAGGAATTTTCTTCTTTGTTTAGCGAATGCCTGAAAGCCTTTGTCACCCAATCTCGTGAGCTATTTGAATATTCCTTATTATCTAACAACTTAGCATTTTCCTTTTAGTCTCTAGATCTCACAATGTTTTCTTGAGATCTAGCAACTGCTGTGTCAGATTTATCACTAAGGGACTATAGTTGTGTGAACTCCAGATTGAATTTACCTATGGTCGGGAAATCTTGAGATGTTTTATTAAAATGGTCTTTTGTTCAGTGATTACGAAGTTCTCCTTTTAGTCACTGAATCTCTGGATGGAATAGCGGTCTTCTTTGGCGGTTGTCTCCATATCTCATGATCTTCTCACGGTTCGTCTTTCTATTCAGTAATTGAGAGTTCCTTTGGTCGTGTTATCTCCCAATGTTGGTGGCTATCTCTTGCATGGTTAGTTATTTAGTGACACGGTTGTATCCAAATCTCTGAATGCAACAGTTAAGTGACAAATGATTATCAGACTTAATGTGGACCATTGATGAAATTTTGATCATGTGGATGGTGCTTAATCTCTAGATCTAACTCAAGATGAAGAATTGTTTTCGTGACTTAGGTTTTCCTTTGTCGCATGATCTCCAGATGAACCTGAGGTCAAGTTAAAGTTAATGTAATGGTCAAGGCCAGATGGTTATATTTTATTCAGTAATACAATGACTGTGTAGATGGGTGATCTCAAGTTCCTAGCAGTTAAGTGGATAACCTCCAGTGATTCAACGACAGAATTATCTTTGGGTCACTGAATTAAATGGTTAGTTGTGAAAATCTCTCACAACTTAATGTAGGCCGTAAGATGAAATGAGGAAGGAGATAAATGGTAATCAGGTAATCTCAGGTAGAAAGTTGAACAGTCGAAGGTTTACGTGATTCTGAGACTTCAGGTTTGTCACCAGATCTCCAGGTCAGGTGATCGCTGAATGTTTTAAAGAATGAATAAAGTTTCTGCAATATAGTTTTGACTATAGTTGCTAGATCTCTAGAAAAAGATATATCAAGGTTTCTTCCCTTCAGTCGCCAAATCTCCAGATGGCTGGGTCGGGATATCTCAGAAAGAAGTTTGAAAATTCAATAATGTTCCATGATTACGGGAAGCCCTCTTAGTCACCAGATCTTGAAATGCTTTTATAAGGCACCAATGTTATAAAATGACTATGAGACTTTTCTTCAGTCACCAGATCTCAGAATATTTAAATTTAAATTTAAATTTCTGAGCTACGAATAGTAAATTGAAGCCCTGTTCATGCCAAAGTAATGGTGAAAGTGACCTTTTGATAGCTGGAGATGTTAGAAATGATGGTGCATTCAATACTATAGGATAAAATAGTTAGAGATGACTCATTTGAGAATTACGAAGCATATCAAAGAAGTACAGAGCACTAGGTTTTATGGGCTTTCTGAACTTGCAACGTGATCAATGATTTTTGTAGGGGAATTTTCAAAGTTACAGTCAAGATGAGTCAGGCAACAACAAGTGAAGCTTCTACCAGCCGAGGGTCGAAGGAAAAGGTGAAGGAAATTTTTTCAGATGAGTTTCTCACCCTTCTACCTGGTTCATCTCAGAACAAAAACGTTAGTGATGACATATTTGTCGATGACTTAGCTTATTGTAGAGATGCCAGGATGCCTGAAGTCACAGGCATGTGTCTTTTCAACTATTTTTATAAAAAATATGATAGTGTTATACCGGTATCAAAACCCTTGGACTTCAGGGTTAGCCAAATTGATTATCCCAGAGGTTTTTCTAGATGTGGATGCACTCCTTATGCTATCTCAGAGATATGATCCCTTATCTAAGACAATTAGAAAAGAGGATGGTTCACCCTTGGTAACCCTAGACTGGAATTCTTTCATGAATGCTTTCAAAATTTAGTTTCCAATGGCCACAAAAATTAACTTACAAGCTCAAGCAAATAGATATGTCAGGGAGGCTACTTTGGTCTCTAGGGAGATTAAGAGTCACATACCTAAAGAAAATAGAAATTATATTGCACCTATAGATGGGTCAATTCCATATGCTTACAAGGACCTAAAATTTTACATGAAATACATTGCATATGGGATATGCCAGGTTTTGGGAATTGATGCGAGCCCTGAGAGGATTACATCTGATATTTTGATGTTAGTGATGGATTCACGGAGCTGTATGGTGAGCAAAGGGTATGACTATATTGGTTATGTAATAAACAAGATACATGAAGGGTTTGCTATCTTTGAAGAATTTCACCTTTGGTTCTCCACCCAGATTCATGCACTACTCCCTTCTGATGCACCTAATTGTGTATCACAATTATGGTCTTATAAATCTAAATGATCTCAAACCACAAATGATGTGGAATGGACAGCCTAACCCAGTATAGTTTTGGTTAGGATTTTGGAACCCTTCTTGCCCTAGGTGAGATTTTGGTGCCTTTGAGAACTGGATTGTGTACCCCATTCTCTAGAGTTTGGAAGTTAATTGTACAAGATTATCCACCAAGGTCCTGCAATTGGTGAGACCCCAATAGTTTTTTCACAATTGGACCAAGGGTCACAATTGGGGAGACATTTACTATGAGAAGGGCTATACAATGATTAGGGTTTATGGATGCCCTCAGCTTCCTCATCTACTTCCATTTTATGTTCCACCAAGAGTTACATTTCTAGATTTTGTCTGGCAACTCATGTTGACAAAAAAAGAACACTTGGCTTCCCACAAGAAAGGGACTCTCACTCCTTGGCACTTCAAGGTGCACTATGTTACAATTGGAAAGGGAGATTTTAGTAAGGTGAATGATTGGCTAGAGAAATACAGGATGTTTGTAGCTCCACATAGGTATGTAGATACATAAGGTTTCATGACTCCTACAAGGAGATACTACATGCCTACCATTCCTTTCAATAAGTAACATGAAGAGTATCCTGAGGAGGATGTGATCAGAAACATCATTGAAGATGATGAAGTGGAGAAAATAATTAGACAATTGGATCAGTTACACAAAATTGACAGAGAAGTAAAAGGAAAATGATTGGTATTTGGGGGTTTCTTTCCCACTTTGCCTTACCTCCAAAGACTTGAGTAGATGATGGCTCAATTTGATACACTAGTTGAATCCGTGAAGGATCAGATTGATGGTACTAATCAAGGTAAGAAGGCCCAATCTGATTTTGAATGTGATGAGGATAGTGATGGTGGATACCCAATATATAGCCCACCCCCCATGAAGCAACATTAATTGAAGAACCAAAGGAAGGAGGTGAGACTGTCAACCTTAGTGAGCTGCCTAGCTCAGAGGACACCCCTGAGCCTTTACAAAAGAAGAGGAAGTTAGTGGTTGGAGAGCCATCAAAGAAGAAGAAGAAGGACAGAGTAAGTGCCCTCTACACTAGGACTGGCTTTCATCACCATGAAATAAGGAAAGCAGTTAGAGAGGCTAAAAGGCAATAAAGGTATGAAACAAAGGATGTAGAGTTTCCTTTGGCTTTAGGCCAGGATGAAAGAATAATTGAACAGGTTGCTTTCCTGAAAGAGGATAATTTTGTGAATTTTGAGGAATTCAAGAGTTTCTTAATGTGGCATAAGTAGTAGAAGGTGGCCTCAAATGTGAAAATAACTAAGGAGGGTCAAGTGCCAGATGAGGCATTGCAACAATTGAGAGAATATGACCTTGAGGAAGAAAATTTTACTCCAGATGAGGCCAGGGAATTACTAAGAAAAAGTAATATGTTGCTTGTGCTTGGGTGGAGTTTGTATACTGACTTCATAATAGAGCAAATAAAGAGACAAGAAGATGTCACTCTATCTTCAGAAACCCAAGTTTGGGGTATAATAAAGGGATTTGGGTATAGCCCAAAAAATCAGGCCTTGGCCATGTGGAGTCTATATTCAAAGGATAGAAAGCCACATATTTTGAATGTGAAAGAGCAAATGGAAGGGGATAAAATTGTGTGGTCAATCCACAATACAGGGGACCTGGAAATTTCTCAGGTTTTGACCCAATTTGCTAAATTGAATGAAGATAAAACTAAATAATTATCAGAAAGATATGGTAATATTTTAGAGGATTATAGTGCCCTTATGAAGGATAGGGATTTACAGATAATAAAAGTAACAGCATTGGAAAAATAGGTAGAGGAGCTACAATTACAAATAATTAATACTCCTATAGTAGCCCCTGCACCTCCTAAACAACCTACAGTAACAGAGGCACAAGGAATGACAGAGGAGGAGGTGGCAGCAAAATGAAAGAAGATTAATGAGGAAAAGAATGAGGCTATTTTGTAGGCTCTTTTGAATATTTTGCAACACAAAATGAATACCATTAAAGGTAAATTTGACCTAGTTTAAAATGCTTATGGCAAGTTGCCAGAATTGCAAAAGGAGGTCAATAATTATGTGCAAATTTTGAGTGGATTTCATACAGTGTGGTATGTCAGGGCACCACTTTTTGAAAGATTGATTTTGGCTCAATCTTTGGGGAGTGACATACCGGATATAGTTGTAAGAGTTGGTGAGGAGATTGACAGAATTAAAACCATCTTACCACTTTTCAAGGGTAAGGCAAATCTGATTGAGGCTAAGATAGCCATGCTCAGCTCCTGTTCCAACAGATTCATCCCCTCAATTTTGAGTACAAATGGGGGCATAAAGAGCCTTGATCAATGAAGATCGGATGCTGATCTTCTACTACCTAGGAAAGAGGCATTTTTAGGTGAGGATAATAATGTTGATTTGGAAAGCTTCAAAAAATCCCTAGATGAAGCTATCAAAGCAGAGGTGGACCTCACCAAATTTGTGTCAGATGTCAAGGCAATTACAGATATGAGATGGGAAAGACAAAAGGCCCAACTACAAATTGTCCAAAACTTTAATTGGCTATCAGAGGAATAGGTAACTGCATGGGATGAATTGATAAAACCCAAAAAGGATAGATCTGCCGTAGTTGATTTGGACATTTTGGATGAAGATTGAGAAGGACATCTGACACACCTGACACCTGATTCGAGGAATACAGGATTGATAAGCTATCATTCAAGAATGGTGTAGGTTAGCCTGAAATGGTGGTCACCATATCTCATTGAACTCAAGGAGCTATCATAAATATTTGGAGTTGAAGGTGTCAATTTTTTAGCAGCCAAAGATGTACATTTGTCCGAGGAAGTTTTGTCCTTTCACCACCTAGGGGCTGGGTGTATTTTATTCTTATTCTTGTCTCTTATGTTTTTAGAGAGTTAGGTTTTTCAACCACCCAAAGCTTGTTGAATTCTCATTAATGAGGGAATTCCATGGTGGTTGAAAAGAAGTTGTATATAGAGTTGAAGACTCATTTTTGTAGAGAGGTTGGAAAGATATAGAAAAATAGAACAGGATTGCTTGGATGCAGATCACCAAGTTTTGTGTTTGGTCTTCTGAGTAATGGAATTGTGAATGTAAGTGGAAAGTTGATTTTAATAAAAATAAAATGCAACTTATACCATATATTTTTTTTGTCTCTTTGCTTATATATCATACTCTTGTATGTTTTTCATGTTAGGCATTTGAAACATACTAGTTGTAAGGCAACCTGCTTTGGTGTTTTATGAGTTTCTTTCAAGGAAAGAATTAAAAGTTCTCATATTTCATTTTGGAGAGTAGATATATTTGTATGGATCTTTGATGATAACAATATTTGGTTAATAGGATAATTTGTAAGGAAACCTATTTAGATTTTCAATTGGTATGTAAGCCATACTATTGTATTTCTTTTAGAGTTTACCTATTTGATTTGCATTTTGATTTTGTCACCCTTAGGATAAGGCACTGGTTTGGTGTTTTCTTCTTACAATTTTATCTTTCATAGACCTCAGAAGAAAAATTGAAACCCTCACATAATTTACCAAATACCTTTTCATTTCATGTTTATTACACCAAATAGCTTGGACTGTGCCTAGGGCATTCAGTTCACATTTCCTGATTCTATAAAGAGAGAATCACATTAGGTTGTCCCTTCTTAAAAGGAAGAAGTATGAGAATCCTTAAAGCAATGATTATTGCTTTACTTACAATCACACTTTGTCTGGTCAATATTTTCATTAAAATGGTTACAGTCATATGCAAAGTGTTCTACAAGTTTATGCATTAAGAAGAATGAAAGCTAATCAATGTCCACTCATAAGCATACTCTAAAAATAGTTATCATCAAAAGGTAATACCTTCTTGAGTTTGTGAAGCTCAAAAATGAAGGAGGACCTTATCCAGTCCTTAGCAATTAGGTCTTTCTCTTGTGGGAATTAGTCTAAAGGAGCATAAGTTCAAGTATCATTTTAGTCCTACAAGAAAAATCCCTAATAGATAGCTGGAAAGAAAAGATGAAGACACATCTATGTTTAGGGCTAGGTTATTGGTTGATTAAAAAGAATGATAAAACTATCATTGAAGAAGATAATCTTGAGACATGCTCTAATGATGAGAGAGATCTATTCATGTGTAACATACTTGCAAGAGAAGCACTTTTGACAGCACTTCCAAAGAATGAATATAGTCAAGTAAAATGTTTTAAAAAATCTCATGAAATTTGGAAAGCTTTTCACTCTAATTTTGAAGGTAATGAACATGAAAAAAGACTTAGATTACATAATTGGATATGTGCATTTGAAGATATAAGAATGTTGGAGGATGAATCTATTAGAAGCTATATTGGTAGAATGTCAAAAATTGTTGCAGGGATAAAATCTTGTGGAGCAACAAAGACAAAGAATGAAGTGATATGGAAAATTCTGAGGACATTGACTCCTGCATTTAAGCAAACAACATAGATGATTGAACAAGTTATACCTTGTACAACAAAATTTACAAGAGAGACTCTTCTTGGAAGATTGGAAGCAGTAGAGATGAACCTGAGGTTATCAAGAGACTTACCTAGAATGGAGATAGCATTCAATGCTCTTAGTATTCACCCTACTTTGTCAAGAAACATTAGTGTGAGTGGAGATTATGTTGGAAGTAGTAGATCTATAAATGAAAAAGACAAGAAGATTGAAGAAGGTATTGCCTTGCTTGTGAAAAGAGAACCAGATGGTAAGAAAAATTTTAAATGTTGGACTTGTCAAGAATATGCTCATTTTGCATCTAAATGTCCTAAGAGAGTTAAGAAGTACATAAATAATTTTAATCCTAGAAGATCTAAGGAATTTTATTATGCTAATGATGAAGACCTTGAAGCTAGTATTGAAAGAACTTTAAGTGAAAGTGATAGTGAGAATAATGATGAAATAGGATTTGTAACAATTATAATGGAGGAGTTGTTAGAGTTGGTAACAATGCACCTTGTTTGATTAAAGGTATAGGATCTATTACTCTTGATGGAAAGACTAATACTGATGATGTTTACTTTTTGGATGGATTGAAACATACTATTTTGAGTGTTGGACAGTTAGTGGATAAGGGATATCAAGTTTGGTTTACTGAGAAAACTTGTGTGATAAAGGATAAAGATGGAAATCTGATTGGAACTGGATCTAGAACTAAAGGTAATGTATTTTAGTTGAATCCTACTAAGATGACATGTTTGATTACTAAGATTAATGATAGTTGGTTATGGCATAGAAGATTTTGCAATATAAACTTTGATAATATTGTGAAAGTGAGTACTACACTTGCAGTAAGGGATTTAACTAAAATTATGAAGCCTACTAACATGATTTGCAAAGAATGTGTGATGGCTAAGTAGAAGAGAAGTTCATTTCCTAGTAAGAAGTTCACATCGATAGAGAAGTTGGAGATTGTTCATACAAACTTGAGCTATCCTACCAGGACTAGAGGATTCTATGGAGAAAGGTATTTTATGATTCTTGTTGATGATTTTACAAGAATGATGTGGATTGCATTTTTGAAAGAAAAATTTGAAGCATTTGATAAGTTTAAGATCATTACGAACAAAGTTGAGAATGAATCTGGAATGAAGATTAAATGTTTGAGATCTGATAGAGGTGGTGAATTTACCTCTAGAGAGTTTAACACTTTTTGTGAATTGAATGGTATTAAGAGATAGTTTTTAACCCCTAGAACACTTGAACAAAATGGTATTGCGGAAAGAAGAAATAGATCAGTGACTAAAGTAGCAAGAGTTATGTTATTTGAGAATGATTTAGCCAAGACATTCTGGAGAGAAGAAATGAATACAAAAGTCTATACAATGAACAAAGTACAAATTAGAGTAGACACAGACAAGACAACTTATGAATTATGGTTTGGACATGTACCCTCAGTTAAGTATTTTAGAATTTTTGGAAGAAAATGTTATATGAAAAGAGATGATGATATTGGAAAGTTTGATCCTAGAAGTGATGAAGGTATTTTACTTGGATATTCTTTGATGAGCAAAGCATATAGATGTTACAATAAGAGAACTAAAACTATTGTTGAGAGCGCAAATGTTAAAGTTGATGAAAAGTTCAAAATTTAGGAAAGAATGCTTGATTATGAATTTGATGAAGAAACTTATCCTAAGCCTAACACTGAAACTATTGAATTATTCTATGAGACTAATAGTGAATTTTTGAATGAAAGTAATGCTGAAGAGACCAGAGAGGAATCTAGAGAAGAATCTACAGTTGAAGCAAGATCTGAGACTATGACATCAAAAAGGTATTTATCTAGAAATCATCCTATTGAACAAGTTATTGGAAGTTTGGATAGAGGAGTTCTGACTCAAAATAAGGTACATTTATGTTTGATCTCTCAAATTGAACCTAAATCTACTAGTGAAGCTTGTGAAGATGAACATTGGATTAATGCTATGAGAGAAGAACTAGATCATATTGAAAAGAACAAGACATGGGAATTGGTCCCTAGACCTAAAGACAAGAATGTAATTGGAACTAAATGGGTACTGTTGTCATATTTTTGCTCATTCTTGAGTTTGGAGACCTAATTACTAAATGAGCTACAATAACCTAGTTTGTGTTATTAGGTGATCTTCTTTAAGTTTGTGTTCATTTCATTACAAAGTACATTGAAGTAAAAGGAAATGAACTGCATCTAAAGCTACAAATGCATGTATGTATACTATACAGAAGGGAAAGAATAGAAAGAAAGCATCTATCTAAGCTCACACATGCCATGAGCATAGCCATTATTAGAATTGAATGGATGAGTGTAGATATACATAAAGAAATAATTAATACTGGGGTACTAGACATTGCTTGGTATTGATGTCCAGATCCAGCCCTATCCAATGAGCTCCTGAGATCTAGAACCTACAAGAAGTGAAGAGAGGAGATGGGTTAGATCCAATGGATCTATGCAATGGCTAGTATCACAATATCATATGATGCATACATACACTCAACCATGCACCTCTAACAAAGGCTATGCTTTGGGCATGTGCATGAGAACCATCCAAAGAACCAAAAAGAGGCACTATGTTTTCACTGACCTGTTTATTTCATGTGTAGATACAGGAGGAGCCAATCCAACAATGAATTCAATGAATGATCAGGGCCCTTGATGTGGATCATGACATAAGAACCTCAAGTCTTATATCGATGATCGCATCAAGGGCCAAGAGCACACATTGTGAAAAAGAGGAGCATCTAGATGATTCAGCATCAATGAGGATCAATCAAATAGCATGGCATGATAAGAAAATACTGGTATGAGGATGCAAATAGAACCTATGTGTTGTAACATGAGCATGATATTTTAATAAACCAGCATGGGCACTAGGGCATAACATCAGTCAAGATATGATGAATGAATAATAGAAATCTACATGGCATCAAAGGAAAATAGGGCACACATACTAGATAAGGCATACTGTAGCATAGATATATTTCAAATCTACACTAATAGTCCAACATGACATATTGTATATGTGATAACATTATTGATCCATGAGTATTCATACATATACAAAAAAAAAATCAAGGAGACATCAATTCAAGTAAAACATGGGAATGAATCATTGCAATCAAGTATAGTGACACAATGTCATATGTAGATACAATGAAGAAAAGAACCAACATGCTGATCATCCTAGAATCACCATTTTATGTATTAACAACCAGTATGAATGGTCACTCTAGTAAAAATAAGAGTAATGCCAAGTGTGAGACAAGCATTGATAACAATGAGCAATGAATGATCTAGTATTGCTTAGGCTTCTCAAGGTGTAATAACACAACATGATGATCCAGCAATGCAACATAAATAACCACAATAAACCTTGGGTCCAACCATATAGTTCTTAAGTAGTAACGGTGGCCAGGCAATAAGATCAAATAGTAAACATGGTATTATAACTCTCAAGGTATCAAACTATGAGCATGCCTTAACAAATGAATCTAGTGCCATGACAGAGCCTCAATATAATAGTGCCTTCATAAGGAATCAATGACATGGTGTCATAGTTTAGACATGATGTATGAATCAGCAAAAGCAAGAGTCATATTGACATCTCATTGTCCATAGGCATGTACATGTAAGGCGGCAATGAAATATGTTTACAAGTTAAAATAAGAGAGCATTTAATGAATATATCAGCGAACCTTCAAATGATGTGCCCTAGTCGGCAATGATGCCCCAGCCTTATTGCTATTAGTTTATGACATACAAATATTGTAATGTCCTAATTTGTGCTTGGGCTATTTGATTAATAAAAGAAACAATGATCGATTATACAGTCGAGCCAAGCATCAACAATGAAATAATACAATGTCCCTTGCTCACAAGTCATCAAGGATGGTTCAAGTTTACAAGGATGCCCTAGTTCAATCAGCTCAGGCTATAAAAAATACAAACATAGTAGCACCATCAATAGCATCAAATTCCTAATACCCTCATTAACAGTAACCTAGCTCAAGGCTCGGTACCATAATATGCAATAGTAAGCATTGTAAAGGGGGCACGGGCCAAAGAAATCAACAAAATTGTCACAATATGGATAATAGTTCAAATAGTAATGATACCCCAGCATGCTCAGGCCGTGCATAAGATAAATGATAGTGATCAATGCATATAAATTGTGATGCCATAAGAAACACCAACAACAATACCAATAACCAGTGACTAAAAATACAAAGGCAATGCCATCACGGCTCTACAAATTCAAACAGAGAAGCAAGTTTACAAAGCATGCCCTATTCCTAAATTAACAAGCTAGTATTATTGTAGAATATAGATGAAAAGCGACAATGGCACCTAAGGCCCATGCCCTAACATAGAAAATATCAAGCCCTCAATGTGACAATAAACACAAAGAGGCATGATCATGAGTAGAGGATGCCTTAGGATTGCAATAGCATGTTGCCAAATACAAACCATGTCCTCGAATGCAACCAAAAGAGGCCGAGATGCTATGAAACCATAACAATGCCTTCAATTTATAGAGAAATGAATACAAAACATAAGAGAACCCTGTGAAGTTGAGATGCATTACAATGAGTAGAGAAATTAAAAGTGCATAATAGTGCTATGGAGGAATGTTCATAATACCCTAACATATGAAGTCTACAACAAGGAAAATGAAACACTGTTGCCATATGAAAATGAAATATTTTGTAGAGCCTACCTCCAATGATTATGCTAAGATCAAGGTTTCTATTTCTAAATCCAAATGGAGGTTTCCAATTGAGACTATCAGTAAGATTGGAATGTGCCAGGTGCCAGATTTGAGGGTTTTGATGCCAAGAGTTCATCTTCAAGCAGTGATTTTGACAACATGTTTTGTTTTCCTCTCCTTTCTTTGGGTTGAGGTCTTCAACTTTAGGTTATGTGTATGATGCATTTATTTTTTATGAGTATTCTCCTCATATTGTGAGTTGAGGATATTTGATATGTATGTAACCTATAGTTGTGTCTAGGGAAATAGGGGAAATTTTATTTTCAATGTTATTTATTTTTAAGAATGTGCTTCCCTTTTGGTTGAGGCCTTTCTTTAAAAATATAATTGTACCTATTTGAGGTCATAGTGGATAGTTTTAATGTTAAGTCATGGCCATCTTTTGTTGTAAGATACTCGATAGGTGGTATTTCTATAAACCATTGTCAAATTATTATTTAATGGCATGACTTAGTGTGTGTAATGGTCATCTCTAACTGTTCATTTTTAGGTCCCCACTTTCCTTGCCCCTAGGAATCTGGGAATCTAACATTCAGACCATGATGCTGCCTCATGGGTCCATATTTTGACTTTTCTATTCTTAGGAGGTAGTGGAGTTGAACGCAAATTCTTAGGTTTTTGTTTTTATACCTCTCACTTTTGGTGATTGAGGTTAGCTCTTCACTTTTTCTCTCTGATATGAGTGCTATAGCTTTGAGAGACACAATTGTACCTATTTCTTTTTAGCAATAAAAAATGATCCTTCTTGTTCTCCTATAATTTTGGGTTTACTGTTGAAGCCATATGTAAGATTATTATGATGTTTCTATATCCTTAATTTGCATTTTGGATTCAAGTGGGTATTCAAGGATTTGTCTTAATTTAGTAGTGTGATTTGTGTATAATCAAGAATATCAAAATTGTGATGTTTTTCTTCCTTTTCTGGATCCTAAGTACCTTATTTAATTGGGGGTTAAGAAAGTAGGATTGAGTTGTGAGTTAGATTTGAATTGCTGATGAAGTGAACTTATTTCTCAATTGTGGTTTCTCTTTAAATTCGGTGGATCACCTTCCTTTCATTTCAAGTTGCAGTTGTTTATTTTCAAGCATTTTTCTATCCCTTTTCCCTCCAAGTTTAGATAAGTTTCAAGTGATCCAAGGGAAGCCACCCCTTAATCTAGAGGTCTATTCTTAGATAGGTTACCCATAGCCTAAGAATAGTCCCATGTTTCACAGGATTGTTGGGTTCAATACTTAGCAAAACAGGGTGCAATCCTTATTGACAACAGTTTTTGGCATGTCTGGTGGGATTGAGACTCAGTGAGTCTATTTCCTAAAAAGATTTATACAAGTTATTATTTGGTATGAGTAGTGACAGTGTTTTGAAATCATATCTGGTGACTCTAATGGTGTTTTATGTAGATCAATATATAAGCTTATGAGTGGGATCCCAACTAGGTAGAGTAAGAACCCTTTTGTGTATGTGGAGCTGCCATTTGTCAAAAGTAGGCCTAAAGTAGCCCAAAATATTCTATCAAAATTTGCAAATCCTATTCCTAGTCCCGTTTGCATTCCTGCAACCAATCCCCAAATCCAGCCAGTGCAAGTAGCACCAGCAAATCAAGCTCCCCTTAATCCTCCAATGGCTCAGCCTAGGCAACTTCCTTTTGTAGCCTTTGATCAAGGCATCCCCTTGAATTTGCAGCAGCATAATGACATACCTATATCAACCCTTAAAAGTTTTCCTACTTTTACGAGAGAAGATCAGACCTCAACCATTGAACACATAAGAGATGTAGCATCCCTTTGCGCCCTTCATAATATAACCTGGGATAATGTGGCTATGAGGTTGTTGGTAGCTTCCCTCAAAGGCAAAGCATTGCAATGGTTTAGAGGCTTAACAGTTGGTTCCATAGCTGATTGGGATGGGTTGGGTCAAGCCTTAACCAACCAGTTTGAGGATAAATTAGATCATCTCTCATTAGTTGAGCATTTGACTACTGTCAAAAGAGCACCTCTAGAATACATGATGAATTTTAATTTTAGATTTCAAAGAACATGGCATAGAATACCAGCTACAGTTACACCATCAAGCCAACATGCTTTTTTGTATTATTTGAGAGCCCTCAACAGTGATATCTCTGTTATGATCCAATCCATGGGAGGGACTAATTTACCAGTAGCTTATGATCTTGCCATAAGAGTTGAAAATAGCCTAATCCAAGCTAGAAAAATAGCCCCAAGGCCTCCAATGCCTATTTTTCCAAAGCTTCATCTTATCCCTGAAGCAATTCCAGCCCTAGCATCTATTCCACCTCTCCCAGCTCCTCCTTAACAAGTTGTTAGCCTAGTTGTGAATCAATCCCAAGAGCTGACTGAGATTAAAAAGGCCTTGCAAATAGTTACTAATGAGCTGGTTAGTCTAAAGAAGCAATAGTCCCAACCTTACCAACAACCTTATCAAAAGCCTTATCAGCAGCCCTATCAAAATCATTACTAGCAGAACAGGCCCCAATACCAACAAGGCCAGCAAGGTCAAGCAAGAAGTTATAACCAAAAAGCCAGCCAGCCTTATAATCCTAACACTCCTAGTGCTTCTAGGGATGTGGTTCCTGTAGCTTAGAATAATATAGCACAAGATTATTAATGGGGCTGCCCATGCAATCAGCAACATATCCAAGGGATGTGTCCTAATGGCTATGCTCAGGCCCTCATGGTGCAGAATAATGTGATGATAACGCAGGAGATAGTTAAAGAGCTAGAGGTTTAGTAAGGTCTGGTTGTTACTCCAAATGAGTTGCAGACTCCTGAGGTGGCATTGGTGAATTTTCAAAAAGAAGATTTTTGCGGGGTGAATTTCTCACCAAGTGATAACCCAAACTACATCCTAGTTGCAGCCAAAACTAGGTCTAAGAAGAAGGTTTTGGAAGTTGAACAAGTGGCCTCTACCAGTCAGTAGGCCGCTATTGTGAATCCATAACCCAAAGCAGTTCAAGCTCCAGTCCTAAACTAGTCTAAGGAGGCTAAAAAACTAGTCAAGGTAGCTACACAATTGGTGTCTACACAAACAAAAGTTGTTGCACCTAAGGGATAGCCTAAAGCAAGTTTGGGATCCTTTAATATTATGGAACCAATGAAGAAGACCTCTATCAATGTCCCTTTGATGGACACCCTGGCAATTCCTGGATAGAAGGAGTTAATACTTAGCGAGTTGGCTAAAATTTCATCAAATCAAGAAAATGTTTCAGAGCAGCCTAGAGTCCAAGTGGCTAAAACACCTCAAAAGGAGTAGAAAATCAAAGAAGCTAGCTTGTAGCCTACTGTTGCCCCACAGGTTAAGCCTCCCCCTTTCTATGTAACTCTTATTGTTGGAAACTATCTAGTTCATAACTATATGATAGACTCAGGAGCAAGTAGTTTTGTGATTTCTAAGCAATTAGTAGATCTACTAGGATTATCCTATGAGCCAATAGATAGGCCTATTGTTCATTTGGATGGGTCATCAATTAGTACATTGGGAGTTATTAAAGACCTAAGGCTCACCCTACATGAATGCCCCAATTTATCCATTCCCTAGGATGTCTATGTCATAGATTTGCCTCCTCATTTTGCTATTTGTCTAAGCAGAGAGTTCACTACTAGGTTGGGGGGATATCTCTTAGCTAATTGGTCTCATCTATACTTCATAACCAAATATGGGACTAGAGTTAGAATAAAATCTAAAGCTTTTTCAAAAAGCCATGCTGAGCCATACACCCCAAGCCCTATAAATGCCAATTTGATGTATCATGAATGAGACCCAAGTGATTCTAAAACTGGAACCCCTACTGGAAAGATTCTTGATATTGCCCTAGATGAGTAGGCTGAAAGAGACTTAGAAGAGGATGACCCTTTTAGAAACATGGAGATTTCTGGTATTGGAATGTATATCATTCATGAAGGTGTTGTGATACTAGATTTGATGAAAAAGGAAAATAAACCTTCTGGTGGTCAGAGTGATGATTTGTGGCAGCTATTCTTTGATGGTGCCAGAAGCAAAGTTGGTTCAGGAGGAGGTGTTGTCCTAATTTCTCTAGAAGGACAAAGGTATTACTCTACAGTTTGTTTTTCTTTTAGCTGTACTAACAACATAGCAGAGTATGAAGTATTGATTCATGGTTTAGAATGGGCTAGACAAAGAGGAATCAAATGCCTAGAAGTTATAGGTGATAGTGAGTTAGTGGTCAATCAAATTCATGGCACTAACCTCACAAAGAATGATATAGTTAAGATGTATAAGAACAGGGTTTGGGATTTAATAGAAGATTTTCGTGCTTTTAATCTAGTTTTTGCTCCAAGAAATCAGAACAAACAAGTAGACAAGCTGGCTGCCATGGGAGTAGAGTATGATATTCCAAAAGAGGTCACAAGTCCTAACTCTTAGCATGTAAAGATTCAGGTAAGACCATCCATACTAGAAAATCATGTGAACTAGCAAGTTTTTGAGAATGATGAACATATTTTCAATTTTTTGATAGAGGAAGTTGAGTTCTCTAGAGTTAACCAGAGAAAACATGCTCATCAATATGGTGACTAGATGTTACAGTTGAAGAGTAATATATGACCTAAAGGAATGGTCACACTTGAGTCTATATTTAATGCTAATGATCAACTCAGAGGAGACAAGGCAAGTATGATAGTCAAAGAAGAACACTACTAGCCTGTGGAGATTCTTAAGGACAAATTCCTTAAGCTTAGAAAGGTATGCACATAGCCAGAACAACAAGCCTTTATTTCATTATGTCAAGAATATAGTGATGTATTTGCATGGGAATAATATGATTTGAAAGGATTTGATCCTCACTTAGCCCAACACACCATTGAGCTAGAACCCCATACCAAACCAGTCAGACAGAAATAGAGACCTGTCAATCCTAAGTTAGAAGTCTTGATGAAAACAAAGTTGAGAAAGATGATTGAGGCCAATATTATTTTTCCTATTAAGCACACCTCTTGGGTCTCTAATCTAGTACCAGTTAGGAAGAAGAATGGTGAAATCTGATTATGTGTGGATTTTAGAGACCTTAATAGAGCCTCACTCAAAGATCATCACTCCTTTCCATCCATGGAGTAGATTTTACAGTATGTTTCAGGGTCTGAAAGATTTTCCTTGTTAGATAGCTTTTTTGGTTATAACCAGGTCCTAGTTTGGGAGGAGGATCAATACAAGATATCATTCACCACTAAATGGGGCACCATGGCATACAGAAAGATGCCATTTGAGCTATCCAATGCTGGTGCTACATTCCAGAAAGCCATGGAGATGGCATTTGCTAGCCTGATGAATAATTTTGTTCTAGTATACTTAGATGACATAAATGTCTTTTCAAAAGACACTAATGAGCACCTGGCTCATTTGAGATAGATTTTTGAGAGGTGCAGAGAGTTTGGAGTTTCATTGAATCCTAAGAAATGCATCTTTGTTGTACATGAAGGTAGATTACTAGGGCACATTATTTATAAACAAGGGACAACCATTGATCCTAAGAGGGTAAAAGTCATCCTGGCTCTACCCCTTCTAGCTCACAAAAAGGGATTACAGTATCTTGGAAGAATCAACTTCTTGAGAAGGTTCATTCCAAACATTACAACACTTTTAAAACCTATGACCTAGATGCTGAAGAAGAAGTCAAGGAAGCAATTTCATCCACTCCTACTTTGGTAAACACTGACTTTTCTAAGAATTTTATACTGTATGCTTTTGGAGAGAATGATAATATCTCTGCTATGTTAGTTTAGCAGAATGCTAAGAAGCAAGAATAGCTAGTAGCTTTTTACAATCAAGGTCTAGATGGTTATGAACTTAATTAAACTCCTATTGAAAAGCATGTCCTAGCAATTGTGAGGAGTTTGAAAAAGTTTAGGCACTTGTCTTCCAACAACACAGTGCACCTGATGGTTGCCCACCCTTGCATAAGAGATTTCCTACTAAACAAGGATCTGAGCCATAAGAGGGCTAGTTGGGTCACCAAAGTCATGGAATATGACATTCAGATTAAAGTAACCAAGCTAGTTAGAGGAAAGGGGTCGTGTGGGAAGCTAAATGAAGGAATAGTAGACTCAAACTAGCAGAATGAGGTTCTCCTGATGAATTAGGATGCAGGTTAGAACACAAGCTAGACAACAGAGATGAAGTATTATCTCTCAACCGGTCAATGTCCTCAAGGCCTTGAAAGAAGTAAAAGAAGGTACTTTAGACTCCAATCCATTCCATTTATTGTTATTGATAACATTCTATATAGAAGGGATCATAGTGGTGTCTTGTTGAGATGTGTTGAAACTAACCAAGTGAATAAGATACTCGAAGAGTTTCATGATGGGGGCTCTGGTGGACACTTTTCTTCTAAGACCACTGCTCTTAAAGTTATGAGAGCTAGGCACTACTGGCCTAGCCTATATAAGGATGCTTTTGATTGGGTAAGAAGATGCAAGAACTATGCCTTGTTTGCTAGAAAGAAAAAGTTGGCAGCCCTCCCTCTTCATCCTATCAAGGTAGAACAACCATTCTCAAAGTGGGGACTAGATTTTATTGGACCTATCAACCCCCCATATAGTGCTGGACACAAATGGATACTTGTTGCTACACACTATTTTACCAAATGGACAGAGGCTGTAGCACTGAAGGAAGAAAATGAAGCCTCTATCACAATATCATAGATTTCATACATACACTCAGCCATGCACCTCTAACAAAGGCTGTGCTCAGGGCATGTGCATGAGAAACATCCAAAGAACCAAAAAGAGGCAACATGTTTTCACTGACATGTTTGTTTCATGTGTAGATATAGGAGGACCCGATCCAACAATGAATTCAACAAATGATCTGGGCCCTTGATGTGGATCATGACATAAGAACCTCAAGTATTCTATTGATGATCACATCAAGGGCCAAGAGCACACATTTTGCAAAAGAGGAGCATCCAGATGATTCAGCATCAATGAGGATCAATCAAATGGCATGGCATGATAAGCAAATACTAGTATGAGGATGCAAATAGAACCTATGTGTTGTAACATGAGCATGATATTTTACTAAGCCAGCAGGGGCACTAGGGTATAACATCAGTCAAGCTATGATGAATGAATAACAAAAATCTACATGGCATCAAAGGAAAATAGGGCACACATACTAGATAAGGCACACTACAACATAGATATATTTCTAATCTGCATTAATATTCCAACATGACATATCGTATATGTGATAACATTATTGATCCATGAGTATCCATACATATACAATTTAAAAATCAAGGAGACATCAATTCAAGTAAAACATGGGAATGAATCATTAAAATCAAGTATAGTGACACAATGTCATATGTAGATATAGTGAACAAAAGAACCAACATGCTGATCATCATAGGATCACCATTTTATGTATTAACAACTAGTATGAATGGTCCCTCTAGTAACAATAAGAGTAATGCCAGGTGTGAGACAAGCATTAATAATAGTGAGCAATGAATAATCTAGTATTTTGTGGGCTTCTCAAGGTGTAATAACATAGCATGATGATCCAAAAGTGCAACATAAATCACCACAATAAACCTTGGGTCCAACCATAGAGTGCTTAAGCAATAATGGTGGCCAGGCAATAAGATCAAATAGTAAACATGGTATTATAACTCTTGGGTATCAAACTATTAGCATGGCTTAACAAATGGATCTAGTGCCATGACAAAGCCTCAATATAATAGTGCCTTCATAGGGAATCAATGAAATGGTGTCATAGTTCAAATATGATGTATAAATCAGCAAAAGCAAGAGTCATATTGGCATCTTATTGTCCACAGGCTTGTACATGTAAGATGACTATTGGGTATCTTCTTATTTTTCTGAGGTTTTGTCCAATTTCTATTTTAATTTCCTTGTAAATGCCTTGCCTAGTCTAGATCCTGTAAAATTCTTGAAAATAGTTAGGACCAAGCTCGATAAAACATTTACCCTAGGTTTTGTCCTCAAATAAATTTGAATTCATATGAAAACCCTCGAAATAGCCTTAAGTCTTTTAATTCGTCATTACTTTTGGGCTGTTTAGGTTTCT
The DNA here is from genome assembly GCA_027943335.1 of Chamaecyparis obtusa. NCBI lineage: Eukaryota > Viridiplantae > Streptophyta > Pinopsida > Cupressales > Cupressaceae > Chamaecyparis > Chamaecyparis obtusa. The sequence goes on along the minus strand of BSBK01001070.1, from coordinate 231,678 downwards.
TAGAAGCGCATGTGACAATTTCCTTTAGTTGTTCGCTAAGTTGTGTAATGTTATTTCATGTAATTAATCTTTCAAGAGAACTGGAAAATGTGTCAAAAATGCTAAGTGTTAGCCTTGATCATGGAATCTCCAAGAATTAGGCAGTTATCAGAAAGCTTTGAGTGACTTGGCGAATGCATTATCTCTTATTCACGTATTCCTTGGTAGTTCTGTGCTTATACTCAGCGACCTGGCGACAATGGTTATCGCTCATTCTCTGAATCGAGTAGTCAAGGGAAAATTAATCTAGCGACCTAGTGAGAACAATAAATCATTGATAGGATCAACGGTTATGGTTAAATCTCAGGTATTATTGGGTCCTACATGTTTCACTTGGTGAATGAGCGATTGTGTGTAGTCTTCTAAGTTTGGTGGCTCTGATAGTTTGGCTTGATGAATTTGGTAGAAAGGGTTGTTTCAAGTGTTCACTTGTTCTTGGAATAAATTAGTGAGAGGCTAAGTAGTTTGGTGATTCAGTGAATCATGTGGTTGCAGGTTCTCTTAAAAGAAATGTAAAGGGTAGGATGGTTTGGTGAATGGGTGAATCAAAGGATTAGAAAATTTTCAAGTCTTCAGTAGCTTAATCATGGAATGCAATATTCAATGTTTGAAGTATCTAGCAATTCAATGAACCCTTTGTTCATTGAGTCTCATAATCAAATGACCAAGGATCATATGTCTCGGTGAATCAGCGATAGCCATAGATCATTGTCAAGATCAACAGTTAATTTAGAGTCATAGAGTGAGAAGGACGGTCAAGTAAAGATTCAACAATTCAGAGAGTAAAGGCTCCGCTAGCTCTCTAAGTAATCTAGTGGTTAAGTGATTTGTTAAGCGAATGTGTGAACCCTTTGTTCGCTGAGTCTCTAAGAGATTTAATAGGTAGCTGGGACATTAAGAGAAGGGGATCACTGTGTTCGCTAATTTGCGAAAAGTATAAGGAGTTAAAGATTGCATTTTGAGAACCTGCAAAGGATTTGGTCACTAGTTCTCTGAATATAAGCTAGGGTTAAAATTGTATTAAGCGATCACAAGAAGATTTCAGTCGCTGATTCACTGAATGAGCTTAGTTGGAAAAGGAGATGAAGGAAAAGAAAAGAACCGTTGCCTGCGTGGATAAAGTACATTGTCAAGATGGAAAGTAAACTAAGTATCTATCCAATCAATTTTAAAAGATGGATTTCATGATGCCAACAGGATGTTAAAGTATAGAGTAGTAATCATTGCCTTTATGCCTTGTTTTTGAGTCTTTTAAAAATCTATCTGTCAACATCTGTGCATCGGCTAGCTCTGCTTTGAAAACTAGTGATATGCAAAATTGAATGCAGGAGCAATTAAGGATTGATTTGCAATGATTGTGGTAGTTGTACACACTTGATCTGTGTTGATAAATAAGCTAAGCTCATTGTTTGCTGTGTCCAAAATCAATTGAAGAGAATTATGTTGTTCTAAAGTGATTTGTGAGTGCCAAGTGAATCCAGTTTGCAGAGATTGAAGATAATTCTATAGCAAAGATGAGTCAACCTGAGAGGAGCATAGCATCTTCTAGTAGTGAAGCAAAATTCAAGAGTGGTGAAGACAAAGGCAAACCAAATTATTCAGATGAATTTTTGAAATTGCTACTTGGTTCTAGTCGGAACAAAAGAGCTCCTGATGATGTTTTTGAAGATGTTCTAGGGTTTTGCAGAGATCCTATCATACCAAATAGCACAGGTTATACTATCTTCAACTTCTTTTATAGAAATAGTGATAGTCATATCCTTGTATGTAATGGTTGGGCTTTGGGGTTAGGGAAATTAGTAGTGCGTGATGTATTCCTAGATGCGGATTTAATTGTTTCTCTAGCTAGGTGTTATGACCCTATTTCCAAGACTATTAGGAAAGAGGACCAGTCAGCTTTGGTTACTCTTGATAGGGGCTCGTTCATGAAGGCTTTTAATGTCTATACATCCTCCTCTACCGAGATTGACCTGAGCAAAGAGAGGGAGAGGTACAAGAATAACATAGGAAAAGTAAAAGACCAAATGATGAAGCATATCCCAAAGTAGGATAAGTATATAGCTCCCCTCCCTACTCACATGAATGCCCCTTATCAATTTAAATCCCTCCAGTATTATATGAGGTAGACTTGTTATGCATTGTGTAGGGTTTTGGGAATTGATGGGGATTTTTACCAGCTGATTATTTGATGATTATCCTAGACATCTAGAATTGCTTGGTTAATATTGACTATGATTACATTCAGTATATCATTGATAGAATTCATGAGGGTTTGATTTCTGTCAAGGATAGTAAGAGCCCAATTAAGGTCATGCATTATTCTTTTCTAATGCACTTAATTTTTTTCTTCAACATTAATAGTTTTGATTCAAACATGCTGAAGCCAAGGTTCAACTTTGAAGGCCAGTATAATCTAGTGCAATTATGGGTGAGGAAGTGCAATTCTACTTCGAATGAAGGGGATTTTTGTATCTTTCAGAATTTCATTGTTTATCCTATTATAAGGATGTTAGGTATCAATACTACAAGGATATCCTAAAGGGTCCTTAGGCTCCTCTGACCAGTGCAGTTTGTGGACAAATGGGAGGGAGATCCTAATTGGGGTGAATTTTACTTGGGGGAAAATGCTACAATTTTGAGAGTCTATAGTTGCCCCCAAACCCCATATCTGTTACCAAAATTTGTGCCTCCAAGAGTTGCTTGTTTGGAATTTGTGTGGTAGTTGATGTGGATAGATAGAGAACTTCTAGCCCCTCATAGGAAGGGTACATTCACACCTAGGAAATTCAAGATAGGTGACTTCCTGGTAGGAAAGAGGGCATTTCCTCAAATTACTGCATGGTTAAATTAGTTCAAAATGGTTGTTGGTGCTTGTAGACATGTAGATCCTGAGGACTTTATCAAAAGTGCTAAGATGCTCTATATTCCAAACATTGGTGTGATTAAGGAACATGAGGGTTTGGATGAAGAAGATGTAGTTAGAAACATTATAGATGATGATGAGGTCAAAAGGAGATGGATCAGGTACTTTCATTTGATAGACTTGTTAAAACAAGTTATGTCAGCCCAGCTTCCTTTTGAGGGTTTCTTCCCTGACCTTCCCTATTTAAAAAGAATTGACAGGATGATAGAGATGCATGAAACCCTATCAAATTAGCTGGAGAAATTGATTGATCAAAAGTAGCCACAGAAGGGGAAGGATTATTCATCTTTCGATCAAGAGGAGTTCTCTGATGAATCACAAGAAGGGAATAGCCCAACACAAATTGAGGATTTATAGAGTGTTAAGCCTATTGAAGACCAACCAAAAATAGGGGATACTCTAGATCCACCTTTGAAGAAATAGAGGCTTGAGGAAGGAGAGCCTTCAAGGTAGGAAAAACAAAAGAGAATAATTGATAGAGCATATGCTCTAGTGCCAGGAGATAGGGTTTACAATCACCAATTGAGAAAAGCAATAAGAGAAGGAAAGAAGGTGGCCACTGATGAAATAGATAAGGAACAGTCCCTATGGTTAGAAAAGGCTATGAGAGAGGTCTATCAGGAGGAATTTTTGAGTGATGACCAGTTTATTAAAACTGATGAATTCAAGAGTTTCCTTATTTGGAATAAGCAACAAGAAGTGAGGAAAATTCTTCCTGAAGGTATGGAGACAAGTGAAGAGACATAAAGAGCCTTAGCTTCTTATGATCCTAGCATTGATCCTATAACTATAGATGAAGCTAGACAACTGGTCAAGTCAAGTGGAATGCTATTGACTCCAGGATGGGATCTGACTTCTGCATTCATCATAGATCAAATAAGAAAGCAACCACAGGGTAGCCTGTCATATGAAGTTCACATTGGTGATATGATAAGAGGAAGTGGATATGACCCTAAATCTCAAGCTGTTGCAATGTGGTCTATGGCCCCTAGGACCCAAAAGCCATCTTTGTTAAGTATAGAGGAGAAAATGGAAGGGAATAAGATTATATGGACTCTACAGAATACAACTGACCTTGAAGTTTCCAAGGTAGTGACTCATTGGGCCAATTTAAATGAGGCCAAGACAAGAAAATTGTCTGAGAGGTATTCAAAGTTGTTTGAAAGTGAAAACCTGGTGGCCAAGGATAGAGACTTGAAGATGATAAAGATGAAACAATTAGAAGATGAGTTGGCAGAGGTAAGAGTCAAGCTTGATGAAGCTTCAAAGGTAGTTCCTCCTCCTTCTTTGCAAATTGAGGCCCGTGTGTAGATAGATGTGGAAGTGCTTGAGAGACCCACTGGGGACTTGGAAAAGATAAGGATAGAGGCATCTTTGGATACTATGTCAAAGATTGTGCAATATAGGTAGGGTAAGATTAAGGTTAGAATGGAATCAGTCCGTAAAGCTTTCACCTTATTGCACTAGACTAATGGAAAGGTGAATGAACATTTAATCACCTTGGAGCCACTTTTGAGCACATGGTCAGGAAGGAGTATATTATTTGATAAACTTGATGATTTGCAAGAATACAGGGCTGATGTTCCTAAAGTAGTAAGTGAAGATTTTGAGAAGATTGGCTTAATAAGTGTTTCTTCAAAGTTTTTCAAAGGAAAGTCAAACCAAATAAAGGCCAAGTTGGCCATGTTTGATGAAGATTATAGCAAATATTTGCCTCCAATTTATGAGGATAGTGGAAATGTGGTCAAGTTGGAAGAATGGAAGCTGTCAATGGATGAGTTGGTAGTTAAATAGGATGCCTTCCTAAAGGAGGATGATGCTTTGGACCTGGATAGATGTAATAATATCATTGATAGTCTTTTCAAGATTGAAAATGATTGCATACGGTTTGTGGTTGAAGCCAAAAGTATAACGGATTCTACATGGGAGCAGCAGGTCAAATCACTTCAGGAGCTATAGAGCTACAACTGGCCATCTAATGACGATGTGGAAGCTTGGGAGAACTTAATAATAAAGAAGAAGAAGAAGCCAGTTGTCCAACTTATAGAAGAAGAAGAAGAGTAGGATGCACTTGGAACCTGATCTAGAGTTCGAGGGAGAGCATGTCCAAACAAAGGATGATGTAGGTTAGCCTGTAATGATAGTCATCATTCATGCAACAAATTTAGCAATTGCTCTGAAATATCCTTAGACAAAGGTGCCACCTGTAAAATTGTTGGAAGTAGATATTTGTAAGTTGTTGTTACAAATAACTTTGTCAGTTTGTAATCTTATTTTTAGTACAAGATCTTTTAACAGCCATCTGAAGCTTGTTGCATCCTTTCAAGGATTCCAAGATGGATGATCAATATACGTAGCAAGTTTTTTCTCTTTTTGAAAGGGGGGGAAAAAACTATGTAAGAAAGGTTCTGAATACAAAACCTTATTTTCTTTAAATGAGAAGATACTCTATCAACACATTTTGACCATTAATACAAAATATTGGAGCTCTGTTACTACTATTTTATTGTCTTTATATATGGAGTGTTTTAGTTTTCTTATGTATTTAGATTGCAAGGCATCTTGAATACATTATTCACCATGTGAAAATAGGGGTTAAGCTTAAGTTTCTTTCAAGGAAAGAGTAAAATCTTAGGGGAGGTCTCTGGGAATTAATAATCCATGTATGAATTTGATGACAGTTGTAGAAATTAAAAGGATGGTATGTTAGGCATGCCATTTGAGTTTCAGTATATTTTTTTTGATATATATATGTGGAGGTAGGGTTTGACTTTGATGCCCAAGTGGATAAGGCACTAGTTCTAGATCCATTTACATTTATTTGCCACCCAAAATATAAATAATTGTTTCATTTTACTTTACTGGTACAATCATAATCTGAATCATTCTATGACAAGTTCATGGATGTGTTTTGTAATGCTTTGTAGAAGCACTGAATGAGGTTACCCTTCCTTGAGTTCAACTCTAAAAAAGAAGAAGGATGAATGTCCTTAAACCATTGTTTCATGTTGCAGCTTTCATGATTTCTATCATTATATTGTGTATCAGGATAATATGGGCCATACTTAGAGTTCTCTCATCTTATTAAGTTGAGTTTGGAAGCAAGGACAGATCAGTGAAGGAGCTAGTTAACAATTCAGAGCTCAATTAAATAGTGAATTGATATAGGTATACCCGCCTGAGTATTCATACTCGAAGTGAAGAAGGTTTTCTAACATTCATACCTTAGTTTTTGCATTTTGCTAGATTATGTCCATTGGGATTATATGAGTATTTGATAATCTACAGATTTAAGCACTAACAAAATTGGCGACTCCGCTAGGGACTTCTGAATAGCTTGCAATAGGTTAGTGCAAATCCTATCTATTGCACTTTTGTAGACTAGCATAAAATAATTTCATTTCCCACCTAATAGTGGGTGGCAACTCTAAAATCTGTGTTACCAGTTGCTAATTTTTGCAAATTTTGCTAAAATTATTATGTTATACCATGAGTTGACCAAGATACACTAGGTCTTACTACAAGGATCATCCAGAGTATAATATGGGTGATTAGCTCCATACACCGAGTAGGAAACAATGGTTTAGAAGAGGTCAGAATAATGCTAGTTCCCAAGGCCCTTCTTGAGAAAGATCTCATGTCCCACTTCCTCATGAATCTTCCTCCTCTTCTAATGATCCCAAACATGTCAAGAAGGTCATGCCAAGTGTGCATGTGTAGAAAGAAGTAATCACAGAGGTCACAGAAGTAGGTTTTTTCCCTGTAAGAGAAACCCTAGAACAACCAGAAGAAACCTCTACTACTGAAAGAACTTCCTATGATTCTGAGAAATTGAGGGAAGAGGTGATTGCTTTGAGAAAGAAAGAGAGTGAACAATTGGTTGAGATTGTGAATAGGGTGAAAGTAAGGGAACAAAAAATCTATGAGTTGCTCATGGAGAGACAGGATCTTCTCAAGAGAACCAAGAAAAATGAGACCCAAGTTAGTGATCTAAACCAAGATGTTCAAGGTTTAGATAAGGACTTGTTTGGTGATATGGAAGGTTTGAGAAAGCAGGCTCAGGATACTAAGTTTAAACAAGGTGAATTTGAGGGAACAGGCCATGTCCTAAGGCAATTGAATCCCTCTGAAATCCAGAGAAATAAGGAGATCAAAATTGCTCCCAAAGAAATCCCTGATAAGGGAAAACAAAAGGTGGTGAGTGTAAGTATTAACAAGCCCAAGAAAATTATGGCTCCTCCTAATGTACCTTCTCAAACAAGTATAGACTTGGAGAAGGCTAGAAAAGAAAAGGAAGATTTGGCTATTCAACTGGAGAAACTTGAGTTGGAAGCTGCTGTTGATGAAATGAAAAGGAAGATTGCCTTCCTACATGCTAACATGAATACATCCGCTAGTAGCTCTATCCCTATCACCATAGGAAAAACTCCACCCAGTCAGCCCAATACTTCACTTCCAAATGCTCAAGCCTTTCACCTTGGACAAACTTTACCTAGACTAGTTCCTAATCAAGTTCCCCTTGTAACTAGTGGTATAGTGGGAACTGTACCCTATCAAAATGTTACAACTACCCCCCTAAATCAACCAAATATCCAAAGAAGACTAGTTCACTTGGATAGATATAGGCCTCTATTTTTTGATGGTATTCCTAGTCAACCTAATGCTATCCCCAATGAAATTAGAAAGAAGATCCCATTATTTACTGGGAATAATGTTATCACCTGTGAAGAGCATCTGATGTTTTTCACAAATAAGGTAAATGATTATGAGATTGAACATGAAGATGTCATAATGAAGCTCTTTGTTCAATCATTGATTGAGGATGCCCGGGATTGGTACAGGGGTCTACCTGAGAACAGTATTGCATCTTGGGAAGAATTTGTCAAATGTTTTAAAGAGAAATATGCAAAACATGTGAACTCTAGTTACATGCTCAATGAGTTCAATAATATCAAGAAACACTATAATGAGAGCATGTTAGAGTTTAATAACCGATTCCAAAAGGCTATGTATAAATCATTCCAAGTATTGAGGCTAGATGATGCAGTTTGCATGACAACTTATTTCAACTCTATGGATGGTAAGATGTCTTACCTTTTGAGAGATAAGAATCCCCGTACCCTCAGGGATGCTTTTAAGTTGGCCATAAATATTGAGAGTAATCGAAAGGCATCTAGCCAAATGTACAAAAGGGATGAAGGTAAACTATGGAAAGAGACCAGGCCTCAACCTGCAAGGCCATCCAAAGAGGAGGATAGAATGGACAAAGGACCTAGTAATAACAAAGTCTTCCCAACAAGGTTTGATAAAGGTGGTAGAAATTTTTAGGATACAAGATCGACTTATCAAAGGTAGGACAAAGCCCCTAATCTGAGAGATATGCCTTACAAAACAAACTGGAAAGATGGGAGGCCTGTTCTTGATAATAATGAACCCCAAAAGGGAAGAGATACATAAGATCTTTTGAAGAAAAATATAGCACATAATGTGGAAATTACCCCTTGGTGTGTGGCTTGTAATATGCCCCACTCACCATTCCAATGTGTTATTGCTCAGGCCTTGGGAGAAGAGGCCAATGATTCATACACAGGAGATTATGAAGGATCTGAAAAGCCTGCTATTAACATGTTCACTACTGAACTAATGGGGGACCTTGAGTCCTCAGATGATGAATTTATTTTCCCTGATGTTGATCATAAGAGGAAGATTTTCTCTGACTATGAACAACAAATTTTTACTCAATTTGAGTAGGAAGAGTTTGATAATGATGATTGTAAGACTCATATGGTAGAATTTGGGTCAGATGAAAGCCAATGGAGAAAGCCCAGTGAAGAAGAGATGAAGAGTTTAACTATGGCTACTTTTACACAAGCAAAATCCTCATACAATTTGAGGAACAAAAAGGTGGATAATGAGCAGGGAGTCCCTAGATCAGTGTTTGTTAAGAGTAGTCCTCAAGATAAGGATTCCCCAAAGCCAAATGTTGTAAATAATAAAGATGAAGGGTTTGAAGCTGAAAAGAAAAGGAAACAAGAAGTTATTGCTGACAAGGTGAAGAAGAAATTTGGTAGGTCAAAGGATCACCCTGATGTTTACACTAACTCCCCTACCTTTGATATGAGACATGCCTTGTCCCAAATGAAAGTTTCGATCCCTCTACTTGAAATGTTGAAAATAGAAGAGCACAAAGCAACAGCCCTGGCTCTTATAAGTGAGCAAAGAACTACTCCTATTCTACAAGAGGAAGGGAAATCCCTGGATAATCCAATTGCAATTAATGATATCTCTGATGTATGTGTAGGGACTATTGTAACACAAGAACCATCCTCTAATAATCCTTTCTATGTTACTTTGCTTGTAAATAATGTTTTGCTGAAAAATTGTATGATTGACTCTGGTGCTGCTACAACTATAATGCCTTATCAAGTGATGAAGGAGTTAGGGTTGCAAGTCGATACATCTAGTGGAAGGTGTTATGCCATGGATAATAGGGCTGTACCTATTGTAGGGACCCTGATTGGAATTGAAGTGAAGATTGCTGCATTCCCAGAAGCCACATATAAAATGGATGTGGTTGTTGTTGATACAAAACTTCATTATGGCATGTTACTGTCAAGACAATGGGCTGCAGTAGTGGGTGGAAAGTTGCAACTAGATTTTTTGTATGCTACCATCCCAATAAATAGAACTGAAGTAAAGTTGTATAGGGAGCCCCATTCTTCAGTCATGATTGAAGTGGTGGCTCTAGAGGATCTAAACTATTTTGTAGATATTGACATGAACAATTTTGTGATTGAAGAGGTAGTACCTCAAATGAGAAACATAGATCCATTTGTGGATGAGTTGGTTTTGCACCAAGATGGGCTTTGGAAAATGTTCTTTGATGGTGGATGCTCCAAGGAAGGATCAGGAGATGGTGTTGTATTCATTTCCCCATTAGGTATTATATTTAAATAATCATTCTTGCTGACTTTTCAATGTACCAATAATACTGTTGAGTATGAGGCTTTAATATTGGGACTGGATGTAGCTATAAAGCATGGTATTAAATTTTTAAAATTCCATGGTGATTCCCAACTTGTTATAGCCCAAGTAAGATCTCAGTATGCTTCCAAGGATGAAAAATTGAAACTATATAAACATGTTGTTTGGGATAGACTAGAGTTTTTTGATGCTTTCAATCTGCTTTGGGTAGAAAGATCCAATAATATCATGGCAGATTTTATTGCAAATGTTTCCCTTAAGAGTGAAGACATAACCCTCACTGGTGTGTCCATGTTAGAGGTCAAAACTAGGCCTGCTGTGCCTGATAATGTATACAATTGGCAAGTTTTTGAGGATGACCTTGATATCCTTAGGTTCATTCAAGGCCTTGATCAATATGATGGTCAGCAAATAGATCTCAATGAGATACAATAGTGTGTTGAGGGAAAAGAATGCATCAGGGGGAATGAGATAGTGCAATTTCCATCCAACCACATACCTAAAGGGTTAGTAGAATTGGAAGGAATGTTCAAAATAAATGATGGTTTTTTTTCTCAAAAGTCTAACACTAAAATGGAGGACTTAGAGGAAATAAACTTGGGTTCAAAAAACTCCCCACAAATGGTATACATTGGCAAGAAACTGAGCAAAGAGATCAGAGGAAATTTGATAAGACTTTTGAAAAAATACAAGCATGCATTTGCTTGGTCCTATGATGACCTTAAAGCTTATAGGGCTGATCTATTTCAGCATGAAATTCCTTTAAAAGAAGAAGCTAAGCCTTTTAGATAGAAGCAGAGGCCCATTAACCCTTTACTAGCCACTAAGATGCAAGTTGAGTTGATAAAATTGAGGGATGTTGGTATCATTGAGCCAATTAGGCATTCTACATGGGTTTCCAATCTTGTGCTAGTAAGGAAAAAAAATGGTGACATTAGGCTCTGTGTTGATTTTAGGAACCTGAATGTGGCTTCGCTCAAGGATAATTATGGATTGCCAAATATGGAGGCCATGCTGCATAGGGTGACTGGATGTGAACTCTTTTCAATGATGGATGGTTTCTCAAGGTATAATCAAGTGCTGGTCAGAGAATCAGAGAAATTTAAGATAGCCCTTACAACCCCATGGGGAACATATGTATATGTTCACATGCCTTTTGGTCTGAAAAATGCTGGAGCAACATTTTAGAGAGCCATGGATGTTGCATTTGAGGAGTTGATAAATGTTTTAATGGTTGTTTATCAGGATGATCTCACTGCTTATTCCAAGAAAGCTAATGATCATTGTTCCCATTTGGAGAAGGTCATTCTTAAGGCCTTAGAATTTGGTGTGTCTTTTAATCCCAAAAAGTGTCAGTTTGTTGTGACAGAAGGGAAGTTACTTGGACACATAGTGTCAAAAGAAGGAGTTGAGATTGATCCTGAAAGAGTAGAAGCAATTAAAAAGGTCCCTCCACCAAAGAACATAAAAGGTGTGCAGTCATTCTTGGCACAGATTAATTTTGTAAGAAGATTTATTGCTAACTTTGCAGAATTGGTCAAGCCCATAGTGAAGTTCCTAAAGAAGGAAGTGATGTTTGATTGGAACCTTGAAGCTCAGCAAGCTTTTGTAAGAATCAAACAAGCAATTCAAGAGGCCCTGGTTTTGGTATCACCTAATTACTTGAAACCATTTTCTCTATTTTCTTTTGCATCTTTTCATACTATTGCAGCTATCCTTTTACAAAAGGATCAAGAAGGATATGAGCATCCTATAGCCTTTTTCAACAATTCATTACAATCTATTGAATTAAATTATGAACTAATGGAAAAGAAAGCCTATGCACTTGTGAAGGTAGTCAAAGCTTTTAGACCATATCTATTCTATGCAAAGGTTAATGCTTATGTGCCTCATGCTGCAGTAAAGGATATCCTAACATAGAGTGAAGTAATAGGAAAGAGGTGTAAATGGATAAATAGGATTCAAGAGTTTGACCTTGAAATTCACATTACCAAATTGATAAGAGGATTGGGACTTGCTAAGTTAATGACTGAGGAAAATATGGACCTTGTCCAGGTAAATAATGTTGCTGCTAATATTGATATGATTACTAGTATTGAAATGTAACCCTAGTACAAGGATGTTATTTATTTTATTAAAAATGCTAAGTGTCCACTTGAAATGAATGATAATCAAAGAAGGAGCCTGAGATTGCAAGCTTAGAGATATGTGCTGATCCAGGGTGATTTGTACTGGAAGGATAATGATGGCATTTTACTCTTTTGTCTAGATAAGTACCAATCAGAGAAAGTGTTGAAGGAAATGCACTCTGGAATGTTTGGAGGACATCATTCTACCCAGTCAATAGCTCATAAAATCTTAAGGGAAGGATACTATTAGCCTGTATTTTTCAAAGACACTCATTCTTATGTGAGAAAATGTGAACCTTGTCAAAGGTTTTCTAAAAAATTGAAGTTATTAGGTGCACTATTATTGAACCCTATTGTTGCAGAAGCTCCTTTTGCAATGTGGGGTATGGATTTTATTGGAGAGTTCTCTGAGAGGTCTAGTGGGGGACATAGTCACATTTTTGTGGCTACTGATTATTTCACCAAATGGATTGAAGCCATTCCAACCAAAAGGGAAACCAATGCTGTTGTAATTGATTTTGATGAACAATATAATTACTAGATTTGGTGTCCCTGTTAAATTGGTTGTTGACAATGCTATGAGCTTCAGGTCATAGGAGATCACTGATTTTTTCTCAAAAATGGGCATAGTATTATCTTACTCATCCCCTTATCATCCACAGGCCAATGGACAGGCTGAATCCAGCAACAAGAGTATTTTGCAGATTCTGAAGAAAACCCTAGAAAAGAATAAGAGAAGCTGGCATGTAAAATTAAAGTTAGCACTATGGGCTGATAGAATTTTTGAGAAGAGGGCTACTGGTAAGTCCCCTTTTGAGATGGTATATGGTGCAAAATGAAGGTTGCCAGTAAATAATTTCCTTCCAATCTATAAGTTTATGCAAGAAGAGGATATGGAAATCAGTGATCCACTGTAGGAAAGAATGGTTCAACTGATTGAATTGGATGAGATTAGGAGGGAAGGACAAAGAGAAAATGTGAAGTTGCAGCAAAAAATGAAGTATCTTTTGATAAGAGAGCAACTATGAGAAAATTCCAGCCTGGTGATATGGTTCTTCAATGGAATGCCAAGGCTGAAGATAAAGGGAAACACAAAAAATTTGAGTCTTTGTGGATGGGACCTTATATTGTTCATCAAACCCATGGTAAGGATTCATATTTTCTACAAAATTTGGATGGCGAAGAGCAGGAATTGCCAATGCATGGACAATTCCTAAAACTTTTCTTCAGCTAACTCTTTTTCCATGCACAGTAGGCTTGTATATATGTGTAGGTGTGTTTGTTTCTACTGTTTGTTTGTTTCTTGTTCTAGGTTAAGGTTTTGTGGTCTACCTCCCAGAGATTCATAAGTTCTTGCTATGATCTTACAATCAAGCATCCCCAGATAGAGCCACTATTGGGTATCTTCTTATTTTTTTGAGGTTTTGTCCAATTTTTGTTTTAATTTCCTTGTAAATTCCTTGCCTAGTCTAGATCCTATAAAATTCTTGAAAATAGTCAGGACCAAGCTCGATAAAACATTTACCCTAGGTTTTGTCCTCAGAAATTTGAATTCATATGAAAACCCTCAAAATAGCCTTAAGTCTTTTAATTCGTTGTTACTTTTGGGCTATTTAAGTTTCTTAGAAGCACATGTGACTATTTCCTTTAGTTTTTCACTAATTCACGTAATGTTATGTCATGTAATTAATCTTTTAAGAGAACTGGAAAATGTGTCAAAAATGCTAAGTGTTAGCCTTGATCGCGGAATCTCCAAGAATCAGGTGGTTATCAGAAAGCTTTAAGTGACTCAGCGAATGCATTATCTCTTATTCGTGTATTCCTCAGTGGTTTTGTGCTTATACTCAATGACTTGGCGACAATGGTTATTGCTCATTCTCTGAATCGAGCGGTCAAGGGCAAATTAATCTAGTGACCTAGCGAGAACTGTAAATCATTAACAGGATCAATGGTTATGGTTAAATCTCAAGTATTATTGGGTCCTACATGTTTCACTTGGCGAATTAGCGATTGTGTGTAGTCTTCTAAGTTTGGCGGCTCTGATAGTTTGGCTTGATGAATTTGACAGAAAGGGTTGTTTCAAGTGTTCGCTTGTTCTCAGAATAAATTAGTGAGAGGCTAAGTAATCTGGTGATTCAGTGAATCATGTGGTCGTAGGTTCTCTTAAAAGAAATGTAAAGGGTAGAATGATTTGGTGAATGGGTGAATCAAAGGATTAGCAAAGTTTCAAGTCTTCAGTCGCTTAATCATGGAATGCAATATTCAATGTTTGAAGTATCTGGTGATTCAGCAAACCCTTTGTTCACTGAGTCTCATAATCAAATGACCAAGGATCATATGTCTCGGCAAATGAGCGATAGCCATAGATCATTGTCAAGATCAATGGTTAATTCAGAGTCTTAGAGTGAGAAGGATGGTCAAGTAAAGATTTAGTGATTCAGAGAGTAAAGGCTCCACCAGTTCTCTAAGTAATCTAGTGGTTAAGTGATTTGTTAAGCGAATGTGTGAACCCTTTGTTCACTAAGTCTCCAGGAGATTTAATAGGTAGCTAGGACATTAAGAGAAGGGGATCACTATGTTTGCTAATTCATGAAAAGTATAAGGAGTTAAAGATTGCATTTCAAGAACCCACGAAGGCTTTGGTCACTAGTTCTCTGAATATAAGCTAGGGTTAACATTGTATTAAGTGATCACGAGAAGCTTTCAGTCACTGATTCACTAAATGAGCTCGGTTGGAAAAGGAGATGAAGGAAAAGAAAAGAACCATTGCCTGTGTGGATAAAGTACATTGTCAAGATGGAATTTAAACTAAGTATCTGTCCAATCAATTTTAAAAGATGGATTTCATGATGCCAATAGGATGTTAAAGTATAGAGTAGTAATCATTTCCTTTGTCCCTTGTTTTTGAGTCTTTTAAAAATCTATCTGTCAACATCTGTGCATCAGCTAGCTCTGCTTTGAAAATTGGTGATATGCAAAATTGAATGCGGGAGCAATTAAGGATTGATTTGCAATGATTGTGGTAGTTGTACACACTTGATCTATGTTGATAAATAAGTTAAGCTCATTGTTTCCTGTGTCCAAAATCAGTTGAAGAGAATTGTGTCATTTTGAAGTGATTTCTGAGTGCCAAGTGAATCCAATTTGCAGAGATTGAAGATAATTCTATAGCAAAGATGAGTCAACCTGAGAGGAGCACAACATCTTCCAGTAGTGAAGCAAAATCCAAGAGTGGTGAAGACAAAGGCAAACCAAATTATTTAGATGAATTTTTGAAATTGCTACCTGGTTCTAGTCAGAACAAAATAGCTCCTGATGATGTTTTTGAAGATGTTCTAGGGTTTTACAGAGATCCTATCATACCGAATAGCACAGGTTATACTATCTTCAACTTCTTTTATAGAAATAGAGATAGTCATATCCCTATATGTAATGGTTGGGCTTTGGGGTTAGGGAAATTAGTAGTGCCTGATGTATTCCTAGATGTGGATTTAATTGTTGCTCTATCTAGGTGTGATGGCCCTATTCCCAAGACTATTAGGAAAGAGGACCAGTCAGCTTTGGTTACTCTTGATAGGGGCTCGTTCATGAAGGCTTTTAATGTCTATACATCCTCCTCTACCAAGATTGACCTGAGCAAAGAGAGGGAGAGGTACAAGAATAACATAGGAATAGTAAAAGACCAAATGACGAAGCATATCCCAAAGCAGGATAAGTATATAGCTCCCCTCCCTACTCACATGAATGCCCCTTATCAATTTAAATACCTCTAGCATTCTATGAGATAGACTTGTTATGCATTGTGTAGGGTTTTGGGAATTGATGGGGATGCAGAGTTTTTACCAGCTAATCTTTTGATGATTATCCTAGACATCTAGAATTCCTTGGTTAATACTGACTATGATTACATTTAGTATATCATTGATAGAATGCATGAGGGTTTGATTTCTGTCAAGGATAGTAAGAGCCCAATTAAGTTCATGCATTATTCTTTGCTAATGCACTTAATTTTTTTCTTCAACATTAATAGTTTTGATTCAAACATGCTGAAGCCAAGGTTCAACTTTGAAGGCCACTATAATCTGGTGAAATTATGGGTAAGGAAGTGGAATTCTACTTCCAATGAAGGGGATTTTTGTATCTTTCAGAATTTCATTTTTTATCCTATTATAAGGATGTTAGGTATCAATACTACAAGGATATCTCCAAGGGTCCTTAGGCTCCTACGACCAGTGCAGTTTGTGGAAAAATGGGAGGGAGATCATAATTGGGGTGATTTTTACTTGGGGGAAAATGCTACAATTTTGAGAGTCTACGGTTGCCTCCAACCCCCACATCTATTACCAAAATTTGTGCCTCCAAGAGTTGCTTGTTTGGAATTTGTGTGGCAGTTGATGAGGACAGATAGAGAACTTCTAGCCCCTCACAGGAAGGGTACATTCACACCTAGGTAATTCAAGATAGGTGACTTCCTGGTAGGAAAGAGGGCATTTCGTCAAATTACTGCATGGTTAAATCAGTTCAAAATGGTTGCTGGTGCTTGTAGACATGTAGATCTTGAGGACTTTATCAAAATTGCCAGGATGCTCTAACTTCCAATCATTGGTGTGATTAAGGAACATGAGGGTTTGGATGAAGAAGATGTAGTTAGAAACATTATAGATGATGATGAGGTCAAAAGGAGATGGATTAGGTACTTTGATTTGATAGACTTGTCAAAACAAGTGATGGAAACCCAGCTTCCTTTTGAGGGTTTCTTCCCTGACCTTCCCTATTTAAAAAGAATTGACAGGATGATAGAGATGCATGACACTCTATCAAATTAGCTGGAGAAATTGATTGATCAAAAGAAACCACAGAAGGGGAAGGATTATTCATCTTCCGATCAAGAGGAGTTCTGTGATGAATCAAAAGAAGGGAATAGCCCAACACAAATTGAGGATGTACAGATTGTTAAGCCTATTGAAGACCAACCAGAAGCAAGGGATACTCCAGAGCCACCTTTGAAGAAATAGAGGATTGAGGAAGGAGAGCCTTCAAGGTAGGAAAAACAAAAGAGAATAATTGATAGAGCATCTACTCTAGTACTAGGTGATAGGGTTTACCATCACCAATTGAGAAAAGCAATAAGAGAAGGAAAGAAGGTGGCCACTGATGAAACAGATAAGGAACACTCCTTGTTGTTAGAAAAGGATATGAGAGAGGTCTATCACGAGGAATTTTTGAGTGATGACCAGTTTATTAAAACTGATGAATTTAGGAGTTTCCTTATTTGGAATAAGCAACAAGAAGTGAGGAAAATTCTTCTTGAAGGTATGGAGCCAAGTGAAGAGACCTTAAGAGCCTTAGCTTCTTATGATCCTAGCCTTGATCCTATAACTACAGAT
Organism: Chamaecyparis obtusa; assembly: GCA_027943335.1. Classification (NCBI taxonomy): domain Eukaryota; kingdom Viridiplantae; phylum Streptophyta; class Pinopsida; order Cupressales; family Cupressaceae; genus Chamaecyparis; species Chamaecyparis obtusa. The sequence goes on along the minus strand of BSBK01001070.1, from coordinate 214,216 downwards.
GAAGCTAGACAACTAGTCAAGTCAAGTGGAATGCTATTGACTCTAGGATGGGATTTGACTTCTACATTCATCATAGATCAAATAAGAAAGCAACCATAGGGTAGCCTATCATATGAAGTTCACATTGGTGATATGATAAGAGGAAGTGGAAATGACCCTAAATCTCAAGCTGTTGCAATGTGGTCTATGGCCCGTAGGACCTAAAAGCCATCTCTGTTAAGTATAGAGGATAAAATGGAAGGGAATAAGATTATATGGACTATGCAGAATACAAATGACCTTGAAGTTTCCAAGGTAGTGTCTCATTGGGCCAATTTAAATGAGGCCAAGTTAGCTCAATTGTTTGAGAGGTATTCAAAGTTGTTTGAAAGGGTGAACCTGGTGGCCAAGGATAGAGACTTGAAGATGATAAAGATCAAACAATTAGAAGATGAGTTGGCAAAGGTAAGAGTCAAGCTTGATGAAGCTACAAAGGTAGTTCCTCCTCCTTCTTTGCAAATTGAGGCCCCTGTGCAGATAGATGTGGAAGTGCTTGAGAGACCCACTGGGGACTTGGAAAAGATAAGGACATAGGCATCTTTGGATACTATGTCAATGATTTTGCATTATAGGTGTCAATGATTGTGCATTATAGGTAGGGTAAGATAAAGGATAGAATGGAGTTAGTCCATAAAGCTTTCATCTTATTGCACCAGACTAATGGAAAGGTGAATGAACATTTAATCACCTTGTAGCTACTTTTCAGCACATGGTTAGGAAGGAGTATATTATTTGATAAACTTGATGATTTGTAAGAATATAGGGCTGATGTTCCTAAAGTAGTAAGTGAAGTTTTTGAGAAGATTGGCTTAATAAGTGCTACTTCAAAGTTTTTCAAAGGAAAGTCAAACCAAATAAAGGCCAAGTTGGCCATGTTTGATAAAGATTATAGAAAATATTTGCCTCTGATTTATGAGGATAGTGGAAATGTGGTCAAGTTGGAAGAATGGAAGCTGTCAATGGATCAGTTGGTAGTTAAACAGGATGCCTTCCTAAAGGAGGATAATGCTTTGGACCTGGATAGATGTAATAATATCATTGATAGTCTTTTCAAGATTGAAAATGATTGCATATGGTTTGTGGTTGAAGCCAAAAGTATAACGGATTCTACATGGGAGCAGTAGAGAAAATCACTTCAGGAGCTACAGAGCTACAACTGGCCATCTGATGATGATGTGGTAGCTTGGGAGAAGTTAATAATAAAGAAGAAGAAGAAGTCAATTGTCCAACTTATAGAAGAAGAAGAAGAGTAGAATGCACTTGGCACCTGATCTAGAGTTCGAGGGAGAGCATGTCCAAACAAAGGATGATGTAGGTTAGCCTGTAATGGTAGTCATCATTCATGCAACAAATTTAGCAATTGCTCTGAAAGATCCTTAGACAAAGGTGCCACCTGTAAAATTTTTGGAAGTAGATATTTGTAATCTATTGTTACAAACAACTTTGTCAGTTTGTAATCTTGTTTTTACTACAAGATCTTTCAACAGCCATCTAAAGCTTGTTGCATCCTTTCAAGGATTCCAAGATGGCTGATCAGTATATGTAGCAAGTTTTTTCTCTTTTTGAAAGGGGGGGAAAAAACTCTGTAAGAAAGGTTCTGAATACAAAACCTTATTTTCTTTAAATGAGAAGATACTGTATCAATGCATTTTGACCATTAATACAAAATATTGGAGCTCTATTACTACCATTTTATTGTCTTTATATATGGAGTGTTTTAGTTTTCTTATGTATTTAGATTGCAAGGCATTTGAATACATTATTCATTAGGTGAATATAGGCGTTAAGCTTAAGTTTCTTTCAAGGAAAGAGTAAAATCTTAGGGGAGGTCTCTGGGAATTAATAATCCATGTATGAATTTGATGACAGTTGTAGAAATTAAAAGGATGGTATGTTAGGCATGTCATTTGAGTTTAAGTATATTTGTTTTGATATATATATATGGAGGTAGGGTTTGACTCTGATGCCCAAGTGGATAAGGCACTAGTTCTAGATCCATTTACATTTATTTGCCACCCAAAATATAAATAATTGTTCCATTTTACTTTACTGGTACAATCATAATCTGAATCATTCTATGACAAGTTCATGGATGTGTTTTGTAATGCTTTGTAGAAGCACTGAATGAGTTTAACCTTCCTTGAGTTCAACTCTAAAAAAGAAGGATGAATATCCTTAAACCATTGTTTCATGTTGCTGCTTTCATGATTTCTATCATTATATTGTGTATCAGGATAATATGGGCCATACTTAGAGTTCTCTCATCTTATTAAGTTGACTTTGGAAGCAAGGATAGAGTAGTGAAGGAGCTAGTTCACAATTTAGAGCTCAATTAAATAGTGAATTGATATAGGTATACCCGCTTGAGTATTCATAATCAAAGTGAAAAAGGTTTTCTAACCTTAATACCTTAGTGTTTGCATTTTTATAGATTATGTCCATTGGGATTATATGAGTATTTGATAATCTACAGATTTAAGCACTAACAATGACAATGAACTATGTTTACAAGTTAAAATAAGAGAGCATTTAATGAATATATTAGCGAATGTTGAAATGTTGTGCCCTAGTCAGCAATGATGCCCCATCCTTATTGCTATCGGGTTATGACATACAAATATTGTAATGCCCTAATGTGTGCTCAGGCTATGTGATTAATAAAAGCAACAATGATCAATTATAAAGTTGATCCAAGCATCAACAATGAAACAATGCAATGTCCCTTGCTCACAGGTCATCAAGGATGGTTCAAGTTTACAATGATTCCCTAGTTCAATCAGCTCGGGCTATAGCAAATACAAACACAAAAGTGCCATCAATAGAATCAAATGCCTAATACCCTCATTAACAGTACCCTAGCTCAAGGCTCGGTACCATAATATGTAGTAGTAACCATTGTAAAGGGGGCACGGGCCAAAGAAATGAACAACATTGTCACAATATGGATAATAGTTCAAACAGTAATGATACGCCAGCATGCTCGGGCCATGCATAAGAGAAATGACAATGATCAATGCATATAAACTATGATGCCATAAGAAACACCAACAACAATACCAATAACTAGTGACTCAAAATACAAAGGAAATGCTAGCACGGCTCTACAAATTCAAATAAAGAAGCAAGTTTAAAAAGTATGCTTTGTTCCTAAATTAATGAGCTGGTATTATTGTAGAATATAGATGAAAAGTGGAAATGGCCCCTAAGGCCCATGCCCTAACATAAAAAATATTGTGCCCTCAATGTGAGAGTAAACACAAAGAGGCATGATAATGAGTAGAGGGTGCCTTAGGATTGCAATAGCACGTTGCCAAATACAAACCATGCCCTCAAATTCAACCAAAAGAGGCTGAGATGCTATGAAACCATAACAATTGTTGGAAATATAGATGGAGTAATTGAGAGGGGGGGTGAATCAGTTAACCACAAAAAATATTACCACAGATACCTTAGATGTGTTAATAATTCATTTACTACTGTCACTTGGTAAACATACAGAGAAATGCTGAAACTCGGTTATTGCAGTGAGTATTAATTATAACTATTCTTAAGTATTCATCAGTGATTAATATGCATGCATAAAGAAAATAACATGAACACAAGAGACACTAGATTTAACGTGGAAACCCAATATGGGAAAAACCATGAATGTAACTAGTTACTATTTTTCACTCTTTTGAAGTGAGCCATATTAGGAGGCAACCCGGTTAAAGGTTACAAAACACACTGTTAGGTGTGACCTTGTTAGAGGATTTAATCACCCTATTAGGAGTGGCCTTGTAAGAGGTCTTTGAAACAATTCAATAGAACTATCACCTTGTTAGAGGATTTACAAAATGGTTGTTAAACCAACTCTGTTAAGAGATTTTGAAATCACTACTACAATGGTAAGAAAGTAAAAATGAAGTGACCTGAATAAGATGCAACTGAATTGCTGATTAAAAATCTTTGTTCTGCTTCACTAAATCCTTCCTGATCAAATATATCTTTGCTGCTCCTCAAGGATATCTAATCATCCTTCCAAAATTCACACACACCTTCCTTCAAAATGATTTTCACATTATTCTCTCTTCTTCTTTTAATTCACCTCTTGACCTTCTATATATACCATTCAGATTGTCCATTTGGATTGTCAAGTTGGCACTAATAATCATTACAAACATTAACACTCATTACAATAGTCAGCTTGAATACACAAACTTTATTCCTCAAATTAACAAAATTCTTTACTGGGTCAACCTTGCTCGGTAAACACTAATCTGAAAAGAATTCCTTTGGTGACTGAGAGATCTCGATAATCTCAGAAAACCACCTTGCTGACCAACTGAGCTTGGTAGACACTGGGAACTGCTTTGCTGACTGACTGAGCTCGGTAAAAACTAGGAACTACTTTGCTGACCAACTAAGCATGATAATTGATATGACATTTGTGTGATATGAAAGACAACACACCATTAATCCAATAATCTCCTTCAGACAATTTTATCCAAAAATCTCTCTCCTTGGCATTAATGGCAACACAACATGTCATAGCACAATGAAATTTCAAAGAAAACATAGAGTAAGAAACATATCCTTAGCTTCATTCTGATTCTCATCTATGAGAACTCCCTCTATTAGAAAACTTCTCTTTCTAACTGAAAACTCTCCTACTTAACTTCTCAAGCTCTCCAAGAAAACTCTCCCTCTTAGAAACCTTAAGAAATTTCTTGAATTATGACAGCAAACTCTCCCTCTTTGACAACATATGCCAAAGAAAACACATACCAGGTGAAAGGCAATGTACCTTGAGTACTGATTCATATGCTACTAACTGATCTCCAATATGCTCTGGTTGATGAATCACTAAAACTTTATTTAGTGAGCCTCGGATAGGGGAATGACCCCTAACTTACCTCTTAGATACAAGAATGCATCCTTAGGTAGTGGCTTGGTGAATATATCTATAATCTATTCTTTTGTATGAATATATTCCAATCTAATTTCCTTATCCTGCACCAATTCTCTGACAAAGTGATATTTTATAGCAATGTGCTTGGTTTTGGAATGCATTACTAGATTCTTTGAAATATTTATTGCACTTGTATTATCACAAAATATAACAACTGGTTCTTTGATCTCAACCTTCATGCCTTCCAATAACTATTTAAACAAAACAATATTAGAGCAGTTTACTGCTCCAGCAACATATTTTGCTTCTGCTATGGATTGGGATGTGCAATTTTGCTTTTTACTAGTCCAAGATACCAACCTCTTGCCAAGAAAGAATGCTCCACCACTTGTACTCTTTCTATCATCAATGTTTCCTACCCAATCAACATCAATAAACACTTTTAAGTCCAGATTGCCTCCAAATTTATACCACAAGCCATAATCTTCAGTTCCTTTCAAGTATCTCAAGATTCTTTTGATTGCCATCATATGATTTTCTCTGGGTTTTGCTGAGAATCTTGCTACTATACCAATTGCTAAGGCAATATCAGGCCTTATATGAACTACATACTGTAATTTTTCAATCATTGATTTGTATAAGGTCTAATCTACTTCTTTTGAATCATCATCTTTGGTAAGCTTTAGTCCAGTACACATGGGGGTACCAACTGGTTTTGCATCTTCCATACCAAACTTCTTAAGTATTTCCTTGATGTATTTAGACTGAGTAATGTAGATATGGTTCTTGCTCTGCTAAATTTGAAGACCAACAAAGAACTTTATTTGACCAAACATAGACATTTCAAATTCTTTGTTCATTTTCTCTGAAAATTCTTTGCACTGATCATCATTACCTATAAACACAGTATCATCCACAAATATTTCTGCCAAAACAATTTTGTTATTTGGTCCTTCCTTGATGTACAAACTACTGTTATCATTAGCTCTTTTGAAACCGATCTGAATAAGATAGTTATGTAATCTTTCATACCATGCTCTAGGGGCTTGTTTCAGACCATACAATGTTTTGTGTAACTTTCAAACCATATTCCTTTTTTCTGGATCAACAAAACCTTCAGGTTGCTCAATGTAGACTTCTTCATCAAGAATACCATTGACAAATGCAGATTTTACATCCTTCTGATATACTTTAAATCCTTATGTGCTGCATATGCAAGTAGAGTTCTTACACCTTCTAATCTTGCAACAAGAGCAAAAGTCTCACCATAATCTATGCCCTCTTCTTGAGAATATCCTTCACACACCAATCTAGCTTTATTTCTTGATACTTGACCATCTTCATTCAACTTCTTCCTGAATACCCATTTTGTTCCAATTACATTTTTGTCTTTAAGCCTAGGTACAAGAGTCCATGTTTTGTTCTTCTCTATTTGTTTTATTTCTTCATTCATAGCCTCAATCCAAATTTCATTTTCTAATGCATCTTTGACATTTCTAGGTTCAAAATCAGCAAGTAAACATGTACCTTTTAGTTTACTTCTTGTTATAGTACCTTCTGATTTGTTTCCAATAATCTAATTTGGTGTATGATGCCTCCTGACATATTTGGCCAATACAGGTTCCTTGCCTCTTGAATGATTTACATTGTCATCTTCTTGAATTTCATCTTCAGGTTCTGGTTGCTTACGCTTGGTAGATATTGGCTCGGTAGCTTCAGACTGAGACTTGGGTCCTTGTGACTTGGTTTGAACTTCTTCTTGTGACTTGGTTTGAACTTCTTGTGACTTAGTTTGAACTTCTTCCTATGACTTGGTTACTATACTGGGCTCGGTAGATGTAGTCTCCTTATTGACATATGTGTCTGGTAATGTATCAGGTTCAATGTAAACAAATCGCCTGTAATCCTCTGGTTCCTTTTTCCTTTCTTCTTCAATTTTTTCTGCAAACTCATCAACTTTCACATGTGCACTTTCTATGATTTTGTGAGTAGACAAATTCAAACATCTATATGCCTTACTTTTGCAAGAATATCCCATGAATATTCCTTCATCACTTTTCACATCAAATTTGCCTTTTCTAGATTCTTTTAAGATGTAACACTTACTACCAAATACTTTCAGGTAACTTACATTGGGTTTAAAGCCATACCATAACTCATAAGGAGTTTTGAATGTGTCTTTCTTCAACTATACTTAGTTTAAGGTATGAACTACAATGCTGATAGCTTCCTTCTAGTATTTCATAGCAATGTTCTTTTCAATCATTAGAGTCCTTACACAATCCATGATAGATATGTTCTTCCTTTCAGGTATTCCATTCTGCTCAAGAGTTCTTGGGGCTGATACCTATCTTTTGATTCCTCTTTCAATGCAAAAATTATTGAATTCATGGGAGATGAATTCACCACCTTTGTCTAATCTCAAGCACTTCATTCTTTTCCCTGTTTCCTTTTCTACTCTTGCCAAATACCATTTGAATTTCTCAAATGCTTCTGACTTTTCTCTTAGATACATAATAGTCATCATTCTAGAGTAGTCATCAACAAAGAGAATAAAGAATTTTTCTCCAGTATAACTCTCAATTCCAATAGGTCGACATAAATCAGTATGCACAATTTCCAAAATATCTTCAGACTGATAGTTTTTACTTTTAAAGCTAGTCTTTCCCATTTTACCAATCTGACAATTCTTGCATAGACCAACATCAGGTTTCTTCAAAGTAGGAATGCCTCTTACTTTCTTGAATTTGCTTATTTTCACCATGTTATCAAAATTTACATGACATAACCTTTTGTGCCATAACCAACTTTCTTCAATTTGAGAAATAAAACATGAGCATTCACCAAGATCAAGATAAAACAAGTTACCTTTGGTTTGTTTGCCTAATCCAATCAGTTTTCCCTTGTCATCCAGTAGTCTTGCTTTGCCATGCATGAATTCAACCTTGAATCCAATGTTGATTAGTAGTGCTACACTTAGAAGATTATGCTTTAGTCCTTCAACCCAATATGCATTATCACACATAAGTTCTTTGGTTAATGAGATCCATCCTCTTCCTTTTATGCAACAAGGTTCATTGTTTCCAAACCTTACATTACCACCATCATAGTCTTCAAGGTGTTCAAACTTTGTTCTGTCAGCAGTCATATGATGTGAACATCCACTGTCTATGATCCATGTATCATTTTTGCTTACATGAGAGATAAGTGCCATCTTATCTTCATCATCGTCTGATTCATCTTTTACAGCAATGTAGACAATTTCATCTTCACTATTATCAGAATCCTTAGCCATAAAATATGTTTTCTTACCTTTATCCTTGAATGATTTGAAATTCTTTCTGCCATTGTACTTGTGACGTTTCTTCTCATCCTTGCTTTGCTTGTTTGGGCACCTAGCTGCAATATGACCAATTTCTTCACATGAAAAATAGATTAAGGGAGTTTTACCTTTGTATTTACCTCTGCCTCTAGTATATTTCTTTGCAAGTAATGCTTCAATAACTTCAAGATCACTATCAAAACTTTCCTCTAATTCTTCTTCACTCTTTGACTGGATGTCCTTTATTTTCTTGCCCTTCTTAAGTGAAAATTTGGCCTCAAATGCTGATTCAATATTTTTGGAAGTTGGAACATAGTTGTCATAGTTATCCAACTCAAAGGTTGTCAATCTTCCCACTAAGGCATCCAAAGTTATATTGTGATTTTCTTCACATTTTCTTTCTTGAATAGCAGATACTCTTATTTCATAGATAGGAAGTAATGTTCTAAGAACCTTACTTATAATAGTTTCATCATCAATTTTTCCTCCAGAAGCTCTGATTGCACTAACACTTGCCTTGATCCTTTCAACATATTTTGCAATGTTTTCATCTTCTCTCATTTTCATCTGATCAAACTATCCTCTTAGGCTTTCTGCTTTGGCTCTCTTCACATTATCATCACCACCATAAATTTTCTTCAGCTTGTTCCACATTCCATAAGAAGTTGTGCAGTCTTTGATCTCATCAAATTATTCATAGCTAAGAGCTGATGCAATGTCTATCATCATGGTGTTATGGTTCTTTTTCTCTACAATGTCTTCAACAGTTAATGTGCCAGTAGGAGCTGTATATTCTCCAACAAGATATTTGCATCCTGATTCACCAATGGAAGCTAGATGAAGTCTCATGAGTCCTTGCCATGCTGAAAAGTTATCTTTGTTAAGCCTTGGAATTTCTCTCTTGTAAGACATCCTGATCTTTAGCTTAGATCCTTGAAACCCTTCCTGCAAGCACCAAAAGCTCTGATACCAATTTTTGGAAATATAGATGGAGTAATTGAGAGGGGGGGTGAATCAGTTAACCACAAAAATATTACCATAGATCCCTTAGATGTCTTAATAATTCATTTACTGCTGTCACTCGGTAAACATACAAAGAAATGCTAAAACTCAATTATTGTAGTGAGTATTAATTATAACTGTTCTTAAGTATTCATCAGTGATTAACATGCATGCATAAAGAAAATAAAATGAACACAAGAGACACCAGATTTAACGTGGAAACCCAATATGGGAAAAACCACCAATGTAACTAGTTACTATTTTTCACTCTTCTGAAGTGAGCCCTGTTAGGAGCCAACCCAGTTAAAGGTTACAAAACACACTATTAGGTGTGACCTTGTTAGAGGATTTAATCACCTTGTTAGGAGTGGCCTTGTAAGAGGTCTTTGAAATAATTCAATAGAACTATCACCTTATTAGAGGATTTACAAAATGGCTGTTAAACCAACTTTGTTAAGAGATTTTGAAATCACTGCTACAATGGTAAGAAAGTAACAATGAAGTGACCTGAATAGGATGCAACTGAATTGCTGATTACAGATCTCTGTTCTGCTTCACTAAATCCTTCTTGATCAAATATATCTTTGCTGCTCCTCAAGGATATCTAATCATCCTTCAAAAATTTGCACACACCTTCCTTCAAAATGATTTTCACATTATTCTCTCTTCTTCTTTTAATTCACCACTTGACCTTCTATATATACCATTCAAATTGTCCATTTAGATTGTCAAGTCAGCACTAATAATCATTACAAACATTAACACTCATTACAACAGTCAGCTTGAATACACAAACTTTATTCCTCAAATTAAAAAAATTCTTTATTGGGCTGACCTTGCTTGGTAAACACTAATCCGAAAAGAATTCCTTTGGTGATCGAGAGATCTCGGTAATCACAAAAAACCGCCTTGCTGACCGACTGAGCTCGGTAGACACTGGAACTGCTTTGCTGACCAACTAAGCTCGGTAAACACTGGGAACTACTTTGCTGACCGACTGAGCATGATAATTGATATGACATTTGTGTGACATCAAAGACAACACACATTTAATCCAACAATCTCCTTCAGACAATTGTATCCAACAAACAGTGCCTTCAATATACAGAGAAATGAATACAAAAACATAAGAGAACCTTGTGAAGCCGAGAAGCATTACAATGAGTAGAGAAATTCAAAGTGCATAACAGTGCTATGGAGGAACAATCATAATACCCTAACATATGAAGTCTGTAATGAGGAAAATGAAACATTGTTGCCATATGAAAATGAAATTTTTTCTAGAGCCTACCTCCAATGATTATGCTTAGATCAAGGTTGTTGTTTCTAAAGCCGAATGGAGGTTGCCAATCAAGACTGTCAATAAGATTGGAATGTGCCAGGTGCCGAATTTGAGGGTTTTGATGCTAAGAGTTCATCTTCGAGCAATGATTTTGACAGCATGTTTTTTTTCCTCCCCTTTCTTTTGGTGGAGGTCTTCAACTTTAGGTTATGTGTATGATGCATTTATTTTTTATGAGTATTCTCCTCATATTGTGAGTTGAGGATATTTGATATGTATGTAACCTATAGTTGTGTCTAGGGGAATAGGGGAAATTTTATTTTCAATATTATTTATTTTTAAGAATGTGCTTCCCTTTTGGTTGAGGCCTTTCTTTAAAAATACAACTGTACCTATTTGAGGTCATAGTGGATAGTTTTAATGTTAAGTCATGGCCATCTTTTGTTGTAGGATAATCGATAGGTGGTATTTCTATAAACCATTGTCAGATTATTACTTAATGGCATGACTTAGTGGGTGTAATGGTCATCTCTGATTGTTCATTTTTAGGCCCCCACTTTTCTCTTCCCTAGGAATCGAGGAATCTAACATTCAGACCATGATGTTGCCTCATGGGTCCATATTTTGACTTTTCTATTCTTAGGAGGTATTGGAGTTGAATGCAGATTCTCATTTTTTTTTTTTATACCTCTCACTTTTGGTGATTGAGGTTAGATCTTCACTTTTTTTCTCTGATATGAGTGTTGTAGCTCTGAGAGACACAATTGTACCTATTTCTTTTTAGCAATAAAAATTGATCCTTCTTGTTCTCCTATAATTCTAGGTTTGCTATTGAAGCTATATGTAAGATTATTGTGATGTTTCTATATCCTTAATCTACATTTTGGATTCAAGTGGGTATTCTTAGATTTCTCTTAATTCAATAGTGTGATTTGTGTATAATCAAGAATATCAGAATTGTGAAGTTTTTCTTCCTTTTCTGGATCCTAAGTACCTTATTTCATTAGGGGTTAAGAAAGTAGGATTGAGTTGTGAGTTAGATTTGAAATTTTGATGAAGTAAACTTATTTCTCAATTGTGGTTTCTCTTTAAATTTGGTAGATCACCTTCCTTTCATTTCAAGTTGTAGTTGTTTATTTTCAAGCATTTTTCTATCCCTTTTCCCTCCAAGTTTAGATAAGTTTCAAGTGATCCAAGGGAAGTCGCCCCTTAATCTAGAGGTGTATTCTCAGATAGGTTACCCACAGCCTGAGAATAGTCCCATGTTTCACAGGATTGCTGGGTTCAATGCTTAGCAAAATAGGGTGCAATCCTTAGTGACAACATGTATTCAGAAACAAGATGAATGAACAAGGATAAGTTGTAAGAAACAAAGTAAGATTGGTATGTAAGGGATACTCATCACAAGAAGGAATTGACTATGGAGAGACTTTTGCACTAGTAGCAAGAATTCAAGTAGTAAGAATGTTTTTGGCTTATGCATCTTTTAAGAAATTCAAAGTATATTAGATGGATGTGAAGTCTGCATTTCTAAATGGTGAATTGGAAGAAGTCTACATTGAGAAGCCTAAAGGTTTTCCTTTGACTCAAGAAGGAGACATGGTATGTAAATTGAAGAAAGCATTATATGGACTAAAGAAAGCACTTAGAACTTGGTATGCAAGACTGGATAAGTATTTGTTAAAATTGGGATTTACTAAAGGAACAACTGATAGCAATTTGTACACAAAAGAAATTGAAAATGGTTTGTTGGTTATAATTATTTTTGTTGATGATATTATTTTTGGAGGAGAAGATGAGGCTAGTGACAAATTTGCTAATGAAATGAAGATTGAATTTGAAATGAGTATGATTGGTGAGATGAAACACTTTTTGGGATTATAGATAACACAAAACAATGATGGTATCTTTGTAAGTCAGACAAAGTACTTGAATGATTTGCTGAAAAGATTTGGAATGGAAAACTATCAACCTGTTGGAACACCTATGGTTATAGGACACAAACTATCTAGCAAAGATGAAACACAGACAGTTGAGCAAAAGAAATACAGATCCATGATTGGAGGATTGCAGTATTTGACACACACAAGACTGGATATAGCACATTCAGTTGGAATGGTAGCAAGATTTCATGCTGAACCTAGAGAATCACATTATGCAGCAGTAAAGAGGATACTGAGATATTTAAGAGGCACAATGGACTATGGATTGTGGTATGAAAAAGCTGATGATTTTACCCTATGTGTATATATAGATGCTAATTGGGGAGGCATTGTTGATGATAAGAAAAGCACCAGTGGTGGAGCCTTTTTTCTTGGAGGAAGATTAGTTTCTTGGCTAAGCAAGAAGCAAAATTTTATTTCACATAGCACAATAGAAGCAGAGTATGTAGCAGCAGCAAACAATTGTAACCAGATAATTTGGATGAAGCAAATGATGAAGGATATTGGAATTAAGTTTGTTGACCCTGTTGTCATAAACTGTGACAACACCAGTACAATCAGTATGTCTAAGAATTCTATATTACATTCTAAGACAATGCATATAGAGATCAAGTATCATGTTGTAAGAGAGAAAGTTGTTGAGAAAGAAGTCAGACTGGAGTACATAAGAACAAAGGAACAGATAGCAGACATATTTACAAAGCCTTTGCCTAAGGATACATTTGAGTATGTGAGAGGTATGTTTGGGGCTATGCCCTAGCCTAATTTTGAGTAGTGAGGTAGTTGGTTGCATCCGTCTAGTGGTATATGAGCCCTATCTTTCTTCTGGACTAGATGTTGGTACTTCCTCTATGGGGGAGTATGTGTATCTAAGATGAGTGATGAGGATTCTTGTGAATGTATTTTCAAAAAAGTTTTTTTTGACATTGAGTTGTTGTTGACATGGTGATGAATTTCTATCATTGATGTCAATGGGGGAGAATTTTACATGAAAAACAATCTATGAGAGAAATTAATAGGATAACGAAGCAAGATTTGATTGATGAAGAGGATTTGAAGAAGCAGTGTTGCAATATTGGATTTTTTTCATCTATGTTTCCATCAATGAAAATGGGGGAGATTGTAAGGAATGAATGCTTGGCAATCATTCTATAGAAGTTTTTGTTGCATTCATGACTATGATTGTCATTGATGTCAACACAGTGATCTTCTGGAGAATTGCAGAGAAGCAGATAGTGTTTTGATTAGCGCACATGGTATATTGTAGTTGGAGCTATGTGATGTTGAGGTTATACTCTTTGATATGTCATATGTCTATGGTTAAGAGTGCAGATAGTAATTCATCTATTCATGGAAGTTATGATCATTTTGGTGGAAGCAGTATTCAGGCAGTGTTCCTGAGTAGTGGTTTGTGGAAATCAGATGATATCTCCTAATCGGGATGGAATCTAGTTTTGCACAGTTAAAGGGAAGTTAGAGACACATTGATAGTGATGTTGATGATAGCAAAAACTTTGAAGTTGCACGAGTGAAGATTTATTGTATTAGGAAGCTGACAATTTTATGTAATTTTGATGTAGCATGTGAAAACTTTTATTTTGTAATTGTGTGCCGACTCATTTTGTAATTATTTGAGTGTTGTATAAAGGAAGGAATGTTTTTCCTTGTTGTAGTGTGGCATGAAAGTGGTTGATTATTGTTGAATGTGAATGCATGCATGAAGTGAAGAAAAGAGGTAATGAGGTTGTGAAAGTGAAGTTGTGAAGGAAGACATGCGAAGTACAAAGATCTAAAATTGAGATCTGGTGTAGCAGTGAGTGCATTTTGGCACAATGAGGAGGTAACATATTTGATATTATTCTATTGAATAATCTTAAGGTCAGTTGGATAATGTGTCTAGTGATCTTACCCTGAAGCTATTTCGGCATTGGGTCCTTCTGTCTTCCATAACTCTTAATAGGGTTAGAATATTTTAACAGGGATTCAAAATCTCCTAACAGGGATTTATATGTACTAAATGTATTTCATAAGACTCCTAATAGAGTCCATCCTTTCACAAGGAATATTCATATTAGTGCATCTTTTGTGGGCATCATTTCCACTGGGGTTTACTCTTTGATCAAGAGGTTCCCTAATCAACATATCTTGTGTTATTGTGTCATTGTGTATGATTATCTTTCTATGGTTGGTAATTATATTGCTTATATGGTTTAATGTTTTTGAAGATGATAAAAGTTATAATTATCTGATAACTGATTCACCCCCCCCCCCTTCTCAATTATCTTGGTCGACTTTACTTTCTAACAGGGAGAAGACAAATCTTGTTACCTTTGATTGAAGAATCTATTGATAATGTTTGTACATCTGTGAAAGTTTGTTTGATGGAAGGAATAAATTTTTTTAAGGATATGAAGAAGAATGGTGTATGTTTTGTTGTGATTCCTATGAAGCTAAGTGAGAACATAGAGGATAGTGTCCCTAGAAAGGTTGATAAAATACTCACCGAGTACAAAGAGATCATTTTTGATAATGTACCTGATGGTTTACCACCAAAGAGGAGCATTTATTATTGTATGGATCTGATTCCATGTGCCGTGTGAGTTTTATTAGCACCTAAGAAGGATGAAGAATGGTAAATGTGTACTGATTCCAGAGAAATCAACAAGATAATAGTGAAATAACGGTATCCTATATAGAGAATGGTTTACATAATGGATAGCTTGAGTGGAGAAAAGTATTTTACTAAAATTGATTTGAAGAGTGGATATCATCATATCAAAATCAGAGAAGGTGATGAATGAAAGACTTATTTCAAGACAATAAAAGGTTTGTATGAGTGGTTGGTTATGTCTTTTGGTTTAACTAAGGCACCAAGTACTTTTATGAGATTGATGAATGAGGTTTTGAAGAAATTCTTAGGTAAATTTGTGATTGTATACCAGGATAACATTATGATATTCAGTAAGACCAAAGGAGAAATTTTTTCACATGAAATAGGTATTGCAGGGATTGAAAGAAGAAAAGTTGCAGATTAATTTGAAAAAGTGTTCTTTCATGAAAGAGGCAACTGTATATTTGGGATTTGTGATTTCATCTGATGGTTTGAAGATGGGTCCTAAGAAAGTTCAAGATATTTTTAATTGCCCTACACCTGAAAAATGCTAGTGAGGTAAGATCATTTCATGGTTTAGAATTTTTTTTCAGTAAGTTCATAAAAAATTTTAGTTTAATTTGTCATACTATGACTGAGACTATGAGAGGAGATAAAAGAGAATTCAAGTGGACACATGGAGATAATAAAAGTTTTGAGACTTTGAAGCACAAGGTTGTTGAATTGCCTATGTTATCTTTATGTGATTTCAATAAGGTATTTCAAGTTGAATGTGATGAAAGTGGTAGTGCAAAAAAGTAATATTTAAGAATCCCCCCCACAAAAAAGGTGTAAAAAAATGGAAACATTTGTAAAACTATTGAGGAAAATATTAATTTTATTGGCAAAAACTTTTAGTTTACAAAGAAAAAATAATAATCTCAATTGGTGAATCATTCATGCTCCCTAAAAGTATGTGAAAAATCTAGGCTAATTATGTTTTTTTTGAAAAACTACAAAAATATATATTGGTGAATAAAAAAAATTATAATATAACAGGGGCACCAAAATTACGATATGAAAGATTGAAGTGTGTGAGGGAAGAGATTGAAGTGATTGAAGGACAGATTGAAAGAATAGGTAATTTATGATGACATTAGGAAGGAATGGTTTATTAAAATGGTTTTGTTAAGGTTATCTTTGAAAATCTTTGTGAGTGGTTTTGAAGGTGAAGAGAAGTAGTTTAAGGTTCAGGTTTGAAGAATTTTGTGATGGAACCAACATTCACCTTCCCAACTAAGAAGCAACAGAAGGGTCTATATGGCCCAGCAGATGATCGCAGGTTGAGGATGATGTTGAAATTCCTATCAAAGGAAGTAATTAGTGCATTCTAGAGAACATTGGGGTCTCTATTTGAAAATGAAACAAATCATTAGAAATTACAAGTTAACATAGCGACAGTGACAATGGCGTGGGGTTCACATCTTGGAGAAGATGAAAGAATAGTTAAAGGGGTGATGGAGTCTTTGTTTGAAGAGGAATTGTTGAGGGCATAGAGGCTCTAATGGAATGGGCACACCTAGGGTGGGCTTTTGATTATAGCGAGTATTTCAAAGATGAGGAAGAAGGTTTGGAAGTTGGTATTTTTCCCTTTTTCATCTGGCCGAAAAGGGTGAACAAACAAGAATATTTGGAGGAGTGTGAGAAAGCATGAACTAATATGAAGAAATCCATTAATGGATATAAGGAAGATGGAAGGAAAATGAGTATGCCTAATGGGTTTCCAAAAGGGAAGAGGTCAACAAGACTCTGGAAGGTTAATGTAGAGTAGAAAGGATGCAAAAATATCCCCTGTAATTTTAGATTTTGCATTTTTTTATTGAATTAGAAGTTGGGCACTGGTAGGAAGTGGGCAAAAAATATTTATCTTCTGATGGAATTTTTTTGGCCAGAAGCAGATGTTGCTGCATTGACAAGGAGTTTCAAGACATGAAGATGGACAAGGACAATTTCAATATGAAGATTGAATGGAAGATGAAGATAATGTATTTTTTTATCTCATGGGTTTGAAATTTGTTCATGTCTTTTTCTATGTAATGAAGATATTATATAATATATTTTCAAGCAAGATGTATATGTATTATGGGGTTAGGTAACTTTTGGATGTAAACTTGGAAAATGTAATTAATAATATAATATGAAGGTGATAAAGACTTATGGGTAGATAATAGATAGTGTATAAGGAAATTAGTGATTATGTGATAGGTATATGGATGATGTGATCAGACTCTTTTTATTTATATATTTCACAACCTATTATTGATAAAAAAAACACATTAATTTTGTGGGCAAATTATGATTCAATAAATATATTGCATAGAAGGTAATACTAATGATTAAGACCCAATATGAATATTTCCTCTTGAATTTTTTGGTCATCACATTGTAGAAGAAAGTTTGTGTTGCATTATGTGTGAAATGATAGCTTATATTGCATTTTTTGGTCATCAATGGGACACATAACTACCAAGTAACCATTTTTTGTAACTACTTGAATAATCACTTTTTCTAACCACTAAAGTAATCACTTTTTAGTTTTCATAACTACATTGTTGGAACAACTTAGGATTTACCTAAATTTTCTAAAAATCAAGTCCAAATTCTAATTTCTATTAAGAAAATATACAATTCACATTACAATAATTAATAATAAACAAAATTACCTTAGAAACAAGCAAAAAGAACCATTTTCTCTACTTCGCAAGTCAGGGAATTGGTAGTTGCGAAATGGCAATTTTTCGCATTGGCCCAAACACAAAAATTGAAGGTTACAAAATAACAATTTTTTGTTATTTGAAAAGGATTATATAATAAGGCTTGTGTGATAGCAATTTTTTGCTAGTTCACAAGAAACATTAAGAGGATATGGAAACAAAAAAAAATCTATTTCATGGAGGACATATTAGTGGGTTGCGAATGGCAAAAACTGAAACATTTAATGAAGAGTGGTTGAATAAATGGTTGAGCATGATCAAAAATGTTTCAAAATTTGCACATACAAAATGTCTAGTGATGATTTTGGAAATTAATGGGCATTAAGTATATTGATGTTCAATTATAAAAGATTGACTAATCTAGCTTAGATTGTCAAAAACATTGTAGATCAAGCTGAGCTAGTAGAGTGAACAGATCTAGTTGAGAAGACACAAGCTTGTGCAATTCAAACAAGTAAGTAAAATTCTCCATCGAGCTTATAACTTATTACATTTTTAGAAAATGACTAAGGAGAAGGAAGTAGATATCAAGAAGGAAGTTTCTGAGAAAGAAAAAGTGCCTAAAGAGAAACCCCCATAGAGAATATTTCTTATCCTATTGCCAGGGTCAGAAGATACAGGTGCAAAGAATATATTTTTAGATGAATGGAGAGATTGTAGATATTCTACCATTCTAGTCTCTAGTAGGTCCTTATTATGTTTTTTCTATGCAAACCAAGATGAAAAGGAACTTAGGTGCAATCCCTGGAGCTTGGAATTGGCAAAGGTCATAGTGCCAAATGTGTATACGGATGTAGAGTTGATGAATGTTCTAGCCAAGCGCTATAGGATAGAGATTGGAATGATAAGGAGACTAGATGGATCACCTCTAATGCATATTTCTAGGGCATGTATAGAACAATATGTTTACCTAAGAAAGCAAGTGCTAACTAAAATTGATAGAGATCAAGCTATCATTGAATATGAGCGAATGGTGAGGATTTCAAATTATAGAGAGGTATCATATTGCATGAAGAGAGGTCTTGACAATCAAATGATAGAAGTGGATAGTAAAGGCTCACATTTGAAAAATACTTTTATGGGGTTCTTTCAGAATACATACTATGCATGGGCACAACTATTTGGAAAGGATTCCAAGTCAAAAATACCTCCAGACTTCATGTACATGTCAATGAGAATTCAAAACCCTAACTTATATTTAGAATTTGATTTTTCTATTGAGATAGAAAGGTTACTACATCAACAGTTGATAAAATGGAAAGCATCTAAATCATTTTAAAATTATTCTCTTCAATTACATTTAATTTTGTACCAAAACATTTTAGAGTTTAGAGAAACTTTGAAATTGACTACAAGTGATGGGAAATGAAACAAAATACCAATGCAGTTATTGATAGACTACAACTGATTGAATATCTTAAAGAAGAGATTGATGATGTCAAAAGATAGTGATTGATGATAATTAAGCTACTAAGGTATATGTGATACATTAAATCAGTTAATGTATTGTCATTGATGTCAACTAGTTTTGATTGTACTTATTAGGTGTTATCTCTATTTAAGCATTAGATGTTGTCAGTAGCATCAAATTATATTAGTCAATTATCTAAGATGATCAGTCAGTACAAGATGATACAATAAGCTACATTATACTAGTTGGTTAAACAAACAAGCCTTCATACCAACTAATCATAAGGAAAAACTGACAGCTAATAGGAAATAGGTTTAACCAGGCACCAAAGCATATTTACCAAGCATCAAAGTAAACTGAGCACCAATCTTAAGTAAACACCGAGAAGTATACACACCGAGCACCAGTGTATTTACCAAATAGAAAAGGTTGTGTTTACCAAGCTATTTAGGAAATGACATAGTATTCAGGAATGGAACATCTATCTATGCAAACGGTTACATGGATTCATAAAATGTTTTACCAAGATTGAAGCTTATTTATTGTGGATGTAATCATTAAATGTTGTGATGATTCCTATGTAATAGTTAGATCTAGGTTAATTTTGTACATCGTAGATCTTAGGTTTTCTAAGATATTGTAAACCTAATTAGGTCATGGAAATTATAGCAGTTTACTATATATTTTTAATTGATGTAATTTTGACACAATGAATCAATTGTATACGAAGAAGGAGGTCTTGAAGTAGTAGGTGCCTTCAAGACATCAGAATTTGGATAAGGTTTGCATGAAAGATCAGTTATCATAAACAAAGATTTAGTTTATTTTATTTTGAAGCAATCAAGGCTAGCGAGCAGAACAAAGGACAATTTACTACACATAGAGGTGATATTTATTCAGTATATCATAGATCTGATTCAGACAAAGTATATTTGTCATTTACAGATACTTTATGTTATTCTCTAATAATTGTAATAGAGTTTGTAAAATATCTTAACAGAGTAGACCTAACAGTCTGATTATAAATCTCTTAATTGAGTGCACACTCAAGTAGTGTTGTTTAAATCCTTTCACAAGGAAGATCTAATCATTTTCATTGTTACTTCTAATAGGGTAAGATCACCAAAAGTGATCACAACTTGTAGCCTTAACTGACATATTTTATTATCTACAATAGTGAAGAATTTATGGGTGTCATCCCCACCGTAGTTTTTACCTTCTAACAAGGGTTTCTACATAACCAAAACACTTGTGTTATGTGTTACATTGCATGATTGATTTATTGTTTGATTTCATGCACTTTACCCTTACAAAGTTATTTGAATGAATGTTGCAAACAATGGATTCAGTTGGATAGTTAGTCACTACTATTGTAGTTTGATTATTTAGTTAAAGTTTTTGAGTGTACTGATTCACCCCTCCCCTCTTAGTCCCTTGTCTTTCCATCCCAACAATTGGTATCAGAGCTTGATCTCTTATTTGGAAGTTTAACCACTGAAGAGGAAAGATCTCAAGATGGAAAAATATAAGTTGGACAAGACAATTGAGAATCAAAAGATTTAGATACAAATCTTCATTAAGCAATACAAGAAAGCTAAGAATGAGTTGAAAAAGTTACTGGTTCAGAGAAAGGACATGGCCATTTGACAATGTGAGACTAATTACCATGAAGAAGAAATTGATTATCTATTTGAGAATATCAAATCCAGTTTTGGAAGTATATCTGACATATTTGAAAGTGCAATTTCTGATTTATCTGAGAAAAATCTTCACTTGACTGAACAAGTGAAAGCCCTGTAGATCGGTCAAGAAGCACAAATGGCAAGAATGATTGATATGATGAATAATGCTAGACAAGCCAAATAAGAGAGAAATTTGGTTGTTGAAGAAAAAATACAAATGGCTGAATAGTTACAAGTAAAGGAATCTGAGATATTGAGACTTACTAAGCATCACTTTGAAATATCCAATCAGATGGTTGTTGTAAGCCAAGAGACCAACTGAGTAAATAATGAGTTTTCAAGGAAACTTGAAGACATTGGTGTACTCAGGGAAGAAAATGAAAAACTAAGAAATGAAGTGAAAATGCAACAACAACATAATGAGATGATGAAAAAGGCTGAAGATAGTTCTAAGAAAATTGATAATTTTCTGATTAGTCAAAGAGGACTTGGAAGTACTATTGGATAAGGCTACACCAAGCAAGGATAATCATCTAAGAAAGCTGAAAAAATGAATAACTACAAGAGTCAAAGACCAAAGATGCTATAATGCTATCACTATGGTAAACCAGGCCACACTTCAAATGTTTACAAGAATAAAGCATAAGGTAAACCTAAAACCACTCCTAAGTTCAATAGTCATTGTTATAATTGTAACAAGTATGGACATCAAGCATATGAATGTAGATCTAAGTTTAGTAGGACTTAACAAACCCTACATGGAGAAACACTGTCACACTTGTAACATGCATGGACACACCTCACAAGAATACAAAAAAAACATGAAGCAAGGCTAGACACCGAAAGGATAGAACATGACCTATCAACCGAGAAGACAAGGTAATGCCAACACTTGGGATTATAACACATGGGTTAACTACACATCATGTGGAATATATGGACATATTATAGCTAATTACATGAGGAAGAGATGGGCAAGTAGATCTCGTAGCTGGACAAGCACTGGTATGGCATGTTTACATTGTCACAAAGTCAATCACCTAAGTAAAGATTGCAGAGACCGAGAACCAGAAACACAAGCCTTTGAAAATGGAAATACAATTGAAGACATCATGAGGATAAGAAACACTATGTGGAGAAAATCATCAAATGATATTGTTGAGTCAACTAATGTAGTCGGTGAAACCTCGTGCATTGGATTGAGTGACATCGGCACTGTCATGCCTAAAATTTAACCAACCAAAAACACAACTTTTTTTTTGAAAATTTATAGAGTAGTGTTCAAAGGTTAAGTGCAAGTTGATGAAAGGTTAATCGGTCTAAGTCCAAAGTTGAGTCAACTAAGAAGTAAATCTCAAGTTCAGTCTACTGGATCTACCTTAGGCTAAGGTTTAGACTGAGGTGATATCTTAGGTGGACTTAGTTGAAATTTTGGCCATAAGAGTATGACATAAAGATCAAGATCAAACCAAGTTTAACCTATCCACATCTTTAATTTCATTATGGTAATCAAATCATAGATGAACACTTGTTATTCTAATATTATTTATTTGAGTCTAAAGTTGAACGTTATGAATACATTAAACCATTAGGACCATATGTAAATATAAATTTACTTAACTAAATGCTAGCTAAACAAGTTATTAACATAGTAACAAATTACTTTTATTTTGACATAAATTAAATAAAGTTTTCTAACGATATAAGCTATTCTAGCTATACTATTTGTAAATTAACTCATGTTAATATTCCTCAGATAAATTTAAAATTAGAGAATCAAAACAATACATTAGAATATAATTCTGTTAACCAATATAAATTAACAATTTAACCTAGAGCAATTATTCCACTATCAAAGTTCTTATTTTATTGAATAGAATAAAATATCAAGATAACAAGTTAGATTATTAATGAATAAGTGTGAACACATTACCCTTTTTATCTAATATTTAACTTCATAAAAGATGTATTGGCAAATAAAAAATAAACAAATGGTCACATCAAGGAATCTCCTACTAACCAATATAAAAAACTATTAATTAGTGATTTAATTCATTAACTAAAAATTAATCACTAAAATAGAATTGATAACTATAAACTAAGTTAATATCTATAAGACTATGTCTTATCCTATAGTTAATCCTACTCATATACCACTAATATCCTACTAACCCCCAAATTACACCTATCAATAAAATAATTAGCCTAGCTTACTACCAATTGAGTGGGATCATATATTAACAATAAAAAAATTTACCACAATAAACAAACCTAAAAAAGAATCCTACTCTATCCTAAAACATCTATACCTACCACCTATTGGTCTAGGCCTATCCTACCCACCCCATCCCATCATGGCCCACTTGCTAAGTGGTTGGGTGTTGGGAATCCCAAATCTAAGGAGGAAAAAAATAAAACTCCAATTAAAAAAACTAGCAAAAGGTAAACTTAAAAAAACATGCGTTGGTTTTGAGGAGTAAGAAGTTAGGGGCCCACCAACATAAGCCAAATAATTTTGCATGTTCCAAGGAAATAAGATGGTAAGGCAAGGAATTATGTTATTTCATGGCAGCAAGGAAGTACTATGCCCTCCCCAAGGAAAGTCTAGGTGGTGGTACGTATGGCAAGGTATGAGGTGGGTTGACTTGTCCATCAAGCCAAGCATTTATTCCAGCATGGTACGTGGGGGATTAGAAACATGGGCGCAGGTCTTTGTGGGTAGGCTTGTTCATTAGTTTTGACATGCTGCCAACTCTCATTTATGTTGCATTCCCACTTGCAACCCAAAGTCCTACGCAGGGATAAAGGTAGGGATATTTTAAGATTAAATTGGATTTGAAAATAGTATCATAGGCAAGGGACATAATCTTGGAGTGGGTTCCACTAGTATACATTGGATAAAGTAAGTCTTTATGTCATGGGTTTATAAATTCTTATTAATTAAGGGTTAGTTGATAATAGTATGAGTAAGATAGGGGGTTTAGGTTACTACATTTAATTAGGAGAGAATAATAAAAAGGGAAGGGAATATTTTCTGTGGTAAAAGAATAATTTTCTTCCCATACAAAATCTAGAGAGCATTTTTCTCTTAAAAAATTTAGGAAGTGTTATTTCTCATGTTTTGCCATAGCTCTTTTTTTTTTCCAATTCTTTTGCTTGTTGTGAGATATCTACTAGTTTGAATTTGATTATTTATTTAGTGCTTTGCAATAGGAAGGCTAAGATTAGAATATTAATTATATGTGATCTATACATAGAATTATAACATGCTCATCTAATCATTGATAACATGCTTCAATTTAGAGATTTGCAATATTGTTTTCCAAAGATAGAGTGTTATTCTATTGAAATGGAGTTTGGTTCAAGAGAGAAAATGAATATATTGAACTTGTAAAGAAATTACCATCAACATTAAAGATATTACTAAATTCATACATCAACTAGATTTTAGGTGTTATTGAAACTATTACATTTCTTATGCTATCAACTTTGAATATCATTTCACAAAGAAAGAATAACCTCACTCTCTCAAGAAGTAGAATACAATAGATATGAAAGAAATGATTCATCATTTTCATTATAGTTATCTCATCAAATACAATACATATTCTTTATGATGGAGAAGTATTCACATTTACAACAAGATAATACAAATTGGTAAGGATACTCAAAGAGAGCTCAAAATCGAATAAGCAAACTTCTCTTCATCACAGATCACTTACAACACCACAATGGCCAAAAGACATGAAAATAACATTACAATATGCAACAAGAGGAGGATCTTCTACAAAGATCAACAATACAACAACATAGGGTATTTCCACACAATCACACCAAAGAGTGAACTCCTT
This sequence comes from Chamaecyparis obtusa, assembly GCA_027943335.1. Lineage (NCBI taxonomy): Eukaryota > Viridiplantae > Streptophyta > Pinopsida > Cupressales > Cupressaceae > Chamaecyparis > Chamaecyparis obtusa. The sequence continues at coordinate 189,429 of BSBK01001070.1, read as the reverse complement.
CCAAGCTTCATCCACACGAGTCTTGACATAAATACCTGAAATGAAAGGGGGAGAACCATGGGATGCTCACCTCCCAACCTAGGTCTCCATGAGACCACCCCCAAGCTAGGAGAATCAATAACCAGCGGGTGACAAATCACACATTCACAAACATGATTACAACAACAAGAACACCCTCCCAAGGCTTGCACAAATGGATTCAACATGAACCCATACAAAGGGTGAAGGTGGAATTTTCATGTAGGAGAAGTCCAATAATAATACATACAAATAACATGCCTCTTTAAGGCTAAAATCTCATACATTCTTCCAACCAATCTTCTTCTTATCTCCTCCAAGATTAAGATCAATACAATGGCTTGGAAGGGCCCATACACCTTGCATTTTTCCCTCTTCTCTCCATGAGAAGAGACTCTACACTATCATGAAATTCTAACTAACCCCTTCCCCCATACATAGCCACTTCTTCCCTATCCAAGGATGAGTAATGTCATCACACCCTTCACAAAACTCCCATATTCAAAATAAGATAAAACCATAAACAAGGATTCAAGCCCAAAATCTCATTCCCAAACACAAAGAACATCACAATTACATGAACATATGCAAGAGAATGAAGAACATACAATCTACTTGCAACAATAAAAAAGTAAAGGTCTTTCATGGCAATGGAGACCAACCTTCCCAATGTGTTATGGAAAATGAATGTTGAGAAGAGCCCAATCCCTTTTTCCTACCTTTTTCCAAAACCCTAATGTCTCTAAAGATAAAGAGTGGGTGAACACCCACTAGCTCTACCAAGGGCCTCTAAAAAGGCCTCTAACTTCTACCCACCTACTAGCATTGATTATAGAATTGACTCTCATGTCCTTTGGCTTTTCCTTGTCCCCTAACTTAAATGCCTGATTGGAAGGAAGAGTGGGGTTGAGTAAGGGTCAAGACTTCAAATTTCGAAGCTTATGGTAAATGGGTTATAAACTGGGTTACCTAGGCCACCAGGGGTTTCTAGTTGTGTTAAAAACATCCCTAACCCAACCCCTAACACTTAGGCACTTAGATTTTGTTAAATTTGACCCTTAGGACCTCTTTTTGGCCTCTAGAAGTGGTTAGAGAGAATTTGGAATTTAAATAATTAAATTGGTGGGGTTTACAAGTATCTCCAACAAGGAAACTAATTAGGTTCCAAAAGTCAGTTAGGTTTAAGTTTACATTGCCAACCTTAGTAAACATGTCATTACATAAACACATAACAAGTGTCAAGTGACACTATAAAGTGACATAACACCACATTGACATGTCACTAATTGCATAGAGAGACATCAATCCATACATACAATTTTATGATTACGAATTAAGTCACTTTACAATGAGGTTCGAACCTCTTCACTAGGTTCAACCTTGGCTTGACAGTTTGCACAATGGTTGGTTACTGATTCTATAACCAATTGCATGGTTCTCTTACCTGCACACTAAACATCGAGCATCAGTAGTTCAAGATGATAAAATTACATGAAATATACATATTCAATTCTTTATTTAGCAACATAAATCAATATGTAGAATTCAATACAAATTGCAATTTTTCATTCAATAATGTTTAAACATAATAATTCTGTAATCATCATGACATGTCATTTGTGAAGTAATCAAATGTAAATATGCATAATCAAAATCATGACATACTCTAGATTCTAATCCACATCAAAATGTAATCCAGATAATATAATAATCATCATCAAAACATAGTATCTCATGTCTCTATTAGGATAATCATTAAGTGTATCAATGTATCAAAATGTGAATGAGAAAAGATGCTATGATGGATTGGGGTGAGGCCTCACATCCTCCCCCCCTAGGCATGAACTTCCTCCTAGAGTTCATCAAAAAGATATGAGTACTGTGATTTCATCTGTGCTGCATTCTCCCATGAAGCCGTGACCTCATCATAATAGTCCCACTGGACTCTAACCTAGTCCAGCTCTCTACCTCGAAGTGCCAAGGTCCATTGGGATAAAATGCGGATGGGCTCAAGGGCTAATTGTCTGTCTGACTCAACCTACAAGGTATCCCAATCTATAATGTGAGACTTATCATAAACATACTTTCGTAATACAGATACATGAAACACATCGTGGATGTGTGATAGGTTGGGTGGCAAAGCTAAATGGTAGGCAACTAGTCCTATCCTCTCTAATATCTTGAAAGGTCCAACAAAGTAAGGTGCCAACATAGAGCCCTTTCCAAACCAGATTGGACTCTTATGTGGGTGCACCCTCAAGAAGACCCTATCTCCAACCATATATTAATGGTCAACCCTCTTCACATCTGCATACTTCTTCTGTCGATCTTGAGCCTTTCTAAGACACTGTCTAATCAATACCACCTTCTGCTCCATATCCTTGACCAACTGAGGTCCAATATATATCCTATCCTTGATCTTGTCCCAACTCAGTGGTGTCCTGCATGGTCTACTATATAAAGCCTAATATGATGGCATACCAATAGAAGAATGATGCCCATTGTTATAGGCAAACTCAACCAGATGTAGGTATTCCTCCCACTTGACCTGATGGTCCATCATATACATACGTAACATATCCTCTAACACCTAGTTAACCCTCTCTATCTATCCATCTGTTTGAGGGTGACATGTCATACTAAAATTGAGCCTAGTGCCCAATGCTGCCTACAAATCTCTCCAAAAAGCTGATGTGAACAAGGAGTCTCTATCAAAGATGATCTTACGGGGAATGCCATAAAGTCTAAAATATCCTGCAAGAAAATCTAAGCTACATCTCATGCTATGAATGTAGTATGCATAGGTGAGAAGTGGGCAACCTTGGTCAATGTGTCAACTATCACCAAGATGGCATCATGGTGGTGAGAAGACATAGGGAGACCGATAATGAAGTCCATAGATATAGTATCCCACTTCCACTCGACAATCTCGTGTGGCTGCAAAAGCCCACCTAGATGACTGTGCTCTGCCCTCACTCTCTGACATTCTAGGCATCTAGCAACTATACTGGCAATCTGTAATCTTAGGTAACTGGAGATAATAACCCAGCCAAAATAACCCTGGACACAATAACCCTGCCATAATAACCCAAGGACACAATAACCCAGGGTCACAATAACCCATGGTCAAAATAACCCATGGTTAAAATAACCCATAGTCATTCTAGATCAAGTTATTATTCATAAAAAGGGATTCTGAGGCACCATAGAGGATATTTAGGTCATTTTTAGACCATATATCCATTATATACCCCTAAAATAGCCTTAAAACATCTTTAATATTCTTAAATAACTTAAAAAAGGGTAAATAATTATAGAAATAAAGACAAATTCATGGGAATAAGCTAAATAAGAGTTATTATGAAAATATGTAAGTCAAAAGGCATTATGAAGAGGCATTAAGAGGATAAAAAGTGGTAGAATTAAGAGCTTAGAGAAGTAAAGGAAGGAAGAAGGGGAGAAGAATGAAGAGTGTGTAGAGTGATAAGAAAAAGAGAAATCAAAATTCATAAAAAAAAATTAATTTTAATATAATTTTTTAAACATTATACTAAATTTCTCTAGGGGTTTCTATAAAGTATACAAAAATAAATATACTTTTAGGGAATCAAGTAATTCTTCATAATTTTTAATATATACAATGCCTCTTCAATTTTTAACAAGTCAAAAAAAAAAGAAATTACTCATTTTAAATGGTTACACATTTTTGCTTCATCGAGAAGGTGTCAATAAAATGATCTGGCATTGTGTAGAATATTTTACAAATAAATGTTCAAGTCGGTGCTATACTACAACACAAACAGAATTTGGTGATGTGATTAGTAGTACAGGACATAATCATGCTCCAAAAATTGAGATGATCACTATCAAACATAAGTTGAATGAAATGAAAGACATGGTGTGCTTGACTCAAGACTTTACAACAAATATACTTGTAATTTATAAATTTTGTTTTCCTTTCTCTATAATCTTATGGGGTTATTTTGTCCATGGGTTATTTTGACTCCGAGTTATTTTGGATTGGGTTATTATGATCCTAGGTTATTTTGTCCTCGGGTTATTATGGCTAGGTTATTTTGTCCAGGGTTATTTTGGTCGGGTTATTATGTCCTATAACATGCCTGGCTAATGATATAACTGTCTCAGATTGACATGCAACTTCTTAACCCCTGGATGAGCTGCATAAGGTGCTTTGTGAGCCTCAAGCATAATAAAATCTTGCAAATCACCTCTAGAGGGTACATAAATGTGTCCCCTATGACATAGGAGTTCATCAGGCTCTAAAGAATACTCTGCAAATCTCCCCTCAAGGGGTCTCTAAGAACGGACAATTTGACAAACCTCTACATAGAATCCATCCTCTAACAAATGATGCAAAATGAACTCCCTCAAATCTATACTAGAAGTCATAGATGAGAGCTTGTGCCACCTCCTACTCAAGGCATCTGCAACTACATTCTCCTTCCCTTTGATGTAATGAACATCAAAGTCATACTCACACAAAAAATCCATCCATCTCCTCTACCTAGCATTAAGATTAGGCTCTGTAAAGATATACTATAAGCTCTGGTGATCTGAATGAAGCTCAAATTAGTGACCTAGAAGAAAGTGTCACCATCTCACCAAGGCATGAAATACCATTGCAAGCTCTAGGTCATGAGTGGGATAATTGAGCTCATGAGTCTTTAGCTTCCTAGACTTGAAAGCTATAGGATGACCATCCTGTATAATAACTACTCCTAAGCCATCCAAAGAAGCATCAATGCACACAACAAAGTCTGCTGAAAGGTCTAGCACTGCTAAAATCAGCGCACTAGTGAGGGCTCTCTTGAGCTCCTAGAAAGCTCTCTCACACTTCTCTGTCCATTCATACTTCTCTATCCATTCATACTTCTTCCCTTTTCTTTGAAGGGAAGTGATGGGATTAGCTATACTAGAAAATCCTTCCACAAAGCACCTATAATAACCTACTAAGCCCATAAAACTCCTGACCTTAGTGACACTAGTGGGTGCTAGCCAATCCATAATTGCTCTAATCTTCGATGGGTCTACAGAGATCCCATCACCGGATATAACATGACTAAGATAATGCACCTCGGGTCTAAAGAAGGCACACTTTGACAATCTGCCATATAACTGATTCTCTCTCAAATGCTGCAAAACTTGTCTCAGATGCTCCTCATGCTCCTCCTCATTATGAGAATATATCAGAATGTCATCCAGGAACACTAATACAAACTTATCCAAGAATGTATGAAATACTTAGTTCATGAGGCTCATGAACACAATTGTAGCATTCGTGATTCCAAAAGGCACCACTATGAACTCATAGTGACCATACCTCATATGAAAAGCAGTCTTGTGGATATCACTCTCTACTATCGACAACTGATGGTACCCTGACTTCAGGTCTATCTTTAAGAATACTCGAGTACCCTGCAATTGATCAAACAAATCATCGATCTTGGGGAGTGGGTATCGATTCTTAATTGTTACTTTATTTAGCTACCGATAATCAATGCACAATCTAAGTGATCCATCCTTCTTCTTCACAAAAATCACTGGTGCACCCCAAGGTGATACACTAGGTTGGATATGCCCTTTCTCCAAGAGCTCTTCTAGCTGAATCTTGAGCTCATTAAGGTCATGTGTGGTCATCCTATAAGGTGCTCTAGATACGGGCTTAGCTCCTAGTGCAAGGTCTATATGAAAATCAACTACCCTAGGTGGAGGCATACTAGGTATCTCGGTAGGAAATACATCTACAAACTCTTGAAGGATAGGGTAGTCCTCAAGTGAAGGCTCCCCCTCTGAATCCTCCTTTCTATCACTAATGGTGATGGCAAATAACTGACATCCCTTTTGCGCACACCACTTAAGCTGCATGGCATAAATCATGTGAAGGGATATAGGCCTCTGTACCCCAAATATCACCATAGAAGTACCATGATCATCCACACACTCAACCCTCTTCTGATGACAATCCATCTTGGTGCTCTAGGCATATAGCCAATCCATGCCAAGGACTACATCATAAGAACCTAGAGGGGTAATGTGGAGATCAGACATTGTGATTAAGTCTCCAATCTAAATATGATAATTGTGAACTAAGGAACTAACAGACACCCTAGCTCCTAAGGCTAACTTGATCTCCCAACTGACATCCTGTCTAACTGCCACCAGCCCACAATGCTCCACTACATAGGGAGATATAAAGGAGTCTATGGCTCCTGAATCAAACAAGATAGAAACACTAATACCCTGAATCATACCTGTGGCCTCTATGACCATGGCCTAGTGGTTATCAACCACTGCAAAGACTCTATGGGATCTACCCATGTCTCCGACTGTAGGCTCGGAGGCAACCCCCCTCTGACCACTAGCTGACTATCCTTGCGGGCACTCTCTCACTATATGACCCATACCACCACAAGTGTAACATGGCCCTCAAGTCTAAATCTGTACTCCCTATGTCCTAGGTTTTTGTGACCCTCTAGTCCTACTGGAACTACTGTATCCACCCCTAGAGGACTATTGAGTCCTAGCTATCTGTGCCTGAGGGGTTTGTGTCCTCTGATCCTGTCTAGGGCCCTGAGACTGCCATTGTTTGGGCTTAGAGCCCTGATAACCCTATGAATGCCTCTATTTAGAACCTTACTAAGATTCCTACTGCTGAGACTGTTGACCCTTAAAGGATCCTACTGAATGGTTCTATTTCCCCTTCCAAGAGGATTAGAAACATGGGAGCAGGTCTTTGGGGGTAGGCTTGTTCATTAGTTATGGCATGCTGCCAGCTCTCATTTATGTTGCGTTCCCACCTGCAACCCAAAGTCCTACATAGGGATAAGGGTAGGGATATTTTAAGATTAAATTGGATTTGAAAATAGTATCATAGGCAAGGGACATAATCTTGGAGTGGGTCCCACTAGTATACATTGGATAAAGTAAGTCTTTATGTCATGGGTTTATAAATTCTTATTAATTAAGGGTTAGTTGATAATAGTATGAGTCAGATAGGGGGTTTAGGTTACTAAATTTAATTAGGGGAGTATAATAAAAAGGGAAGGGAATATTCTTTTTGGTAAGAGAATAATTTCCTTCCCATACAAAATCCAGAGAGCATTTTTCTCTTAAAAAATTTAGGAAGTGTTATTTCTCATGTTTTGCCATCCTCTTTTTTTTCTCCAATTCTTTTTCTTGTTGTGAGATATCTACTAGTTTGAATTTGATTATTTTTTTAGTGCTTTGCAATAGGAAGGCTAAGATTAGAATATTAATTATATGTGATCTATACATAGAATTATAACATGCTCATCTAATCATTGATAAAATGCTTTAATTTAGAGATTTGCAATATTGTTTTCCAAGGATAGAGAGTTATTCTATTGAAATGGAGTTTGGTTCAAGAGAGAAAATGAATATATTGAACTTGTAAAGAAATTACCATCAACATTAAAAACATTACTAAATTCATACATCAACTAGATTTTAGGTGTTATTGAAACTATTACATTTCTTATGCTATCAACTTTGAATATCATTTCACAAAGAAAGAATAAATTCACTATCTCAAGAAGTAGAATACAATAGATATGAAAGAAATGATTCATCATTTTCATTATATTTATCTCATCAAATACAATACATATTCTTTATGATGGAGAAGTATTCACATTTACAACAAGATAATACAAATTGGTAAGGATACTCAATGAGAGCTCAAAATAGAATAAGAAAACTTCTCTTCATCACAAATCACTTACAACTTCACAATGGCCAAAAGGCATGAAAATAACATTACAATATGAAACAAGAGGAGGATCTTCTACAAAGATCAACAATACAACAACATAGGGTATTTCCACACAATCACACCAAAGAGTGAACTCCTTCCAAGCTTCATCCACATGAGTCTTGACATCAATACCTGCAATGAAAGGGGGATAACCATGGGATGCTCACCTCCCTACCTAGGTCTCGATGAGACCACCCCTGAGCTAGGAGAATCAATAACCAATGGGTGACAAATCACACATTCACAAATATGATTACAACAACAAGAACACCCTCCCAAGGGTTGCACAAATGGATTCTGTAATACCCCAAAAATGGGCTATATGTTCATTAACCTCCTACATCCTCAAATCGAATGAAATTGACATAAAAGTCCTAACCTAAGTCACATCTGCACATCATCGAATCTAATTGATTATCTTAAATTCTGCATCGGGGAATATTCTTAGCAATATTCTTAATTATCTTAATTACCTTTAATTTAATGATTATTTGGCAATAAATCACATTTATCCTAAAGTTTGATTAATTGAATATTTTCATATTTAATTAATTAGATTTAATATTTGCCACTTAATTGTTTAATTAAATTTAATTCTATCTATTATTAATTATCTTATTTAATTTTGACAATAAATCCAATATCCTGTGAATAATTGATTAAATTCTTATTTAATTAATTAAAGCATGTTGTCATATTTGATGATATTATTTTTGAATAAAATTTTGATTAAATGATTGATTAACCCATAAATCAATTGTTTTATTTCAAAAATCAGTTAAGTTGGAAATAAATCACTTTATTATTAAATTAATTCATAAATAAAATATGCACAATTACAAAAGCAGACAACTATCAATTATCAATTAAAGCTAAACTCTATTTCGAGTTAAACTTTGCTTTTGCATGTTTTCGTGAGTTAAATATCCTTTATTTAAAAATAACTCAAAAATCAACCTGAGTTATTTGAGTGATTTATGTCTTTTTTTCCCATGCACCTCCAAAGCCCTGGATTTCTATAAATTAAGGCTTTAGCTCTTCACAAATCATCCACAGAATCTCATATTTTTGCATAATCACGCTAAAGAATTGCTATCTGGAGAATCAAAGCTTATTGCAAATCAAGGCTATTGTGAGATTAATTTAGCTTTTACATTCATTTAGTTTTTCATATCATATCATTGTTAGATCAATTCATAGCATATCAATTTTTACATATCATAGATTTCATATCATTTTTCATCTTATTGCATAGAAAATACCAAAAAAATAGATTAATTGCATTCATATTTCATATCAGTTTTGCATTCAAATCCTTCATTTAGGTGTCGTCTATGTCACTGATCTCGATAGCAATCTGAGAACATCAATTTCGCACCTATTAAAAGGTAGTAGATCGCTTGGTTAGATTAGATTTCAATTTTGCATGATTTTGATTTTTGCTAACCTCTAATATTTTACTAAAGTGTTGTGTCTACAGATCAGGTACAATTTTCACACACACATTTCTAGCACCCACCGTGGGGCCTTGAAATGGGTTTCCAATTCAATTCTATCAATTTCTATCTTTTTCTCCTCGGTTTCTATGCAAAAATATGATTTTTATTTTTGTCCGTACAATCTTCATACGAGTTTCTAACAAAATTCATTTCGCACTGTACCCACTGTCATACGATAGTATATCAGATCGAGAATCATGCCAAGCTGTACACACTGTCATCTGGAAGTTCAACTATCATTTCATCATACACCCAGTGTCGTATGAGTTTCCAGACTATCATCTGGGAGCATACCCACTGTCGTACAAGTTTTCAGACCGTCGTCTGGTAACAGATCCATTGTCGAATGAGTTTCAGCATCAAGTTTCAACTGCGATTTCATTTTTCAGGGCAATTTGTCATATTTGGTTTTCAGATTTTGACTAACGGCTAATCTTAAACAATTGAAATTCTCTATTTTTGATTGACTCCTACTGGTTTTTGGAAAAAGTGCATAAATTTCTAAAATCAGGTAAAATCTACTAAGCGCATTGTGAGGATTCCAGGTATTCTCCTTCATCTAATAACATTTTGATTTGGACTTAAAATAAATCCCTCATGTGTCTAGCTTGAGTGCTTTTTTTTTTTTTTTTTCATGCTTTTGTTTTACACACTTACATAATTGATATTAAGTTGTGACACCTTAGGTATTCAGTTAAGCAGTCTTAGATACTTGTGATTGATCTAGATTGCTATCTTGGGTTATTGAACTCACTAAATCTGCAAGCTCCTCATTTTCACCCCGTGGTTGCAATATTAGTGCCACACTAAAGGGGAGGGGTCTACAAGAAAGAAGTGTTAAGTGTTCCACCAGGCAACCCTTTTGTGCTTTTTTGGAACTCACTTGTTTTCTAAGTTGTGGACTCATTTCTAGCTAGTGTGAGGGGTTAATTGCTCCACCTTGTGGACTCACCTCATATTCACTTTAAGCATTAAGTGTTCCTCTTTCTACTTTTGAATACTTTTGGATAGATTTTCTTTCTGGGATATATCAGTACTCACATAGTAATTAGGCCCCATGAACACTATTTGTGGATCTTGAGAGAGTGGGTTCCCAGTGAAACCCTTCTCAACCAAGGATCCCTTGTAGGTGGGGAGGATACTTAGTGCGTCTCACATTCTACTTGTTTCATGCATCTTACCTTATTGATTGATACATTCTCTCTCTAGAGAGGTTGATAGATCACGTGGGGTTGATATCATAGACCTTGGTGAGACAAACTTTGTCTTAGCATGTCAGATTAATCTTCTTGCTTTGTTTGGGTTAAAAGTGAAGAGGCATCAAAACCTTGGATCTAGAGCCAAGTCCCCTTGTGGTATACTATTGTGAGTCACCTTTAGAGAGGGTTAACCATAGTGGACAATCCCTTCATAGGGAAAACTACATTGATATAACCTCAAGTGGTAATAGCCATTTTCACTGTGGTAGTGATAGCCGCTATATAAATGTCCTTGTGGAAGAAATCTCCATGGGTATGGTTCATTGTTGGGTTGTCAGATCTCCCTAGTAGCTCCTGAAGATTAAGTTCTCGAACTGTGTCAAAACCTTGGTGCGCCAGGATTGGAGTTCACCCCTTTGGATCATAAAAGTTGCAGAGTCAAACCATTACTAAAAACCCTAGCGAGGCCAAATTTTCATTTTCTAGGGTATATGTGTGTTATTGCAAAACATTTTAGGAACATACACAATTAGCACTTCTAAGGATTAGAATGAATAAGTCACTTGATTGTTCATGTGCAAGGTTTCTTTTGCCCTTGTTCATTATTTTTAGACATGCTTGAAATCACTTGCTTGTTGTTTTACATGCTTGTTTATCTATCTAGTTATTGAAAATAAACAAATTTGTTACAATCCTCAAATCTGGACATTGAAATTTGTAAACAATTCAAATCTAAAAACTTAAAATTTGCAAAATCTAAAGTAAAATCCTTTTCTGGAGTCAAAAGTCATCTCAGGAGGTCAGAAAGTCATATGAGTTTTCTCAAAGTGTCATTTCATTACAGCCCATCTATCGTATGATTGAGTACCTAGTGTCATATGAGTTTTCATGCCAGCAAATTTTCAAAGTCAAAATCTTGCAACTATCGTATAAGATTTTCATGTGTCATTTCAGTGGCTACCCGCTATCATACGAGTTTTACAATTGTCATTTCATAGCATACCCACTATTGTATGAGTCTGCAGAGTGTCGTTTGGGAAATTGTTGAGAGTTGTCAGAAAATTGTCAGAATTGCCTGACATTTAGCTTTTTCAGCTTAATTTTAGAATCTATCGAATGAATCACTATGTCAGGAACAGAGCAGTAGCTATTGAGAATCCAATCATTTTCCTAAAGTGGCCTTTTGAATCTGATTCAACCTTCTATTTAATTTATTTGAGTCTTTATCATCTCGTGTCAAAACCTTGTCATAACTATCTATCTTCAATCAATCATCAAAATGACTAAGTGTTGTGATATCTTGTCTGCTATCTTTTGGGAACCTACCCATACATCTAGGGCATAGTATCCTTCATCCACATCTAATCAAATCTTCATATCAATCAAACCTTGACAAGGTTGCATCATCTAATCATCTTGATTCAGTTCATTCTTCGATTATCTAGATCTTATTCTTTTGTTTCACTTGAGGTTAATGGTGGAGACTAGAGCTTCCTCTCACAAGAAATCTATCACCACTCTCCAAACTCTAACTCTTGAGAAACTCATCAATTATAGTCTTTACGAGGATGATGATCTTGGCAACTATCGACTAAAATCTGGTTACATACCTCCTCCATCAACTCATGGAGGTACTCAACATACCCCTCATCAATCTAATCCAGGGAGTCCACAAACTCCTACCATGTCTCAAGCAGGGACAAATTTTGGCTCTCAAAGAGCTCAATCTCAACATGGTGTAGATTAGGAACCCACACCTGAAGAAATTGCTCAATATCAAAATGATGATAACTTCAAATGAATGATGAAGCATTTCTTGAAAGAAGATAGAGAAGCATACTTTTTACAATTAGCTCATCAAGGAGCTAAACTTCCTCCCAACTTTAATGTTGAAGACATCATTACACATGAGGAAGAGAATCCACTCATAGCTATGATGCATGCTATACAAGTTGAACTTAACAATCTTAAGAAAAAGAAGGAACCTAAAGAGTTCTCCATGGAGGCTCTATGTCCTTTTCCATTTGACAAAGACTTGTACATGCCACCATTTCCAAAAAGAGTGGAGATGCTGAAGTATGATAAATATGATGGGCACTCAGACCCTCAAGATCATGTCAGGGAATTTTGTACATAATCAATGGAGTTCATGCATGAATCGACCTACCTTATGTGCCTCTTTCCTAGATCTTTGGGAGGAGCATCCATTTATTGGTTTTCAAAATTGCCTTCTACTATCAAAACTTTTGAGGAGTTGATCAAATTTTTTTTATCAATAATACTCCTACAATATTCAGCACTCGGTCACCATGATCGATATCTGTAATCTCAAGCAATATCCAGGGGAACCATTCCTAACATTTCTCAAGAGATGGAGGAAGAAGTTCTCTCTATATGCCAGACCTATTCCAGAAATAGAAAAATTGGAAATCTTCATCAACAACCTTGTTCTAGAAATCAATTATCCTCTACAAATGCAAGATCATACATCTTTTGATAAAATGGTGGATAATGCTATCAAAATAAAAAAAGTTCTTATGAAAAAAGTAGAAATCACACTTCAAAAGGACAAGTACGAATCAGGATCCAGTTCTAAAGACAAGAACAAAAATTGGAACAAGAACAAGGGCATCATCACAGATGGTGTTGTTGACATTGTCCTTGCCCCATCAAAGCCACCAGCCTACAATCTCACTCTTGGCACTCAAGCCATTGAAGCTTCAGAGCAAAAGTCTTCTGAACCATCTCAAAAGAAGCCAGAATACAAAAGATGGGATAAACATCAAAATTTTACTCCTCTAGGAGAGTCTTTAGAATCAGCTATGAAAAATCTACTAGCTGACAACATCATCTCTTTACCACCAATCTGAACAAATGATTAGGACCCCAAACTGAAATGGTGGAGAGGAAATGAATTCTGTGATTTCCATCAGAGTAAAGGTCACAAAACTAATAATTGCTACCACTTGAAGCATACCATTCAAGATCTGATCGATAGTGGAGACATCACAATTGAGAATCCCAAGAGCAATAATGATCATATAGCATTCACAGAACCATTTTTGAAACATGGTCAAGAAGTTTCAACTTCTCAGCCTAATATGGGGGCAAAAGTCAACTATGCCTACCCTGGAAATAATGCTATCATCAATATGGTTGAACCATGTCTCTCTGAAAGTTGCAATGTCATCACAATTGTACAAAGAGATAGAGATCATTCCTCAGCTAATGCAGTTACTTGATCACAAGCTCAAATGCATCTAAAAGGACAAATCCCCGATTCATCAAATGTCCCTAAGGTACCCTTCAATCTTTCATTTGCTTCTAAATAGAAGGCTGCTTGCAAATCTTCCAATCCAAAGGATACAAGGCCTACATCTTATAGCATTGTTCAACAACTCCAACACACTAATGTGAAAATATCCATGTTTGAGTTGCTTCGAATATTTCCAGCTCATAGAGCCATTCTCAATAAAGCTTTGCTCAGTTCCAATGTTCCTGATGACCTTGATTTAGATAGGTTCTAGACTATGGTTGGACATCTTACATCTCTGCAATATATCTCCTTTTTAGAGGAAGATGACAACTCCTTGAGTCACCCACACAATCAGCCATTGCATATAGAAGTCTTGATCTAGAACCGTAGAGTCAAACATGTGTTGATAGATGGGGGCACTGACCTAAACATTTGTTCTTATAGCTTGATCATAAAATTGGGATTTTCAGAATTGGCTATTGATCCTAGAAAGAAAATAACTATTAAGGCCTATGATGAACAAGAAAGATCTTCTAAAGGCACCATTATCTTACCTATCAGAGTGGGTCCAGTTATCAAAGATATCATTTGTCAAGTGCTTGATCTACCTTTGGCCTACAACGTCCTTCTAGGGAGACCATGGATACATGAAATGCAAGCTATTCCTTCTACATACCATCAATGTTTGAAGTTTCCTTATGAAGGAGTAGAGGTTACTATCCCCGCAGATCTGAATACAACTTGCAATACATTGAAAGAAAGTGCAGATAAGCTTGTACCTAATAACAGAGAATCTTCCATTGAACTAACTAAAGTAGCATCCACATCTAACATGGAAGATCTTGCAAAAGAGGTCAATATCAAAGAAAATGGGATGGGAGAATATATTATAGAGCTAGTCTTATCTTTGACATCTCTCCCTATCTCACCTAAGTCTTACGGACAATCTTTGAAATTATCCAAGCCCAAACCTAAAGAACATCTTGAAGCATATAAAAAGAATTTTGTGGCAGAACAAGTATCCAAGCAAGAGTTTGAAGAGGATGAAGCTGTGCTATCATGGCTATACAAAGAAAAACCTGAATCTCAAGTTGTTCAAACTAGTGGCTCTAGAGTATCCAAACTCTCTTCTAAGTCATATGGTCCAAGAGGTAAATTGATAGCTAAGATGGGATATCTGGGTCAAGGACCTCTAGGAGTCAGAGGGAAAGGTCTCGTGGTACCTCTCCCACATACTAGTAGAGAAAATAAAGACAAAGTTGGCTTAGGCTTTAAGAAGAAACCCTATCACCTCAAAGGTAATTGCTCTCATGTCATAGAGAAGATCGCACCAGGAGAACCTCTTCTTAAGAAAGAAGAAACATAACCATCAGATAGTGATTCAGATAGCTCAAAACCCATCCCCTATGAAAAATTGCCTAAGGAAATCAAAGACCTTCTTGATGATAAAGATGATCTAATCAAAAGAATTAATGTAGTAGAAACACAAGAACCTAATATCAATCAAGAGATAGTTGCAACACAAGAACCAAATAATCTCAAAATCAATCAAGAAGAGGGAGGTGGTAGTGATTCTAAGATAGATTCCCATGAGTATGAATTCAAATCAGAATTTGAGGGTAACCCTTCTTGGGGTATTCACCCTGACTTTACTCATGTTCTAAGATTTCCTAGAGATCCTAAATCAGAAGCTGAATCAAATGACTATGAATGGGGAGCCATTCTAGAACTAGATGAAGATGAGATTATTATAGAGAAACATGTTGAAGTCATTCACCAATATGCACCTAATCCCAACGTAAGTCTAGAGCGAAATGATGAACCTATCGAGTCTGATCCACCTATTACTGAATTAAACTCCCACTATGACATTGAGCCTATTCATGAATTGAATGTCTTAAGTTGTAATATCACCTTTGAACTTGAGCGTTGGGTTAGGACCAATGGTGACAGATCCATATCCATAAACACTATCTCCCAATCTTTCCCTACTTTGACTATCCAATATCCAGAACTTATTGATCGAACCTCCACAAATCTAAGCCAGGGTATTTATACCTTCCCGAATGACTATGCCCTTGCTTGCTACCTCAATGTAGTTGAGCCTATGAGGACTTCCATTAGTGAACTAAGCATCAACATGACCGAGTCAGATATCAAATATCTTATTCAGAAAAACAAGAATAAAAAGAAAAAGAAAAAGAGTTCTGAGGGTGAAAACCACTTTGTGGCAGTCTCAGAACCTACAAAAGTAAAAATAAAATATGTATCCAAAGGTGAAAACCTCTCTGAGGTGCCTAAGGATGAGATATTTGATGGCCTTCTGAGTCATTTATAGGATAGATCTCCAGTTCTAATTGAGCCCACTTAATCTATCAATTTGGGTACAACAGAGGAACCACAATTGGTACATGTAGCACAATCATTATCAAAAGAAGAGAAGAAAAAATTTACTACATTCCTAACAGAGAAAAAGATCAACTTTGCATGGAAATACTCAGATATGCCAGGATTGGATCCTAATCTTATAATGTATCATTTATCTATAGCTCCAAATGTCAAACCTGTTAAGCAAAAGTTGCGAAAGATGCATCCTCATGTTGCACTCTTAGTAAAAGCTGAATTAGAGAAGCTCTTGAAAGCTAGATTCATCTGTGTTATTGACTATGTGGAGTGGATCTCTAATATTGTACCTATTTCTAAACCAGATGGTTCAATCAGAGTGTGCATAGACTTTAGAGATGTGAATAGAGCATGCCGTAAGGATGATTTTCCACTACCTAACATTGATATGATAGTGGACATGACTGCGGGTTTCGAGATGTATTTCTTAATGGATGGTTTCTTTGGATATAACCAAATAAAAATTGCTCTAGAGGATCAAGAGAAAATTGCTTTCACATGTGCATGGGGTACCTTCTATTGGAATGTCATGCCATTTGGGCTTAAAAATGTTGGTGCTACATATCAAAGAGCAATGACATCTATTTTCCATGACATGATGCATCGAACCATGGAAGATTATGTTGATGACACATTAGCAAAATCTATGATTAGAACTGAACATCTAAAGGACTTGAGCATGATCCTAAATAGAATGGAAAAGTTTAGTCTCTGATTAAATCCTAAGAAGTGTGCTTTTGGTGTCACTTCTGGAAAGCTCTTAGGATACATAGTTTCAAAGAAGGGCATTGAAGTTGATCCAGCTAAAGTCAAGGCTATAATAGAGATGCAACCTCCCATGAATATCAGTCAAATGAGGATGTTGCAAGGAAGAGTTCAATCTATCAGAAGATTCATATCACAACTAGTGGACATATCACAACCTTCTACAAAACATTACATAAAGGTGTGACATTTGCATGGAATGAGGAGTGCGAAAAGAATTTTAACCATATCAAGAAGTATCTATCCAATCCTCCCATCTTGATGCTTCCTATTCATGGGAAGGCATTGATCTTATATGTCTCCGCAACAACCACATCACTGGGGGCATTACTAGCGCAACATGATGAAGACAAAAAGGAAAGAGCCATTTATTATATAAGCAAAACATTGGTGGGATATGAAAAGAACTATTCTATGATTGAGAAAGCTTGTCTCACTATGATCTTTGCATCACAAAAACTGAGACACTATATGTTAGCTCATACCATGCATCTAGTAGCAAAAATTGATCCACTAAAATACCTACTAAGCAAGGTTGCCCTCACAGGTAGACTGGCTAAATGGGTCATGCTTCTAAGCGAATTTGACATTGAATATGTTGAAAGAAAAGCTATAAAATGTCAAGTTATTGCTAATCAACTAGTAGATGCACCCATGTTTGATGACACACCAATGCAAATGGAATTTCTAGACTCCTCTATTATGCACCTATCTTCTAGAGAATGGCAATTGTTCTTTGATGGCTCCTATACACAGAATGGATCTGGAGCAGGCATATTGTTCATAACTCCTCAAGGATACTCCATCCCAAAAGCATTCAAACTAAAGTTCCCCTGCACAAACAATATTGTAGAATATGAAGCCCTTTTGAATGGTATGAAACTAGCAATTGAGTGGAGAGTGACAGAGCTACACATTCATGGAGACTCTCAACTTGTTATTCATCAAGTCAATGATGTGTACCAAACTAAAGATGAAAAGCTCATTCCTTACAAGAGAATGGTAGATGATCTTAAGAAATATTTCATATCTATCATATTTGAGCAAATTCCTGGGATGGAGAACAAGGCTGCTGATGCAATGGCAACACTATCTACTTTATTACAGTAGCCTGAACATGAGCTACACTATGAGTTCCTAGTGGAAGCACTATCTTATCCTGCATATGACTCCCCTAAAACCCACATGATTTGCACCGTTGTAGGTCATGATTCATCCAGATACAAAAACCTATTTTCTTATCTCCAAGACCAAATAATTCCCAATACCTTCAACCGCCATGAAAAGAGATACCTTCTTTGAAATGCCTCCCGATATGTCATCAATTGTAATGATCTATACAAACAAGGTCTAGATGGTACACTACTTAGATATTTAGAACAGGAAGAGTCTCAACGTGCATTAGAGGAAGTTCATGATGGTATTTGTGGGTCACACTCAAATGGTTTAACATTAGCTCAAAAACTTATTAGGGTTGGGTACTATTGGCCTGAAATGGAGAAAGAGGCTATCAAATTTGCTAAGAATTGTCAAAAATGCCAAGTGCATGGCAACTTAATTCATGCCCCAAAGAGGGACCTAATCCCCTTTACAACACAATGACCTTTTCACCAATGGGCATTTGATCTTATAGGAGCTATACATCCTCATTCTTCTAATGGACAAACCCATATAATCACAACTACAGATTATTTTACAAAATGGGTAGAAGCAGTCCCTTTGACACAAGCAACGGGGAAACAAATATCTATGTTCATATTGAACTATATCACATGCAGTTATGGGATACCTCATTCCATAATCATAGATAATGGTGGGAAATTCAGAAATAAAGACCTAGATGATCTATGTGCCAAATTTAAGATCACCCAACATTGGTCTTCTATATACTATCCACAAGGGAATGGCCAAGCAGAGGCTTCCAACAAAAATCTATTGAAGATCTTGCACAAAATAGTAAACAAAACTGGCAGAGACTAGCATCTCATGATTATCTAGCTCTCTAGGCCTACAGAACAAGTATTAGAACTCCTACAGGGGCTATTCCTTTCGCTTTAGTTTATGGGTTTGAAGCGGTACTACCTATTGAGGTTAAAATCCCATCACTAAGAATCAGAATGCATGGTCTAGTAACTAATGATGACTACAGAGTGTCTAGGTTGCAAGAACTTGAACTACTAGATGAGCGTAGACAAGCAGTGTATGATCATCTCAGTGTATATCAGAAGAGAATGTCTAGAGGCTACAACAAGAAAGTCAGACACAGAGAATTTTAGGTTGGTGATCTAGTCTTGAGAGAAAATCCTAAACATCAATCACATCGAGAACGCAAGGGGAAGTTTGAACCCAACTGGTTGGGTCCATTTGTAATCACTACTACTTTTGGCTCTGGTGCCTATCAACTCTCAATGACTGAAGGAGAACAACTCTAAGAACCAATAAACGTTCTCCATCTAAAGAAATTCTACGCCTAAAGCATTCAGTCTATGGTAAAATGTCTTGGAAAAAATCTTAAAAATTGAAAAAAGTCTTGAAAAAATGAACATCATGGTGAAAACCTAGCAATAGGCACCTTGATGATTCACAAAAAAAAATTATAAAAATATCAAAAATTCAAAAAAATTGAAAAAAAAATAAATTATAAAAATTATAAAAATCAGAAAAAGTCCTGAAAAAATGAACATCTTGGTGAAAACCTAGCAATAGGCGCTTTGATGATTCACAAAAAAAAATAAAAATATCAAAAGTACAAATTTTTTTTTAAAAAAATAAAATAAAAAATTATAAAAATCAGAAAAAGTCCTAAAAAAATGAACATCTTGGTGAAAACCTAGCAATAGGCACCTTGATGATTCACCAAAAAAAAAGAAATATCAAAAGTACAAAAATTTAAAAAAAAATAAAAATAAAAAATGAGAAAAAGAAAAAGTGCCTTGGTGAAAACCTGGAAACAGGCGCCTTGGTAGCAAAAATAGAATCTCTGCCAAGATGGTGAAAACTCAACAAACGGGTGCCACTTGTTTCAAAATGCTCCATCTATCAACGCAATCTTGGTCTTTCCCAGCTTTCAATTTTGCTTTAGTTTGTACATATCTCCTAGTTTGTTTCTGCATTTCCAATTTTCAATAAGTTGGTTTGTACACCACTCAGCTCAAGCATCTGTATCCTATCAATGCTTAACACTTGGGGGTAATCAATGTTATATCCTATGGCCTCCTGTATATCTTAGATGTATCATATCCAGTCAGAGTCCTTTGAAGTTTCATTTGAGTCAGTCAAGTTTGTCTCGTCTCTAGAAAGGATTTTGCATCTACAACAACAATCAAACACAAACTGAAAACAATATGTGCTTTTCATACTTGTATCTCCTTGTATGCTTACTGATTTGCATTGAGATTTTTGCATATTGTGTCCCTTCGAGCTCTTCGTTGATGTCCTTTATAGGATTTAGAGAGTGATGACTAGGGGTATAATCTTTTCTTTGTCTTCTGCTTGTATGTGAAAATCTAACATCTTTGGAAATTTTGGATTGAAATGGTGTCCAACTGTAAGAGCCTCTATCTCGAATTGGATGGCCATACGTACCTCGACCATTGATAGCCAAAAAATTTAAGGAAGTTTGATCTAACTATTGTCTTTTTGAGTGAGTTCTTTTTTCTATTGTGAAACGCGATATTACCTAAGGATGTGAACGATAATAGGTCACTACAGTTAATTCACATCGGATTTAGAATGATCTCTTGACTGCTTGATGTGTTTGTAATGCAAGGCGTATTCAGGTCATCATGAAATTTATGTTTTGATGCTTATACAAATTGCTATATCAAAATGGACATGATATTCAGGTCATCCTGGTGTTTGTGCCTTGGTGCTTATATCTAATCTGACATTCTGAAAATAAAATCAATATTCATATGTCCATGGTTGCCTAGCCAGTGGGTGTTGTATTGATTCTTGCGCATACAAATCGATATTCATATGTCTATGGTTTCATAGCTAGTGGGCATTGTATTGATTTATCTAGTTACCTAAATGTTCAATGATGATAACAAATTGACATATGATCAGTGACTAGGTCCTAGGTCTTAGGTTGCATTTCATTTTGCATGTTTCTTTGCATTTTTGCATGTTTGCATGATCTCACAATGGCTAAATGAACTTCAATGCTTAAACAATTCTCCACTTGTCTCTTCAAATCTAACAAGAGCTAAATCTCACACGAAGGTTCCTCCAATGAAACAACAAGTAGAATCTTTTTTTTTGGGATCAAAATCAAAATATGAGATCATTCATAGTGTCAACTACTTGCATAATCGACCTTCAATCATCACAAAAATCCAAAATTCAACTTAAGTGATTCTCTTATATCAAACTATGAAAATTTCAACTTGGTCAACCATGGTTAACTCATGGTCAAACCTAGTCAAACTTGGTCTCCAGGACCTCCAGACGATGCAAAACACATTCCCAGACGTGTATAACCACTTTTCAAATCAATTAACATGCTTCTAAACCATTTAGCATTGACTTTTATTGTTAGATTTTGATTTTAATCCCGAAGGGGGCATGGTATTGCACATCATTCAAGTCTTTAAAAATTCTATCAATCTTTCCTCAGTAATCAAGACAAGAACCATGTCTAGTTGCTGAATCATCAAAAGTCATCATCGCTTGGGGAAAATCTATCATCACTTGGGGCATATCAGATTCATCTATCCATATCAATTTGGTACCTTCCTAATCTTGTAAACTATATCAACTTTTCACAACCATCAGTTCATCAGTGTTCTTTCCTTGGTTCTTCGGTAACTGAAAGGTTTAGATGTGATACCTATGTGGTTCTGCTAAGATAATCGAGTCTGGAATTGGTCACTCACTTCTTCACAATCATAAGGTTCAGAATCAGGCATTTTGACACTTCATTACAATCACTGGTTCATTAATTTTATAGTTTCCACTAGCTTTGGTCATTCAGGACCTAATATCTTTGAATCTTTCAATTAGCTTCTGTCTCATATCAATTATCAAACATCAGTTTCATATCTTTATCATACATAGACTATCTTTGAACCACTGCGCTTCACACAGTAATTCAAAGAGGGGCAAAATGTAATACCCCAAAAATGGGCTATATGTTCATTAACCTCCTACATCCTCAAATCGAACAAAATTGACATAGAAGTCCTAACCTAAGGTACATCTGCACATCATCGAATCTAATTGATTATCTTAAATTCTGCATTGGGGAATATTCCTAGCAATATTCTTAATTATCTTAATTACCTTTAATTTAATGATTATTTGACGATAAATCACATTTATCCTAAAGTTTGATTAATTGAATATTTTCATATTTAATTAATTAGATTTAATATTTTCCACTTAATTGTTTAATTAAATTTAATTCTATCTATTATTAATTGTATTATTTAATTTTGACAATAAATCTAATATCCTGTGAATAATTGATTAAATTCTTATTTAACTAATTAAAGCATGTTGTCATATTTGATGATATTATTTTTGAATAAAAGTTTGATTAAATGATTGATTAACCCATAAATCAATTGTTTTATTTCAAAAATCAGTTAAGTTGGAAATAAATCACTTTATTATTAAATTAATTCATAAATAAAACATGCACAATCAGAAAAGCAGACAACTATCAATTATCAATTAAAGATAAACTCTATTTTGAGTTAAACTCTACTTTTGCATATTTTTGTGAGTTAAATATCCTTTATTTAAAAATAACTCAAAAATCAACTTGAGTTATTTGAGTGATTTATGGCTTTTTTTCCCATGCACCTCCAAAGCCCTAGATTTCTATAAACTAAGGCTTTAGCTCTTCACAAATCATCCACAGAATCTCATATTTTTGCATAATCACGCTGAATAATTGCTATTTGGAGAATCAAACCTTATTGCAAATCAAGGCTATTCTGAGATCAATTTAGTTTTTACATTCATTTAGTTTTTCATATCATATCATTGTTAGATCAATTCATAGCATATCATTTTTTACATATCATAGATTTATATCATTTTTCATCTTATTGCATAGAAAATACCAAAAAAATAGATTAATTGCATTCATATTTCATATCAGTTTTGCATTCAAATCCTTCATTTAGGTGTTGTCTAGGTCATTGATCTCAATAGCAATATGAGAACATCAATCTCGCACCTATTAGAAGGCAGTAGATCACTTGGTTAGATTATATTTCTATTTTTCACGATTTTGATTTTTGCTAACCTCTAATATTTTACTAAAGTGTTGTGTCTATAGATCATGTACAATTTTTACACACACAGATTCAACATGAACCCATACAAAGGGTGAAGGTGGAATTTCCATGTAGGAGAAGGCCAATAATAATACATACAAATAACATGCCTCTTCAAGGCTAAAATCTCATACATTCTTCCAACCAATCTTCTCCTTATCTCCTCCAAGATTAAGATCAATACAATGGCTTGCAAGGGCCCATACACCTTTCATTTTCCCCTCTTCTCTCCATGAGAAGAGACTCTACAATATTATGCAATTCGAACTAACCCCTTCCCCCATACATGGCCACTTCTTCCCTATCCAAGGGTGAGTAATGCCATCACACCCTTCACAAAACTCCCATATTCAAAACAAGATAAAACCATAAATAAGGATTCAAGTCCAAAATCTCATTCCCAAACACAAAGAACAACACAATTACATGAACATATGCAAGAGAATGAAGAACATACAATGTCCTTGCAACAACAAAAAAATAAAAGTCTTTCATGGTAATGGAGACCAACCTTCCCAGTGTATTATGGCAAATGAATGTTGAGAAGAGCCCAATCCTTTTTTCCTTCCTTTTTCCAAAACCCTAATGTCTCTAAATATAGAGAGTGGGTGAACACCCACTAACTCTACCAAGGGTCTCTAAAAAGGCCTCTAACTTCTACCCACCTACTAGCATTAATTACAGAATTGACTCTCATGTCCTTTGGCTTTTCCTTGTCGCTTACCTTAAATGCCTGATTGGAAGGAAGAGTGGGGTTGATTAAGGGTCAAGACTTCTTCAAATTTGAAGCTTATGGTAAATGGGTTATAAAATAGGTTACCTAGGCCACTAGGGTTTCTAGTTGTGTTAAAAACATCCCTAACCCATACCTCTAACACTTAGGCACTTAGATTTTGTTAAATTTGACCCTTAGGACCTTTTTTTGGCCTCTAGAAGTGGTTAGAGAGAATTTGGAATTTAAATAATTAAATTGGTGGGGTTTACAAGTATCTCCAACAAGGAAACTAATTAGGTTCTAAAAGTCGGTTAGGTTTAGGTTTACATTGCCAACTTTAGTAAACATGTCGTTAAATAAACACATAACAAGTGTCAAGTGACACTATAAAATGACATAACACCACATCAACATGTCACTAATTGCATAGAGAGACATCAATATAGTCATACAAGTTTACGATTATGAATTAAGTTACTTTACAATGAGGTTTGAATCTCTTCACTAGGTTCAACCTTAGCTTTACAGTTTGCACAATGGTTGGTTACTGATTCTCAGACTAGTTCCATGGTTCTCTTACCTGTACACTAAACATTGAGCATCTATAGTTCAAGATGATAAAATTACATGAAATATACATATTCAATTCTTTATTTAGCAACATAAATCAATATGTATAATTCAATACAAATTATAATTTTTCATTCAATAATGTCTAAACATAATAATTCCATAATCATCATGACATGTCATCTGTGAAGTAATCAAATCTAAATATGCATAATCAAAATCATGACATACTCTAGATTCTGATCCACATCAAAATGTAATCCAGATAATATAATAATCATCATCAAAACATAGTATCTTGTGTCTCTATTAGGATAATCAACAAGTGTATCAATGTATCAAAATGTGAATGAGCAAAGATCCTATGATGGATTGGGGTGAGGCCTCATAGGCACCTCCACCTAAGTTGAAAAAGGTATGTATGGAAATGACAATTCAAACTAGTTATATCTATCATATAGTTCCTTATATTAGATGTACACATACCAAATCTACATGAATTGAGATGCATTATGGTTTTACAAGTTTTGAGCTTTAAGTTTTTGAAGTCGGTAAATGTGAGACCAAGTTAGGAGTTTCCAATTGGTAACTGTTATGCAAGGTTAACCAAATGTCAGTATTAACTGAGTGGAAATTTACATGTTAACTGAGATTATGGTGTTTTGTGGTATACATTGAGTTTGACAGTTGTCATTGAGCTGTGATTAGGTCAAGCATTTATTGAAAATTGGTTTAAGTGGGAATTTGAAAATGTTATAAATATGTGGTGAACTTAATTCATTTTTCACATAGCGATTATGAAGAGCAAAGAGTTTTCAGAATGATTTTGAGAAAAGGATTTTCAAAGAATTTGAGCATAGATTTTAAGCACTCTGAGTGATCTCATCATCATTCTAAGTAAGTACTATCATCACCAAGCTCTTCATTTGTTTCTTACCAAAACCCTAAACAAGAAACTATGGCATCTGCATCAAATGTGAACAAGTCCAAGTATGCAGAGGAGGGCAAAGTTAATATAATTGTTTCTACTACTTGCAATGAGCCTAAATATAAACTTCATCCTGAAGTGGAGTTGTAAATTGACAAAGTGGGATCTTTTTTAAGCATGCCACCTAGGGTTTTATTTTTAGAAGATGTTCATTCATACATTCACTGCAAGATAGGGGAAATCAGAGATTTTGATATTTTTGCTACATATCAAAAGTTGTGTGGTGAAGACAGAAAGTTGAAACTTGATAATGAGCACCTAAAAGTTAGATGTTTGGTTATTTCCCTAAATTTTGTGAAGAATTTCAAAAATGAGTGGAGAAGAATCATTCTTAGTCGGTATCATGATGGAGAGTTATGGTTAGATGAGCCCATAAAGATTACCAAGAACATCATAAAAGTAGTAACCGGATACCCAACTACTAACAAAGTCAAGGTAATAAGGAATGCACCCTGAGCCGAGATAGAAAAGAACGCTGGAGTCAATTGGGACGATAGAGAAATGAAGGTAAGAACAATCAAAGATCCTAAGACAAGATTCAAATATTATGTCACCGGTTATAATATATTCCAATTGAGCAGAACAAATATTGTACTATGTGGAGCTGTTGACATAGTTAACAAGATAGTTAACAAGGGATTTCAGTTGGACCTTTCCGAGCTACTATTGAAACAAGTAGAGGAAAACATGAAGACTATTCGGTCGGCTAACTCCAACACCTGTAAGTTTGATTCCTTACTACTTTGCATATTCTTTTATGTGAAATTTTTTTTCCCTTCGGTCAGTAATGTAGATTGGTCAACTAACAAGAAAGTTACACTCCAGATTATAGATTTGACTCATAGTTTGGGAGATAATTTTAATAGTTTAGTAGATAGTTACTTTGAAAAATTTAAGGAGAGAATGAATTCAAGGAGAATAATTCCAAGACAACTAGTGAAAGAATGTGAACATGAAATTTGCTTTCTAGTTGATACAAATTTTACTTTGATTAAGGCTGCAAAATCAAGGATAAAATGGCTATCACCTATGGGTTATGAGTTAGATATTGATTATGCCTCTAGATCAATAAAGGCTTTATTGGCTAAGCCTAAGGACCCTAAAGCTTCTAGGTTTTGCACTTATGAAGAAGCCAAGATAAGGATAAAGATAGACCTATTTATTCATAAAATAACAAAGAAATCCAAGAAAATGATGACTAATTTGGTTAAGCAATTTGATGATGATGTTGAATCATCTAAGCGCATACTATTTGAGGTAGCAATCAAAGGTTAGTTACTTCTTTCTGACAAAGCACATGATGATGAAGAAACTGAGTCTGATAGAGATGTAGATGCTATGCTAGTTTCACCTTCCCCCACTTCAAGGAAGAAGTAGGTAGAAGTGTAAACAAGGGAACACACAAGGTCAACAACTATAGCTTCACCTCCACTGAAGAAAGGAGTTGTGAAAATATCTAGGCCTACTACAGCATCACTGACAAAGACATACAAGAAAAGAGGTACAAAAACTACTACCGAGGACCCTAAGAAAAGAAGAAAATTAATCAGAGAGAAGGATGATATAGATGATGATGAAGATGACACTGAGAAATCTAAAGTTTTAAATAAAAATTTTTCTATTGATGAAGTAGTTGAAGACATAATAGAAAATGGAGAATTAAGTGATCCTAAAATTAGTTGGTTTTAGCAATTGTCAATCAAAGACTAGAATAAGATTGAAGAAGCTATAATTTAGATGATGATCAGATTCAGGAAGGTACTAATTGAATTCTCTACGTATGTCCCTAAGACATTATATGACAAAATCTCACAAATATGGACATATGCATTGAACACTGAGAATGAGAAAAGAATGAGGGAACAATCCTAGGTTTTGGAAATGCCTACACTTACAGTTCCTAAAGTTGAGGAATTGATGAAAACATATTCAAAGAGATTTCTAGTAAAGAGTCAAGCACTGCAAATACTTGATAAAAATCTAGCAGACATTGATGAGAACAATCAACTAATTTTGACTTCCATACTTCAAGCCCAAGCTCAGTCAGAAAAGATGGCTTTGGCCATAATCCCTAAGAGGAATCTCAAGAGAAAAGGAAAAGGCATTCATTCTGATGATGCAGAATTGGCACCAAAGAACACAATTAAGTTATCAGATACTAAGGTACCTGATACCACTAATGCCACTGAGTAAATAAATTTAATTTAGGATCCACCTAAACAAGTTACAATACAAGGAATCAATAATGATTCATATGATGTACTCATTAAGGACATCACAAATGGTGATCCTGATGACATCAAAGATGATGAGGATGTCACAGTTGCTAGAGCTCAATAAGAAGAGGAAGCCCCTACCAAGCTAGAAGTAAGTTCTATACTGGGTGATCCTCCAATTTTGATGCAAGTTGTTGAAATAATTTCACAAGAAGAAAACGAAGGCTCAATCCTCAAGCAACCTAAAGATACATCAGGGGAATAGGCACCAAGCACAACAAATACTGCAAAGATGGAAACATCTAAGGAGAAAGAGTCAGATACACAGGAACAAGATAACCCAAAGCTTACCAAGACCACTCTAACAGACACTACATCTTGTGTGTGTATGCTAAACACCTTCATGAAATTAGGATATTTAACTAACAATTCAAAGAAAATGCAATTCAAATTTAACTAAGAATTGAACTAAAATCCATGACATCTCATGGTTCTCTAATCGGATGTGGTAAGTGAAGTTCTCATCTCAATTTCCACTAGTGACACTTCTAAAATGAGAAAATATGATGCTATAAATACTTAATCTAGCTCACTATGATCCATTATGCTATGATAATTAGAAATGCTAATGCTAAATGCTCTTAATTGCTCTTGATTGCTATGAAAATGACTATAATAACAATGCTTTACTCTCCAATTCTCTTCTATATTATTTCTCATAAAATGACTCTTATTTATAGTAAATTCCCAAGGGTAGGGGGTAGAGTGAATTAACCATGATTTACCTTTGGTTGAGTCAAAAACTTTGCAATATTTTTAAATGGGGTGACAATTTAAAGGTTTGTCTCAAAGCTTTGGACAAAAGGACAAAATTGAGTGGATGAGATTGAAAGATTAGAATGAGTGATTGAGATCCATTCTTTTTGAGTGATTTGTCTCTTTTTGTCCTCAATTCTCATTGGTTGCTCAACTTTGTTGAAAGATATTAGGATTAACTAAATTCAATTAATTAATTAAATTTAGCCATGTAGGGGAATAGGTTCATTTTGATTTTTGATTTAACAACTATACAATTAATTGATTAAATCAATTATGTAGTGTTTTTCACCCCTTTAAGCTTTGATTTAATTATTTAACATCATTATTTGAGTTTTCCTTTGATTTAATTGATTTTGTCCAATTTGATTTAATAAATGTCCATTTAAATTGATTTGATCCTTTTTTATGAGAATTAGTGCATTTTGATTAAGATTTTGCAATTTGTGATTTTGAAAGCACTTGTCCATTTTTTAGTGTCTACAAATGCCCCTCTTTGAATTGATGTGTGAAGAACATTGATTCAAAGATGCTTTTAGTCCTGATTGCTTTTTTAGGTTCTGATTTACTGATTTGCTGATTCATCATTGATATGAAAAATTGATTTAATTGCTGCCTAATATGATATTTGATTGCTAGAACCTATGATCTAATATGATATGCCTCTGATTTGATATGATATGTTGATATGTGCCTTACTGATATTGATTCAAAAATTTTAATGCCCTAGATTTCATGATGTTTGATGCCAATTTGATACTCTGATGCCCCCTAAGAAATAAAACATATTGATTGCTTGATTTGAAAAATTTGGTTAATTGATTTATCCAATATGTTTTCATTTCTAAAAAACATTGATGATATTGAAGGTTGAAAGATTGTATGTCCAAGATAGATAGGTCTGTTGTAGTTAAGAGAAACAAGTGATTAGGATATCAGGATAATGGTACCAATGAATGTTTGATTTTTCAATCTGATAGGATAGTAAAACTAATATGGGATAACTGATAGGTAGGTCACTAATAGGATTGATATTGATCATATTGGTCCTGCCTCACGATCAAGAGTTGGGAAACAATAAGTTGGTACTGATTGATTGATTGATTGATTGATGTAAGATGATTCAATGATATAGAATACTGATATGATTCCCTTGATTTGCAAAATAGGCACATTTCTGTAAGTTATACATACAGTCCCTAGCTTCTTGGATATTAGATTTATGGATCTTCCTTGTTGTTGATTTTATATCATGTTGATGTTTTATTGATCAGGACTTGATGTATCATTTTGTCATTCATATTGTATCTTGATATACAGATTGTTGGATCTTTGATGGTATGAACATTGATATGATGATATGGACTTTTCCTTGATTTCCCCTTTTTGATTGATCAAGATTGATAACTGAACCCCCTTTTCTCTTGGAAATATAACTACAAACCAATGCACTTAATCTAATATGAAAATGCAATGCAATGCAACTACGTGTCACTAGCTTTTAGCAAAGAAATGCCATAGAGATATATTTTCATCATTGAGCATTTTGGGACCGGAAAGCTAATACAACCATCATTGATCACATCATGATGATATGAATACCTCTTTTTATCACCTTTGGTAACCTCTTTGAAAACTAGTACAACCCTCACTAGTTGGATG
This sequence comes from Chamaecyparis obtusa, assembly GCA_027943335.1. Classification (NCBI taxonomy): domain Eukaryota; kingdom Viridiplantae; phylum Streptophyta; class Pinopsida; order Cupressales; family Cupressaceae; genus Chamaecyparis; species Chamaecyparis obtusa. The sequence goes on along the minus strand of BSBK01001070.1, from coordinate 159,240 downwards.
ACCAAACTATGGGAGTATGAATACTAGTTTCAACGGATTCAATGTTGCAAGTGGATTTTGGTATTAAGATATGGAAGTTCTAAATAGCCAAGGTATTCAGTTGTGTAAACAAGAAAAGGTTAATCCTTCCTCTTATGTGATAGTCCTCGATGGTTCTTTGATGACCATGTTGTTAGATGAATTCTCATAAGTTGATGAATCTTCCTTAAGACAGTCACTCAAAGGCAAAAAATTAGCATGTCTCTATCATGGCCAATCTAATTGAAACATCATAGATTAGCTAAAAAGATATGATAAAAGTCAATTCAATATAGATCATCAAAAGAAAGTTTCAAGTGTTTTGCAATGTATCATGATATTCAAATAGAATTTCCAAGTATTCTGATCTTTAAAGTGTTTGTCAATTTTTTATCCCGAATAATAAAGTCAATGAAGGCTCAAGGATCAAGTTGTAGGATCAAATACTTGGGTGTGAACAATGATATCCATCAAAGGTTCCATAAAATCTTTCTCTTCTCTGAAGCTCTAATAAGTCCTCTCTGATATATGACTCAATGTAGCACTATTGAATCCACTTGAGTTTTATGCATTGAGTCATGTGAATCGATGCCTCTTTGTTGAAATCTGCTGATTAATATCAAATGCCCCTAGTTGGATAGGAAAAATGTTGGACTTGGGAAAACTTGCAAAATATTACAAAAGCTCTGTTTATGCAAGATGTAGCTCAAAGCACTTTATGTTTTCCTTTTTACAAGCTCTCAAACAAGATCACATTGGTTTGCCCTCAATGTCTAGCAAGATATAAGACATGAAGGATGGATTTTCAAGTTGATGGATTAGAGATGGAAAGGCCATAATGGATGAAGCAATGTGAATGTGACCCATAGGACCCTCTCCTCAAGATTACCCAAGCTAAGGAAAAATGATATAGCAATGTGAAGCATTTTTTTGGATAAGCCATTCAATCTAATGATGCAGTGCTAGATAGCCTATAGGATAATGATCTACTATCATTAAAATGAGGGATCCAAAAGAGTGGACATGTCAAGAAGTTTTTGATAACAAATTTTGTACTTTAAGTTCTTCATTTTGATCAAGACCAAGGGGTCAATTTGGGTAAGATGTGGATAAGATAACACAATCAGGATAAATAGGTGATGGAGGTTATGAAGGGATGTTTTGGGATTATTGAAAGACTATCAAGGAATAATGAATGTGAATTTGGGATAAGCACGATCATGATAGGGTAACATGGATGCAACAAGTACATAAGCTAATGGAAAGGACAACGGATGTTGAAATACTTAATGCTCATGGATGTGTTCAACCTTGTCAAGATGAAGGCGAGAGAGGAAATATGGATGAAACTTGCCCCCAAGTGTGGAGTGCAAGAAGGAGGAATTATGGATGATGCCTATTTACCAGGTTTTCATCATGGTATTTGTTTCTCTTTACTTTTGCTACCCAGGTGCCTATTGCTAGGTTTTAACCAAGGCACTTTTTTTTTCGTTCTTTTGTTTCCTTTTTTATTTTTACTCTTTTTTTCTTCAATATTTTCCGAACATCAGAATCTTTGGACAATGATCCTCTGAAAGATATGCTATAATAAACTATGGGTATGACTAGGATCCTCAAAGATATTGATAAGAGGGATGGAAGTACGGAAAGAATGCATTGGAAAATGAATGTGAGCATAAGAAGAAGGTATGTTGTAGATAGGAATGTTGGCAAGATCAACTTTGACACATGCTTTGAAGGGTGGTGGAATGATGTGTTAGGAATGGGAACACTAAGAGGGGGGGTGAATCAGTGTTCACTATAATTTAGACTTTTCACTTTAATCTGAATACTGAATTATAAATGCTTAAGTACTAAATTAAACATTCACATAAACATGAAACATGAAATCAACACATGACACCAATATAGTTACAGGGAAACCCAAATACATAAAAACCTTAGTGGGACTTGATACCCACTAATATTCTGCACTAGTGTATTGTGATGCTTGCTAGAAGATCATTTACCCTGTTAGGAGTAGCTTTACAATGGTTTAAGTACAGTAGACCTTGTTAAGGGTCAGACCCTGTTAGGAGTATTTTAGAATGATCCCTGTTAGGGGAGTGGACTTACTATCCTAGATCTCACTACTCAAATGATGAAGGCTACAACCTTCTGAGATCAGATACACACTATATGTATAGGGGAACTGTTGCTGTGACACTGCTTGTTAGATCAATTCCTTTTGTGCACTGATGCTTTGACCTCTAGCAAAGAGCTAATACATCATATGATCTCTTTGCATGCCTCTTCTCTTCTTATCAAAACTCTCATATAACTCACATCACTTCCATACCGATTATAATGAGTGCATCTCATATTTATACGCTCATATAAACAAAACAATTAGGTCGGCCCTATAACTAATTACAAACAATCCTTCCAAGTGAATTGGCTTAAGAGTGCTTACAATTATACATGTACATATGTCAGAAACCTAAATACAATGGGTGCATAGCTCTTACAACATTAAAATATAATTGCAAACAAAAAATGCTTTATGTTGGCTCCATGCTTTGTTCTCTGCTGGCACACACTGGCTGTGCAACTTCAACTGACTGTAACTTTCACATCTTTGCATATCTACTTATGCACTCTTAGACTAAGCATAAGTATAGTCTAACAACCTTAAATTCTAGGGTGCATACCATAATTCATTCATACACATGTGCGCTGATGCTCTAAGTCTCTGGTGCTCTGTATGCTGTCCAGTCTTCAACACTTAACTGAATTATGATCTTTACACTTAGTGCATTGACTCCAAACTACTATATGACTTTGTTTCCATAATGACAACACTATATCTAGTCATATACTATAGTATAGAAAACTTTCCAAAAATCTCCCCCTTTGTCATTGATGGCAACAAAAGAATATGGCCAAGTCTCTAACTATTCCTTTACACAAAAAAATTTGTCTTCTATACATCTTTATACATAAACTTATATCTCCCTATATATATACTCCATATTCTATACAACTCCCCCTTTGACAGTAATGAAAAAGGTGCATCAAAATTTTTATCTACATACACCTACTAAGGGAAAACATCCGGATATGCAATCTTGAGTTTCTAGATCTCCTTCTTCTGAAAGGTTATCAGAGAATTGACCATTTGTAGATGGGTGCATAATGCATATTGAATCTTTTCCATCTTCTCCAATTCTATGTTCAGACCTTGATCATAGGTTACCATGGTCACATCAATCTCTTTTATGTTTTGACTGAGAATGTCTAGTGAGGGTGCAAGAGCATTCCTCAACTGAGTTTGTCTAGACCTTATCTTATCCATTTCTTTCTCTACCTTTTCAATTATGTCTAACTGACCTTGATAGACATTGTTACATATGTTCACATCAGTGGAAGTATCTAATATTGAATTCTTCATTTTCTCAATCATTGCCTCTGCTTCTTTGATATTCTTAAGATGGGCACCAGTGAACTTATCCTGATCCATGGATTCTGCAATGACTTTCCTTCCTTGATTTACAAATTCCTTCAATGATGCCTAACCAAACTTAAGAGAGTTCAAGTCTAGTGCAAAATTACTCATGAGTTCATTGAGTCTCTTCTTCAAGTATTTCTCCTCTACCACTAAGGCTGCAAATTCTTTTAGGCTTGTAAAATTTACTTTGAACTATGATATGACTGAGCTCACATCATCCACTGATTGAACTTTTACCATCTTCTTATCCTCTAGAAGAAAACTATTCAAAATATTTACTGATTCCACTAAGAAAGGATTCCTCATTACTTGTTTTTCCTTAGCTTTCTCCATCGCCAGAACGCTGAACTTAATTAGGTCTTCTTCCTTCCGAGAGTCCAAACTACTAGTGTCAGGTGTGAAACTTGAAAAGAATGTTGAGGAGGGAGTGATGGGAGTGATGTCCATCACTTCTTGCTTCACCTTTACCAAATCGATAGAAGATTCATCTTTCTTTTCTACCTCTACTCCTTTCTTTTCTTCTTCTTTCTCATTAGAAATGTCTACTATGATTACTTTGTCTTGCTGAGTGGGAGGGGTTTTGCTGCATAAGATTTTTTCTTCCTCAGTGCTGACAAAAGCTTCCTCAAACTTGTCCAAGTCCTTATTAGTAGCTGCCATGGCTATGTCCACATTGCCTATGATAATTGTGTTATCTTTGGGTGATCCTTTCATGGGTGCAGACTGATCTACTTCTATTTGAGTTCCTGCTATGGGTGTTGAGTCCTGAGGACCTGTCATTGGTACATTAGTGGGCTCTGTCACTTTATCTTCCTTCATGGGTGCATGAGGTGGTTTGATCTATTGTTCTAACAAAACTCTCTCAAATGCATTTTTTGTCTCCTTCGTTATCAGATCATAATCCTTGTTCATTATATGCAGAGTTCTCATCTTTGATCTTAGGTGTAGCTTCACCAGATTCAATATTAGTGCTTCTTCATCTTTGGAACATATAGGACGTGTATCTTCTAATAATTTTTCTCTTATTCTTTGATCTTCCTCATTAGCTTGTCTCTTTAGGTGTTCCAAAATGTCCCATACATTATTTGGAATCTCTATTTTCAATTCAAGAACTATCTTCTTGAACTTTATCATATGCTTGATAATCATTCCATGAATTTTTGACTTATCAATCTCACTATATGAATCATAATGTTTCCCTACTTGATCAATTCTACCTTCCTCAATAATTCTAGAGCTCAAAACTTTAAGGCTAGGCCTGAATCCTACCTTAGGAGGTGCTTGAATATTTCTTCTACTCCTTGTAGCTCATGAGGATGGATGATCAGTGCTAGCTTCTTTCTTCCTCTTAATCATTGGTTTATACTCTGGAGGAGTATCTTTGGGCACAAAAGGAGTATTGTCTTCTTTATCCTTCTGACTATCATCTTTTTCAATTTTAATCTTCTTCATCTTAGGATCTTCTTGTTCTTCTATTGTTCTCTTCAATTCAAGGGAAATCTTCTCATCCCTTTCTTTATCAAGGTCTTCTTGTGATACACCATGAATCCTTAATATTTCTGAGGTGACCTTTGCAACCTTTCTTTTTGTTGCAACACTATTCAACTTAGCATCGACTTCTTTAGTCTTTGCTTCATAGGTTCCCCACCTAGGTTCATTGTCATCATTAGGGGCTGATAGCAATACCTATGCATAAGCTTCAAGAAATTTTTCTTCAACCTCATACCCAAGTGGATGAATCCACTTTGTTCTAGGTTCCATAGCTTCCATACAGGTAGTATGAATCTCTACCATGAAGCATATTGTATCCTTATACTTCTCTATAATTTTCTTAGGAATTATGTACCTCATTTGCATCCTTTCTCTGAAGGTCTTCAATTCCAAAGTAATGTAATCTCTAAGGGTGCTTTCTGAGCATGCCTTGTTTGATATCTGAGGCATGGTAGGAATGGACTTGTCTAGATACAAGTCTGACACTTTACCAACTATATGAAGGTACATATAGATGATTAGGGACCCAAACCTAAATACCTTAGTCTTGTCATGTTTGATAGCTTTAATATTGTCTATCAACTATGCACACAAGATCTCACACAAGTTGAACTCTCCATCTTCTTGCACAAGATGGATGGCTGCTAGAGTAGTGCCTGCAGACACACTATTCACCCTACTGGTATGATGAAATTTGTAACCCAATATCATTGATATCAACTTGATGTCTAGTTTCTCTATAGGCTCAATGGTCATGTCATGCTTATCACTTCTAGATTTACACACTTGCTCCACCATTTTCCTGACATCCTTGCCCATAGGAAGGATGACGCTTGTCTTAGAGAGACCTATCATCTCATGAATCAAGTCTCATGTGATTCTTACTAGTACATCTCCAATCCAAAACAAGCCATCATAGATTCTGCTCAACAATATTTTTATCCATTCTTCCTCATAGAACTCATATGCCATGGCATATTCAATAATGGGGTGATCATTCCATTTGGTGTATTCATCCATGAACATTTTGTCTCATTTCAACATTGTGTCCATGTGCATCCCTAACATATCTAGTCCAATAGGTTTCTTCTTATAATGGATGTAAGCCCTTATGTCTTCTACATGCATGACGCCCATCAGCGTGCGAGAAAATGCTCCCTCTAAATCATCTAGGGTTGATTTAAATGGGTGCCTCTTGGAAACATACCGCTTCTTCTCAGCAACATCAAAAACAATAGGAGTGGCCATGACTTACTTGATATTCACTTTCCAAAATATCTCTGAAATGATCTGACAACTTTCAGATCGGCGCAACGAGCTAGGATTTTTGCAACTGAACAAAAGCATTGCAATCACTGATAACTTAATTTATAAATCTCCACAAAAACTTCCAAGGCTCAATCTGCTCTCTAATCACTCTAAGTATGAATGCAATGAGTGAACAAACAAATTTCTATGTACTTAAAGTAAGAAATTTTCCATTAATGCAACTCGCGAAAACTAGGTTGTCACTTCAATTTTTCAAACTTGAGTTCCACTAACAATCAGCATGTGTGCTCTTGCACAAAGGTTCCAATACACTCCAATAGCTTAAGTCCAAAGGCACATACTTTGAGGATGAGTATACTAGCCACACAGGGGTCTAGAGCTAAATTAGGTCCCCCTATGACCTTGAGGGCCATTCATGTAGATGTAGAGGGTGCATCCACTGGGGATGCATCCAATACATTACCATCATTATTGTCCTTCCTTCCATTTGACCAAATCAAGCTTGCATCTTCTGAGGCCTTTACAAATTTGACTTCTACTTCAAGATCCAAAACTGGTTCTTCGGCCTTTTTAGGGCTTTCCCGACCTTGCATCCTTGATCTACAAAACTTTGAGATATGTCTAGCCTTTTTACAGGTGTGACAAATCACCGAAGGTCTATTATTCCTCGATGCATTGACATGAGTCACCATTCTACATTGTTTTTCTATATGACCTTTATGACCATTATAGTTACATATCTGGCATGTAACATTCTGAGAACTTCTTACATTGGTCCGATTCTAATTTCTTTGATCATGTTGAATCCTATTCTTCTTACTAGTCTTGTAATTTATTGCTCTATGACCAAATGTATTACATGTATAATAGTAACCATTAAAATGTTTTACCTCTGTATAGTTCCTTGCAATTTGTCCATGCTTGTTACATGCAAAATAGGTGCATTTGTGCTCATTCTTAGGAGGACCACCATTGTCTTTGGTTTGATCTTCAGTCTCCTTAGTATCAGTAGATTCTTTTTGTGTCTCCTTTCTTTCTCACATCTTATCAATCTTATTTTGTGCTTCATTGTATCCAATACAACTAGTATCTCCTTTGACTCTTCTTGTGTACAACTGAGATTCTATCAAATCAGAACTGGTGTGCAATTTGTCAATGTGGTTCTTTTCATCTTTCAATTCAGACTCCAATCTTTCTTTGCAATTCTTGAGATCCAATATTTCCAATTTTTTTTCCCTTAACTCTTCATTGAGTTGAAGGTTCTCCTTTACTTGTTCATTATAGACATCTTGATTGTTCATCAATTTTTCATCAAGTTCTTCAAGCTAATTCAATAAGGATGCATTTTCTTCATTCAACTTCTTGAATTTTTCTTCAAGATCACTATTAGAGCATCCTTTCAAATCTTTTCTTAGTCTTTTCATAACTAATTGAGCATAACTGACTTTTTCTTTTAGTTCTTCTATTTCTCTTTCTGAATTATCCAAATCTTCAAGAGCTACTTCAAGATTATTCTTCAAATGTTTCATATCTTCTTTGTCCATGATCTCCTCAAGTGGTTATACTTCTTTGCTGAGGACCAGAGCTCTGATATGAATTGTTAGGAATGGGAACGGTGAGAGGGGGGGTGAATCAGTGTTCACTATAATTTAGACTTTTCACTTTAATTTGAATACTGAATTATAAATGCTTAAGTATTGAATTAAACATTCACATAAACATGAAACATGAAATCAACACATGACACCAAAATGGTTACGGGGAAACCCAAATAGGTAAAAACCCTGGTGGGACTTGATACCCACTAATATTCTGCACTAGTGTATTGTGATCCTTGTTAGAAGATCCTTTACCCTGTTAGGAGTAGCTTTACAATGGTTTAAGTATAGTAGACCTTGTTAAGGGTCAGACCCTATTAGGAGTCTTTTACAATGATCCCTATTAGGGGAGTGGACTCACTATCCTAGAGCTCACTACTCAAATGATGAAGGCTACAACCTTCTAAGATTAGATACACACTATATCTGCAAGTGAACTATTGCTGTGACACTACTTGTTAGATTAGTTCCTTTTGTGCACTGATGCTTTGACCTCTAGCAAAGCTCTAATACATCATATGATCTCTTTGCATACCTCTACTCTTCTTATCACAACTCTCATATAACTCACATAACTTCCATACTGATTACAATGGGCGCATCTCATATTTATACACTCATACAAACAAGATAATTAGGTCAGCCCTATAACTAATTACAAACAATCCTTCCATGTGAATTGGCTTAAGCCTGCTTACAAATATACATGTACATATGTCAAAAACCTAAATACAATGGGTACATAGCCTCTACAACATTAATTTATAATCGCAAACCAAAATAGTCACTGTCGGCTCCATGCTTTGTTCTCTCCTGGCACACACTGGTTGTGCAACTTCAACTGACTGTAACTTTCACATCTTTGCATATCTACTTATGCGCTCTTAGACTAAGCATAAGTATAGTCTAACAACCTTAACTTCTATGGTGCATACCATAATTAATCCATACACATGTGCGTTGATGCTTTGAGTCTCTGGTGCTTTGTATGTTGTCCAGTCTTCAACACTTAACTGAATTATGATCTTTACACTTAGTGCATTGACTCCAAACTGCTATATGACTTTGTTGCCATAATAAAAACACTATATCTAGTCATATACTATAGTATAGACAACTTTCCAACATGATAGAGGAATGATAGATGATGGAGATAAGGATCTTCTTGAGATAGTGGATTCACTAGTAAAATTTACCCTAAATTTCGATGAGAATTAGTCAAATTTTCTACTACAATTGGTTGAATAGATGACTAAAATTATGGTCGATCTTTTTTCATCAATTATTATAAAGGAAAACCAATTGTCAAAATTTTGACATGAGTAGTATTTGACTTATCGACTGACTTTTTGTCAAACTAATCACATGAAGCTGGTAGAATTGAGACCAACTTTGGCAAACTTGACGTCGAAATTGCGACTAAATGTTTGACCACTATTCGATGAAATTGACATCGAATGCTTAGCATTGTCATTGATTCAACTAGTGTAATGGTCAAAATTGAGACCATTTTGTCATCAAATTATCCACCCAAGTGCGTCGAAGGGACCATCGAATGCATAGCATTCTGGTCAAATTTAGTACTGTGTAAATGTCGAAAAGTGGCCAATACTAACTTTTGTTTAAAAGAAAATGTGACACAATTTTCAATATATTCCTACTTTTATATGAATATATTACTTGTCTATAATTAGTATGCATATATGAATCTATGAAGCTTTGATTTAGCTATTTTCTTCTATTTAGCACAATTAGATTATTTCTCAAGTAGGCCCACTTGAGATACATGTCCCTACTCTTTTTTTCATGTTAGCATAGATAATTAAATTTTATAGTCAGTAACTTGGCTTCTGCTAAACATTACTATTGGACTATGTGATCCTCTTGCAGCTTAGACAATTCTTTAGTAAGTTTAGTTTTGGCATGTTTTTAGTTTAGTTTAGGTATATATAATCTTTTAATTTTCATATGTTATTACTTATTAGTAATTGTTTGAGAACTACTCAATTCATTGTTTTGCATTAATCATTATTGTTCATAGTTTTATTTTGTTAAGTGTATGGTTTTCATTGCAATTTTCTTTTTAACACAATAGATGACAACCTAAGTAAAAGCATGCACATATAGTGCTAAACCATGACATGCCTACATCCTTGGGTTGATGTTTAAATGTATTATATTGTCCATAAGAGGTTTTTTTGTCAGATAACCTATCTTTGAGTTTATGGAGAAGGAAATTTGTCAAGCTCAAGATTGATGAAATCTCAAGCGATGAATCCGCCTGATTCCACATCACTTTACTAGCACTCTAGTGAGCTAGAGAGATCAATTAATTAAAGTGGATATAAGCTTAATGTGACAGAAAAATACATAAAATATAAGTAACATTATGCTACTAAGAGATTAAAAAAAATATTTAGTCTACTAGAAATGAAAGAGAATTTGATTAAGATCAACTGGTGGGCTTTATTATTTCATGGTCTTAAATACTTGTACCAGCCAAGGACTATAATGTGGATTCTTGACACCAACATGAGATGCATGCATCCTGTATGGACAAGGTATAGGGACCGAAACTAGAGAATACAAAATCAATAGCTATGCTTACAAAACTAAGAATAGATGATATGTTGATCCTAGGTTAGTGATAGTTGGAAATGACCTATAAGGGCCTATAATGATGTAATAAGGCCAATAGAGCCTCTAACTGATGTTAAAAGCACTAAAAGTGCAAAAACTTGTAAATTGCCTATGAGGGCAATATAAGCCAAAATGGGCTTAAGGAGGGTTAGTTAGGAGTTAGTAGAGGTAAGAAGTTATTAAAGGTTGTCTTTAAACCTTTTAAGAGTCTTTAGATTAGTATAGAAATGTTGAGTTGTCGAGTTGACAACTTTGTTGTCAACTTGACAACATTTTCATATGTTATGTTAGTGAACAATTAGTTTTTTACTGTTGTAGATAGTTAGGAGTTAGTTGGGTGGTTACTCTCAGGTTATTTGAGGAGTTAGTGTCTTTTGGATAGGGGAGCCATGATGGAAGGCAATGTGATATGATCCAAGGTTATTGTATCCAAAAAGAATGAAAAAGACAAGTGATTTTGAATAAGAATTGAAAATTTCCTACAAACTGGTGATTCACTGTCCCTACGGGTACAGTCTGGTAACAATAAGTTGTTCTAATTGTTTGTGAAGTGGTATTTTCTTGGCTATGATTTAGGAACGTGGTGCAAGGAACCTTGGAAAAAGCATGCAAGGAGAGTCATTTAGACTCATGAAGGTTTAATGATCTAGGAAGATCAAATTTTGAATGTAATTGGACCTATGGTCCATTTTTGTAATTGATGTTTTAAATGTGATAAGCCTAAACTATAAAGGCATGTAACAGAGGCAAATGGCATTGAAAGGTCGACATGTACCTAAAGAGGTTCATTAAAGGTTGTTTTGTTGATCCTAGTCTATCAAATGGATCTAAAGGCCTATAAGGTCTTTGACCAATGTAATAGGGTCTCTAAGGACAATTTAAAAGGTTGTGAAAGCACCAAAGAGTGCCCAAAGTTGTAATGTGCCATGTTGGCAATTAAGTCCTGATAAGGCTTATAGGAGATTTAGGAAGTTTTAGGAGATTTGATAAGTTTATAGGCATTTAAGAAGGCTAAGGAATAGAGATAAACACTTAATGGTTATAAGTTGTCGAAGTTGACACTTTAGTGTTAACTAGACAACAAAATTTTAGTTTGTAACTAACCAGCAATAGTCAGATAACTGACTGTTACGGTTATGCAGGAGGATAAACTACTTTTGGAAGCCTATTTGGTAGGTTTAGGCATGTGTAGGAGGCATGGAGAGATGGTGGAGTATTGACAAGCAATGTAAAGAATATCAAATTAATAAAAAATGAACTGTTCTCTGCAATATCTATTCACTGTTCCATGGGTACAGTTTGAAACAGTGAATTGTCTTGATAGTTTGAAGTGATTTCTTGGCATAGAAATGCCATAGGGCATTTTATTAGTTGTTATTTACCCTTTTCTTTCATTTATTATTAATTTCATCATGTCTTAGGCAAGGATAATAGACCTGTGCATTCAAGAACAATGACTAGTTGGGCACAGTCAAATACTTCTTGTTCTGAGGCTTTAAGGATGGTGAACATCTCCCACCCTCTGTAATCACTGTGATTGCTAGGAGAGGATGAAAATGTATTGTTAAACTTGTGTTATATCCATTGTATGTAGGAGAGTGTAGATTTTTTGGAAGAACCACAAAAGTTGGTTGTTTGCTGATGGAGACTAAGCCCGGATTGAGACACCAGTCATTATGAAAGAAATTTGATCCTTGGAAGTGGATATTTGGTGATGGAATGTGTATGGGGGGATCATTTATGAAGTTTTTGTGCTATTTTTTTAATTTTGGAGTGAGTTTAGAGGTCCTGTTGAATAGGCCCTAGATTAGTGACCCTAGAACCAAGGGTTTGGTGGAAAATGAGTTGGGTGAAGGGTAGAACCTTGTAAGTTTGGAATCCATTATTTCTCAACCTTTAGAAAGACTATTTTAGTATTTGGAGTCATGGGAGCAAGTGGAGTTAGGGGTTGCTTTGTAAAAGTGGAGAATTAGGCCTAGTGAGGATAGGCTAGGGGTATTGGATCTTGGGTATGGTCCAAAGGAGCATAGGCTAAAAATTTCAAAGGATTTAAAGATTCCAAAAGGGTATTGGAATCATGTATTAGTTTCCTTATTTTTTTGGGGAAATTTGGAGGAAAAGTCAAATTAATGACTGGTGAGGGCTACTAGCTTCAAGGACTGATTGTGTGTGTTGGATAGAAGATGAGTGATCCAGACTTAATGGGTTGATGAAACATGGTAGATAGGATATATGGAGGTGTTTCATGAAGTTAGAACAAAGGTTGGGGCTTTGGGTGAAGATATGGTGTCTAGGAGGAACTAGGTACACTTGGGAGACAAGTCATGGAGGGACATTGAGGTAAAGAAGTTATTGCAAAGTGGAATGGATTTTCAATCTAATATGATGAAGATGGATACCACACACCACCCCTACATCAGAACATTTCTTTACACTATACTCATCTGTCTATATAATCAAATCATTGTTTTTTGTCATTGACATCACCAAAGAATTGACTGGTGTTTGTTAGTGCCAGAATAGTCACTGTAGACATAGTCGGTGTTTGGGTTTGTAACCACACCATGTATTGACCCTATATAGTGCAATCACTTAAAAATTTCTTCTATCAACAAAGACAAGGCTTTTCAACTACATAGTGCAATCACTTAAAAATTTCCAAGGCTTTTTGTCAACAATCACATTTTTTGCATATCCAATAATAACTATAGTCGAGATGACTACAATTTGTTGATGTAATTTGCAAACCAATCTAGCACTCCTATTGAAAATTGATTTGATAAAATCATATTGCAGAATGATCCCAAGGTACAACCCTAAATTTAACCACACATGCTCTATAGAGTTATTTTCTAGAGATTATGTATTTGTGGACATAGATTGACCTTGAAGGATGAAGCAACAAGCTGTAATGGAAAATGAACACAATGAATTTAAGGAAACTAGTTGTGTCAAACAAGCACCTGAGCATAGATGCCTTAACATGCAAGAAAGGAAGTAAAAGTATACTTCTCATGACCAACTCTGTGGAAAGCCTATTTGTCTAATATATCTTAATAAACTTACAAGTTTTGTGCAAAAATTCCAAATGTGGTGCATATCAACCAAATCTATCAGTAATTTTGAAAATAAATAGCATGGAGATACTAGAGAAAGATCCAATAAATAGAATCAAAACATCAAGTATAACTCAAGAAGATTAAAAGCCATCACTATGATCAAAATTACAAACTATGTTCCCTGAAAAAATACCTGATCAGTTGTAGTCTTCCACTTGCTTGTACAATGAGAAAGAAGGAAGCTCATCAAATGGAAGAACTCCATTAAGTTTGGCCTTTCCTGCAGACCAAAAACATAAAAAGTTTTGTGGGACAGATAATAATAAAAAAACTATTTCAAATCATGCATATTGAATCCTTTAATTGACTAGTATACATGGAAGCCTAATAATATTTAATTGATGATAGCTATTAAAATGTGTTAAACGATGATGAAATAATCAAATCCAAATAATAAAGAAGATAATTTTTGCAAGATGATAAATAAATGTCTTTAGAAGAGTAAAGAAACATTGAATATTTTAGTTGATTAGTTATTCAAAATAGTACACAACTCACCAGCATACTTTGTACAATAGTAAGATTCAAGTGAGCCAAATTATTCATAATCTTCAGAATACCAGTTGCCACTTCTTCAAAATTGACAGGAAGCATATACGCTGCCTGTAGCTTCAAATCAAATAATTAGAGTAACCCTAGTCACTTCAATAGGTGAACAAAAATTATGTATCTTGGCTCAAATCTAAGCAAGATGCTTCCAAAAGTGTATATGGCTTGAATAGATAAAATGAAAATCACTAAAATAGTGAGCTTGAGGTCAATATAATTCATGGAGGCAAATTTTTAAGAAAAAATATTATCACAGAAAGAAAACCATAAATGTACTACATTAATTCATATATAAAGTTCATTGGATATCATCACGAATACATGTGTTACAGAACATCCAAGAGATTATTTGTTTCTACTTGTATTCACATCACAATCTACAAAATCAGAAGACTCGTACATATACTTTTTATTCCCTTGTTTACATTGCCTATTCAGAAGATATAATGAAGGATTGAACCAAGTTGTCTCTTTTTGTCTCTGCTTCACTTCTGCTACTCTTTTTTTTAGTATCAAAGCTCACCCATGCAAAGGGAAATAAAGGGGATTTTAGGGAGATGATATTCATTTTTGTTTATAACAAATGTGAATTCATTTGAGTGTGTTGTCCTTCAAGCACAACTTGGCCTCAGGTCAATAGCATTAGAGAACCTCATTATTGTCTATCAAATCCTAGTGCTATTGGAGTTGCTCATCTAAATCCTTCTTCAAATTTTGCATGTCTACTCACACAAGGTCCACATGGAGAAAGTAAGCTCTAGAAGTTCATGAACCTTGATCTTACTTATCTCCATAATTTTAATAGAAGATGGCAGACAAATTGATAGCAAAGATGCAACAATAGAGGGAAGATTTGGAGAAACATTATGAATGGATATAGGTTATAAGCATGAATCCAAATTAGAATGTCACATAATATCATATAAACAACAAAAAAACCATAAACTTGTAATCATAGCATCATGATCATACCATCGTATCATCATATGCTTCAAGTTCAACATCAAAATATTAAAATGTCAAATAATAAATCATAACATCAAGTTCAAGTAAAGGAAATAGAGCCTGTATAACCATATTTGTTTGTCATACCCTTTTTGCAAGGAACTAAAAAATTATTCAAATTAAACAAGTATGAACTGTAAGAGACTAAGAAAGAAGGAAAAGGTGTTACCTCACTAGGATGATAGTAATGATGAGATAAAGAACCATGAAGACTAAATCTAAGGAGACCAGATCTGAACATTCAGGTTCGATCAAATTCAAAAATTGTTTTCCTTCATAGCACTGTCGAGTCAACAACATGAGCATTATTTTGTGTCTAGAGTGTCATCAATGTTTTTAAATGTAGAATGAAATTGTTGTAAGTATGCATTTTTTCCACATGCAAATGATTTTGAGATACAGACCTGTGCAATCCAATCTCCCAAGGAATAGACAACACCACTTATCACCATCTTTTCCAAAATAGGATTTGTCATAAAGTGATGTTAGAATAGTTACTAAAATGGTCATAAATTATGTTCTTATAGTAAAAGAATACTTTGACATAAGAAAAAAAATACACAATATTAGAACATGACATTGTGCTTTAAAAACTAAAAAGGTACTTGTAACGAAGAACTTCATTTCAACTTTCTAATTGGTTGTCACTATTAACTCTAAGCTCACCTTTAAAGTTTGAGCTTCACTTGGTTTTGAGAATAGTTTAATATTCTCTACTAAACAAGGCCAACCACATGAAGGTGGAAGCTCATTTGGCCCCTCCTCCCCCTAACATCACTCTAAATTCCCCATTAACATTTAATAACATTCATTCATTCATCCATTTTTAAAATATAACATTCAATCATTATAATCACATGATAACATTCATTAACACATAAAATTTATTAACACACAACATTCATCAATAATTCATTAACACAAAATTTATTAACACACAACATTCATGAATAATTCATTAACACATAAAATTCATTAACACACAACATTCATGAAGAATTCATTAACACATCATTCATCAACATTACTAGTACAAAATTACATCCATTAAGACAACATTCTTTCATTAGAAAAAAATGTTAATTACAATCATTTATTTTTGGGTTTCTTGCTATTTTTTTTAATCATGTAATTTCTAAGAGGAAGATCAATGTCCTCATCATTCCCCTCCTTTATTGATTCTAATTCCAATGCATCTCTCCTCCTCATCTGTTCAAGAACACGAGGTCGCTACACCAAAGGGGGGTCTGCTGCAATAACAACTACTTCATGAATTAAATTCACACCATTTTATATTAGTGAATTACAAGTATTTATTTAAGTAAAAGAACTATAAATCAAAAAATTAATCTAAAAGAACAAAACATGGATTTTCTTTACCTGAATGTGCCACATGATCTACATGGGGATCAATCTGAACATCCTCCAGCACACGTTCAACATGACATGATTCTTTATCCTCTAAAATATACACAAAAAGTTTACACCAAGTTCAATTTAAGATGTTAAATTGTATTAATAATTACATAATTAGTTTGAAATAGAAAATGAGCACCTCTATGGATGGTATAATGCACATCAGGGACTTCATGATGCGGTGTATGATCTGTGTCATGATTAAGAGGCTGCATTGCAATGTCATGCACATTATTATCAAAAAGATTGTTGCTCAAGTATTCAATTTCTAATATATTTTTTGGCATATTTACCTATGCACATGATGCAGGAGACTCTTTGGTTGGGCTAGTGGAAGCTTGTTGTAGGTGTTTAGCCACGGCTTGATAGCTTTCCTTGAAGGCAATTTTTTGTGTTCTTCCGTGGCCTCTAAATTAAAATCAGAGCCCTGCATTTTTTGATTAAACAAAATTATTTGCATTTTATAAATAATTTTTCTCTACAAGTCATTTACTACTACTTACAATTCATGCTTTAATTTTTGAATATCCACTAGAGCCAAGTCTATGTTGCCCAATCTTTTGCAGCCTAGCCTTTGTTGCCTTTGATGTGTCCTGCAACCTATGAAAAGTTTGAAATATGTTAGATGATATAGTTATAAAGATCACTAATTAGTGCATTATTACATTGTACTAGTAGTTAATACTATTGCATACCTTCTCTCATTTGCTGGTGTAATTCCTCTTTGAGCATCCCCTTTCTCCTTTGCATCCAAAATGAACTCATTCCAATCCCTCACTAGAATAAAGGGAGGATGCTCATACTTTGGGTTTTGGACGAGACTCTTTCTATATGAGTCCCTCATAGTCTTAAGATGTTTGCAAGCTCTTTCTAAAATTTTCTTCTCATCAAAAATATTATTACCAAACTCATGCTCTAAATCTTTAATGAGCTAATCTTTTAATTTTTTTTCTTGCAAGTTCCACCTTTTAAGAAAAAACACAAAATTGTTAGATATAGCTAGTAAAAGAAAAGGCCCGAATGAAAGGAAAAATATTGTACCAATTAATGATATGAAAAAAAAATAGTGGGATAAAGTTAGTTCACTTATGATGTTCCACCTTGTACATATGGTGGGCCCGAATATATGCAGTGTGAGGTCATAAAGCTTCTTATAAAATGAATTGTTCCCTGCAAAAAATGTCATGGGATAATCAATCCAAAATTTTTTATGAATAGGTAAATGCATATTACAATATAAAAAATAATTATTTAAAGTACTTGGAAGCTTAGGACATTTTAAAGCCATCGATTCATTATTGTCAATCAACAATGACGTCTGCATAACTCTCGTGCTAGAAATACGGGTAGATCTAGGAAATGATGGTGAATTATCACCAATACATGTACTCTAATTTATATCTGGCATACCAGATGGTGCCACCAGTGTATCTCCTACTCCAAAAAAATAATCCACTATGTGATGCACCCAAGATTAAAGTACAAATTATCAAATCATAATTAACACAAAACCAAATATAGCAAAACAAGGATTTACCAGCTAGCATAGACCATGAAGGTGTTGATGTTTGCATGCCCCTTGTTGTCGACATTGCACTCAGAAATCTCGAATGGACGTCTATTGATCTCCTAGGAGTCTCCTGCACTTGATGACCTGAACAATACATTGTTAGCAAAGACATTCTGAAATAATAAAAGTAAGAGTTAACTTAAGAAGTTTTTGAATGTTCCAAAGAAAAAATTCCTTGTAACTTGTCAACTAAAGGATTATTTTACCTAAGGTAGTCAGAGCTTTGCTAGTACCAGCCTCACCGCATTGTCCTTGACCAAGTTCTAGGTCAGTTGCCAAAAATTCCTGTAACAATAACACATATTACATATTTTACTTCACAACATAAAAGAGTATAAAATATAAACCTTTATTGAAATTTTTTTATAACTAAAGATTCAGTATTGCTTACTTCATAACGATGTGCTTGCACTCTCAATTCAGATAGCCTCTTCATCATCTCCTCGGTTGGAATATTTGCTTCATCCAAAATTCTCATTATTTCTAAATTGATTTTTTTAATTTTTTCCTCAACATAATTGTTACATTAGGCATTTTCATGATATCATCATCAAAAGGGGTAGCTATTGCCTCTATACTTACTACAGGTGCTTTTCCCCTCTCCTGAACATCAAATTGTGATAGGAATATCAGTAAAACTATCATAAAAACTCCAAAACCGTAAATAAAATAACGTAATAATATAACATTTTTCAACTCTCTAATTTGTACAATTTTAATAAGGTTTACCCTTGTTGAAGAATGGGTGGGAGGAGCATCCTCATGGCCTCTATCATGTGCGGGATCCATATCATCCCGTGACAAAGATTAAATATAAAAACTTCAGCGAACTGAAAGCAATAGACTTAGCAAAAAAAAACTTATTAATAAAATGGTATATAGTACTTACCACCCTCATGATAGTAACTTTGTTTGTATCTATTCGATTTAAATGGTAATCTATTAGCAGTTCTTCCCCTCCACTTATTGATTTTATTGCACATACAAAATCTTGATTCCCCTCACGCACCTCAAATATGCAATTGGGTTACTTATTAGTTGAGGAAGGTCGCGTACTATTTATAAAACCCACAATATTAATTATTGTTTTTGGTCTCCCATCAATGTACATTGTAAATATTTTACTTTGATCATTTTCTTTCCATTGTATATAATTAGCTGATAGTGCATACCTATGCATACTTTTTTTATATTGAACAATCTGCATCCAATCATTGTAATTGTAACACGGACTGACATACTTGAACAATTCAACAACTTTTTTGTAACATACCTTTATCCCATCCATGGAAAATAGGCCCAAACCATGTAATGAGGATGGAGCAATGCAATATATCCTCTCATTAACACAAAAATCAGTGTTAATTAGAGGTAGCTCATTGGGTATCCATTCTTTCTCAATGTGTGTGTACCAAAAGGGCACCTTGATGTCGCCTTTGGTCTCATCATCATAAGAAGATGACCCCCCATTAGCAATGAAAAATTGCATGCATTTATGAATTTTTTTTTCTAATCTTTTCACCTCTAGTTGATCTCCCTATTTTAGCCATACTACATGTAGAAATTTCATCTAGCATTTCCTTATTTCCCTCATTCGATGTAGACAGCTCTGACAAGTACCTATTTGGTGGGTCCTGAAATCCATCAAATGAGATATTGTCACATCCCCACTTCAAATAGAATTTTGATAATATTTAAATAATATATATAGAATAATCAAGTCGTGACCCATACGTACAGTTCTTCTTTGCCTATACATTAGAGATATAAAATGTACTAAGTTGAAAGTGATTATATCATTATATTTCTATACGGTTCTTCTTTGTTTATATATAAATTATATGATTATATAATATGTCTATTTATAACATACGTGCTTAGTGATAAACAAGAAGAATATAAGAAAATTATGTCTATTTATTGACTTATACCTGTTGATCCATGTCATTGTGCATGATCCATGCCAAAGGGGTTAAATTTCCTGCATATGTTAATCATTTATCTTAAGTTAGCTAAAAATTACATGATACGTATGCTACAAATAACTTAGAAGACAACATGAACAATATGCAACATCGTAAACATGAACAAATTTACCTTATATATGGAATGCAAGATCGTCAATAGAAGGGGTGATGATGTCTATAGTCAATTGCCGATTTGCAAAAAGGGTGATAATCAAACACAATATATACATGTATTAGTAGCAATTAATTGAGCATCATAAGCAAAACATTGGTAATTATAAATCACATATGTTGTAATCATGAGAATTGAACACAATAAATATGTAATCATTACAATTGAAAGCAATAAATCATGTCAATCATTTCATTGATCATTTCAATTATGTCATTGATCATCTTCATCATCATCATCATCATCATCATCATCATCATCATCATCATCATCATCATCATCATCATCATTGCCATCATCACCATCACCATCATCATCATCGCCATGATCACCATCACCATCACCATCACCATCTGTTGGAAATATAGATGGAGTAACTGAGAGGGGGGGTGAATCAGTTAACCACAAAAATATTACCATAGATCCCTTAGATGCCTTATTAATTCATTTACTGCTGTCACTTAGTAAACATACAGAGAAATGCTAAAACTCAGTTATTGCAGTGAGTATTAATTATAACTGTTCTTAAGTATTCATCAGTGATTAACATGCATGCATAAAGAAAATAACATGAACACAAGAGACACTAGATTTAACGTGGAAACCCAATATGGGAAAAACCACCAATGTAACTAGTTACTAATTTTTTTTCACTCTTTTGAAGTGATGCCTTGTTAGGAGCCAACTCAGTAAAAGGTTACAAAACACACTGTTAGGTGTGACCTTGTTAGAGGATTTAATCACCCTGTTAGGAGTGGCCTTGTAAGAGGTTTTTGAACAATTCAATAGAACTATCACCTTGTTAGAGGATTTACAAAATGGCTGTTAAACCAACTTGATTAAGAGATTTTGAAATCACTGCTATAATGGTAAGAAGGTAATAGTGAAATGACTTGAATAATGATGCAACTGAATTGCTGACTACAGATCTATGTTCTGGTTCACTAGATCCTTCCTGATCAAATAAATCTTCACTGCTCCTCAAGGATATCTAACCATCCTTCAAAATTTGCACACACCTTCCTTCAAAATGATTTGCATGTTCGCTCACAAACTTCCACACTTTCACATTATTCTTCACACTTTGAATTCACCACTTGACCTTCTATATATACCATTCAGATTGTCCATTCAGATTGTCAAGTTGGCACTAATAATCATTACAAACATTAACCCTCATTACAATAGTCGCTTGGAATAAACAAACTTTATTTCTTAAATTAACAAAATCCTTTATTGGGCGGACCTTGCTTAGTAAATACTAATCCTAAAAAGATTTCCTTTGGTGACCAAGTGATCTTGGTTACCACTGTGAATTCTGCAACATCCTTTAGAGACCAAGTGAACTTGGTAAACACTAACTTTCCTTCGATAACCATGGAAGCTCGGTTAACACTATTTTCTACCATACTTTTCTTTGATGCCCAAGAGATCTTGGTAGACACTAAAAACTGCTTTGCTGACCGACTAAGCTCGGTAGACACACAAAACTACTTATTGATATGACATTTGTGTGACATCAAAGACAACACACAATTAGACAATTGTATCCAACAATCTCCCTCTTTGGCATTGATGGTAACACAACATGTCATAGCACAATGAAATTTCATAGAAAACATAGAATAAGGAACATATCCTTACTTTCATTCTGATTCTCATCTTCCTCTGTCAACAAACTTCTCTCTCTGACTGAAAACTTTCCCTCTTAACTTCTCAAATTCTCCTTCTTAGAAATTTCTTGAAATGATAGCAAACTATCCCTCTTTGACAACACATGCCAAAGACAACTCACACACTACCGGTGAATACCAATGTACCTTAAGTACTGATTCATATGCAATGATTCCTTGACTATGCTACATCAACTGACTAATCTTCAACATGCTCTAGTCGATCTATCACTAAAGCTTTATTTAGTGAACCTCAGATAGGGGAATGACCCCTAGCTTACCTCTTAGATACAAGAATGCATCCTTAGGTAGTGGCTTGGTGAATATATCTGCAATCTATTCTTTTGTATGAACATATTCCAATCTAATTTCCTTGTTCTACACCAATTCTCTAAAAAACTGATATTTTATAGCAATGTGCTTGGTTTTGGAATGCATTACTGGATTCTTTGAAATATTTATTGCACTTGTATTATCACAAAACATAACAACTAATTCTTTGATCTCAACCTTCATGCCTTCCAATAACTATTTAAACCAAACAATATTAGAGTAGTTTACTACTGCAGCAACATATTCTACTTCTGCTGTGGATTGGGATGGTGCAATTTTGTTTTTTACTGGTCCAAGATACCAACCTCTTGCTAAGAAAGAATGCTCCACCACTTGTACTCTTTTTGTCATCAATGTTTCCTTCCCAATCAGCATCAGTAAACACTTTTAAGTCCAGATTGCCTCCAAATTTATACCACAAGCCATAATCTTCAGTTCCTCTCAAGTACCTCAAGATTCTTTTGATTGCCATCATATGATTTTCTCTGGGTTTTGCTAAGAATCTTGCTACTATACCAACTGCTAAGGCAATATCAGACATTTTATGCACTACATATTGTAATTTTCCAATCATTGATCTATATAAGGTTTGATCTACTTCTTTTGAATCATCATCTTTGGTAAGCTTCAGTCCAGTACACATGGGGTACCAACTAGTTTTGAATCTTCCATACCAAACTTCTTAAGTATTTCCTTGATGTATTTAGACTGAGTAATGTAGATACCATTCTTGTTCTACTGAATCTGAAAACCAACAAAGAACTTTATTTGACCAAACATAGACATTTGAAATTCTCTGTTCATTTGCTCTAAAAATTCTTTGCATTGATCATCATTCCTTGTAAACATAGTATCATCCACAAATATTTCTGCCAAAATAATTTTGTTATCTGGTCCTTCTTTGATGTACAAATTACTATTATCATTAGCTCTTTTGAAACCAATCTGAATAAGATAATTATGTAATCTTTCATACCATGCTCTAGGGGCTTGTTTCAGACCATACGATGCTTTTTGTAACTTGCAGACCATATCATTTTTGTCTGGATCAATAAAACCTTTAGTTTGCTCAATGTAGACTTCTTCATCAAGAATACCATTGAGAAATGTAGATTTTATATCCATCTGATATACCTTAAATCCTTTATGTGCTGCATATGCAAGTAGAGTTCTTACACCTTCTAATCTTGCAATAGGAGCAAAAGTCTCACCATAATCTACGCCTTCTTCTTGAGAATATCTTTTACACACCAATCTAGCTTTGTTTCTTGATACTTGACCATCTTCATTCAACTTATTTCTGAATACCCATTTTGTTCCAATTACATTTTTATCTTTAGGCCTAGGTACAAGAGTCCATGTTTTTTTCTTCTCTATTTGTTCTATTTCTTCATTCATAGCCTCAATCCAACTTTTATTTTCCAATGCATCTTTGACATTTCTAGGTTCAAAATCAGCAAGTAAACATGTACCCTTTAGTTTACTTCTTGTCATAGTACCATCTGATTTGTTTCCAATAATCTGATCTGGTGTATGATGCCTCTTGACATACTTGGCCAATACAAGTTCCTTGCCTCTTGAATGAGTTACATTGTCATCTTCTTGAATTTCATCTTTAGGTTTAGGTTGCTCGGGCTCGGTAGATATTTGCTTGGTAGCTTCAAACTGAGACTCGGTTCCTTGTGACTCGGTTACTGTACTGGGCTCGGTAGATGCAATCTTCGTATTGATAGATGTGTCTAGCAATGTATTAGGTTCAATGTAAAAAAATCTTCTGTAATCCTCTAGTTCCTTTTTTCTTTCTTCTTCAGTCTTTTCTGCAAACTCATCAACTTTCACATGTGCACTTTCTATGATTTTGTGAGTAGACAAATTCAAACATCTATATGTCTTACTCTTGCAAGAATATCCCAAAAATATTCTTTCATCACTTTTCACATTGAATTTTCCTTTTCTAGATTCTTTTAGGATGTAACACTTACTACCAAATACTTTCAGGTAACTTACATTGGGTTTATAGCCATACCATAATTCATAAGGAGTTTTGAATGTGTCTTTCTTCAACTGTACTCAGTTTAAGGTATGAACTGCAGTGCTGATAGCTTTCTTCTAGTATTTCATAGCAATGTTCCTTTCAATCATTAGAGTCCTTGCATAATCCATGATAGATCTGTTCCTCCTTTCAGCTATTCCATTCTGCTCTGGAGTTCCTGGGGCTAATACCTATCTTTTGATTCCTCTTTCAATGCAAAAATTATTGAATTCATGGGAGATGAATTCACCACCTCTGTCTGATCTCAAGCACTTCATTCTTTTCCTTGCTTCCTTTTCTACTCTTGCCAAATACCATTTGAACTTCTCAAATGCTTCTAACTTTTCTTTTAAATACATAACAATCATCATTCTAGAGTAATCATCAACAAAGAGAATAAAAAAAATTTCTCCGGTATAGCTTTTAATTCCAATAGGTCCACACAAATCAGTATGCACAATTTCCAAAATATCTTCAGACTGATAGTTTTTACTTTTAAAGCTAGTTTTTCCCATTTTACCAATCTGACAATTCTTGCATAGACCAACATCAGGTTTCTTCAAAGTAGGAATGCCTCTTACTTTCTTGAATTTTCTTATTTTCACCATGTTATCAAAATTTACATGACATAACCTTTTGTGCCATAACCAACTTTCTTCAATTTGAGCAATAAAACATGAGCATTCACCATGATCAAGATAAAACAAGTTACCTTTGGTTTGTTTGCCTGATCCAATTAGTTTTCCCTTGTCATCCAGTAGTCTTGCTTTGCCATACATGAATTCAACCTTGAATCCAATGTTGATTAGCTGTGCTACACTTAGGAGATTATGCTTTAGTCCTTCAACCCAATATGCATTATCACATATAAGTTTTTTGGTTAATGAAATTCATCCTCTTCCTTTTATACAACAAGGTTCATTGTTTCCAAACCTTACACTACCACCATCATAGTCTTCAAAATGTTCAAACTTTGTTTTGTCACCAGTCATATGATGTAAACATCCACCATCTATGATCCATGTATCATTTTTTCTTATATGAGAGATAAGTGCCATCTCATCTTCATCATTATCAGATTCATCTTTTACAATGATGAAGATAATTTATTCTTCACTATCATCAGAATCCTTAGCCATAAAATATGTTTTCTTACCTTTATCCTTGAATGATTTGAAATTCTCCTTGCCATTGTACTTGTGACCTTTCTTCTCATAGTTGCTTTGCTTGTTGGGGCACCTGGCTACAATATGACCAATTTCTTCACATGAAAAATAGATTAAGGGATTTTTACCTTTGTAGTTACCTCTGCCTCTAGAATATTTCTTTGCAAGTAATGTTTCAATAACTTCAAGATCACTATCAAAACTTTCCTCTGATTCTTCTTCACTCTCTGACTAGATGTCCTTTATTTTCTTTCCCTTCTTAAGTGAAAGTTTGGCCTCAAATGCTGATTCAATATTTTTGGAAGTTGGAACATAGTTGTCATAGTTATCTAACTCAAAGGCTGTCAATCTTCCAACTAAGGCATCCAAAGTTATATTGTGATTTTATTCACATCTTCTTTCTTGAATAGCAGATACTCTTATTGCATAGATAGGGAGTAATGTTCTGAGAACCTTACTTATAACAGTTTCATCATCAATTGTTCCTCTAGAAGCTCTGATTGCACTAACACTTGCCTTGATCATTTCAACATATTTTGCAATGTTTTCATCTTCTCTCATTTTCATCTGATCAAACTATCCTCTTAGGCTTTCTGCTTTGGCTCTCTTCACATTGTCATCACCACCATAAATTTTCTTTAGCTTGTTCCACATTGCATAAGAAATTGTGTAGTCTTTGATCTCATCAAATTCTTCATAGCTAAGAGCTGATGCAATGTCTATCATCATGGTGTTATGGTTCTTTTTCTCTGCTATGTCTTCAACAGATAATGTGCTAGTAGGAACTGTATATTCTTCATCAGGATAGTTGTATCTTGAATCACCAATGGAAGCCAGATGAAGTCTCATGAGACCTTGCCATGCTAAAAAGTTATCTTTGTTAAGCCTTGGAATTTCTTTCTTGTAAGACATCCTAATCTTTAGCTTAGGTCCTTGAAACCCTTCCTGCAAGCACTAAATGCTCTGATACCAATTGTTGGAAATATAGATGGAGTAACTAAGAGGGGGGTGAATTAGTTAACCACAAAAATATTAACACAGATCCCTTAGATGTCTTATTAATTCATTTGTTTCTATCACTTAGTAAACATATAGAGAAATGTTGAAACTTGGTTATTGTAGTGAGTATTAATTATAACTATTCTTAAGTATTCATCAGTGATTAACATGCATGCATAAAGAAAATAACATGAACACAAGAGATGCCAGATTTAATGTGGAAACCCAATATGGGAAAAACCATCAATGTAACTAGTCACTATTTTTTTTTCACTCTTCTGAAGTGATGCCCTGTTAGGAGCCAACCCAGTAAAAGGTTACAAAACACACTGTTAGGTGTGACCTTGTTAGAGGATTTAATCACCCTGTTAGGAGTGGCCTTGTAAGAGGTCTTTGAACAATTCAATAGAACTGTCACCTTGTTAGAGGATTTACAAAATGGCTGTTAAACCAACTCGATTAAGAGATTTTGAAATCACTACTACAATGGTAAGAAGGTAACAATGAAATGACCTGAATAATGATGCAACTGAATTGCTGATTGCAGATCTCTATTCTGCTTCACTAGATCCTTCCTGATCAAATAAATCTTTGTTTCTCCTCAAGGATATCTAACCATCAAAATTTGCACACACCTTCCTTCAAAATTATTTGCATGTTCACTCACAAACTTCCACACTTTCACATTATTCTTCACACTTTGAATTCACCACTTGACCTTCTATATATACCATTCAGATTGTCAAGTCAGCACTAATAATCATTACAAACATTAACACTCATTACAACAGTCAGCTGGAATAAACAAACTTTATTTCTTAAATTAATAAAATCTTTTATTGGGTCGACCTTGCTTGGTAAATACTAATCCTAAAAATATTTCCTTTGGTGACCGAGTGAACTTAGTTACCACTATGAATTCTGCAACATCCTTTTGAGACCGAGTGAACTTGGTAAACACTAACTTTCCTTTGATAACCATCGAAGCTCAGTTAACACTATTTTCTACCATACTTTTCTTTCACGCCTGAGAGATCTCGGTAGACACTGAAAACTGCCTTGCTGACTGACTGAGCTCGGTAGACACACATAACTGCTTATTGATATGACATTTGTGTGACATCAAGGACAACACATAATTAGACAACTGTATCCAACATGACCACCACCACCACTACCATCATCATCATCATCATCATCATCATCATCATCATCATCACCATCATCTCGATCTTCATCATATGCTTCTTCATCATCTTCAATATCTTCTTCTTCCATAACATTATACTTTATCGACCTTCCTCTTGGATCATGTCTAATAATAAATGACCAACCTTGTTTATGTGGAACCTCTTAGTAAAACACTTGCTCACATTGTCTTGGAAGAACATAGGGCTTATCTCCAACTAGCTCAAATGACCTTGTATTAATCATTGTAAATCCATTATCATGTTGAATAACAGTTCTATTTGGATCATTTTGATTCAGTCGTAGCTTGTACCATTTGATGATGAATAGAACTACTTAGAACTACTCAATTATATCATCCAAGATGCCATAGTATTGATTTTGAGATTGTTGAGGATGTATGTCATTTCTAGATGATATATTGGTGACCTCAAAAACTGGAGTTATCCTAGAATCATAAGTTTTTTTTGTGTCATCCAACTTTTTCATGCAAAATTTGTGGCCATGATAGTACATAGCTTTGTGGTG
Organism: Chamaecyparis obtusa; assembly: GCA_027943335.1. Taxonomy (NCBI): domain Eukaryota; kingdom Viridiplantae; phylum Streptophyta; class Pinopsida; order Cupressales; family Cupressaceae; genus Chamaecyparis; species Chamaecyparis obtusa. The sequence continues at coordinate 131,020 of BSBK01001070.1, read as the reverse complement.
CTTGACCTACAATTTTTCAAGTGTGTGTAAATTATTTTCATCGTGAGTTGATACAAAACATACGAGTCATGATCATTAATAAATTTGTACTTACCTCTCCACCTCTTAAACCATGTACTAGATCAATTACCATTGGCGTAACATTGGAATCTCCATTACGATGGGCTTCTCTAACCAATGAAGCAACACCTTCTCATGTTAATAAGCAACCATTTTGTTGACATCATTCAATCCATAGCGTCATCCAATCAAGATTGTTTGTAATATACAAATGTATTGCATCCCACTCTCGACCAACTATATTAAAAAAAATACACCAATTATAAATAACTTATATTGAAGATTTATAAGAATTAATTAACTAAAATAACATCTTAGATGTACCTCTCACTTTCTTCAATCTATCTTTTCCCATCAAGTACTCCCCTTTGAATTTTTTAATGGAGTTGGGATCCTAAATACGATCTACATGGATCTTTGCTACAAACTTAGGAAGATATTCACTAATGTACACCATGGTCTTGTATACCATATATCCCTCCACCATAGAACCCTCAGGATGTGCTCTCTATCAAACCAATCCTTTCAAAAATTTCAAGTGCCCTTCAACCATCCACATTGACCTAGTTGGTACAGGTCCACATAATTCAATCTCCTCAACTTGATGTATGAGGTAGTGTTCTTGTGCATTGAAAAAAGTTGAAGGTAGACACTTTTGCATTTCACACATAAGAAGAGGAATTTTTCTCTTCCAATATTTTATAACTTCTTTATTGATTTCTTTAGATGACAACCACCTCATGTATTTTTCAATATCATATATAACTTGTTTGACATTGTTGGTGAAGTGGTGTGGGAGAGATAGAGGTAGAACGTATTGCAATATTTGTAAAATGATCTTGTCAATATTTTATAAAAGAATGCAATGAAAACTAAATGCAGTAGACAAATATATAGTGAATACAAAATAAAATGAATTACCTTAATAAATATATGCCAATCATGTGTTTTCATCCCTAGCCCAAATTCACTTTTCTTTGATATGAGATCGTTTATGTTCGCAGCAAATCTTGTGAGAAATTGTATTTTTTTTATGACTTCTTTTATAGCATTGCTCTGCTGCTCTGACAATAACCAACTAAGGGTACTTGTATCAATCTAGTCTCCATTGTTATTTGATCGAATGACATTTTTCATTGCATGGTTGGATTCTTCAATGTCACTATAAATTTTGACAATTAGGTCTTTGTCACACCTTCCATCCAAGATTTTCCATAATGTCTCTGTTACATTCTTTCCATTATGCATAGGATCAAACAAATGCATGATTGGGAGTTGCTCATAGTATGACAACCTAGTAAATTGCATAGGATAACTTTTTAGTCCTTTTGGAAGTTGGTCATTGATGCCTTGATGACCTTCACAAGCATCAATTACATCATTAGTAAACAAAACACAATATCAAAATATAAATTTGAAACAAAAACCATTAGATGGAATGACATTACCTCGATGATTTATTTTATTGTATGCTGACTTCCATAGGTGAGGTGTCATTCTCCATTGCTTTGATGTAGTCTCTTCTTTCCCATTGAAAAGATGTATTTCGATAATTCGGTACTTATGATTTCTGTGGAGAAAGTGTCTATTCTCATCGAACACCTGCTTTCTTAAACTTTTTGAATGATGAGATTTCATCTTTGGACCACAAACTAGACATGCAAATTTTCCCTTTGTCTGAAGACCTACAAGATTGTGTATAATTGGATTAACTGTGTTAAATTTGTGTTAGCAATATAACATACCCAAAAAGAGGTGTTAAGAAGAGAACATACCACAAAAATGTGTTAGCCCAGAGGCATCATGCATTGTCCATACAAGCATTGCATGGAATTGAAATTGTCTTTGTCCTATTGGTCTAGAGATGTCATACATAGTAACCCCATTCCATAACACCATCAACTCATCGATAAGGGGCTCAATATATACATTGATGTCTTTAACTTGGTACTTACCTAGTTGAATGAACAAAAAGATTACATAATTATTATGACCATTTTGATGGATTTTTAATAATAAATTAATTTAGATGACCATTAAATCAAAAAATACTTAGAACAATCAGTGCCAACATTATGTGCTCCCTCTTTATGGACAACCAAGGAGGAATGTTATTGTTGATAACAAAAAAAGGTCACACTGAGTAAGTAGATCTCATCTCTCCAAATGGATTGACACTATCCGCTGCCAATGAAAGCTTGAGATTACAAGGTTCTTCTTTAAAGTGTGGCCATTTTCCCTCTATTTCTTAAAATGCCAAACCATCCATAGGCATTCACATAATGTCATCTTGACTTCTATTGCGTGCATGGTAATCCATAAATTGTGCCAAGCTATTGCACCTGAATAATCATTGTAGACGTGGAATAATGAGAATATGCTGAAGAACCTTGTGAGGCACCTTTTTTGTTATTTGATCTGATTGATATCTACTAATATAACAAATAGGGCATTCTATTGCAAATTCATGATTTTTATGATATATAATATGATCGTTCGGACATGCATGTATTGTTTGATACTCCATTCCAATATCTTTCATAATGGAAAATAATTCTTGGCACGAGTGAGGTAGAATGTTTGATGGTGGTAAAAAACACTCACCTATCAACCTACGACCAAAAATATAATTTTTTAATTTAAAGAATATTAATTGCTACATGACTCACCCAATGTTAATTGTAAGAAAATTATGACTAAAATAATGAAAAAAGATGACATACCTTAACATATGTGTCATTTCTACATTGGGTAAACCATTCATAACCTTCAAGTTCACCAACAAAAATATAGCAAAAAGAAGAAGAGTTGTTTCAGAGCCTTCATATAGGGGCTTGTGTGCCTTCTCAAGTATAGGTACATCAAGGTCTGTGTCAACATCATCATCATCATCATCATCATCATCTTGATCATCATGATCTTCTTCATCATCATGGTCTTCTTCCATGGTATCATTACCTTCTACTTCTATATTCATGCCTCCATGTTCCCTCATTTGGAAATCCACGTTCTCCGGATTGTCATGGTCCATAACATGAAACTCAGGGAGGTTGACCTATATGAAAATGATGACCTTATATTAACCATGACCATGATGTCATCATCAAATCATGTCTTATTTATTTTATAAATTATCAAAATACATACCAATGGATGAAATTTGTTTCCCCCTTCAATGTGACCATGTTGCCTACAATGTTCCTTAGCTATTTTGATTAGATATCTTTGAGTCTTTAAGCCCTTACAAATTTTGCAAGGACAATAACATTTTCCATCACCTTTTATTTTTAAGTTAGACCACAATCTAGCAATTGTCTCCCTATTTTTTTATGTGTTGATATTGTCATACATGGTCTTTCTTGAATGGAATGACTCGTTTGTGGAAGAAGGATGATTTTTTTGCAACCTACAAATACAAATCGTTACTGAAAAACCATTTTCTCAACTATAATTTTATTAATGCAAAGGGACATTTATCATACCAAATCAAAGTTTTGAAATGGACGGTTCTAATGGTTTTCCATTACAATAGCAATAGAGGGTGTATATATAGAAAAATAGTTGTAAAGAGTAGATTTAAATAAATAAAATCAGGTAAATAACTGGGGAAACTGAATAACATTGTAGGACTCCTTACCTCCATATATAGGCTGCTCTTAAGTAATGAAAATGCAAAGAAACCTCTCCTAATCATATGAATACAAGCATGGATTTTTTTATTTCATTTTTAACTTGAGCATCCTATTTCAAACAAAACATTATCATAAAATCTCGTAGGCCTTAATTTTATGTATTTTTTTAATGACATTAACATGGTAACTTTCCAAAGTTAAGCACCTCCAATAATACTCTGAAGACCATTCTTGTGGCTTACCATAATGACAACTCATTTTTTAGTTTCCTGAACTATTAAATTTCCTCTACAAGTCCATAGTACTTCCAATATCAGTAATCTATCTACAGAAAGGATCATATCAGCTAAATTCAACCTTAATTGTGTATATGAATATAGCATCCAATACATTTAAGGTCTCAAGTGTTGGACTAGTTAAAAATTCATGACCTGATGACCAACAACAATGAACAGTGTGATGATCTCTGCTTCACTATGGTGAGGCAGTGAGATACACTAGTGAAATAGGAAGAAGAAGAAGATGACTAAGAATCATTTTTATAAGTAGAAGATATCTCCTACTTATCAATTGATGAGCTAAAATGGATTTTTAATGAATGGTTCATAAGGCATGACACTTTTTGAAGGTTTTTTAAATGGGGTAGCAAGCTAATTGGACTTAACATTGGCAGAAGCTCCATGGTTAAGTGCACTTGCATAGGAGAAATACTGAGATAGTTGAAGTCTTGATGCTTCACCCATGTGAGCTTCACCTAGATGCAATAAGTAATAAGTACTAAGTATTTTTATCCATCACTCAGTACTGATGAAAAGTATGCAGTAGAGACTGGGACTAACCCGCCTAACCATTGAGGTGAAATTTTCTTGTACTTTATGAGTTTAGTAACTAGGCTATGACTTTCATGACATGCATCATTACACAATTGCTTTCCATGATATGTAGTGTGCCTATGCTTGGATAGAAACACTTGTATTATAATTTTTTCACAAACTAATTATAGTTTAAATTTTCATAGTGCATAGGATTGAAACTAAGCATCTCTTACTTCCACCGAACCAAGAGTTAGATTAGAATTATAATTAAAAAGAATCAAGTTTTTATGCAGGCATTTCATTGATCAATTTCCTTCCATTCTTTCTTCATCCTTCATGTTGTTTCCTTCCAAAACTTGGTTGAGTTGGATTAATAGTAGCAGGTTTAGTTTAAAGTCTTTGTTATATCAGCAGGGGCAGCTATCTTTAAATAGGGTTATCTGTCAATATTTGGTAGGGTTCCTAATTTCATCATGTCTTTCATGTTTTCCTGCAATCCTCTTTGATTTTGAAGCATTATCTCTATGTTCACCTAGGTTTCCATGTTTGGTAGAAACACTTTCAACACAAAAATATTTAGAAGAGGTCCATTCACTATCATGGATAGATGAATTTATTGATTCTCGGAGTATGCAATCACTATTACCGAGTAGTCATATTGCTACAAAGATTGATTGTCTCAAAACAATCATGGTCTACAATGGAAAAGTAGTGAGAATATTATGAACAATACTATTATTGACAAGAGAAAGAAAGGGAATTTCTTATGTCAATACAATGATTGAAAATATGGAATGTAGTTTCCAAGAGTAGAGGAAAAGATAGTATGAAATGTGGTGCAGAGCACCAAAAGGACATGAAGGTACACAAGGGTCAGTAGTAAGACCTAAGGTGGAAACCATGAAGGGAAGAAGATATATGGGACCTATAAGGTCATTCAAAGATGTAATATGGCTATTTAAGACATTTGGTTGTAATTGAAAACTCTATATGAATGTAATTGCCCAAGTTGGCAAAGTAGGACTACGGGTCACTAGAAGGTCTAAATGACATAAGGGCTAGTATTTTAGGTGTGGATTGTAGTTTTAAGGCTTCTAAAAGTGTTTTAAAACTAATGGGGCTTTTAGTTGTCAAGTTGTCAACTTGACAACAGTTACAACTTTTTGTAATAAGTCTATTTAGTAGACAGTCAGTTTTAGACTATTAGAATCAGTTTTGGGGGAGTTTGAAAGTAGTTTCAAAGCTAGTTGGTCAAAATTTGGTCTTTAAGAGACCTATTCACATTGAAAAATGGAGAGAGAACATGGGTTGGTCAAGGAGACAAGCATATATAAAGTTTGAAGTAGTAAAATGATGTCTTAATTCTGCAATTTTTAGATTTTCCAAAAATATAGTCACTTTCATTGCATTGTACGCCACCTTAATGAATTTGTCTTGAACTATTATTAATTGGAGGTGTTAGAGGAATGAATTAAATTTATTTTTGTGGTAGAATCATCCCATTTTGAGTTGTATAGAAGGAGAAACCAATTTTTTGGTAAAATTAGTCAAAACCCTCTCCTAGGGTAACCTGAGAGGGTAGAATGTAATTTCTTAAATGTTGCCTGTTGAATAAGGACTCTTCATGAGGGGGCATGATAGAGGACACTTTTTAGACTACCCCTATTGGTTTGAAGAGAACCATGCATTGAATTCATATGCTATGAAGCCGAAAGATTGATTGGACTATCACAGAGGAAGGGGGGGCTGACTGTCACAGTCAAAAATTTGAGTGCTTTATCCATACTTATGTTAGGAATGAATGCAAAGTATTTTGGCATTCATTTTGTAGCAGTTGTTGTTGCATTCATGACTTGGATTGTCATTGATGTCAACACAGTGATATTTTGGATATTAGCAGGAAAGCAGGTACAATTTTGTTTTGCACACATGTTGTATTGTAGATTGGATTTTGCATAGTTGATGGTATGTTATTTGGTGTTTTATTAACCTATGGTTAATAGAGGCAAAAGAAATTCATTCATTTGTGAGAGTTATGAGCATTTTGGTGAAAGCAGTGTTTAGACAGTGTTTTTGTGAAGTGATGTTTGGAAATTAGAGGATATCTCTTAGCTGGGATGGAATCTGATTTTGCGTAGTTAAAAAGATGTTGGAGACTCATTAATAATGATGTGGTTCATAGTGCAAACTTCGAGGATATGTTTGGAGAAAGTTACAGTATTTGGAAGCTAACAGTTTTATGTGAATTCTGTGTGTAGCATGTAGAATTTATTATTTTGTAATTGAGGACCGAATCATTTGTAATTATTTGAGTTTGGTATATAAGAATGAATTTTTTCCTTGTTGTAATGTGTACTATGAAGATTTAGATGCGAATATATGCATGAAGTGAAGAAAAGAGCTAATTTAGTGATGAAGGAAGACTTGTGAGTATAGAGATCTAGAATTGTGATCTTGTGTAGCAGAGAGTGTGGTTTTAGCACAGTGTGAAGAAGGTAATATATTTCATATTATTTTGTTGAATAATTCTAAGATCTTTTGGACAGTGGGTTCAGAGATCTTGCCTTGAAGCTGTTTGGGCAGTGGGTCCTTCTGTCTTTGATAAACTCTTAACCGGGTTAGAATCTTTTAACAGGGATTCAAAATCTCCTAACAGGGATTTATATGTACTGAATGTATTTCATAAGACTCCTAACAGGGTCCATCCTCTAACAAGGAACTTTCATATTAGTGCATCATTTTGTGGGCATCATTCCCACCAGGGTTTAATCTTTTCAAGAGGTTCCCTAGTCAACATATCTTGTGTTATTGTGCAATTGTGTATGATTATCTTTCTATGGTTGATCAGTACATTGATTATATTGTTTAAATCAATTGAATGGATAAATTATTTGATAACTGATTCACCCCCCCCCTCTTAGTTATCTTGGGGATCTTTACTTTCTAATAATTGGTATCAGAGCAGCAGGTCCTTGAAAGAAAAGTTTGACAACTTAAGGAGATCCATGGCAAATTTTAGAAAAGAAAGCCCTAAGTTTGATGGAGTAAATTTTGACAGCTGGAAAGAAAAGATGAAGACACATCTATTGTGTTTAGGACCAAGTTATTGGCTGATTACAAAGAATGAGAAGACTATCATTGAGGAAGACAATCTAGAGGCAGGAACTAAAGATGAACTAGATCTATTCATGTGTAACATACTTGCAAGAGAAGCACTTTTGTCAGCACTATCAGAGAATGAATATAGTCAGGTAAGATGTTTGAAAACATCTCATGCAATTTGGAAAGCTTTACATTCTACTTTTAAAGGTGATGAACATGCAAAGAAGGCTAGATTACATAATTGGATTTGTGCATTTGAAGATATCAGAATGATGGAAGATGAATCTATTAGAAGCTATATTGGTAGGATGTTTGAGATTGTAATAGGAATAAAGTCTTGTGAAGGTGATAAGACATGGAATGAAGTGATATGGAAAATTTTGAGAACTTTGACACCAGTATTCAAGTAGACAACACAGATGATTGAACAAGTGATACCTTGTACATCAAACTTTTCAAGAGAGACTCTTCTTGGAAGATTAGAAACAACAAAGATGAACTTGAGATTATCAGGAGAGCTACCTAGAATGGAAATAGCATTTAGTGCTCTTAACATTAGACCTACAAGAAGTACTAGTGTGAATGGAGATTATGCCAGCAGTAGCAGATCTGAGGAAGATAAGAAGATTGAAGAAGGTATTGCATTACTTGTAAAAAGAGAACCAGATGGTAAGAAAATCTTTAAATGTTGGACTTGTTAAGAATATGGTCATTTTGCATCTAAATGTCCTAAAAGAGTTAAGAAGTATAGAAGCAACTTTAAACCTAGGAGATCTAAAGAATGTGATTATGCAAATGATGAAGATCTTGAAGCAGGAATTGAAAAACATTTAAGTGATAGTGATAATGAGAACTTTGAGGAAATAAGATTTGTAGCAATTAAAGAAGAAAGTTCTGAATCTGATAAAAGGGAAGAAAAAGAATTAGTTTCACAAGTTGAAAAGAAATCTAATTGGATTATAGATAGTGGTTGTTCACATCATACTGGAGATAAAAAGAAAGTTTGTTAAGTTAGATAATTATGATGGAGGAATTGTTAGGGTTGGTAACAATGCACCTTGTTTGATTAAGGGTATAGGATCTATTACTCTTGATGGAAAGACTAACATTGATGATGTTTACTTTGTTGATGGACTGAGATATAATCTACTAAGTGTTGGACAATTGGCTGATAAGGGTTATCAAGTTTGGTTTTCTGAGAAAACTTGTGTGATAAAAGATAAAGATGGAAATCTGATTAGAAAAGGATCCAGAACTAGAGGTAATGTATTTCAGTTGAATCCTACTGAGATGACATGTTTGATAACTAGGATTGATGATAGTTGGTTATGGCATAAAAGGTTTTGTCATATAAACTTTGATAATATTGTCAAGGTGAGCACTACAGTTGTAGTAAGAGATTTACCTAGAATTATGAAACCTACTAACATGATTTGCAAAGAATGTATGATGGCAAAGCAGAAAAGGAGTTCATTTCCCAACAAGAAGTTCACATCAACAGAGAAGCTGGAGATTGTTCATACAAACTTGAGTGGTCCTACTAGGACTAGAGGATTCTATGGAGAAAGGTATTTTATGATTCTTGTTGATGATTTTACAAGAATGATGTGGATTGCATTTTTGAAAGAAAAATTTGAAGCATTTGATAAATTTAAGATCATGAAAAGTGAAATTGAGAATGAATCTAGAATGAAGATTAAGTGTCTAAGATCTGATAGAGGTGGTGAATTTACATGTAGAGAGTTTAACACCTTTTGTGAAATGAATGGTATTAAGAGACAACTTTCAGCCCCTAGAACACTAGAACAAAATGGTATTGCAGAAAGAAGGAACAGGTCAATAACTAAAGCAATAAGAGCTATGTTGTTTGAAAATGATTTAGCTAAGAATTTTTGGAGAGAAGCAGTGAACACAGTAATATACACTATGAACAGAGTACAAATCAGAGCAGATACAAACAAGACACCTTATGAATTATGGTTTGGACATACACCCTCAGTTAAGTATTTTAGAATTTTTGGAAGTAAATGTTATATAAAGAGAGATGATGATATAGGAAAGTTTGATCCTAGAAGTGATGAAGGAATATTTCTTGGATATTCTTTAGAAAGCAAAGCATATAGATGTTATAACAAAAGAACTAAGACTATTGTTGAAAGTGCAAATGTAAAAGTTGATGAGAAGTTTAAAATTTAGGAAAGAATGCTTGATTATGAATCTGATGGAGAAGCACAACCTCAGCCTAACATTGAAAATGAAAAATTATTTTTTGAAACTAACAATGATTTACTGAATGAAAGTCATACTAAAGAAAATAGAGAAGAAAATAGAAAAGAAAATAGAGAAGAAAGCAGAGAAGAATCTACAGTCGCAACAAGATCAGTAACTATGACACCTAACAGGTATACTTCAAGACATCACCCTGTTGAGAAAGTTATTGGAAGTTTAGATAGAGGAGTTTTGACTCGAAATAAGGTACATTTATGTTTGATTTCTCAAATTGAACCTAAGACTACTAATGAAGCTTGTGAAGATGAACATTGGATTAATGCTATGAAAGAAGAACTAGAGCAGATTGAAAAAAACAAGACATGGGAATTGGTCCCAAGACCGAAAGACAAGAATGTGATTGGAACAAAGTGGGTATTTAGAAACAATATGAATGAACAAGGAGAAGTGATAAGAAACAAAGCAAGATTGGTATGTAAAGGATATTCACAACAAGAAGGAATTGACTATGAAGAAACTTTTGCACCTGTGGCCAGACTTGAAGCAGTGAGAATGTTTCTAGCATATGCAACTTACAAGAAATTAAGAGTGTATCAGATGGATGTGAAGTCAACATTTTTGAATGGTGAATTGGAAGAAGAAGTCTACATTGAGCAGCCTAAAGGTTTTCCTTTGACACAAGAAGGAGATATGGTATGTAAGTTAAAGAAAGATTTATATGGTTTAAAACAAGCACCTAGAACCTGGTATGCAAGATTGGATAAGTATTTATTGAAATTGGGATTTATAAAAGGAACAACAGATAGTAACTTATACACAAAAGAAATTGAGAATGGTTTGTTGGTTATAGTTGTGTGTGTGTGAAAATTGTACCTGATCTGTAGACAACACTCAGTAAAACATTAGAGGTTAGTGATAATCAAAATCATGCAAAATTGAAATCTAATCTAACCAGGCGATTTACTACCTTCTAATAGGTGTGAGATTGATGTTCTCAGATTGTAATCGAGATCAGTGACCTAGATGACACCTAAATGAAGGATTTGAATGCAAAAGATGGATATGAAATTGAATGCAATTAATCTATATTTTTGATATTTTCTATGCAATAAGAATGATAAACTGATATGCTATGGATGCTAAATGATCTAACAATGAAGATTCTAAGAATGATATGAAAACTATGAAATTCTATGCTAAGATATAAAAGCTATGCAATTGAAATTGATCTCACAAAGCTTTGAATTCGCAAGTTGATTCCTCAGCCTCCAATTCTCCAGTGTGATTGTGCAAAATATGTGGATGAATTATGAAGAGTTGAAGCCTTAATTTATAGAAATCCAGGGCTTTGGAGGTGCATGGATAAAAGCCATAAATCACTCAAATAACTCAGCTTGATTTTTGAGTTATCTGATAATAACAGATAATCAAGTCACAAAAACATGCAAAAGCTAAGCTTTAACTCAAATTAGAAGTTTAGCTTTAATTGATAATTGACAGTTGTCTGCTTTTATGATTGTGCATGTTTTAATTATGAATTAATTTAATAATAAAGTGATTTATGCTCAACTTAACTAATTTTTGAAATAAAATAATTAATTTATGGGTTAATTAACTATTTTATCAAACTTTTATTAAAAATTATATTATTAAATAATGACAACATGCTTTAATTAATTAAATAAGAATTTAATCAATTAAAGATAGGAATTTTGATTTATTGTCAAAATTAAATAATACAATTAATAATAGATAGAATTAAATTTAATTAAACAATTAAGTGGCAAATATTAAATCTAATTAATTAAATATGAAAATATTCAATTAATCAAATTTTAGGATAAATGTGATTTATTGCCAAATAATCATTAAATTAAAGATAATTATGATAATTAGGAATATTACTAGGAATATTCTCCGATGCAGAATTTAAGATAATCAATTATGATTCGATGATGTTTAGATGTGCCTTAGGTTAGGACTTCGATGTCGATTTTGTTTGATTTGTCGATGTAAGAGGTTAATGAACTTATAGCCCATTTTTGGGGTATTACATTTTGCCCCTCTTTGAATTACTGTGCGAGGCACAGTGGTTCAAAGATAGTCTATGTTTGATAAAGATATGAAATTGATTCAAAAGATAAACCGATCTCAAGATAGAAACCTATTGAAAGATATTGAGATAGGAGTTGATTGATATTGAATTTGATATGAAGATAATAGGTCCTGAATGACCAAAGATAATGTTCACTATAACAGAAAATGAACCTATGATTGCGAAAAAGTGTCCAAAATGCCTGATTCCAAACCTTAGGATTGCAAAGAAGTGAGTGACCCATTCTAGACTTGATTGTCTTAGCAGAACTAGCAGGTATCACATCCAAACCCTTCAGTTGCCGAAGAACCAAGGAAAGAACACTATGATCTGATGGTTGAAAAAATTGATACGGATTACAAGATTAAGAGAATACCAAATTGATATGGATCAATGAATCTGATATGCCCCAAGTGATGATAGATTTGCCTCGAGTGATGAGGTCTTTTTTTTTTATGAATCAGTAACTAGACGTGATTGTTTGTCTTGATTACTGATGAAAGATATGTGATAGACTTGATCGATAGAATTTGATTTACAAACTTTGAATGATGTGCAATACCATGCCCCCTTTGGGATGAAAATTGAAATCTGACAAGAAAAAGTCAGCGTTGATAGTTCAGAAGCATGCTAATTGATTTGAAAAGTGGTTATACACGTCCGAGAATGCATTCTGCATCATTTGGAGGCCCTAAAGACCAAGTTTGACTAGGTTAAACCATGAGTTGACCATGGTTGACCAAGTTGAAATTTTAATAGTTTGATGTAAGCTAATCAGTTAAGTTGAATATTGGATTTTTGTGAAGATTGAAGGTCGATTATGCAAGCAGTAGACCGTCCTGGTTCCAAAATTTTAAATCATGATTTTGACATAATAAACGATCTCAAATTTCAATTTTGATCCCGAAAATGGATTCAGAACGTCGAAATTAGCCAGGGGTGCAATTTTCATGGAAAACGGAGCACTTTTAAAAATTAGGTCGAAAGCTATATAAAGGTCGGAAGGGTCATTTTCAATTCATTTCAACCTTTTGACTTTAGAGATTCTGTGGAGCCCTCTGAAAGAGAAAAATGGCAAACCAGCGAGAACTGAAGGTACCTATGAGTTCGCACCATTTTGAGTGCAGCCGGAGACATGACAGACCTCGATAGTATGGACATCCGGTAGGTGGACCTCTGTTCCCCCCTGAAAATGCATGTTTCTGATGATTTATAGCATTTTTAAATTTTTCCATACGCATTTTTAGCTTTAGAATTTCGCATGTGTAGAAACTCATATGAGTCCCAGTCCAGACTCATACGACATTTCATTTGAATTTAGTTTGTCATTTCAACCACGCCCAAGTGTCGTATGAGAGGGACCCTTGTGTCGTATGACATTTCATCGGGTCCCTCGAAACTCGTATGAATCCGGGCACAGTGTCGTATGACTATGGATTGTCGTTTGGTCTATTGTGGAATGTCGTATGACATTTGATGCCAGTCTGGAATGTCGTTTGAAAAATAGAGTGTTAAAAACTCATTTTTAGGTCAAAAATCTAACTTTTCTGATCCTTTTGCCTGATTGCGGACACTTTGCCCCACCTTCTGAAACTTCAAAACTGTGTCATTCTGATACTTTTGGCCTGATTTTGAACTAAATTTCTGATAAAACACCCTATTTCTTTATGATTTAGGTCACATATCCTGATGTACATGTTCGCCATTCTTATCTGGCCACCCAGAGATTGTGTATCACCTTGCCAGACCCTATGAGGGTTCATCTTGCTACATGTGGTTTTGAGCACTTGATACATTTACCTGATATTAGGGTAAATCATGGCCTACTGACTGCACTGATAGAGTGATACCATTCTGAGACACAGACCTTTCACCTGCCTACTGGAGAGATCACTGTTACACCAGAGGATGTGTATAGGATCCTTCGTATTCCATTTCATATTCCTCGTCGGCCTGAGTATGTGAGCGGAGGATCCACTGGTCTGCATGCTTTCAGAAGACTGTTTGGTGATGATACCTAGCCGACTGGGTCTATATCCTGGGAGATACTCATGCAGAGATATGGGCAGACACATCATCTAGAGTGTATCATGGCGGGGATGATTGGAGAGTTGATTATGCCTGGCCATCAACAGAATGGCTTCTTGATGGGATGGGCACCTATGGTAGCACTCTTGATGGCTACACCTACTGAGCTTGCTTGGGGTCAGTGTCTACTGGCTCACTTGTATTCCGAGATGCACGAGGTCATGTATCAGGACTGCAAGACATTTGCTTCAGGAGCGTTGGTACTGTAGATATGGGCTTGGGAGCATATCCCAGTTTTGAGGCTAGTTTTTCAGACGCAAAGGCAGCCACAGGACCCTGTCATTTATGCTTATGCCAGCTATGTCACACAGGTTTGCATGGGACACACCAAGTACTTCCGCCAGTGTTTAGATGATATGACCTTTGTGATCTAGAGACCATATTTATAGATAGAGGCCTGGCCTACTGCGAGAGAGCAATTTTCATTCTTTTTCCAGAGCAGGGTACTGATAGGATGGACCTCCACCGTCTTGGAGAGATTTTTGATTGCTAGAGTCTGGCATTAGTATGGACGTATTCAGGATGTCCCTAGGGAGTATACTACTTATGCCCACATTGTGCGTGAGATAGGGCTCAGATGGGCACCATGGCTCAGTTATGCTATATGTGCTGATGAGTACCATCATATCATTGGGAGAGACTGGGAGTATCACCCAGAGGTGGTGGATGCAAGGGTTACAAATGCATATGTGGCATGGCTTGTTGATCATCAGATTCACCAATTTTCTGATCTGATAGAGCTGATACCCTCCATGGAGGAGGCTATAGATGTTACAGGGGCTCCTATGAGAGCAGGATCGAGACCACAGGTGGTACATCCTACTCCTCCGAGACAGAGAGCCATGGCTCCTTCACAGAGAGCACCAGGACATGTGAGGCCTCCACATCCTTCTACATCTACAGTGGGTACATCTTCTGGGACATAGAGATGGAGCAGAGGTGAGAGTGGTACACTGGGCGGAGTAAGATCTATAGATGATGTTCTAGGAGTTGAGTAGTTTGCAGGTGGTACAGATGTGGATGACACATTTGATTTGGGTGCTGAGGTTAGACACCATAAGGCACACAGGGTTAGCATTCCTTCACATACATATCAGCTAGCATAGGACATAGATATGCCAGCAGCTGATGTAGAGCCTGCAGTTCCTCTTACTTCAGCCGAGATTATCAGACGGCTTACAGTCCAGGTTTGGGACTTGAATATAGAGAATGCCAGATTAGAGGAGAGGCATCGAGAGGTAGATAGGCAACATACAGAGTAGCACAAAAAGATGCAGAGATTACAAACAGAGGTGATTCATTAGACTGTGAGGGCCTCATATTATGTATCTGCTTACTATGCAGTAGTCCCTGCTACATAGAGAGTGCCCACCTATTCTCAGTACATGGCAGCATCAGAGGGAGCTAGGGCACTCAGAGCAGAGGTGATACCAGATGCACATCCTACTCCTCCACCAGATGCAGAGGAGCATGCTAACAGTTGATTTCTCTTCTCATCTGTTACTTTCTCACTGATACATTATTGTGTCTGATAGCTCTACGGAGCTCATTCATTTGTACCCTGTGCCAGTAGTGCACCCCTGACTATTTGAGATTTTTGATATATAGATGAGATCGATATGTTTGGTTGTGACATCATGTGTACTTTGTCATTTTTGTTATGTATGATGATATCATGTGATATAAATGCTATGAGTAGTGTAGAATGTATGTATGGATCAATGCAATGCAATGATTTCTTTCATATGTATGAATGTTATGCAGATGTAATGATTATGGAAATATGTATGTTTATGCAATGGATGTAAATGCAATAAATGTTTATGACATGATATGTAAATGCAATGATATACATGATATGTTTTGCAGGTTGATGAAGACAAGTACTCAGTCTTATGTCAAAAAGATGGTTAACCCAGGAGGATCATTTCTTGCAATTCTCTAAAGGGACCTTCGAGTTAGGTTCAGCTCTTGTTAGATTTGAAGATGTGATTGAAGAATCATTTAAGCTTTGAAGTTCGTTTAGTCATTGTGAGATCATGCAAACATGCAAAATGCAAAGAGACATGCAAGATGAAATGCAACCTAAGACCTAGGACCTAGTCACTGATCATATGTCGATTTGTTATCATCATTGAACTTTTAGGTAACCGGATAAATCAATACAATGCCCACTAGCTATGAAACCATAGACATATGAATATCAATTTGTATGCACAAGAATCAATACAACACCCACTGGACAACAACCATGGATATATGAATATTGACTTTATTTTCAGAATGTTGGATTAGATATAAGCATCAAGGCACAAATGCCAGGATGACTTGAATATCATGTCCATTTTGATATAGAAATTTGTACAAGCATCAAAACATACACGTCGTGATGACCTGAGTATGCCTTGCATTGCAAACACATCAAACAATCAAGAGATCATTATAAATCCAATGTGAATTACCCGTAGTGACCCTTTATCATTCACATCCTTAGGCAAGATCGCGTTTCACAGTAGGAGAAAGAATTCACTTCAAAAAGACAATAGTTAGATCAAACTTCCTTGAATTTTCTAGGTATCAATGGTTGAGGTACGCATGGCCATCCAATTCAAGATAGAGGCTCTTACAGTCAGACACCATTTCAATCCAGAATTTCCAAATTTGTTAGATTTTCACATATGAGTAGAAAACAAAGAAAAGATTATGCCCCCAGTCATCACTCTCTAAATCCTATAAAGGACATCATCGAAGAGCTCGAAGGGACATAATATGCAAAAATCTCAATGTGAATCAGTAAGCATACAAGGAGATAAAAGCATGTAAAAAGCATAGATTGTTTTCAGTTGAATTTTGATGTTTGATTGCATTGTTGTAGATGCAAAATCCTTTCTGGAGACAAGGTAGACTGACTGACTCAACTTGAAGCTTCAAAGGACTCTGACCGGATAGGATACGTCTAAGATACATTGGAGGCCATAGGATATGACATTGATTGCCCCCAAGTGTTAAACATTGATAGGATACAGACACGCAAGCTGATTGGTGTACAGACTGACTTATTGAAAACTAGAAATATTAAAACAAACCAGGAGATATGTACAAACTAAAGCAAGACCAAAAGCTGGAAAAGACCAAGATTGTGCTGATAGATGGAGCATTTTGAACAAGTGGCACCCATTTTTAGGGTTTTCACCATCTTGGTAGAGATTCTATTTTTACTACCAAGGTGCCTGTTTCCAGGTTTTCACCAAGGCACTTTTTCTTTTTCTCATTTTTTTGT
Source organism: Chamaecyparis obtusa (assembly GCA_027943335.1). Lineage (NCBI taxonomy): Eukaryota > Viridiplantae > Streptophyta > Pinopsida > Cupressales > Cupressaceae > Chamaecyparis > Chamaecyparis obtusa. The sequence goes on along the minus strand of BSBK01001070.1, from coordinate 113,719 downwards.
ATTTTTTCATTTTTTCAATTTTTTTTGAATGTGAATCATCAAGGCGCCTATTGCTAGGTTTTCACCAAGATGTTCATTTTTTCAGGACTTTTTCTAATTTTTAAGATTTTTTTAGGACATTTACCAAGCACTGAATGCCTTAGGCATAGAATTTCTTCAGATGGAGAATGTTGATTGGTTCTTAGAGCTGTTCTCCTTCAGTCATTGAGAGTTGATAGGCACCAGAGCCAAAAGTAGCAGTGATTACAAAGGGACCCAGCCAGTTGGGTTTGAACTTCCCCTTGTGTTCTTGATGGGATTGATTTTTAGGATTTTCTCTCAGGACTAGATCACCAACCTGAAATTCTTTATGTCGGACTTTCTTGTTGTAGCCTCTAGACATTCTTTTCTGATACACTCTAAGATGATCATACGCTGCTTGCCTGCGCTCATCTAGTAATTCCAGTTCTTGTAACCTAGACACTCTGTAGTCTTCATCAGTGACAAGCCCATGCATTTGGATTCTGAGTGATGAGATTTCAACCTCAATAGGTAGTACCGCTTTAGACCCATAAACTAAAGAAAAAGGTTTAGCCCTTGTAGGCATTCTGATACTAGTTCTGTATGCCCAGAGAGCTGGATTGATCATGAGATGCCAGTCTCTTCCTGTTTTATTCACTATTCTGTGCAAGATTTTCAAGAGATTTTTATTTGAAGCTTTAGCTTGTCCATTCCCTTGAGGATAGTAGATAGATGACCAATGTTGAGTAATCTTGAATTTAGCACATAAGTCATCTAGATCCTTGTTTTTGAATTGTCCCCCGTTATTTGTGATTATAGAGTGAGGGATCCCATATCTGCAAATGATGTAGTTCAGGATGAACATAGAGATCTGTTTCCCCATTGCTTGTGTTAGAGGAACTGCTTCTACCCATTTTGTAAAATAATCTGTAGCTTTGATTATATGGGTATGTCCATTGGAAGAGTGTGGATGGATAGCACCTATGAGATCAAATGCCCATTGTTGAAAAGGCCATTGTGTAGTAAAGGGAATCAGATCTCTCCCTGGAGCATGAATCAAGTTGCCATGTACTTGACACTGTTGACAGTTTTTAGCAAATTTAATAGCCTCTTTCTCCATTTCAGGCCAATAGTACCCAGCCCTAATAATTTTTTGAGCTAACGTTAAACCGTTTGAGTGTGACCCACATATACCCTCATGGACTTCCTCTAATGCACATTGAGACTCTTCCCGTTCTAAACATCTAAGTAGTGTACCATCTACACCTCATTTGTACAGATCATTACCAATGATGACATATCAGGATGCGGATCAGATAAGGCTTCATTTCTCAAAATGGTTAAAGGACTCAGGGATGATTTAGTCATGGAGATAGGATAGTCAAAGCAGGAAAGGCTTGGGATATGGTGTCATCTAGGTCACTAATCTTGATTACAATCTGAGAACATCAATCTCACACCTATTAGAAGGCAGTAAATCACCTGGTTAGATTAGATTTCAATTTTGCATGATTTTGATTATCACTAACCTCTAATGTTTTACTGAGTGTTGTGTCTACAGATCAGGTACAATTTTCACACACACATTTCTAAAATAGTTAATTAACCCATAAATTAATTATTTTATTTCAAAAATCAGTTAAGTTGAGCATAAGTCACTTTATTATTAAATTAATTCATAATTAAAACATGCACAATCATAAAAGCAGACAACTCTCAATTATCAATTAAAGCTAAACTTCTAATTTGAGTTAAAGCTTAGCTTTTGCATGTTTTTGTGACTTGATTATCTGTTATTATCAGATAACTCAAAAATCAAGCTGAGTTATTTGAGTGATTTATGGCTTTTATCCATGCACCTCCAAAGCCCTGGATTTCTATAAATTAATTCTTGAGCTCTTCATAATTAATCCACATATTTTGCATAATCACGCTGGAGAATTGGAGGCTAAGGAATCAACTTGCGAATTCAAAGCTTCGTGAGATCAATTTCAATTGCATAGCTTTTATATCTTAGCATAGAATTTCATAGTTTTCATATCATTGTTAGAATTTTCATTGTTAGATCATTTAGCATCCATAGCATATCAGTTTATCATTCTTATTGCATAGAAAATTTCAAAAATATAGATTAATTGCATTCAATTTCATATCCATCTTTTGCATTCAAATCCTTCATTTAGGTGTCATCTAGGTCACTGATCTTGATTACAATCTGAGAACATCACTCTCGCACCTATTAGAAGGCAGTAAATCACCTGGTTAGATTAGATTTCAATTTTGCACGATTTTGATTATCACTATCCCTAGCAGCTCTTGAAGATTAAGTTCTCGGACTGTGTCAAAACCTTGGTGTGCTAGGATTGGAGTTCACCCCTTTGAATCATAAAAGTTGCAGAGTCAAACCATTACTAAAAACCCTAGAGAGGCCAATTTTTTTCATTCTCAGGTATAGGTGTGTTATTGCAGAACTTTTCAGAACATACACAATTAGTACTCTTAGGGATTAGCACAATTTGGTCACTTGATTGTTCATGCGCAAGGTTTCTTTTTCCCTTGTTCATTATTTTTAGATGTGCTTGGAATCACTTGCTTGCTATTCTGCATGTTTGTTTATCTACTTGGCTATTAAAAATGATCAAATCTAGTATAACCTTCAAAATCTGGACAGTACAATTTGCAAACAATCCAGAACTGAAAACCTTAAATTTTGTAAAAATTGACGTAAAATTCTTTCTGGAGTGAAAAGTCATATGAATTTTTGTCAAATGTCATTTCAGTATTGCCCCTCTGTCGTATGATTGAGAATCTAGTGTTGTACGAGTTTTCATGCCAGCAAATCCAAGGAAGTCAAAATCTTGTTAGCAACTGTCGTATGATATTTACAACTGTCATTTCATTGCTACCCAACTGTCGTACAAGTTTAGCAACTGTCATTTCATAGACTACCAAGTGTCGTACGAGTCTGCAGAGTGTCATTTGGAAAAATTTGAGAGAGTTGTCAGAAATTGACAAATTGCAAGATATCCAATGTTTCCAGCTTAGTTCCAGAATCTGTCAAAAATATCATTGTATCAGGAACAAAGTAGTAGCTATTGAGCATTCTACCATTTTTTGAGTTTGATCTTTTGAATCCAATCTAGTCTTCTATTTGATCAATTTGAGTCCTTTTTATCTCATGTCAAAACCTTGTCATAACTATCAATCTTTAATCAATCTTCAAAAATAGGCTAAGTGTTGAGAACTCATGTCCGCTATCTTTTGGGTGATCTATCCCATACATCCAGGGCACAGTTTCCTTCACCCACATCTCATCAGATCTTCAAAACTATCATAATCTTGACAAGGTTGTGTCATTCGATTTTTTTGAATCAAATTATTCTTCAGTTGTCTTCATCCTTTTCTTCTGTTTCATTCAAAGTTAATGGTGGAGACCAGAGCTTCTTCACACAAGAAATTAGAAGAAACATCTCAGAACTTACTTTTGACCAATACCCCAGGTCCAACTCTTGAACAACTCATCAAGTCAGGTATCTACGAAGATGACAGTGTCAGTAACTTTCGATTAAAAACTGGTTACATACCTCCTTTATCAACTCACAGAGGTGATCAGCAAACTCCTCCTCAATCTGTTCCAGGGAGCCCAAAAACTCCTATCATGTCTCAAGCAGGGACAAACTAGGGTTCTCTAGGAGGAGGATCCGAGGGACACCATTCTCAACATAATGCTGACCAAGAACCTACGCCCTCTGAAATCCATCAGTGCCAAAATGATGATGAATTCAAAAGAATGATGAGGCATTTCTTGAAAATGGATAGAGAGGCATACTTTTTGCAATTAGCCCAGGAAGGAGCTAAACTTCCTCCTCACTTCAATGTTGAAGATATCATCATGCATGAGGAAGAAACTCTGATGACAGCCATAATGAACCAACTGCACGCTATGCAGGTCAAAATGAATAAAATTGAGAAAGAGAAGGAACCCAAGGAATTCTCCATGGAGGCCCTTTGTCCTTTCCCTTTTGAAAAAGATTTGTATATGCCTCCATTCCCAAAAAGAGTGGAGATGCCAAAGTATGACAAATATGATGGACACTCTGATCCTCAAGATCATGTCAGAGAGTTCTGTAGGCAATCCATGGAATTCATGCATGAACTGACTTATCTAATACGTCTTTTTCCTAGATCCTTGGGAGGAGCATCCATTCAGTGGTTTTCAAGATTACCTTCTACGATCAAAACTTTTGAAGAATTGATTAAATTGTTTTATCAACAATATTCCTACAATATTCAACATCCGGTCACCATGATCGATATCTATAACCTCAAGCAATATCCAGGGGAATCATTCCTAACTTTCCTCAAGAGGTGGAGAAAGAAGTTCTCTCTATATGCTAGACAAATTCTTGAAATGGAGAAACTTGAAATCTTTATCAATAACATTGTTCCAGTGCTGAATTATCCATTACAAATGCAAGATCATGTATCTTTTGATAAAATGGTGGATAATGCAATCAAGATTGAGAAAGTACTTGTCAAGAAATGAGAAATCACACTTCAAAAGGACAAGTCTGAATCTGGATCTAGCTCAAAAGATAAAAACAAGACCTAGAATAGAAATAAAGATATCATCTCTGATGGTGTTGTTGACACTATCCACACCCCATCAAAGGCACCGGCCTACAATCTCACCCTTTCCACCAAAGCCATCGAAGCTTCAGAGCAAAAATCTGCTGAACCACCTCCAAAGAAGCCATTCAAATGATGGGATAATAAATGAAAGTTTACTCCCCTGGGAGAATCTTTGTTATCTGCCCTGAGAACCCTGATAGCTGATAAAATGATCTCTTTACCACCAATCCAAAACCCTGATCTGGATCCAAAACCATATTGGTGGAAAGATAATGAATTCTATGCTTTCAATCGGACTAAAGGCCACAGAACTAATGGATGCTTCCACTTGAAGCATACCATTCAAGACTTGATAGATCAAGGGGACATCACGATCGATAATCCTACCAGCAATAATGATCCCACAGCATTTACAGAACTATTTCCACAACATGGCAAGGGAGTTTCGACTTCTCTGCCTAACATGGGGGCAAAAGTCAACTATGCCTACCCTGGAAACAATGCTATCATCAATATGGTTGAACCATGTCTCTCTAAGAGCTGCAATGTCATCATGATTGTACGCAGAGATAGAAATCATTCCTAAAATAATGCGGTTACCAGATCACAAGCTCAAGCTCATCTGAAAGGACAAACACCAAGTTCATCTAATGTCCCTAAGATACCTTTCAATCTCACATCTGCTTCTAGACAAAAGGCTGCCTTAAAATTTTCCAATCCAAAGGATACCAGACCTACATCTTACAGCATCGTCCAACAACTCCACCATACCAATGCCAAAATCTCTATGTTTGAGTTACTTCAAATATCTCCAGCTCACAGAGATATCCTAGATAAAGCTTTGCTCAGCTCTAATGTTCCTGATGATCTAGATCTAGACAGGTTCCAAACTATGGTTGGTCATCTAATGTCTCCATAATACATCTCCTTTTTAGAGGAAGATGACAACTCCCTAAGTCACCCACATAATCAGCCCTTGCACATAGAAGTCTTGATCTAGAACCGTCAAGTCAAACATGTGTTGATAGATGGGGGCGCAGGCCTCAACATTTGTTCTTACAACTTAATCACACAGTTGGGATTCTCAGAGATGGCTATTGATCCTCGAAAGATGATCACCATAAAAGCCTATGATGAACAAGAAAGAGCTTCTAAAGGCACCATTGTCTTACCCATCCGAGTGGGTCCGGTCATCAAAGATACCACATTTTAGGTGCTTGATCTACCATTGGCTTACAATATCCTTCTAGGGAGACCTTGGATACATGAAATGAAAGCTATTCCTTCTACGTACCATCAATGCTTGAAATTTCCCTATGAAGGAGTGGAGGTTACTATCCCAGTATATCTAAGTACAACTTGCAATACATTGAAGGAAAGTGTCGATAAGCTTGTTCCCAATAATAGAGAATCTTCCATCAAGCAGCTAAATGTTGCTTCCACATCTAAGATGGATGACATTGCTAAAGAGATCAATATCAAAGAAAATGGGATGGGAGAATACACTATAGAGCTAGTCTTGTCTCTGACATCTCTCCCAATCTCACCTAAGTCATATGGATAATCTTTGAAGCAGTCTAAATCAGAACCTAAGGAACCTATGGAAGCATACAAAAGAAATTTTGTGGCAGAGCAAGTATCCAAACAAGAATTTGAAGAGGATGAAGTTGTGCTGGCATGGCTATATAAAGAGGATTCTGAATCTAAAATTGTTCAACCTAGTGAATCTATAGCACCTACAATCCCTTCTAATTCATATGGTCCAGGAAGCAAATTGATAGCCAAGATGGGATATTCCGGTCAAGGACCTTTAGGAATCAGAGGAAAGGGTCTGGTGACACCCATTTCACATATTGTTAGAGCCAACAAAGATACTGGTGGCTTAGGGTTTAAGAAGAAACCCTATCATCTCAAAGGTGGTTGTTCTCATGTCATAGAACAAATTGCACTAGGAGAACCCCTTCTTAAGAAAGAAGAAATAGAACCCTCTGATGATGATTTAGATAGCTCTGAGCTTATCCCCTATGAAAAATTTCCTAAAGAGATCAAAGATCTTCTTGATGATAAAGATGATCCTATCAGAAGAATTAATGTATTAGAAACACAAGAACCTACTATAATGCAAGAGATGGTTGCACCACAAGAACCAACTAATCTCGAAGGCAATCAAACTGATCAAGAAGAAGGGGATAGTTATTCTGACACTAAGACCCATGAATATGAATTCAACTCAGAGACTAAGGGTAATCCTTCTTGGGGTATTCATCCTGATTTCACACATTTTCTAAGATTTCCTAGAGATCCTAAATCAGAAGCTAAGTCAAATGACTATGAATGGGGTGCCATTCCAGAAGAAGATGAGCTTATAACAAATAAATATATTGATGTTATTCACCAATATGTATCTCAACCCAACGTAGGTCTAGAGTGAAACAATGAACTTAACGTGTCTGATCCACCTATGGCTGAAGAGGACTCCCATGATGATGTTGAGCCTATTCATGAATTGAACATTTTGAGCTATAATATCACCTTTGAACTTGAGTATCGGGTTAGGACCAATGATGACATATCCATGACTATGAACACCATATCCCAAGCCTTTCCCACTTTGTCTATCCAACACCCTGATCTTATCGACCAAACTTCCACAAACCCAAACCATGGTATTTATACCTTCCCAAATGACTATGCCCTTGCCTGCTACGTCAATGCAATTGAGCCTATGAGTACTTCCATTAGTGAACCGAGTGTCAGTATGACCGAGTCGGACATCAAATATCTTAGTCAGAAAAACAAGAGTAAAAAGAAAAAGAAAAAGAGTTCTGAGGGTGAAAACCACTTTGTGGTAGTCTCAGAACCGACAAAAGTAAAAAGAAAAGATGTATCTAAAGGTGAAAACCTCTCTGAGACACCTAAGGATGAGATATTTGATGTCCTTCCAAGTCATTTACAGGATAGATCTCCAGTTCTGATTGAGCCAACTCAATCCATCAATTTGGGTACAACAGAGGAACCACAATTGGTACATGTAGCGCAATCTCTATCAGAAGAAGAGAAACAGACATTCACTACATTCTTATCAGACAAAAAGATCAACTTTGCATGGAAATATTTAGATATGCTAGGATTGGATCCCAATCTCATTATGCACCATCTATCCATTGCTCCTGGAGTAAAACCAATCAAACAAAAATTGAGAAAGATGCATCCTCATGTTGCACTCTTAGTCAAAGAAGAACTAGAAAAACTCCTAAAAGTTGGATTCATCCATGTCATAGACTATGGTGAGTGGATCTCTAACATTGTACCTATTTCAAAACTAGATGGTTCAATTAGAGTGTGCACAGACTTTAGAGATGTGAACAGAGCATGCCCTAAGGATGATTTTCCACTGCCTAACATTGATATGATAGTGGACATGACTGCGGGCTATGAAATGTATTCCTTAATGGATGGCTTTTCTGGGTACAACCAAATCAAAATTACTCCAGAAGATCAAGAGAAAACAACTTTCACATGTGCGTGGGGAACCTTCTGTTGGAATGTTATGCCATTCGGACTCAAAAATGCTAGAGCTACATATCAAAGAGAAATGACATCTATTTTTCATGATATGATGCATAAAATAATGGAGGATTACGTGGATAATACCTTGGCAAAATCCATGATTAGAACTGAACATCTAACAGACCTGAGCATGATCCTAGATAGAATGGAATAGTTTAGTCTCTGACTAAATCCTAAGAAGTGTGCTTTTGGTGTCACTTCTGGAAAGCTCTTAGGATACATAGTTTCAAAGAAAGGCATTGACGTTGATCTGGCTAAAGTCAAGGCTATAATAGAGATGCAACCTCCCACAAATATCAGTCAAATGAGGACATTGCAAGGTAGAGTACAGTCCATCAGAAGATTCATATCATAGTTAGCTGACATATCACAACCTTTTACAAAAACATTACATAAAGGCATGACCTTTGCATGGAATGAAGAATGTGAGAACAACTTTAACCATATCAAGAAGTATCTATCAAATCCACCTATCTTAATGCCTCCTATTCATGGGAAGCCATTAATATTATATGTCTCTGTAATAGATACATCATTGGGGGCATTGCTAGCACAACATGATGAGAACAAGAAAGAAAGAGCCATCTACTATATCAGTAGAACTTTAGTGGCCTATGAGAAGAACTAATCAATGATAGAGAAGGCATGTCTAGCTGTGATCTTTGCATCACAGAAACTGAGACACTACATGTTAGCTCATACTACTCATTTGGTAGCTAAAATTGATCCACTGAAATATCTCCTAAGCAAAGCTGCCCTCACAGGTAGACTAGCTAAATGGGTCATGCTCTTGAACGAATTTGACATTGTTTATGTTGAAAGAAAAGCTACCAAAGGATAGGTCATTGCTGATCAATTAGATGAAGCACCACTATTTGATGATACACCCATACAAATGGAATTTCTTGATTCCTCTATCATGCACCTCTCTTCTAGAGCATGGTGGTTATTCTTCGATGGCTCCTACACACAGAATAGATCTGGAGTAGGCATATTGTTCATCACTCCTCAAGGATACTCGATACCCAAAGCATTCAAACTAAAGTTTCCTTTCACAAACAATATTGTTGAATATGAGGCACTTCTCAATGGTATGAAAATGGCAATACAGTGGAGAGTTACAAAGATGCACATCCATGGAGACTCACAATTGGTTATCCACCAAGTCAATGATGTGTACCAAACCAAAGATGAAAAGCTCATTCCTTACAAGAGAATGGTAGATGATTTAAAGAAATACTTCATCTCTATCACATTTGAGCAAATACCTAGAATGGAGAATAAGGCTGCCGATACAATGGTGACACTATCTACTCTCTTACAGTAGCCTGAACATGAGCTACACTACGAGTTCCTAGTGGAAGCCCTATCCTATCCTGCATATGACTCCCCTGAAACCCGCATGATCTGCACTATTGTAGGTTATTACTCATCTCGCTACACAAATCTATTCTCCTATCTCCATGACCAAATCATCCCTGAGTGCTTTAACCATTTTGAGAAATGGAACCTTATCCAATCTGCATCCCGATATGTCATCATTGGTAATGATCTGTACAAATGAGGTCTAGATGGTACACTGCTTAGATGTTTAGAATGGGAAGAGTCTCAATGTGCATTAGAGGAAGTCCATGAGGGTATATGTGGATTGCACTCAAATGGTTTAATGTTAGCTCAAAAACTTATTAGGGCTGGGTACTATTGGCCTGAAATGGAGAAAGAGGCTATTAAATTTGCTAAAAACTATCAACAGTGTCAAGTACATGGCAACTTGATTCATGCTCCAGGGAGAGATCTAATTCCCTTTACTACACAATGACCTTTTCAACAATGGGCATTTGATCTCATAGGCGCTATCCATCCACACTCTTCTAATGGACATACCCATATCATCACAGCTAGAGATTATTTTACAAAATGGGTAGAAGCAGTTCCTCTAACACAAGCAACGGGGAAATAGATCTCTATGTTCATCCTGAACTACATCATTTGCAGATATGGGATCCCTCATTCCATAGTCATAGACAATGGGGGACAATTCAAAAATAAGGATCTAGATGACTTATGTGCTAAATTCAAGATTACACAACATTGGTCTTCTATTTACTATCCTCAAGGGAATGGACAAGCTGAGGCTTCAAACAAAAATCTCCTAAAGATCTTGCACAGAATAGTTAATAAAATAGGAAGAGACTAGCATCTGATGATCAATCCAGCTCTCTGGGCCTACAGGACTAGTATCAAAACACCTATAGGGGCTACACCATTCGCTTTAGTTTATGGGTTTGAAGTAGTACTACCTATTGAGGTTGAAATCCCATCACTCAGAATCAAAATGCATGGACTTGTCACCGATGATGATTACAGAGTGTCTAGGTTGCAAGAACTAGAACTACTAGATGAGCGCAGACAAGCAGTGTATGATCATCTCAGAGTATATTAGAAGAGAATGTCTAGAGGCTACAACAAGAAAGTTAGACACAGAGAATTTTAGGTTAGTGATCTAGTCCTGAGAGAAAATCCTAAAAATCAATCCCATCGAGAACGCAAGGGGAAGTTCGAACCCAGCTGGCTGGGTCCCTTTGTAATCACTGCAACTTTTGGCTCTGGTGCCTATCAACTCTCAATGACTGAAGGAGAATAGCTTTGAGAACCAATCAACATTCTCCATCTGAAGAAATTCTACGCCTAAGGCATTCAGTGCTTGGTAAATGTCCTAAAAAAAATCTTAAAAATCACAAAAAGTCCTGAAAAAATGAACATCTTGGTGAAAACCTAGCAATAGGCACCTTGATGATTCACATTCAAAAAAAATTGAAAAAATGAAAAAATACAAAAAAATGAGAAAAAGAAAAAGTGCCTTGGTGAAAACCTGGAAACAGGCACCTTGGTAGCAAAAATAGAATCTCTACCAAGATGGTGAAAACTCAGAAAACGGGTGCCACTTGTTCAAAATGCTCCATCTATCAGCACAATCTTGGTCTTTCCCAGCTTTTGGTCTTGCTTTAGTTTGTACATATCTCCTGGTTTGTTTCAACATTTCTAGCATTTCAATTTTACATGATTTTGATTATCACTAACCTCTAATGTTTTACTGAGTGTTGTGTCTACAGATCAGGTACAATTTTCACACACATATTTTAATCTGAAAAAGTCTTGAAAAAATGAACATTTTGGTGAAAACCTAGCAATAGGCACCTTGATGATTCACAAAAAAATAAAAAAAATTTAAAAAATTTAAAAAAATCAAAAAATATCTAAAGTACAAAAAAATGGAAAAGAAAGAAAAAGTGCCTTGGTGAAAACCTAGAAACAGGCACTTTGGTAGCAAAAATAGAATCTCTGTCAAGATGGTGAAAATCTGGCAAATGGGTGCCACTTGTTCAAAAGGCTCCATCTATCAGCACAATCTTGGTCTTTCCTAGCTTTCAGTCTTGCTTTAGTTTGTACATATCTCCCGGTTTGTTTCAACATTTCCAGTTTTCAATAAGTCAGTTTGTACACCACTCACCTCAAGTGTTTGTATCCTATCAATGTTCAAACTTGGGGGCAATCAATGTCATATTCTATGGTCTCCAGTATACTTTAGATGTGTCATATCCAGTCAGAGTCCTTTGAAGCTATATCAGAGTCAGTCAGTCTGTCTTGTCTCTAGAAAGGATTTTGCATCTGCAACAATGCAATCAAACATCAAAACTCAACTGAAAACAATTTATGCTTTTTACATGCTTTTATCTCCTTGTATGCTTACTGATTCGCATTGAGATTTTTGCATATTGTGTCCCTTCGAGCTCTTCGATGATGTCCTTTATAGGATTTAGAGAGTGGTGACTAGGGGCATAATCTTTTCTTTGTCTTCTGCTTGTATGTGAAAATCTAACAACTTTGGAAATTCTGGATTGAAATGGTGTCCGACTGTAAGAGCCTCTATCTTGAATTGGATGGCCATGCGTACCTCAACCATTGATACCCAAAAAAAATTCAAGGAAGTTTGATCTAACTATTGTCTTTTTGAGTGAGTTCTTTCTCCTATTGTGGAACGCGATCTTGCCTAAGGATGTGAATGATAAAGGGTCACTACGGGTAATTCACATTGTATTTAGAATGATCTCTTGACTCTTTGATGTGTTTGCAATGCAAGGCATACTCAGGTCATCACGACATTTATGTTTTGATGCTTGTACAAATTGCTATATCAAAATGGACATGATATTCAGGTCATCTTGGCGTTTATGCCTTGGTGCTTATATCTACTCCGACATTCTGAAAATAAAGTCAATATTCATATATCCATGGTTGTTGTCCAGTGGGTGTTGTATTGATTCTTGTGCATACAAATCGATATTCATGTCTATGGTTTCATAGCTAGTGGGCATTGTATTAATTTATCCGGTTACCTAAAAGTTCAATGATGATAACAAATCGACATATGATCAGTGACTAGGTCCTAGGTCTTAGGTTGCATTTTATCTTGCATGTCTCTTTGCATTTTGCATGTTTACATGATCTCACAATGACTAAATGAACTTCAAAGCTTAAATGATTCTTCAATCACATCTTCAAATCTAACAAGAGCTGAACCTAACTCGAAGGTCTCTTTAGAGAATCACAAGCAATGATCCTCCTGGGTTAACCATCCTTTTGACATAAGACTGAGTACTTGTCTTCATCAACCTATAAAACATATCATGTATATCATTGCATTTACATATCATATCATAAACATTTATTTCATTACATTTATATCCATTGCATAAACATACATATTTCCATAATCATTACCTCTGCATAACATTCATACATATGAAAGAAATCATTGCATTGCATTGATCCATACATACATTCTACACTACTCATAGCATTAACATCACATGATATCATCATACATAACAAAAATGACAAAGTACACATGATGTCACAACCAAACATATCAATCTCATCTATATATCAAAAATCTCAAATAGTCAGGGGTGCACTATTGGCACAGGGTGCAAATGAATGAGCTCCGTAGAGCTATCAGACACAATAATGTATCAGTGAGAAAGTAACAGATGAGAAGATAAATCAACTGTCAGCATGCTCCTCTGCATCTAGTGGAGGAGGAGGTGGTGCATCTAGTATCGCCTCTGCTCTCGGTGCCCTAGCTCCCTCTGATGCTGCCATGTACTGAGAATAGGTGGGCACTCTCTGTGCAGTAGGGACTACTGCATAGTAAGCAGATACATAATATGAGGCCCTCATAGTCTGATGAATCACCTCTACTTGTAATCTCTGCATCTCTACACGCTGCTCTGTACGCTACCTATCTACCTCTCGATGCCTCTCCTCTAATCTGGCATTCTCTATATTCAGGTCCCGAACTTGGACTGTAAGCCATCTGATAATCTCAGCTGAAGTAAGAGGAACTGTAGGCTCTGCATCAACTGCTGGGATATCTATGTCCTATGCTAGTTGATCTGTATGTGAAGGAATGCTAACCCTGTGTGCCTTATGGTGTTTAACCTCAGCACCCAAAGCAAATGTGTCATCCACATCTGTACCACCTGCAAACTACTCAGCTCCTAGAACATCATCTGCAGATTGTACTCCGCCCAGTGTACCACTCTCACCTTTGCTCCATCTTTGTGTCCCAGAAGATGTACTCACTGTAGATGTAGAAGGATGCAGAGGCCTCGCATGTTCTGGTGCTCTTTGTGAAGGAGCCATGGCTCTTTGTCTTGAAGGAGTAGGGTGTACTTCCTGTGGTCTCGATCCTACTATCAATGGGTGTTGGATAGTCAAAGTGAGAAAGGCTTGGGATATGGTGTTCACAGTCATGGATATGTCATCATTGGTCCTAACCTGATGCTCAAGTTCAAAGGTGATATTACAGCTCAAAATGTTCAATTCGTGAATAGGCTCAACATCATCATGGGAGACCTCTTCAGCCATAGGTGGATCAGACATGTTAAGTTCATTATTTCACTCTAGACCTACGTTGGGTTGAGATACATATTGGTGAATAACATCAATATATTTCTCTGTTATAAGCTCATCTTCTTCTAGAATGGCACCCTATTCGTAGTCATTTGACTCAGCTTCTGATTCAGGATCTCTAGGAAATCTTAGAAAATGTGTGAAATCAGGATGAATACCCCAAGAAGGATTACCCTCAGTCTCTAACTTGAATTCATATTCATGGGAATCAGTGTCAAAATAACTATCCCCTTCTTCTTGATCATTTTGATTGCCTTCGAGATTAGTTGGTTCTTATGGTGCAACCATCTCTTGTGCTACAGTAGGTTCTTGTGTTTCTACTACATTAATTCTTTTGATAGGATCATCTTTATCATCAAGAAGATCTTTGATCTTTTTAGGCAATTTTTCATAGGGGATAAGCTCAAAGCTATCTCAATCATCATCAGAGGGTTCTGTTTCTTCTTTCTTAAGAAGGGGTTCTCCTAGTGCAATTTGTTCTATGACATGAGAACAACCACCTTTGAGATGATAGAGTTTCTTCTTAAACCCTAAGCCACCAGTATCTTTGTTGGCTCTAACAATATGTGAAATGGGTGTCACAAGACCCTTTCCTCTGATTCCTAGAAGTCCTTGACCGGAATATCCCATCTTGGCTATCAATTTGTTTCCTGGACCATATGAATTAGAAGGGATTGTAGGTACTATAGATTCACTAGGTTGAACAATTTTAGATTTAGAATCCTCTTTATATAGCCATGCCAGCACAGCTTCATCCTCTTCAAATTCTTGTTTGGATACTTGCTCCGCCACAAAATTTCTTTTGTATGCTTCCATAGGTTCCTTAGGTTCTGATTTAGACTACTTCAAAGATTGTCCATATGACTTAGGTGAGATTGGGAGAGATGTCAGAGACAAGACTGGCTCTATAGTGTATTCTCCCATCCCATTTTCTTTGATATTGATCTCTTTAGCAATGTCGTCCATCTTAGATGTGGAAGCAACATTTAGCTACTTGATGGAAGATTCTCTGTTATTGGGAACAAGCTTATCAACACTTTCATTCAATGTATTGCAAGTTGTACTTAGATCTGCTGGGATAGTAACCTCCACTCTTTCATAGGGAAATTTCAAGCATTGATGGTATGTAGAAGGAATAGGTTGCATTTCATGTATCCAAGGTCTCCCTAGAAGGATATTGTAAGCCAATGGTAGATCAAGCACCTGACATGTGGTATCTTTGATGACCGGACCCACTCGGATGGGTAAGATAATGGTGCCTTTAGAAGCTCTTTCTTGTTCATCATAGGCTTTTATGGTGATCATCTTTTGAGGATCAATAGCCATCTCTGAGAATCCCAACTGTGTGATTAAGTTGTAAGAACAAATTTTGAGGCCTGCGCCACCATCTATCAACACACATTTGACTTGAGGGTTCTGGATCAAGACTTCTATGTGCAAGGGCTGATTATGTGGGTGACTTAGGGAGTTGTCATCTTCCTCTGAAAAAGAGATGTATTGTAGAGATGTTAGATGACCAACCATAGTCTGGAACCTGTCTAGATCTAGATCATCAAGAACATTAGAGCCGAGAAAAGCTTTGTCTAGGATATCTCTGTGAGCTGGAGATATTCGAAGTAACTCAAACATAGAGATTTTGGCATTGGTATGGTGGAGTTGTTGGATGATGCTGTAAGATGTAGGTCTTGTATCCTTTGGATTGGAAGATTTTAAGGCAGCCTTCTGTCTAGAAGCAGATGTGAGATTGAAAGGTATCTGAGGGATGTTAGATGAACTTGGTGTTTGTCCTTTCAGATGAGCTTGAGCTTGTGATCTGGTAACTGGATTAGTTTAGGAATGATTTCTATCTCTGCGTACAATTGTGATGACATTGCAGCTCTCAGAGAGACATGGTTCAACCATATTGATGATAGCATTGTTTCCAGGGTAGGCATAGTTGACTTTTGCCCCCATGTTAGGCTGAGAAGTGGAAACTCCCTTGCCATATTGTGGAAATGGTTCTGTAAATGCTATGTGATCATTATTGCTGGTAGGATTATCGATCGTGATGTCCCCTTGATCTATCAAGTCTTGAATGGTATGCTTCAAGTGGAAGCATCCATTAGTTCTGTGGCCTTTAGTCCGATGGAAAGCATAGAATTCATTATCTTTCCACCAATATGGTTTTAGATCTGGATCAGGGTTTTAGATTGGTGGTAAAGAGATCATGTTATCAGCTATCAGGGTTCTTAGGGTAGATTCCAAAGATTCTCCCAGGGGAGTAAACTTTCATTTATTATCCCATCATTTGAATGGCTTCTTTGGAGATGGTTCAGCAGATTTTTTCTCTGAAGCTTTGATGGCTTTGGTGGAAAGGGTGAGATTGTAGGCCGGTGCCTTTGATGGGGTGTGGATAGTGTCAACAACACCATCAGAGATGATACCTTTGTTTCTATTCTAGGTCTTGTTTTTATCTTTTGAGCTAGTTCCAGATTCAGACTTGTCCTTTTGAAGTGTGATTTCTCCTTTCTTGACAAGTACTTTCTCAATCTTGATTGCATTATCCACCATTTTATCAAAAGATACATGATCTTGCATTTGTAATGGATAATTGAGCTCTGGAACAAGGTTATTGATAAAGATTTCAAGTTTCTCCATTTCGGGAATTTGTCTAGCATATAGAGAGAACTTCTTTCTCCACCTCTTGAGGAAAGTTAGGAATGATTCCCCTAGATATTGCTTGAGGTTACAGATATCGATCATGGTGACCGGATGTTGAATATTGTAGGAATATTGTTGATAAAACAATTTAATCAATTCCTCAAAAGTTTTGATCGTAGAAGGTAATCTTGAACACCACTAAATGGATGCTCCTCCCAAGGATCTAGGAAAAAGATGCATTAGATAAGTCGGTTCATGCATGAATTCCATGGATTGCATACAGAACTCTCTAACATGATCTTGAGGATCAGAGTGTCTGTCATATTTGTCATACTTTGGCATCTCCACTCTTTTTGGGAATGGAGGCATATACAAGTCTTTGTCAAAAGGGAAAGGACAAAGGGCCAACATGGAGAATTCCTTGGGTTCCTTCTCTTTCTCAATTTTATTCATTTTGACCTGCATAGCATGTAGCTGGTTCATTATGGCCATCATCAAAGTTTCTTCCTCAAGCATGATGATATCTTCGACATTGAAGTGAGGAGGAAGTTTAGCTCCTTCCTGGGCTAATTGCAAAAAGTATGCCTCTCTATCCATTTTCAAGAAATGCCTCATCATTCTTTTGAATTCATCGTCATTCTGGCACTGATGGATTTCAGAGGGCGTAGGTTCTTGGTCAGCATTATGTTGAGAATGGTGTCCCTGGGATCCTCGTCCTAGAGAACCATGGTTTTTCCCTGCTTGAGACATGATAGGAGTTTTTGGGCTCCCTGGAATAGATAAAGGAGGAGTTTGTTGATTACCTCTGTGAGTTGATAAAGGAGGTATGTAACCAGTTTTTAATCGAAAGTTACCAAGACCGTCATCTTCGTAGATACCTAACTTGATGAGTTGTTCAAGAGTTGGACCTGGGGTATTGGTCAAAAGTAAGTTCTGAGATGTTTCTTTTGATTTCTTATATGAAGAAGCTCTGGTCTCCACCATTAACTTTGAATGAAACAAAAGAAAAGGATGAAGACAACTGAAGAATAATTTGATTCAAGAAAATTGGATGATGCAACCTTGTCAAGATTATGATAGTTTTGAAGATCTGATGAGATGTGGGTGAAGGAAACTATGCCCTGGATGTATGGGATAGATCGCCCAAAAGATAGCGGACACAAGTTCTCAACACTTAGTCTATTTTTGAAGATTGATTGAAGATTGATAGTTATGACAAGGTTTTGACATGAGATAAAAAGCACTCAAATTGATCAAATAGAAGACTAGATTAGATTCAAAAGATCAAACTCAAGAAATGGTAGAATGCTCAATAGCTACTGCTTTGTTCCTGACACAATGATATTTTTCACAGATTCTGGAACTAGGCTGGAAACATTGGATATCTTGCAATTTGACAATTTCTGACAACTCTCTCAAATTTTTCCAAATGACACTCTGGAGACTCGTACGACACTTGGTAGTCTATGAAATGACAGTTGCTAAACTCGTACGACAGTTGGGTAGCAATGAAACGATAGTTGTAAATGTCATACGATAGTTGCTAACAAGATTTTGACTTCCTTGGATTTGCTGGCATGAAAACTCGTACGACACTGGATTCTCAATCATATGACAGGGGGGCAATACTGAAATGACATTTGACAAAAATTCGTACAACTTTTGACTCCAGAAAGAATTTTACATGAATTTTTGCAAAATTTAAGGTTTTCAGTTCTGGATTGTTTGCAAATTATACTGTCCAGATTTTGAAGGTTATACCAGATTTGATCATTTTTAATAGCCAAGTAGATAAACAAACATGCAGAACAGCAAGCAAGTGATTCCAAGCACGTCTGAAAATAATGAACAAGGGCAAAAGCAACCTTGCGCATGAACAATCAAGTGACCAAATTGTGCTAATCCCTAAGAGTACTAATTATGTATGTTTTGAAAAGCTTTACAATAACACACCTATACCTGAGAATGAAACAAATTGGCCTCTCTAGGGTTTTTAGTAATGGTTTGACTCTGCAACTTTTATAATTCAAAGGGGTGAACTCCAATCCTGGCACACTAGAGTTTTGACACAGTCTGAGAACTTAATCTTCAAGAGCTACTAGGGAAATCTGACAACCCAACAATGAACCATACCCGTGGAGATTTCTTCCACAAGGACATTTATATAGCGGCTGTCACTACAACGGCGAAAATGGCTATGACCGCTTGAGGTTCCATCAACACAATTTTCCCTGTGAAGGGATTGTCCGCTATGGTTAACCCTCTCTAAAGGTGACTCATAGATTTATACCACAAGGGGACTTGGCTCCAAATTCAAGGTTTTGACACCTCTTCACTTTTAACCCAAACAAAGCAAGTAGATTAATCAAACATGCTAAGACAAAGTTTTGTTCCACCAAGGTCTGTGATATCAACTCCATGTGATCTATCAACCTCTCTGGGGAGAGAATGTATCAATCAATAAGAGAAGATGCACTAACCAATTTTGATTCACCAAAGCTCGTGATATCAACCCCACGTGATCTATCAACCTCTCTGGAGAGAGAATGTGTCGATCAATAAGAGAAGACTCACTAACCAAGTTGAATGTGAAATGCACTAAGTATCCTCCCTACCTACAAGGATTCTGTCACCAAGAAGGATTTCACTGGGAATCCAATCTCTCAAGAATCATGAATAGTGTTCATAGGGCCTAATTACTATGTGAGCATAGATATATTCCCGAAAGAAAATCTACCAAAAGTACCCAAAAAAGTAGAAAGAGGAACACTTAACGCTTAAAGAGAATATGAGATGAGTCCACAAGGTGGAACACTTAACACCTCACACAAGCTAAAAATGAGTCCCCAACTTAGAAAACAAGTGAGTTCCTAAAAGCACAAAAGGGTTGCCAAGTGGAACATTTAACGCTTCTGTCCTGTTGACCCCTCCCCTTTATGGCACTGAGATTGCAACCACGGGGCAGAAATGAGGGGCCGGCAGATTAGTGAGTCCAATAACCCAAGATAGCAATCAAGATCAATCACAAGTATTCTAAGACTACTTAATGAATCCTTAAGGGATCACAACCTAGTATCAAATTATGCAAGTGTGTAGAAATCGATCAAAAGCATGAAAAGATGCACACAAGTTTGACACGTGAGAGATTTATTTTAAGTCCAAATTGAAATGTTTTCAAAAGAAGGAGAATACCTCATGATCCTCGCAATGCGCTTAGTAGATTTTACCTGATTTTTAGCAATTCTTGCACTTTTCCCAATCAAAATTAGTAGAAATCAATCAGAAACAGTAAATTTCAATTGTTAGGGTTAACTGTCAGTCAAAATCCAAAAATCAAATCTGACAAACTATTTGCAAAAATGAAATGACAATTGAAATCTGGTACCAAAACTCGTACAATAGTGGGTATGCTCCCAAACGACAGTCCAAAAACTCGTACGACACTGGGTATGATACCATATGACAGTAGAGCTCCCAAACGATAGTGGGTATGCAATGAAATGACCCTCGATCCGATAGACTATCGTACGATAGGGGGTTCAGTATCATATGACAGTGGGTATGCTCCCATATGACATTTGTCAGAAACTAATACGACAGATGTACGGACAAAAATTAAAAATCACAGTTTTGCACAGATCCTGAGAAGAAAAAGATAGAAATTGATAGAATTGAATTGGAAACCCGTTTCAGGGCCCCACGATGGGTGGCAGAAATGTGTGTGTGAAAATTGTACCTGATCTATAGACACAACACTCAGTAAAATATTAGAGGTTAGTGATAATCAAAATCGTGCAAAATTGAAATCTAATCTAACCAGGTGATTTACTGCCTTCTAATAGGTGCGAGATTGATGTTCTCAGATTGTAATCGAGATCAGTGACCTAGACGACACCTAAATGAAGGATTTGAATGCAAAAGATGGATATGAAATTGAATGCAATTAATCTATATTTTCGATATTTTCTATGCAATAAGAATGATAAACTGATATGCTATGGATGCTAAATGATCTAACAATGAAGATTCTAAGAATGATATGAAAACTATGAAATTCTATGCTAAGATATAAAATCTATGCAATTGAAATTGATCTCACAAAGCTTTGAATTCGTAAGTTGATTCCTCAGCCTCCAATTCTCCAGCGTGATTGTGCAAAATATGTGGATGAATTATGAAGAGCTGAAGCCTTAATTTATAGAAATCCAGGGCTTTGGAGGTGCGTGGATAAAAGCCATAAATCACTCAAATAACTCAGCTTGATTTTTGAGTTATCTGATAATAACAGATAATCAAGTCACAAAAACATGCAAAAGCTAAGCTTTAACTCAAATTAGAAGTTTAGCTTTAATTGATAATTGACAGTTGTCTGCTTTTATGATTGTGCATGTTTTAATTATGAATTAATTTAATAATAAAGTGATTTATGCTCAACTTAACTGATTTTTGAAATAAAATAATTAATTTATGGGTTAATTAACTATTTTATCAAACTTTTATTAAAAATTATATTATTAAATAATGACAACATGCTTTAATTAATTAAATAAGAATTTAATCAATTAAGGATAGGAATTTTGATTTATTGTCAAAATTGAATAATACAATTAATAATAGATAGAATTAAATTTAATTAAACAATTAAGTGGCAAATATTAAATCTAATTAATTAAATATGAAAATATTCAATTAATCAAATTTTAGGATAAATGTGATTTATTACCAAATAATCATTAAATTAAAGATAATTATGATAATTAGGAATATTACTAGGAATATTCTCCGATGCAGAATTTAAGATAATCAATTATGATTCGATGATGTTTAGATGTGCCTTAGGTTAGGACTTCAATGTCGATTTTGTTTGATTTGTCGATGTAGCAGGTTAATGAACTTATAGCCCATTTTTGTGGTATTACAATAGTTATATTTGTTGATGATATTATCTTTGGAGGAGAAGATGAAGCTAGTGACAAATTTGCAGATGAAATGAAGACTGAATTTGAGATGAGCATGATTGGAGAAATGAAATATTTTTTGGGATTACAGATAACACAAAGCAAGGAAGGTATATTTGTAAGTCAGACTAAGTATTTGAATGACTTATTGAAAAGATTTGGAATGGAAGATCCTAAACCTGTTGGAACACCTATGGTAACCAGACATAAGTTATCTAGCAAAGATGAGACACCAGCAGTTGAGCAAAAAAAGAATAGATCTATGATTGGAGGATTGCAATACTTGACACATACAAGACCTAATATAGCACATTCAGTGGGAATTGTAGCAAGATTTCAAGTAGAACCTAGAGAATCACATTATGTATTAGTAAAGAGGATACTGAGATATCTGAAAGGAACAATGGATTATGGATTATGGTATGAGATTTTTGATGATTTTACTTTATGTGCCTATACTGATGCAGATTGGGGAGGCAGTGTTGATAACAAGAAAAGCACCAGTGGTGGAGCCTTTTTTCTTGGAGGAAAATTGGTCTCTTGACTAAGTAAGAAGTAGAATTGTACTTCACAAAGCACAGCAGAAGCAGAATATGTTGTAGTAGCATATAATTGTAATCATATTATTTGGATGAAGCAGACATTGAAGGATATTGGAATAAAGTTTGATGAGCCTGTTGTTATACATTGTGATAAAACTAGTACAGTGAGTATGTTAAAAAATCTTGTTTTACATTCTAAGACTAAACATATTGAGATCAAGTATCATGTTGTAAGAGAGAAAGTTGCAGAAAAAGAAGTAAGATCGGAGTACATAAGTACAAAGGAGCAGATAGCAGATATATTTACAAAGCCTTTACCTAAGGATACATTTGTGTATCTAAGAGGTATGCTTGGCATTATGCCCCAACCTATTTTTGAGAATTGATGCAGATGATTGCATTCGTCCAGTGGTATATGAGCCTTATCTTTCTTCTGGATTGGATGTTGGAACTTCCTCTATGGGGGAGTTTATGAGCTGAGTCACAAGGACTCTTGTTATTGTATTTTTCTGAAAAATGTCTTTTGACATTAAGTTGTTGTTGACTTAGTGATGGAACTTCTATCATTGATGTCAATGGGGGAGATATATACATGAAAAACATTGTGGATTGTATGAGAGAGCTGAATAAGAAAACAAAGCAAGATTTAATTTGATAATTTGCAGTGATGTTGCAGTATTGGATTTTTGGAACATTGGATGTTTTTCATCTATGTTGCCATCAATGCCAATGGGGGAGATTATTAGGAATGAATGAAAAGTATTTTGGCATTCATTCTATAGTAGTTGTTGTTGCATTCATGACTTGGATTGTCATTGATGTCAACACAGTGATATTCTGGATATTAGTAGGAAAGTAGGTACAGTTTTTTTTTGCACACATGTTGTATTATAGATTGGCTTTTGCATAGTTTATGGTATGTTCTTTGGTGTGTTATTAACCTATGGTTAATAGCACAAAAGGAAATTCATTCATTTGTGAGAGTTATGAGCATTTTGGTGAAAGCAGTGTTTAGACAGTGTTTCTGTGAAGCGATGTTTGGAAATCGGAGGATATCTCTTAGCTGGGATGGAATCTAATTTTGTGCAGTTAAAGGGATGTTGGACACTCATTAATGATGATGTGGTTCATACCACAAAATTTTAGGATATGTTTGGAGAAAGTTATAGTATCTGGAAGCCGATAGTTTTATGTGAATTCTGTGTGTAGTGTGTAGAATTTATTATTTTGTAATTGAGGACCAACTCATTTATAATTATTTGAGTTTGGTATATAAGAAGGAATTTTTTTCTTGTTTTAATGTGTACTATGAAGATTGAGATGCAAATATATGCATGAAGTGAAGAAAAGAGCTAATTCAGTGATGAAGGAAGACTTGTGAGTACAAAGATCTAGAATTGTGATCTTGTGTAGCAGAGAGTGCGGTTTTGGCATAGTGTGAAGGAGGTAATATATTTCATATTATTCTATTGAATAATTCTAAGATCTTTTGGACAGTGGGTTCAGAGATCCTGCCTTGAAGCTGTTTGGGCAGTGGGTCCTTCTGTCTTCCATAAAATCTTAACCGAGTTAGAATCTTTTAACAGGGATTCAAAATCTCCTAACAGGGATTTATATGTACTAAATTTATTTCATAAGACCCCTTACAGGGTCCATCCTCTAACAAGGAACTTTCATATTAGTGCATCATTTTGTGGGCATCATTCCCACCGGGGTTTACTCTTTTCAAGAGGTTCCCTAGTCAACATATCTTGTGTTATTGTGCAATTGTGTATAATTATCTTTCTATGGTTGATCGGTACATTGATTATATTGTTTAAAGTAGTTGAATGGATAAATTATCTGATAACTGATTCACCCCCCCCCTCTTAGTTATCTTGGGGATCTTTACTTTCTAACAACTTAAAGTGTGTTTGGGCCATGGAGGCTTGAGGGGGATGAACATATGTGTATCTACCACAAGTAGGACTCTTGGAGGGGCTAGAGAATCCCATCTTGAGGATGAAACAATCAAAGTTACAGGGTTTGGTATGACTATCCCGGAATGACAACATTTTGGTGAGTTAATTTGTTTGTGTAGAAGTATGAATGGATTGGAATGGATATGGGTAGAGTATAGAAGAGTTTAGAATGATGTTATAATTTCTTTTGGATGAGAAGGCAAAGCCATAGTGCTTAGGGGAATAGTGCGATGACTGTCCCAACTAGAGAATCACAACTTGCAAAGTCACTGTCTTTAGGACAGTCAATGGTATTAGTTGTGTAGACCAGAGGGGTCAAGGGTGTGGTCCATTTGAACAAGGGGGTAAGGGTTTTTTGATGAACTAATTGGAATAGTTAATCCCTTTATTAAAACATTTATATCTTCTCTTGAGGGAAGTGAAAGGACCGCAAAAGGTTGTCATACTTAAAAGACCTATTTTCACTTAGAATGCCTCCTTTCACTTATGACAAGACTGTTACAAGAATTTTTAGGGTAAGTTTTATAGCTTTCATGTCTAGGCAATGTTGTAGTATATATTGTTTCTTTAGTTTCATATTGTGTTACAGTATATTCTTATAATTACATTGTGTTGTTGAATTATTGTAATCATTGGAATAAAGTGAGAGCATTTATAATATAATACAAAATTCATGGCAAGAGTTAGAATGTTTCTGCTGGATTTGATGGGAATGGCTTGAAATGTTTTTAGCAAAGCATTCAACATGTGCAACTAATGTACCCCAAAATAAAATTTGATGTATAAGTTCATTTCTAAACAAAATTAAAAATAGTGATAGACCTAGGATAGAAAGCCATGAAATCAGTTTCATGATAGCTTGAAGTAAAGATTGGATGCAAAGGGCACTATGGATCAATAGGGGTTATAAGAGAGATCAATCATGAACTAAGAAATAAAAATCAAGTCACTCAATGATATACTCATGAAGAGAATGATATTCATGCAATGAAGGTAGGTGCTTTGACAATCAGTAGCTAGTGTGACAGGTTGAATTTGAGGGTCTTATCAAAAGACAATAAATACTTAAGAAAACATGCTTCAAGGATCTAACTTGTTAAGGCCTTCCACAACACTCCTAAAGGATCTTTCTTGATTTGACCTACAGTGTTTCAAGATGGTACTCAAGATGGTCACAGCTACTAAGAAATTTAAATGTGCCAGAGACTCTCCAATCAGATCTAGGTGTTCAGTTTCAAACCATCGAATATTACTCTGCTGCAACATTCCATAGGTTAAACATTTGATATGCACCTAGTTAGGGCATCGACCATTGAAGCAAGTTTTAACACTTCCCATGGCTCTGAATATGAAATTTAGGAACAAAAACTACCCTAACTTGTTTCTCATCCTGTGGCATTAGCATTCCATGGTGAAGTCACAAGTTAGGGCCACGACCTTGTAGAAGAGCCAACACAGTGAGTTGGGTTCGGTCTGCAGAGTGTCGTGTAGTCTAGAGTATTAGATACAATGTGACAAACTGAAACTAGTTAACAATTCACAAAATTGTTTTCCTTCATGGTGACTATGTCAATTCATAGAAATTTCAATCATTGATCCCTAATACCATGAATGCATTAGAATATGTTTCAATACTACAAACTTCCTGAAGAGTTTAATACAACATAAAAACTATGTATCCCTTTCACAGTCATTTGTGCAAACAATAAACAAATTTCATAGAATGTTATGTCATGGTTGCATGAAACAATGGATTTGCAGTGGTAAATAGTTTATTACTTATTTGCATTGAAAAATTATGATAAAAAGAGAAAAATAAAACTTGAACATACTCAGAACTTGATTCTTTTGTTATTAAATGACGCTTCGAAGGTCTCTGTCCAATCTCCCGATTGGCAAGCTTTAAAAATAGCAAAGATGATCTCCCAATCCAGCCCAAAACCCATTGGAACTGTTCAAAATTATAATGCTCAATGATAGAAATTGGAAACATACACATTCAACACATACCTTCTTCACTTCTACCCTGTTCTAGCTTCTACCTCCTTCACGCGCGCTAAAATGAAGTTTCAAACCTTTTTTTTTTTACTTTAAGTTATGCTCGTGTTGGTCAAAATTTTGACCAACACTATGTTAGTCAAAATTTTGACCAACATAGGCATGTATTAAAAAAAAAAAAAAGTTTTCCTTTTATAATGCAACCAACCTAAACATTTTTATTTGATGGTTGAATTGTTTAGTCAAAATTTAAGGTCAAATGTACAAGTGATTTTGGGATATAGGAACCCAAACTAGATTTGGAAAGTAGAAGATGTTTGGAAGGAGATGAAATGGAAGCCTTTGGAAGCTTGAATGTCAATTTTGATTTTTCTTTTGTGTGCAAGTCTTTCAATAGTTTCTTGGGAATCCACATAATCTTTGATTTTCCTTTCTTTTGTGCTGCTTTTAAATGCATTTCTTTAATGAGGGATTTAGGAAACCACATTTTATTTTTTTCTTTTTGCTTGGTGGACCTTTGCAACCTTTTGGATATTTCATTTTTCTTTCTAGACCTTTGTGGTCTTTTGGATATTTAATTTTTCTTTTCATTCACATGTCGATTAGATGGGACATTGTGATTTTTATACACATATGGATTCTTGGATTTATGATTTTTATGTTGCACATCAAAATTACTTCCAAAAGACTTAGGAATTTTGGATGAATAGGAGTAATATGGAGGGTTCATATGGATTGGTGTTTGGACATTCTTCAAGTATGTGTGCCTTTTTTGATCTTGATACATGGTAGGGTAAGTGAATGGAGAGCTAGGGATGATAGGAATGGAGGATGGATGAATATATGGACCTAATATGGATGGAAGGAATGAAGACTTTTTTTTTGAGACATAGGAACCCAAAATGGATTTGGAGGATAGTGAAGACATATGGTTTCCTTTGAATGGAGGGATATAAGGTGTGAAAGGGATATCAATATCTTTGGAAAGATCTCCATTTCCAAGGTTCTCATCTTTAAGATTTATCTTTATACCAATAGGCTCATGAATAGCTTTGATAGGAAAAATTTTGATAGGATCAACTGAAGCTTGAAGGGATTTATTATCATGAAAGGGATTTGGAAGAATGATGGTTTTTGAGGTGAACATGGAGGAATATGATAAGGAAATGATGGGATACTTTGATCTTGATAAGGATCTTCAAATGGTGTAGAGAGGGTATTTTGCTCTTGATTTTCAATATCCTCATTGGAATTTATGGAAGGGATATCTTGATCTTTCTTGGGAGGTGGAGAGAATATGGAACTTGGAAGGGTATTTTGTTCTTGGAATGGAAGGATATCATCTTGGAAGACATGGAAGGATGCAAGGGGATCATCACAGGGTTCTATAGATATGGGACCTTCATCAAATATGGGAGGGGATTGTATATAATCTTGATCTTGATCTTTATCAATATTTGTTTCTTTTCTCTTCGGATTATCCTCTTGACATGGAGCCACTTCTAAGGACAAGGTAGATGTTTGGATATGTGTGGGGGATGTTTGGAAGAATAATGTAGGATCCTTTTCAATGGGTATAATAGGCATTGAAGTACATGAAGCTTTGAGGTCCAAGATCTTTGAAGCATGGAAATTATCTTTAGCGAGATGTAAGTTAGGTTGGGTTTCTTTTAGAGATAGCTCTTGAGGCTAGACATAGTCAATGTGAAAAGTGTCATCATTAGGCTCATTCTTTGATGGAGGAATTTTGGATAGTTGTGGAGCTTTGGGTGATGAATGAAAGATGAAAGGATTACAAGCTATGGGAGAAGCCTTGCTAGATAGAGGTTCATGAGATGGATGAAGGATGAAAGGCATACAAGCTATGGGAGAAACCTTGCTAGATAGAGGTTTGTGCATTAGATCTTGCTTGAGAGGGGTACCTTTCTCTTCATACTCTTTATTATCTTGATCACAAATAGGCTAATCATGAAATTTCCCTTGATCCAAGATAGGTTTGTTTCTCTTAAACACTTCTTTTTGTGAGGAGGATGAAGATACGGCTGGCCCATCATTATAAAGAAAGGGACACATTGATCTTAATGATGGATTTTTGGATGATGCCTCTTTTTGTTTTTCCTCATTCTCCCTCAAGGTTGATATGTCATAATTATGAAGAAGCTTAGCTCCTAATTGAGCTAAATAAATGGAATATGCTTCTTTATACCTCTTCAAAATTAATTCCATTGTTTCCATAAATATGGGATCTTTGGATGCTTCTAAAATTTGATCTTCGGGCACTTCATCATTTTGATTCATATGGAGATCTTGGTCTTGCTTTTGATAACTATGCTCCATAATAGGATTGATTTGTTTCTCAAATAGACTCATCATTATAAATGTTTTTTAGGAATATGATCTATTTGTTGCACTGATAAAGAATATCTTCAAAAAGGGTATCCAAAAATGATTTCAAAATCTCTCCAACCCCTTGGGAAATGTCCATTGTTTGCCCTTCTTTGTTTTTGGGTGTCACTTGCCAAAGTATAGACATGACTTAAAACTTGATATGTGGTGACTAGAGTTCTCTTAAGTGGCACTCTGCAAGTCTACAGGCAGCACTTTATTGTTGATAGACATTTTTCCATTTTTTATAGGTGTCATTTAATATGTCTCAGGCATGACTTTGCGGTTGATAAGAATTTTCTAAATAGTCATAGGCATGACTTTACTACTGACAAGTAGTATTTCTCTATGCATAGGTAGCACTTTGCAGACCAGGTTGTAAATTTTAGATTTTAAACATTGTAAGATCAGGTTTGTGGACTTTTCTTGCTTGAAAATGTAGTACAAATGCAACACACACATCAAGTTTGCACCATATCCCTAAAACCACACTAAAAGTGTATGTTCTTGGTCATTTTTAACAAGTCTTGAACAAGAAATTCTTCCAAGCAGTCTACCTATAGTTAATTTTGGCTTTTAACATTTTTGGCTCTATGAGGTATTTTGCTACTTATCAAGTTTTATTAAATAATTTCATTCTTAACTATGCCAAGTTCTTTTTTCCACTTGCGGGCTTCCCACATGCACAAAAGCATGATTTATCACAATCCCAAAAGGACTACTAGAGGAAGTGAAGAAACTTGCACATAATCTAGCCACTTCCCTTTTAAGGAAAAGTGTATTTTTACTATAGTGGGTTGGATAGTACCACAACAAAGGCCGTTGTCTCCCACTTGGGTCATTCCCTCTCATCGGCCTCATTAAGGCAATTTCTTAGGAGGTAGGCCCACTAATGTTCTAGTATGTTCATGTTAAAGCAAGGAAATGGAGTTAAGAATAAGTTTTTGGGAATTTGGTTCACCAAAAGGTGAAGAGCATATCCCTAACTTTTCCTTAATTTCCCAAACACAATAAGCAATGTTCAATTTATTTCACCCACTAACTATAGGGATTTGAGTATTTATACTCTCTTCCATAAACAAGGGGCTTTGATTTTATGTGTTTGATTCCTCAACCTTTCTTATTAATCAAAAAGTTCAACACCTTTGGCATTTTGATTCACTAGAAGAAGTGAAGAGCATAGGCCTAAATGCTAAACTTTCCAAACAAAGAGAGGCTGTTTTGTAATTACTAGATTTAGAAATGCTCTAATGCCACAATTTAAGGGAAAATATTGACTAGTTTAAGGCTTACCTCTCCTTGTAGCTAGCATAAGCTAGGGGCATTTTTAAGTGAATTTTGTCATTTTCAACCTTACCTTGGCAATAGCTTTCCTTTCCAAATGTGCTTATCCACCAACAAGTTACTCAACACAAACAATCACAATGAGGAAAAGAAAATCAAATTTGAAGAAGAAAAGTTTATGTATTGAATATTAAAAACTTATTTGCAAATTTTGAGAAAAATTTGAACTAAGGAGAGAAAATCCAATTAAGTGATGCAAATTTTTTTTTGTAAGCTTCTACAATTTTTAGATAGTTTTGATATACCTGATTTTCTTCTTCTTGTGACTCCTCAAGAACCAATTTGATATGAGAAAAGTTTTCCTTCTTGATCTTCCTAGCCAAAGCCTTGCCTTCGTGGTTGAACTTGCTCTCTGGCTTTTGAACCTTTATGTGTTTTCTCATCTACAGTAAAAAAATATAGACAAAGAGTAAGATAACTGAATTTATTAATCTGACAACAAATTAAAGCAAAAGACAATAAGTGTCATTGTTCAGCTAATACATGTGATTTAAAAGTTAGTAGGCATCATTTAAATGCTGGTATGTGTCATTTAAATTCTAGTACATGTCATTTAAATGTTGGTACGCATCATTTAAATTCTAGTACACATCATTTAAATGCTAGTATGCATCATTTAAATGTTGGTACACATCATTTAAATTTTGGTACGCATCATTTAAATGCTGGCAGACATCACAAATATCTGTAAATTACATCGTAAAGGTGATTGTAGGTAGTGAAAGATAGCTAATAGGCATTAATTCTCAGGTCTCAGGCATTGCTTTGCACTCCTGAGCATGACACTTTATCTCCTAGGCATGACAATTTATCTAGCAGGCATCAATTGACTATTGACAAGCGTCAGAGTAGTGATCACAAGCATCATTTAATTCTTCATACACATCACTTCCACTATTTTTAGAAAAAATGCATGTAAAGTGAAGATACAAACACACAAAATATGATAGAAATGTTAGAAATGAGGCTTACTGCCACACAGTGGGTGCCATTTGTGTGTGTATGCTAAACACCTTCATGAAATTAGGATATTTAACTGAAAATTCAAAGAAAATGCAATACAAATTTAACTAATATACATGACATCTCATGGTTCTCTAATCAGATGTGGTAAGTGAAGCTCTCAGCTCAATCTCCACTAGTGACACTTCTAAAATGAGAAACTATGATGCTATAAATGCTTAATCTAGCTCACTATGATCCATTATGCTATGATAATTGGAAATGCTAATGCTAAATGCTCTTAATTGCTCTTGATTGCTATGAAAATGACTATAATAATAATGCTTTTCTCTCCAATTCTCTTCTATATTATTGCTCATAAAATGACTCTTATTTATAGTAAATTTCCAAGGGTAGGGGGTAGAGTGTGTTGGAAATATTCAAGACTAGCTAGGTTATTGAGAGGGGAGGGGTGAATCAGTAACTTCAAAATTTTTACTAATTTTAGATCTCAACCATATTCTCAATGACATTAGATTGATAAGCTAACTGTATGCATGAGTAATAAAAAGAATAAAACATTCATAACACTTTGAACACAGAGATTTGGTGACCCAGAAACCTTCCAAATAGAAAGTAAAACTGGGGTGGGGATGAAACCCACTAAACTTCAATACTGCAGTATAAAGTTTGTCGGTTAAGGCTTACAATGATCACTTCTGATGATCTACCCTATTAGGAGCAATAAGGACCGCTAGGTCCACCTTGTTAGAGGATTTATAAACATACAAAGAAGTATGCACTCGGTTAAGAGATTTTTTCAAAGACTGTTAAGTCTACCCGGTTAAAGGATTTGGGGCTGATTCACCTATTAGGATGAAACAGTAGATCTCTTACTTGCAACTATTCTTGTTGATTGAGATTCTCTGATGTATTGATCACCTTCTATGATAGATATGTCTCTGCTACTTCTTATACTGTTGTATCCCTTTGTAATTCGCTTATCTCTGCCTTTCTTCTCTTTTTTGCTTCTTACTTTTTCACACTTTGATAGGATACAAAACATTGTTTATATATCAATTAAAATAATTACAAAACAATATCAAAGTCAGCTCTAAACAAGCAAACACAAGTATTACTGAGTCGGCCCAAATATAGTGACTCAGTTATTGCAAACTAACTTGGTGACTTTCTGATACTCGACATCCACTACATTACTCGACATCGTCATGCACTCGGTATAAGTGGAGGTTCGGTCCATACTAACCACTCGGTTGTAGTTTCAAAGTTGGTATATACTAGAGACTCGGTAGATATAGTGTCACTTGGTAGACACTAAATTCCCTGTTTACTGTGCTGGCACTTGGTAAAGATAACTCGGTAAGCACTGTTCTGCTCGGTAAACACTATTCTACTCGGCAAACACTGTTCTGCATGGTAAACACTGCTCTACTTGGTAAACACTATTCTACTCAGTAAACACTTAGAGTCTGAATAAGTGTAGTCACTAATGACAATCATACTTAATGCCAACAATCTCCCCCTTTGGCATTAGTGACAAAAACACTTATTGCCCAAAAACAAAAAAGTCATGTTGAATCTATCTCTCTTTTTTTTTATACTATTGTATATACATTTCATGTCTCCCCATACAGTATATATACAAATATCTTGTATCTCCTCATACTCATATTTCCTATTTATATTTTCTACCACTTTCATATCTCATATATCTTATATATGTTCTCCCCCTTTTTTAAAATAATGCCAAAGGTGTATATACAAATATTTTACATGGAG
The DNA here is from genome assembly GCA_027943335.1 of Chamaecyparis obtusa. NCBI lineage: Eukaryota > Viridiplantae > Streptophyta > Pinopsida > Cupressales > Cupressaceae > Chamaecyparis > Chamaecyparis obtusa. The sequence goes on along the minus strand of BSBK01001070.1, from coordinate 80,971 downwards.
ATGCCAAAATGTGAGAGAAAATTAGAGTGTACCTTACTTATTACTGCTAGAGTTCTATCCCAATTCTCTTGTAGAATCTTGCATGTATGGAGTGCAACTTGGACTTCTGCACAGAGTTCAATCATGTGATCTGCAATTGAAAACTGATTGTCATGGATCAATTTTTTTGAGTATGCAATATGTTTTTGCATTGTATGCATGATGGGAAGGATCATGTTCTGAATATCTATTAATGTTGATCTGATCCTTGCATCTTCTCTCAACAATTTTGACTGCTTATTAGATAGGAATTTGACTGTCATATGATGTGCAGAGCTTGAACTAGGTTCAAGTTGCAAATTTTGTGCACTGATCTTTAGATCCTCATCAATCTTATTTATTTTGTCTTTGATCTCCTTTGAGAACTCGACAACATTACAGATTTTGACAAAAAGAGATGTTACCTTGGAATGGGAGGACTCAATGCTAGTCAAGACTGAAGATAACCCTGCCTGATTGATAGCTATTTGCTGAGCAATGTGCTCAAGCACTTCATTATCAAACTTCTTCTCAGCCTTCTCAAGCAACTTGTCTGTTCCAGAGGAATCATCATTGAACTTGTTAACTACTTCTACCAACTGCAACAAAATGTGTTGAGAGGAATCAACTTCAACACCTATAGCTTCTGTCAAAATGTTCTTGGCATCCTTGATGATTTTATATTCCTTATCTCTTTCTTCTTTTAGTTTCTTCTTCTTTTCTTTCTTCTAGAGGAGTTCACCAACTGTTTGCATTTGATCTGCAGTGAGGTTTGCAAAATCTAGCTGGGGAATTTCTATCTCCTCATCTAGATCTATACCGTCTACTACACTCTTGCTCAAAAATTTTGTACTAGGTTGAGTCTTTATACTTAATGCTTTTGTAGTAGAAATTATGGTAGACACAGTAGGACTTGTAGTGAAAATTGATAAACTTCCAACTGATGGGATGCTAACTGGAATATTTGATAAACCAAAAATTGAAGTATTTACAACTGTAGAATCTGAAGTACTTACTGTTGAAAAAATCAAAATTGAAGAAGGTACAGAAGACTACAACTCGGTGGAAGAAGGAGGTTGAAGCTCAGTAGATGAAGTGGTATCCACTTCTATCATTGATACATTGAGCTATGATAGTGATGATTGGACATTTGATGTATCTGACGGAGTTGTCACAATCACACTTGAAGTTTTCTCTAGGCTAGATGTAACAATTTTTACTGGAGAGTGGGGAAGTGAGGCAATTACCTCTGCAGCTATCTAAACTGGATCATCTTCCTCAACATTCTTCTTAGCTTCCTCGGTAGCTTCTTTTCCTGCTTCTTCTATCTCAACATTATCAATCTGAACTATTTCTTCTTCTTCTTCATCATTGTCATCTTCAATATCTTTAATTATCACAGTTTCAGTACTCAGTTTGTGAAGATAAGTATTTTTCCAAGTAGATTCTACACTCTTCACAACCAACTCTATATCCTTGATCAAAATTAAGCAACTTTTGAATTTTAGTGTCATCTTGGACTCATTATCTATAAATGCCTTATTTATTTCAGCATTTTTCAAACTTGGCATCAATTGCCTTAAGGTTTGAGCATAGATGTCCTTGACAGTTTGCCTTGCATTGGACCATCTCATCTTGATTTGGTTTAATAAAGCTCCTGGGATTTGAGAAGCTAATTCTTCAGGTGAGTATTTCCATCTTCCCATTTTCTCAACAACAACATCTTCAATTTCCTGCTACTCTACTTCTGACCTTGTTTCATATTTGAGAGATTTGAAATTTGCAATTCCAGATCCTTCTCTCAAATCCTTAATCTTTTCTTTAAGAGAGGAAGGAGGCCTTTTGAGTACTATGTCATCCTTGACTTTTCCTGCCTTGTCCCTTGATCTTTTCCTTGTGAATATTGCAGTGGGTTGCTCGGGTTCCTTGGTGATAGTTACCTTTCCTTTCTTCTTTACAGGCACTTGTTCTTCTTTACTCTCATCCTTTTCTTCTTCTCCTACAATATCCTCTCCTTTGTCCTCGGTTAACATTAGAGGTGTGCTAGATTGCATCTTGGTCATCCTCTTTCTACCTTTGTTAACCGCCTGTGGAAGGTTTATGCTTAGCTCAATTCTTACCTTAGCTTCATCATCTGTTCCAAAGTATGGAGGCTTTGGATCAATGGGTTGATTTATTAGTGCTTCAATTATATCCTTTGTCTCATCAATGTTTATCTCATAAGGAAGAGGTTTTACCCATACAATCCTAGGTCTTACTGCTTGAATATATACTCTATCACAATCAACCATAAAACAAACATCATCTTTATAATCTTCCACCAATTTTAGTGGAATCCAGAATCTGTTATTCATCTTCTCCTTAAAAGATTCAAAATAATTATCCATTATGCTTGTAAAATTCTCACCCATTTCTGCAATATACTCATTTATTTGATAAAGAATAGGCACATCCTTTCTCCATTTTACCATGCCTTTAGATGGGAAAAACTTTTGAGCATAGAAAAATAAACAAACCAACAGCGAGCCAAACTTACATGGATTGTTCTTTGAGGTTTGGATGCTCTCCATATTCTTGTTGAACCGTTTCAACAATAGATCTGCTAGGTCAAATAATAGATTGTTCTTCACAATTTTATAGGCTAGGTCAATTGCTTCACACAGAACACTATTCTATCGACTTGAACTGTATATCTTGTGATCTATTACATATGTACCAAATTTTAGTTCTACATTGGTAATGTTGTTTATTCTCATACCTCTACCATCCCATTCGGCTAGGGTTTTATTTTCTAGCTCTACCCGACCTAGGGTTTTTGTAGATTTTGCCTTGGCAAGCATGGGAAGACTAGTGATTCAGTGAATCATCTTCTTTGATATTTCCACTGGTTTCTCAAGCCAAATTTTACCTTCATGCACTCGACTTAGAATATATCTTATCCATTTTATCTAGAAACTATGAGGCAAGTGGGTGATATGTGTTAAACCCTTATCTTCCAAATGTTTATGTTTCTATTTGAGAACACCATCAACACACAGTTCATCACAAACAACATCTATCTCTAGGGTTCCAAGTTCTTGAATTGTACCTCTAAAATGATTATGAATGTCATTTACAAGAAGTACCTTTGGAAGAATTTGGGACTGAGCTCCACTCAGATCTAGGGTTTCTACAATCATGGGCATGATTTGAAATCCGGCGCTTTCCATTCTCCATGAACTAACATTTCCAAACCTTTCTTTACTTTGGTGCTGGATGATGCCATGGTAGCTCTTCAAAAAATTTCTGCTGCAAAATTTTTCTTTGAATCACCTGATCGCACTTAGAAATTTTTCTGCTCAATATGCTTATATTCGTGGTGAAGAATGAATTTGATTTCATGCTTTTTGTTAAAAACTTTGTCATTAATGCTCCATAGGAATTAGGGTATAGAATTTGACAGATTGTCATCCACTAAGCATTAATTGCTCGGTGAAGATTCTGCAACTTGGGGAACATACTACTCCGACCTTACTCGGTAACCGAATGAAATTATGTTACTCCCGACCTTGCTTGGTTGAAACTGATACCAACCTTCTTGCATTTCTCCTATATCTTGCATACTGATTTGGATCTTTCTTCCTTTCAATTCAAGAACTATTTGGAATATGTCTATGAGGATAATGTTCCAGTTCTTTCTTGGAGACATAGTTAGAATTGATAGAGCCACTCTCTTCATGAGTGACTTCATTACTTGGACTAGTTTTCTCGGTAGGTTTAGGGATCCACTATTGTCTTATCTACTTCCTAATGCTAACTGCTTTTGCTTTCTTTTCATCTTCAACTTTGCCTAGATTCATGCAATTTTTAGCTATGTGACCAAGCTTAGTGCATTTGTAACATCTTATGGTAGTTTCCCTTTTTCTCAAGTGATGCCTTACACAATTCATGCCAATGTGTCCATATTCTCCACAGTAATGACATCTACACCAAGTGTTGTAATCCCAACCAAACATTGCTTTTATAATTTTTTCTGTTGGATTGGGTGTTTTAGTTTTGCATTCTGATGCCTTGTGACCTTGTTTGTCACATTTGTGACATTTGCCTTTAAATCTTGGTTTCTCCTTGCATTCATTTGCTTTATGACCATGCTGATTGCAATTGTAGCATTTTCCATTGAATTTTTCTTTTCCATTGCTCCAACATTTGTTTGAAGTATGACCAATTTTTCCACAATGATTACAAGTAGGTTTCTGATTCATTTGAGTACCTTGTTTGGAGGATTCACCTTCCTCTTTGTATCCAAGTCCTGCTTTTCCTTTTTGCCTATGAAGATTTTGTTCATACACCTCATTCAAATCTTCTTGAGATTTCAACATTCTTTCATTGATTTGCCTTTCAGTATCTAGGTCACTTATCAATCTTAAATTGATTTGCTTTTCAGATCTCAGTTCCTCTCTTATATTTTCATTTTTTGATCTTAGAGTCAAGATTTCTTCATTTGCATTGGAGACTTGATTAATAAGGTTTTCTAGCTGAAGAGTTTGATTCTGGATTTCATTGTTCTTTCCATCTATTTCATCTTTCATCTTGTTTCTTTGTTCCAAGATTTCACAGAATCTTGTTGACTGAATTTCCCATTCTCTTTTTAATTTTCTTACTTCTTCTTGCAGAGATCCATTCTTTTCTAGAAGTTATTTTGCTTCATTGTTTGCTTCATCTGAGCTGCTTGAAGGGAAAAAGTCTTCAATCTTTTCTTCAACATACTAGTGGTCATTCATCTGATTAGCAAGTTCCTTCCTTCTTTTTAGGGAAAGAGAAAGATTCTCTTTTGCTTCCTTGAGTTGAGTTATGGCCATTTCTAGATCTAGCTTTTAATTCTCAATTACTTTGTTAAGTCTGAATATCTCAATTGTCCTGAATCTTTTCTCAAGCTCTCAAACTTTATTTTGAGAACCACGTAGCTCTGATACCAGTTATTGGAAATATTCAAGACTAGCTAGGTTGCTGAGAGGGGAGGGGTGAATCAGTAACTTCAAAACTTTTACTAATTTTAGATCTCAACCATATTCTCAATGACATTAGATTGATAAGCTAACTGTATGCATGAGTAAAAAAAAGAATAAAACATTCATAACACTTTGAACATATAGATTTGGTGACCCAAAAACCTTCCAAATAGAAAGTAAAACTGGGGTGGGGATGAAACCCACTAAATTGCAATACTGTAGTATAAAGTTTGCCGGTTAAGGCTTACAATGATGACTTCTGATGATCTGCCCTGTTAGGAGCAATAAGGACTACTAGGTCCACTTTGTTAGAGGATTTATAAACATACAAAGAAGTGTGCACTCGTTTAAGATATTTTTGCAAAGACTGATAAGTCTACCCAGTTAAAGGATTTGGGGCTAATGCACCTGTTAGGATGAAACAGTAGATCTCTTACTTGCAACTGTTCTTGCTGATTGAGATTCTTTGATGTACTGATCACCTTCTATGATAGATATGTCTCTGCTACTTCTTATACTATTGTATCCCTTTGTAATTCGCTTATCTCTACCTTTCTTCTCTTTTTTGCTTCTTACTTTTTCACACACTTTGATAGGATACAAAACATTGTTTATATATCAATTAAAATAATTACAAAACAATATCAAAGTCGGCTCTAAATAAGAAAACACAAGTATTACTGAGTCGGTCCAAATATAGTGACTTAGTTACTGCAAACTAACTCGGTACTTTCTGATACTCGACATCCACTGCGTTACTCAACATCATCATGCACTCAGTAGAAGTGGAGGCCCGGTCCATACTAACCACTCAGTTGTAGTTTTGAACTCGATATATATTGGAGACTCGATAGATATAGTGTCACTTGGTAGAGATTGAATTCCTTGTTTACTGTGCTGGCACTCAGTAAACACTGCTCATCTCATCACTCGGTAAAGATAACTCGGTAAGCATTGTTCTACTCGGTAAACACTATTCTGCTCAGTAAACACTGTCCTGCTCAGTAAACACTATTCTGCTCAGTAAACACTGCTCTTCTCGGTAAACATTATTCTGCTCGGTAAACACTCAGAGTCTGAATAAGTGTAGTCACTAATGAAAATCATACTTAATGCCAATAGAGTGAATTAACCATGATTTACCTTTGGTTGAGTTAAAAACTTTGCAATATTTTTAAATGGGGGACAATTTAAAGGTTTGTCTCAAAGCTTTGGACAAAAGGAAAAAATTGAGTGGATGAGATTGAAAGATTAGAATGAGTGATTGAGATTCATTCTTTTTGAGTGATTTGTGCCTTTTTGTCTTCAATTCTCATTGCTTGCTCAATTTTTTTGAAAGATATTAGGATTAATTAAATTTAGCCATGTAGGGGAATAGGTTCATTTTGATTTTTGATTTAACAACTATACAATTAATTGATTAAATCAATTACATAGTGTTTTTCACCCCTTTAAGCTTTGATTTAATTATTTAACGTCATTATTTGATTTTTCCTTTGATTTAATTGATTTTTTCCAATTTGATTTAATAAATGTCCATTTAAATTGATTTGATCCTTTTTTATGAGAATTAGTGCATTTTGATTAAGATTTTGCAATTTGTGATTTTAAAAGCACTTATCCATTTTCGAGTGTCTACACATCTAAAGCACCATCTTAGTTGATAGACACACAGGTCATCGATGATCCAAAGAAGGAAGATACAAGTGTCTACCGAGCAGGATAAGCCAAGTGTTGAGGTAAAGGAACTAGTTCCTTTTGTTAAATCATCAACCCAAGAGTCCAAGAAGAAGAATAAAAAGCATGGAAAAGGGCCAGTCACACTTGATGAAGTGATTTAAATTCCTGACTGTGACCCAAGGACTTTGGACCCTAAGGAATTAAGGAAATATGGGGAGTTATGTACAAGGAAGGAAGCACAGGAGAAGCTGAGAAAAGAGAGAAAGAGAAAGAAGATGTAAGAGACATCTTGTAGTAAGTTATATCAGATGTCCAAATCCATGAGGAAACACCCATTTTGGACCAATTTGCAACACTTGCAAATAAAATAAATGCCCCAAACACTAATCCTGAGAAAAAAATTGAAGAAAGAGCAGAGGAAAAGATTCAAAATAAGTTAGAAAACAAAATTAGCCAAGAAGTGGCAATAAACAAAGAAAATCTTTATGAGGTAATCACTAAATTACAATCTATTACACAAAAAATAGTTCCAATTTTATTCAAGTTATGCACTGTGGAAACTTTCACTACCGAAGTTAGTGAGAAGATAAAGAAGCTAGATGTTGATATCCTAGCTAGTGCCAATTTGTCTCTAACTGAGCCAGATACTTTTCATAAGCATACACTAAAATTTCAAGAACTCAGGTGGTTGAGAGAAGATATGAGGAAGCAGGAAGATAAGATAAGTGACCAAGTCACCAAGCTACAAGAAGAGCTACTTCCCCACCTCAAAATCATTGAGAGACACATTGTGAAGGAAAAAACCTTAGTTACAACACCAAAGATTTTTGTGTTGGAGAACATATTTGACATGCATGCACAAGTTGGTCTTGAGCACATTGCTCTCACCAACTTGAAGGAGGAATAGGAAAACCTCTTAGATTCTCTGATGAAAACCCACAAACACATTTTTGACAAGATGTAAGTACAAATTTTGTTTTGGCATTAATCTCAAAAAGGGGGAAATATAATGTATATGCCAAATGTACTTTTATATGATAAGTGTACTACATACATACTGGGAGCATGCACCGAGGGGGATTTTTTTGAGTTTTGATTAATTTTGTATAAACAGTCAGTTATGTTATGTATATATGGTGAATTAGAACATTTGGAAGATTATCATTTTATATACATTACAATTTTGATACTAATGCCAAAGGAGAAGATTTTTATCTCTATTTGAGAATTAGATGTTGTCATTAGTATCAAATTAGATCAGTTAGTTATCTAAGCTGATCAGTCAGTAAAAGATGATACAATAAGCAACATTATGCTAGTCAGTTAAACAAACAAGCCTTCATACTAAGTAATCACAAGGCATAACCGAGACATAATATGAAATAGGTTTAACCAGGCACCAGAGAATATTTACTGAGCATCAGAGTAAACCGAGCACTAAGCATTAGTAAACACCAAGCAGTATACACACTGAGCACCAATATATTCACTAAATAGAAAAGGTTGTGTTTACCGAGCTATTCAGGAAATGGCATAGTATTCAGGAATGACACATCTATCTATGCAAACAGTTACATAGATTCATAAAACATTTTACCAAGATCGAAGCTTATTTATTGTGGATGTAATCATTAAATGTTGTGATGATTCCTATGTAATAGTTAGATCTAGAATAATTTTGTACATCGTAGATCTTAGGTTTTCTAAGATAATATAAACCTAATTAGGTCATGGAAATCATAGAAGTTTGCAATATATTTGTAATTGATGTCATTTTGACACAATGAATCAATCATGTATGAAGAAGGATATCTTGAAGCAGTAGCCACCTTCAAGACCTCATAATTCAAACAAGGTTTGCATGACAGAGCAGTTATCATAAATAGAGATTCAATTCATTTTATTTAGAAGCAATCAAGGCTACCAAGTAGAGAAAAGGACATTTTACTACACATGGAGGTGATATTTATTTAGTATATCATAGATCTGATTCAAACAAAGTATAGTTGTCATTTACGGATACTTTATGTTACTCTCTAATCATTGTAATAGAGTTTGTCAAATCTCTTAATAGAGTAGACCTAACAATATGATTATAAATCTCTTAACCAAGTGCACACTCAAGTAGTGTTGTTTAAATCCTTTCATAAGGTAAATCTAATTGATCTGATTGTTACTCCTAACAGGGTAAGATCACCAAAATTGATCACAACTTGTATCCTTAATCGACATACTTTATTATCTACAGTACTAAAGAATTTGTGGGTGTCATCCCCACCGTAGTTTTTACCTTCTAACAAGGGTTTATGCATAACCAAAATACTTGTGTTATGTGTTACATTTCATGATTGATTTATAGTTTGATTTCATGCACTTTACACTTACAAAGTTATTTGAATGAATGTTACAAAGAATGGATTCAGTTGGATAGTTAGTCACTACTATTGCAGTTTGATTATTTAGTTAAATTTTTTGAGGGTACTAATTCACCCCTCCCCTCTCAGTCCCTTATCTTTCCATTCCAACATCATGATGGTTACAAAAATCTAAAGAATAAAATAATAGTGAAGGAATGAGATTTCTACATGAAGATGAGATGCATGAGAGAGATATGTATATGGTATTGATTGGGTAACTTATTGACGAGTCTATGACATTATGTTATTGATTTGATTATATTACATGATTCTGTTATGGATTGAAGATCAAGCATGAACAAGTTTATGTGGTCAGCAAATGAAAAACCTAGTATACACTAAGTTGAAATAGTGTACACTAAGAAAGTATAGTGTATACTGAGTATAGTGTTAACCAAGTAAGTAGTCACCGACATATTGTGGTGTTGACCAAGTGAAATAAATAAATGAAACTTGTGACTGTTGACTAAAGATGATGAGTTGGACAATTAATGATGATTCCAAGGTTAAAGATAATATTTGTTAAGATGATCAAATGGCTAAAAAAATTCAAGGATAATCAGATGAAGGATAACAAAATGTGTTACTGACACAACTTTCGAGGAAGGTTAAAGTGGAAAAATCAATAGTGAAGATTAAGAGGAAAATCTATGGCTAGAAATAAAATAATTTATTCTGTTTATAAAAGGAGACAAAAGATTCATTATGAAGTCTAAATGTAATTCACGTGAGAAAATTTCATTCATGTGAAGCTGGTCAAACTAGTTGAAGATAGAACTGAGAAATTCTACAAACAACGTTGAGCGTTAGAGAAATCAATTACCGAGCAGAACAGAGTTGGAGGAAATAGAGAGATTGAATTGAGATTATTGGCCAGGGGTATTTTGAGCTTAGCATAGATCTAAAAATCTGCAAATCACATTGTATTTAAATTAGATCATTACTGTAACATTCTAACTATTGCTAGAGATAAATCTCTTAACCAAGTGGGACTTAATAGTATTTATATTTCAATGTGACATTCAATGAATGTTGATTGTTTTCTTGTTGACCCCATAGTGAATGTTTGGTCACAGAGAACTGTTAGTGATAAATCCTCTAACTTGGTCACACCTTATAGTGTGTTATTGTAACCTTTAACATGGTTGTCTCTTAACCAAGCTCACAGCAAAAGATAATTATTTTGGGTTACCTGTCCCAAGTGGTTTTTCCTCTAATAGGGTTTCCACATTAAAATCAAAGTGTTATATGTATATGGATGTGTTGAATTATTATTTTACTTTACACATTACTATAACTGGATTTATCAGTAAATACAGTAGTTAATTTACTACTATTCAATAGATGATTAGAAAGGCATTGTTGAATTTTTACTGCATTGATTAAATTATTTGAAAGATTTATTTTATACATCAAGGAGTGTTTGGGACTATAGGATAACTAGACTTAACTGATTCACCCCCCCGCCCCCCCTCTCAGCTATCAAACAATTGGTATTAGAGCATAGAGTTCTTGAAAGAAAAGTTTGAAGGACTTAAGAAAAAGATCACAAGATGTATAAGATAGAGGTGCCAAAGCTGATCAAAGACAACTTCTTGACATGGAAAAGAAGAATGAAATTGTATTTCTCAGGGATTGGTGATTTTACAACATACTACTTGAAAAATGAGTTTATATTACCCACTAGACCTTTGATTGTTGATCATATTAGAGAAAGAAATGAACACAATGCTATGATGATTGAGATTTATTCTTCCTTATCAGATGCTGAATTTGAAGATGTTAAGACATCTACAATTGCAAAATAGATGTGGGACAAGATTGCACTAGTTCATAGAGGAGATGTGAATGTGCTAAGGGATAAAGCTAAAATTCTAAGAGGAAATTTTGATGACATGAAAATGAAAGAAGGTGAAAACATATCTCAGTATAAAAACTGAGTCAAGGAGGTTGTGAATGATATCCAAGGAGTAGGTGGAATTATTGATGAAGATACTGTGGTAAGAAAAATTCTTAAAATATTGTTACTTGCCTATGCTATTACAGTTTTTGCAATTCATGAAATGAGATCAACTCCTAGTAATAATATTACACTTGATAGTATAATCGATAGATTGACTGCATTTGATCTTAACAACTATAACAATAGTATTGTTCCTACTATTGAAACTCATCTATGTCATCTCTGAAAATTAGTAAATCAAGCAGCAAACATAAAATAAGAAATGAAAATGATAGTGGAAGTGAAAAAGATGAACTTGATGAACTTGAAGCATTAATATCTATAAGATTACAAAAAGGTAAAGGAAGATATAGAGGTAAACTACCATTTTGTATGTTTTAAATGTAAAGAGATTGGTCATATTGCTGCTAAATTTCTTGACGCAAGGTAGGGCAGGGAGGAGGGCCAAAGGAACACCTCAATCCAAATCCTCCTTGCAGAGATCACACATAGAAGAAATTACACAGTAGGGAAGATAGAATGTAGAATATATATATATATATATATATATATATATATATATATATATATATATATATATATATATATATATATATATATATATATATATATATATATATATATATATATATATATATATATATATATATATATATATATATATATATCATTCAATTGATTCATACATGTCAGGTTGTAAGGCCTTCCCAGTTACAACCAAGTACAATCAAAGATTACATATTGAAGTCCTCATACATGCGAGGATCCAACTTCAAAGACTATCTTCTAACTCCTTCAACTTATTACTCAAAAAATAATCCTAAAACTACAACCAACAAATACATTTATATAAGAGGCTACTGAAACAATTTGGCCTTTAGATCCATCATTAGTGGAAGGAATGACTAGATCTAGGTCCACATGCTTCCCAATGATTGATACCAACTATGACCATAATTAAATGCACAATTTGACCTTAACATAAAACTAAAACAAACAACTAAGTAAGCAAGGTTAACTGAGTGCCAGGAATAACCAACCAACTCAGTTAAAGAAGGAACCGAGAAACCACCGAGCCAACTTAGTTAAAGAAGGAATCAAGAAACACATTGAAGTCAAACTTGTTTTTGGTGATACGGGATTGCCAAGGACTAAAGATGCTCCTGCATCAGACACCTGGGGTTGTTTGAAATGATACTCTAAATTGTATAGTAGGTACAACCCAAGCTGAATCCAACTTAGATTATGAAATCCATGAACTATCATCGACTAGTCTGGTCTTCCACTCTACTAGATATTCCATATACTATTTTCCTCTTGTGCTTCTGCCAACTCTATGTTCCAAAATTCTCAACTTCTTCTATCTGCTTCTTGGGATAATCATTCAATACAGTTATGTCTTCATTTGATTCATGGTACTCATACAAATCTTCAATGTTGAATATCGGTGATATATCCATGTCATTTGGTAACTTAATCTCATAAGCATTTCCACTGTCAAATTTTATCAATATCTTGCAAGGACCAAATTTCTTCATTTTCAGCTTCCCATATGTTCTAATAAGAAATTTTCCTTTCTTCAAGTTTAATATTACTTCATCACCAACTGTAAAAGTCTTATTTCTTCTTGATCTATCTCCTCTATCTTTGTATTTCTAATTACTATTCTCCAACTTATGTTTCACTTCTTCATGCAATGTCTTCATGAACTTAGCAAACTTTGCTCCTTCGGCACTTCTCTTTTCTTCACCAGCAATATCCTTCAAATCTGATATACCTCTCAGTTGTATGCCATTAATCAAAAAGTGTTTTCCTAGTACTCCTATTCACTGAATTATTGTATGCAAACTCTACTTGAGCTAACATAAAATTCCAATTATTCAATTTATCTCCAACAAAACATCTCAAAAGATTACCCATTAAACTCCTATTCACAACCTTTGTTTGTCCATCAGCCTGTGGGTGAAATGTAGAACTATATTTCAACTCTGTACCCAACTTTTTCCAAAGAGTCTTCCAAAATTATCCAACAAATTTACTATCTCAGTTAGAGATGATGCTCCTCGATAATCCATGAAATCTAACAATTTCCTTAAAGAAAAGATCTTCTATATGCACTGCATCTGATGTCTTTCTACAAGGTATAAAATGTGCCATTTTAGAAAATATATCCACAACAAAAAATATATAATCATTACCTCTTACTATCTTCAATAAGCCAAGAACAAAATTCATATTGATATCAATCCAAGTTTTTTCAGGAACAAAAATCAGTATATACAATCTAGTATTCTGACTTACTCCCTTTGCAACTTGACAAACTCCACAACTTTTCACAAATTTCTGAACATTCTTATACAACTATGGCCAAAATTATTTCTCCTTAAGAAAATTCAATGTCTTGTCAATGCCAAAATGTCCATCCAAACCACTACTATGCTTCTCCTTTATCAAATTAGTTCTCATTGATCCTCTTAGTATAAACAATTGAATACCTTTAAACAACATACCTTCTTGAATGAAATATTCTTCCCATTTAGTACTCAGTTGATCTTGAATAGTTTCTCTGCACTTCCTCCATGGCTCAGAAAAATCAGGATCAATTTCATACAGATCTTTCATGTCATCAAAACCAAGAACTTCAATTATCATCTCGGTCATCAAAGATCTTCTTCTACTCAATGCATCAGCAACTCGATTAGTGACTCCACTCTTATGTTTTATCAAAAATGTATAACTCTCCAAATACTTAACCCATTTCATATCTCTTTGATTCAACTTATTCTAACTACCCAAATACTGTAAAGCCTTATGATCATTATACAACAAAAATTCACTCTGTATCAAATAATGTATCAATTTATTTAGGGCTTGAACAATAGCATAGACCTCTTGATCATACACAAAATATTTCCATTTTGCATCATTCAACTTCTCATTAAAGAAAGTGACAGGTTTACCTTCTTGATTAAACATAGCTCCTATTGCACTACCACTTGCATCACATTCTACTTGAAATACCTTATTGAAATTAGGTAAAGCTAGCATAGGTAATTCAACAACCTTCTACTTCAAAGTCTCAAAACTTTTATCAACTCTATTAGTGATTTTTCTTGCTAAATCCTATTACAAGCCTTAAATGCTTTAATTGAACTCTGTGATTCCTAAACTCATGACTCAAGCAAGAAAAGACTAATTGACAAGGAGAAACTCCTTCTACACTTCGGGCTCCACAAACTAAGGCGGGTGTACCTAAAACATGCTAAATCTGCACACATAAACATTCTCTCACTAAAACCCTTTATGCAGACATGAAAATCAGTGGATTGTAACAAGGATATTCATCCTCCTTTTCTTCAAACCTAGAGGCTTAGGAAGGCTAACCTATCAGATTCACTTCTACAAGGAATCACCAATAATGTTTGTACTATTCAATACAAATTGTGAACATTCATGCTTTCAAACAGGAAATAGAAAATGATTTGAATTAATGTTTGATGAAAAAAACTACCAATCAAGCCAAGACCGGTGCCTTATCTATTGGGCAATAGAGTCAAACAAATTTGCAATCCTAGAAAACCCTAACTCCAACTCAAGAACCCGAATGAAATGCCTTGCAGACCATTCTTCTCATTTCAATACCTGGACATCAAATTCATATGCTAACCTAGAATTCTCAGAATCTGAAATCAAGACTTACTCTCTCCTTGAAAGAAATTCAAATTCAAACCCACATATACCTTATAACTGGTATCTTAACATGCCTTACAAGTTAATACACAAGAATTAAGACAATGCATACAAAGACATCAAAACAAGAACTGAACATGGATTCCATTAATTTCATTAAAATTTATCTAAAAATGTACATTGCAAGACAATGAACACAAAAAATAGGACTCAAAGCCTAGAAGCTGTCCCAACAGCATAAATTTTCAGCCTCCTTTTCAAATGAGAAGAAAAACTGAGATATAGAAGAATGTGGTTAGTTGAAAACTAACTGACAGCTGTCCATTCTTGGCATGAAAATATCTCCAGGTTTTCCCACACTTTGCTCTACAACTGATTCCTTCAAACTAATCTACTTTCTGCAATTATTTCCAAACTAATTTGATCCTGATTCTGGCCTCAAAATTCAAACCCATACTGCTCTTTCCTGCTTCACTAAAAACTAAAAATAATCATTGCCATTGGATTCCTCATCCTTTCCCATTTTCGAAAACATATAACACTTGTATGTTTGGACAAAAATTGAATCTCCAATGTAATAGCCTCTCCAATGATTATACTTGCACTTTTATTTGGACACTTTCATTATGATGGTTAGAACTATATGTTTACAGTTTTTCTTAATTAGAGGATGATACACTTATCAGATGCTTAGATACACTTATTTATTGTTATCATTTATATGTTTATGAACTTTGAAAACATCTATATTTACATGATTTATAAAGCTAACCCAAGGATTTGAATCTAACCATTATTATCTATGATGTATTATGTTTTCATGTGTATAAGATGTTTAATGTGTGTTCATGACTTAGGACGAAGTCATAGTTACTCACTTAGTTGAGGTCCACACGATGTATTGATCCTGGTCATCTGTCTTCAGATGTCTATATATATATATATATATATATATATATATATGTATATATATATATATATATATATATGTATATATATATATATGTATATATATATATATATATATATATATATATATGTATATATGTATATATATATATATATATATATATATATATATATATATATATATATATATATATATATATATATTTGCATAGGTGTTTCTTCTCGGTGATGCAGGACTACAAGTACCGGGTATCGTCTCCACCTGGTCTCATAGGTCTGAGCGATCCCTCAAATCTTCAATCGTTGTTGTTGTTATGGAGATATCATCAAGGTTCCATGAGAAGGAACTCAACCTCTGACCCTTATGACCCTTAGGCGGGGAGTTCCTCAGTCAGTCCCTTGTGTTGTTGTTGTATCATTATGTATATCAGTTTGTTGGATTATGGTGATCTTGTTGCTTGTTCTTATCTCTTGCATTTTAGGAGACTAAGGTTTGGATATGGTAGCTTTAATTATTCTTAATAATATGCTCGATCATTGTTAGTAGATAATTTATATGAGCCATTATTTCATGCGAGTATAGGATGTTGTGATTGATTTCACTAATCTTGTAAGAACATCTTGTGTTAGTGATCACCACACACACACACACACACACACACATATATATCATGATTTTACTTTGTATGGAATATGATTTATTATTTGAGTGGATAATAATATTTTATAATACCATAATAATAAGATGTTTATAATATTAATAATAATATTGTTTTTAATAATATTATAACAATATATGTACACATAAGCATATGGGTGCACACGTATGCCTATGGTTACATATATCTATATAATATGGTGTGAAAGTAATTATATTTTAAATAATAATTAAAAAATAAATAATTTACTTGAAGGATTAATTATTATATGGTAAATCTTTTACCATAACTTCAGTAAATAAGGTGATAAGTAATAATAGTAATAAATTATTCCATTTTCCTTAAATAAAAGAAAATAATATTAGTTTATTAATAATTATGAGGCTCTCATATTAGATTTTATTATTAATAATATTAAATTAGCTATTCCCTTCCTGTGAATGGCTTGAATGAAATTAATTAAATCCTAAACTATAAACTACCTTTTAGTTGGGATGGTTGCATCGGTTGATTTTCCCATGCAACCAATCCTTCAACCTATTTACGGGAGGAAGCCTTTGAGGAATGGGAGTTGGCTGGATTATTCATAGGAGAATTGATCTTATTTTTAGGATATCATTATTGATTATTGATTATTGTATATTTAGAAAAAATGGTCTCTACAATCAGAAGGATTTGGTGGAGTGTTGGAAGTAGGCCAAGTTGATTGATTCCTCCTTCTTCAATGGTTGTCTTCACTGGAATCTAGGTAGGATCTATCCTAGAAGATGCTCCTCCTTATTTGATTTGTGTGATTTATTATTTTTTGTATTTGTGATTGCTTCTTGTGTACAGACAATATGAAGAATGTATTATTCTATTGTATTATGTTTGTTTTTCCTATGTGAAAAGACTTAGGAGAAAGGATATATATATCGTAAATATATTATTGTACAAATGATTAATATTTCTTTTGTGTGTTATCATGTTTCCTATGAAGCTATATTGTTTGTTTACTTGCTAGAAAATATAGAACTGTGATTTAGATTGTGAACTATGTCACTACTCCTTGTCTACTCTCTGGGAAAAAAATATAGTATCATGAATTGAATGTACACAAATCAAGAGAACTAAAAACTAACCTATTCCCTACCTATACTCAAAAATCTTCATAAAATTCATCAACACAAGATCAAATTTATTTAAACAATCATATTATCTATGACTATCCTAACATGACAGATTTTTGCCCTCTAGACAGACCCATACTCATATGTGTATAACTTTTGATTCTGATCAAAACTCCTCAATCACTCTGGTGAGGATGGGTGTAATTAGGTTTTGAAAAACAGATTTAAATCTCAACAAAATCCAACAGTTTAATTGAAATTTATGGCCCCCGCACTGAGGGTCATTTTTTCTGATACTATATTGTTTGTCAATCAGAGATCTCTATTTTCAAACTCTTGTATATCCCTACATTAAAATACTTAATGACACATACTTATACATTAATAGGCTTCTCCCAAAATCCAAAATAATCAAAGAAATTGGAGAGCCTATGTGCTCATTTAAACTTCAAAACAATTGATTGATTGCACCAAATCCATAACCAGGACAGTGAATGTAAATGAGGACTTCCTCTGTTCAAAGCCTCATAAAAACAAATTAAACTTATATGGAAATGGTTAACAACAAAAACCAATACTATATCAATCCATTTTGGATCACATTTACATTGGAATGGAGATTATTCAAATACAAAAGGGCTGGCTATAACCTCATGGTAGAGAAGGAAAGTTGTAGAGCTTTTCTTTTTTATTCAAAGAAAACTTTATTTCCCTCTCTCTTCCACACACCAAACCCTCTAAAAATCTCTCCAAATTTTAGTGTTATGTGTTTATGATGTTTTTTTAAGGGTAGGATACCTAGCTTGTCACTTAGAGTTTCCACCTAGCCTTAGAACCTTTTGGGAAAGGGTTTGCATTTTGATTTTCTTTTCAGTTGTTATTTGGGAAATGTTACTCCAACCCTAGGTACGGCCTGGATATCACTTCCTTGTGGACCTTGGTGTTTATCTCCTAGCATGGGGGAGTGGGCCTTTTGGTATCCACGTGGTTGGGTGGTAAATCTTTTATCGAGGTACCTTTCACAGTTGCAGAGCTTATGGATTCTTGCTTTCGTATTGTTCCAGTTTTGAAGGAAGAAGACTTTGTATTTATCTTTCATTATTATCAAATGTAAAGCTATTATTACCTCCTAGATGAAATGAATGTAATGTAGCATTTAATGTATTTCAATTTGATTTAATTTGGATGGGTAGATTTAGGGAAAAGAAAAGGGAATGGTGAACTTTATGTAAATTGTGTTGTTGGAAAAGCAAAAGCAGTTTCATATATGTTTCAAGCAAAGTGGCATGTTTCTTATTACTATTGTTCAAGAAAAGTTAGTTTAAAACCAATGTGTTAATTTCATATGAGAAATAGTTCAACTCCTAGATAAATTCTTTTACAAAGATTATGCTTTAAATGTTTATGAAATAAGGTTTAGGGAATATTGATGGAATCAATTGGTTAGTAATAAAATGATAGCATTTATATTTCTCTCTAAAGAATTTCAAAGGTTATGCTTTAAGAGTTAGTACACTTAATGACCTTAAAGTAACTATAAATGTACTATACGGGAACCTTGAAAGGATTGTAAGTTAAATGATGTTTATGGATTGTTCAAGAAAATATTTTAAAGTTCAAAATTTTTCATAATTCGTTACTTAGGTTTTATTTTCTAAAGATAATCTTTTTTCTCTTTCCTAGTTCCCTTGCAGGGCATGACATCCAAGACATTTTTCTGTGAGCAGGCCCTGCCATTTAATTTTTTGAATTATTCTCTATAGTCTGGACTATGTCATTTTCTTAAATTCCTTTAAATCTACAATTTTATATCAATTTTTGCACTTTGCCACATGAAGCACCAGGAAGTGCCACTTGTCAACTACTAATTCGATGCTCAGACAAACTCAAGTTTTAACCCTTGATTGGGAGATCTAGCAACCAAGCTTATATTCTTTGAATCTCCAAATTATCCAACTAACCATCGTTACCACTGGTGATCACATGAATAGACAACCTTTGAATCTCTGGATTCTAGTTTAACCCTGGGTCAGATCTGGAGAATGGGCTACTAAGCCCATTCTCCCAATCTTAGAATGAATCTTCGTTGATCGCCAAGACTTGGAGAACTGGCAACTGAAGTAATCCCATGATCTTAGAATGCTCACCTCTAACCATGTGGGATCCAGCAACCTAGCGACTAGCAGTTAGTTGACTGCCTACTGAATCTCGCGGTCATCTCCTAACTGTCAGTCTAGTTTGGTGAATTTGTGACCTCATGCCACATGTCATTATTGTCCACCTTAGCATGCCACATCATCACTCCTACAAAATTACCTTTAGCTTTGAACCTGTCACCATGGAAATTGAGGTGTCACCATGAAGGGTTTCGTAGGCAAAGGCTCCACTTCATCTTCATATTTTTTCATGTGAGCTTCATTGCATATATTTACCTCAAAGTGCAATTATGGGGTGAATGTGGGACAATTCTTCTCAAGGGTTTTAAAGATTTCAGTTAAAATTGTGTCATGATGCCCAGTTGACACGTGTCCCAAGGTGGGCCCACATGGGAAGAGACCTTCACATGCCTCATTCACCCTTTGCTTTACTCTTCATTGGAGTGCTGGCACATATAAATGCTATAAAATCCCCAAATAGGGTGCATGTGAGATAAACCAACATGCACCTTATTTGCATTTTCCCTAACATGCCACAACATGGCCCTCTATTTCATGAGTCTTTGCCTTACGCAGGCTCCCATACACTTATGCTAGCCATTAAAATACACACAAACTACTCTCAAACTCACACCCTCTATCAACTTGCACAAGCCCATTACATGAATGTGGGTTGGCTCCTCTTTTTTGCATTGCATGAGAGGCCCCCATGCACTAACAGTCCAATCAAACATTACACAGGGTCTCCTTTTCTAATCATGCAAGAATCCTTTTTAATTTAGTGCTAGCTCAATCTCATTCCTCATGCTGGGAAAATGTCTGCTACACATCCTCATTCAATCTGCAAGTGCGCACAATACCAAATCTGTGCACCCATCTCCTACGCATTGTGTGAGATTTCTTATGCATTAACATACTCCTACCATCTTATATTTCATAGGGTTCTATTCCATTAATGTGTGAGGCCTTCAGATAAATTCCAGCCTCCGATCTTCCTTGTGCAAGAACAGACTCAAAAGTACGTGCCCCCTTACTTGCATAAGCAACCTTCTATATTGTGTGTGGGTTTTATTTATATTAATGTGTGTGAGCTGCCCCCTTTATGTCTTGTGTGAGACACATGAAACTAGCAGCCTCCATTGCATTGACCCCCTCTTCAAATGCTGGGCACCAACAATATTGTGAGGCCCCTTTACCTGTGTAAGGCATGGACATGCCTCCTCTTTTCAATGCATGAGCTTGCCCTTTGTATAATGTGTGAGGTCTACTACATACATGCGCAAGGCTCATAATAATTGAACTGATAGCCCCCTTTCTAGTTTTATGTTGGCTCAATTAGGTTTGGCACTGGCATAACGTAGATGCCCCAAAAACCTACGCAACATGCCTTCATTGCGCAAGAACCATACTTATCTTTGATGCATGACACCATTTTAATGTGCTAGTACTTGTAATACATTTTATTTGCATTGCATGAGCTCCCTTCATGTTTTAACGCATGAGGGCCCTATTGATGCATGCTCACACATTTGAGCATGAGCACCACCTCATACCTTTCATGCCTTCCTCCAGCTTAACACGTAGACTTCCTTTATTTGTTGACTGGAATTTTCTAATTACAATGGCTTTGCCAGTAAAATCCTCTAAATAGTTGTTCAAAATATCAATATTGGATGTTGTACCCCCACTGAATACAACGTTCTTGACAAGATGCACATTTGTTTGAGAGGAACAATAATTGCAATTCATTGGAGGTACACTGGAGAAGCTATTGTAGACTCGGCATGGGCAGGTATATACTCCAGATCACACTCCCTCCAAACACATGCACCAAACACTTGGGCACGTTGGTCCTTTCCTTTTAGAAACATAGGCAGGGAGCTTCTTCAACTTTTATCCATAATGAAATCAACCATGGGTCCACTATAGCCTCACATCAACAAAACATCCAAAAGTCCTTCATCTTTCTCTTAGAAATCAAAACTTTCTTGTTCATTGACTTTTACAAAATTGCCAAAAAATGCTAACTGGCCCCCAGAACTGGCCTCAAAAATTGACTCAGGGCCCCCACAGGAACATGCCACCGAGAACACATGTTTACCTCCAACACTACAGTACACCGATCAAAGGAAATTTCTCAAAAAGATTCAAGCCTGAAGATATTCATAACCAAACATAGCCACTTGGAAACATTGCCTATCCGCATTGCCAGAATCACATAAATTGGCTCTGAAATTGGCCTTAAAAACTGACCAACTGAAACTTTCACAAATCGGCAACCTGGGCATTGATTCACCCACATGCGAGGAATATGAACCCATAATCAATTTACCGATCACAAACAAACTCCAAAGTCAGTCCATTAGTAAAATTCAGGATTTAGAATAGTGAAAAACATAGAAATTGAGTTTGAAATTGGCCTGGGAAAGTGGTCAAGCAGATTGGCGGGGACCTGAAAATCATCAGACACTTAGTCTTCTAGGTCTACAGTATGGAACCACACACAATTATGATAGACCTTTCATAGGACGCAAAATGGGATACCTCAAAGTAGGCCACTTATAAAACTGGACAGTGCACACTCAGAGAATTTTAACAAATTGCAAACGGAATGACACTGGAAAATAGGTCAAACGAGCACATGGGGGGCTGAAAATTGGTAGGATGACTTACTCCCATGCCCACAATACGATTCCACAACTAGAATTTCATGACCAATCATTGGGAAAAAGATATTTAAATGCAAACAGGGCCTGCTACAACAAATTGACACTTCGACACAAATGCAGATTTGCACAAGTGCTCAAAACAAGACATCACGAAACAACTTGAAACTTGAAATTAACAACCTAGGATGTCT
The DNA here is from genome assembly GCA_027943335.1 of Chamaecyparis obtusa. Lineage (NCBI taxonomy): Eukaryota > Viridiplantae > Streptophyta > Pinopsida > Cupressales > Cupressaceae > Chamaecyparis > Chamaecyparis obtusa. The sequence goes on along the minus strand of BSBK01001070.1, from coordinate 58,522 downwards.
TCTAATGATAAAAAAAAGGGTGACGAACACTTGACATGCATGGAGAACCTCAGAAATTCATTCGGGAAAATAGGCACAAAACCACTTCAAAGGGGTTAGAATGCAAAATTTTAACAAGGTGCTCAAAAACCCATGTATTTTTTAGTACCAATAAGTTCCATGTGCTCAATTGAATTCTCTTTTGTCTCCTCTCATAGTCTCAATCATAGCATTACAAATTACACTGAAATTCCTAATGAACTTTCGGTAAAAACTTACTAAACCATGAAATGATCTTACCTCACTAGCATTTTCAGGTGTAGGAAAATTCAAAATAGCTTCAACCTTTTTAGGATCCATTCTCAAACCATCAGCTGAAATCACAAATCACAAATACATAATCTCCTCTTTCATGAAGGAACACTTTTTTAGGTTAATCAACAACTTTTCTTGTTTCAATCTCTGCAATACTTGTTCAACATGCAACAAATATTCTTCTCTGGTCTTACTGAATATCAAAATATCATCTAGATATATAAAAAAAAAATTACCCAAAAGTTTCTTTAAAACCTCATTCATCAATCCCATAAAAGTACTTGGTGCATTAGTTAGAACAAAAGGCATAACCAAACACTGATACAAACCTTCTCTTGTCTTAAAAGTAGTCTTCTACTCATCACCTTCTCTGATTCTAATCTGATAATATCCACTTTTCAAATCAATTTTGGTAAAATACTTTGCTCCAATCAAACTATCCATTATGCCATCCATTCTCAGTATAGGAAACCTATATTTCATTATTATCTTGTTGATTGCTCTGGAATTAGTACACATTCACCATTATCCATTCTTCTTAGGTGCCAATATAGTTGGTACTACACAAGGACTTAAAATTTCTAGGATCAAACCTTTTGTAGACACGAAAAATTGGCAAAGGCTTAAATCAATCAAAAGGTGCAATCAAGTCATCAAAATAGCATAAATGGAACAAAGGCAATTCAAATCAAAGGAAATTCAATTAAATGACTAAATGATTAAATAAAGCTTGAAAAGGGGAAAAACACTAAAAAATTGATTAAATTCAATTAATGACATAGTTGTTGAAATGAAAAATCAAAATGAACCTCTTACCCTTCATGGCTAAATTTAATTACTTTAATTAATTAATAAATATGAAATTCTCTCAACAAAGCAAAAAGGAGACAAAATGGACACAAATCACTCACTTTTGTTGAAATGGTCCAGCCTTTTGAAACCATTTAAATGTTTGTCCCCCAATTTAGGGACAAAGCAAAGCCAATTGACCTTACCCAAGCATAACCATGGTTATCTCACTCTACCCCCTACCCTTGGGAAAATCTTATAAATAGAAGGCATTTTGAGGCATTATTCATCCACTCCATATCTTTGAATTGCAGCAAAGCTCTTGCAATTTGCATCCACATCACTCACTTAGCATTTTCATTGATATTTAGCTTAATTGTTGATCATTTTAGGGATTTTCTTATCAAATAGAGCTAGAATTTGATAATTAGATCTATTTTGCATATCATTCTTAGTTCAATTCTCATAATTAGAGTGTCACTAGTGAGGATTTGCAGCTGAGAGCCTCATTTACCACTTCAATTTAGAGAACCATGAGATATTTAGATTAATTGTGCATTATTTAGATTAGTTTGCTTTGAATAGTGTAAATTCTCTTTAAATCTTGTTATTTCATGAAGGTGTAAATCACTCACACACAAATGGCGCCCACCGTGGGGCTCTAGGCCTCAAATTTATCAAAATTTCCACGTTATTTGCAAATTTAGGCTAGAATTGCATGATTTTGCTCACTGTTTGCAGGTTACAGGAAAGAAATCATGCCTACCAGTAAAGAAATCACGCCTACAGTAAAGAGATGTCGCTCGCGGTAATTCAGATGTCGCTTGTAGTCTAAACTCTCACGCTTCTTACCAGCAGAATCACGCTTCTGGATAAAGAAATCACGCCTGCGGACATTAGATTATCGCCTGACGCACAACCAGATGATGCCTTTGGTTATTTAGATGTCGCCTACAAAGAATTAAAAGCCGCGACCGACGAATGAGTTCACGCTTGGTGTAAAGGGAGTTCACTGCATTTTGCTTTTGATTTGTCGCTCTTATTATTTTAAATGTCGCTTTCATTTAATAAGATGTCGCTTATCTGAGTTAGTTTGTCGCTTTGGATAAATAATTCACGCGTTCATTTAATTTGATATCGCACTTAATTACTTTAATCTCGCTTGAGCCCCTTTTGGTGACGCTCGCGGTTAAAGTAATTACGTCTTTGTTAAATTAGATATCGCCTTTAACAGAAGAAATGTCGCCTGGTATAGCATCTATTTTCTATTAGAGTAATTACTGTTGTCGCCTGTAATAAAGATTTCACGCGTTTGCTAAATTTAATATCGCACTTGACTATTTTGATCTCGCTTGAGCCCCTTTTGGTGACGCTCGCGGTTAAAGTAGTCACGTCTTCATTAAATTTGATCTCGCCTGTAGTCTGGACAATGTCGCCTGACAGTATTTTCACTATTTTGTCAAAATAAGGACTGTATGCTAACTTTACTGTCATTTTTTTTGTCTCAGGAGCATGGTCTGTCATAAGAAAGTGCAAAAACCAGAGAGAAGATACAACTTAGAGGAGAAATTGATCTCTAAGAGGATAAGGAAAGAAAACCGGGTACATTCTACCTTTGTTCTCAACAATAATTTAGAGAAAGAAGTAGAATTACATGCCAAATACATTGCTGTTGTAGATGCTTACAAATGAAAATATGTCTCATTGAATTGAGAATTTAGTCCTTAAATTTGTAAGAATTTTGCAAGTATTTTGGTAAAAAAAGAATCAAAAGCATAATCAATTATATCATTTTTAGCTTTGATTTTGGTTTTCCCTCACTTTGTTTGTATTGTGCTGACTAACTTGTTGGTGGAGGGAACATTTTGCCAAGGTAAGAGAAGGATTTGGAGAGAAAACGAAAAATCTACTACTTAAAAATGCGCCTAGCCTTTGCTAGCATCGTTTGAGGTATTTTTCTCATCAAGCTTGCACTTCCCTTAAATTGTGGCATTTTCAAAGTTCAAAACATAGTTTAATCATAAAAGGAAAAAATAAACACTTCAATTCTAAGAACCCCTTTGTCACGGGGTTGAAAAAGAACCAAATTTGATTGTGAGTGTTTGGGATAAGGGAAAAGCAATAGGGATATGCTCTTCACTCTTTGAGTGAATCAAATTCCCAAACTTGCTCTACCAAATCCATTTTTCATGCTTTTCAATGAATATGTTTAAAACTTAGTGGGCTCGCCTCCCGAGATTGCCTTAGAAGGGCCGGTGAGAGGGACAGCCCAAAGTGGGATACACTTGCTTTTGCCGCGAGAATCCAACCCACTATAAAATGAAACGCGGGTATCCTTAATGGGGTACACGACAAAATGATTTTAGCTCTTTTGAACTTCCTCTAGTAGTCCTAACGGATTGCGCAAAATCGTGCTTTTGTGCGTGTGGGAAGCCCCTTAACATAGTTGGGGGATGAAAAGCTAAGATCTCTTTTGAACGGAAAACTTACTACATAACGGTAAAATAGCAAAACTACCTATTAGAGCCATGTTTACGAACCAATTATGTGCTAGGTAGATTGTGTGGAAGCTATTCTTGTGTTAAACCTGTGAAAACGTTCAAAAATATACACATTAGAGCATTCTAGGGATATGGTACCCAATTGATGTGTGTGTTGAGATTGTTTTTATTTTTAAACAAGATATTCCAAAGTTATTGATCAAAACACCATTAAAATTTTAAACCATTTAAAATTGATCAAAAACTTTTACCTTATTCCAAAAATAGCTTATCAAGAGAAGAAAGTCAACATACCCTTAAAGTTTGTTCATGCCTGTTATTACAAGGTCACTCTCTATAAGGAAAGCATTACAAACAGACGGGACCTACAACGGAGAAGAGCTCCCATTTCCAAAGAACACTTTCATTACTTCACGAGTGACTGAAAATCCCACTAAGGCAAAGGACATTAACAACATGTTTAGTGGTACCCTAGGAAATATCGATCCCACTAACCAAGGGAACAACATGAATGGGGGCATAGATCCTAATAACAACCAAGGGAACAACATGAATGGAGGTATGGATCTTAACAACAATCAAGGAAATTCTAATAATGGAGGAAGAGATCCTAATTCTCAAGAGGCAAATTCACAAGGCAACAACTTATTTCCTCCTCATAATACAAACTTACCCCCAACTGCAGAAGAAGCCACGATTGAAAGAGCATTAGAGGCAAGACAATGTCCTTATTTCATAGAACTAATGAAAAAGACCATGCTTATGGATAAAGAAAAACACTTCATGGACTTAATACAAACGGGGGTAAAGCTACCTAAAGATTTTGACATAGAACAATTAAAGCCCAAGGAAATAGAAGACCCTATGGAAGCAATGAGGAAACAATTCAAGGCATTACAAATGGAAATTGACAATTTGAAACAAAATGGGGCTCCTAAGCCTTTCTCTATTGAAACATTATGTCCTTTTCCATTCGATAAGAGTTTGGTCATGGTGCCTTTTCCCATTAATGTAACATTTCCTAAATATGAGAGATATGAAGGAACATCTGACCCACATGATCATCTTCGGGGGTTTTGTGCATTGAGTCTTGAATTCATGCATGAATCAACCTATTTAATGAGACTATTCCCAAGAAGCTTGGGAGGAATAGCCATGGATTGGTTTTCAAAACTACCATCCGGCATAAAATCCTTTGAAGAGTTAGCATCTAAATTCGTGACTCATTACTCTTATAACATCAAACATGAGGTCACCATGATAACATTATGTAACACGAAGCAACAAGAGGGAGAAGCCTTTCTCACATTCTTGCAAAGATGGAGGACTGCATTTGCTAGATATCCAAGAAGTGTACCGGAGAAAGAAAAAATGGATATCTTTATTAATGGTTTAAGAAGCGAGCTGAATTATAGACTAAGGATGCAATGTCCCAAAACCTTTCAAGATCTAATTGATAACGGAATTACAACGGAAGAAGTGTTGATTAAGAGTGGAGAGTTGAAATTGCACAAGGAAAATAAGAATAACTCTAACTCCAACAACACCAATACCAACAATAACAACAATCCAAATAAAAGTTGGTACAACAACAATAGCCGTTATGCTGCAAGGAATAACAACAAAGGTATTGTTAATGATGGTGTAGTGGAATCCAGCAACTTGAAGGTGATTCCATTTGCCCTTACAAAGACACCAAATCAAGTGAATAATGCTAATCAAGCATATAATGCACCTTCCAACAACAACAACTATGCCAATAAGAATAATCAAGGAAACAAGGATCAAAACAGCAAGTATGATAAGTATTTGAAACCCACTCCTGCAAGACACTTTACACCCTTGGGAGAATCACTTGAAACTGCATTAAAGACTCTCATAGCTAACAATGTTATTGCATTACCCGCTATTAAACCTTATGAACCAGACCACAAGCCGGGTTGGTGGGATGCTAAGCATCATTGTGAATATCATAGGATTCGGGGGCACCCTACAAATGAATGTTTACAATTAAAGAATGTGGTGCAAGACTTGATAGATAATAACATAATCACTATTGATGGACCCCAAAATAATGAAGATCATACGGCCTTCAAACAACCTTTTTACAAACATGATAAAGGTGAGTCATCAAATGGCAAGAAACAAAGTGCCAATAATCTCAACTTTGCGCCATCATATGATCATATTGTTAATGCTATCATCATTAATGAACAGCCTCAAAAGGAAGCAGCAAATGTCATTACAAGAGGGCAGAATTCTAGAATGACTTTACAAGGGATAGTCCCTCAAAACACCAATATCCCACCATCCAACATTGTGGTCAAACAATCTCCTATAGCAGCAAGACCTTATAGTTTGGTAGACCAATTGCAACGTACTCCAGCACAAATCTCAATCTTAGAGTTATTGAAGTTGTCACCAAATCATAAAGAGATTTTGGAAAAAGCTTTGGAAGAGACACATGTTTCTACTACCTTAGGGGAAGAAAAGTTTCAAAATATGGTAGGACATCTAGTGGCTCCTCATTGTCTTTCATTTTCAAATCAAGATGACATGTCTATAACTCATCCTCAAAATTTGCCATTACATATAGAGGTTTTGATCGAAAGGCATAGAGTCAAAAGAGCCCTTATTGATGGAGGGGCTGGCCTTAACATATGCACATTGAGTCTTGTAAAATCCTTAGGTCTATCCGAGTCTTGCATTGACCCTACAAAGAAAATCACCATAAAAGCTTATGATGAGGCTGAAAGAGCTTCTAAAGGCATGATTGTGTTGCCCATCCAAGTGGGACCAGTTAAGAAGGAAACCAAATGTCAAGTGTTGGACATGAAATTAACCTATAACATCTTATTAGGAAGACCTTGGATTCATGAGATGCAAGCTGTCCCCTCCACATACCACCAATGCATCAAGTTCCCATACATGGGTGAAGAAATCACAATTGGAGGAGACTCAAATCCATTTCAATATTGTAATGCACTCAAACCCTTGCATGAATTATACATTCCACATAATCGTGAAGGAGTTGTTCCAAGAATCACCAATGAAGATGCACAAAATCCTCTTCAAGCTAGCTCAACTACATCAACTAAGGGCAAGGAAAAAGTGAGCTACGAGGGTCCAAATGTGATAGAAAGTCCATATGTGGCACCTAAATTGGAAACAGTGATCTACAAACCTACTAAAGAGGAAAAAGAACAAGCTAAAGCAGATCATTACCAATACATGAGTGAGATGATGAACAAATTTGACAAACAATGCAAGATTAGTTCAAAAGGGGTAGGAGAATATTCAGTTTCTCTATTTGACATGCCCATGTCTCCTAAATCACATGGAAAAACCTCAAAAGAACATCTTCCACATAAGTATAATTCTTATTTTGTGAGGGAAGATAGCAAAGCAACATGGGATAAGGAAGAAGATGATGTCCTCCAATGGCTTTATCATGATGAGGATGGTACCCTAGACACTCCCATGGAAAGAATTCAGCATGTTAATATACAAACAGAACAATATGGGAAAGGATTTGATATTATGCAAAAGATGGGATACAAAGGAAGAGGACCCCTAGGCCAAAGAAATAGAGGATTATTAGAACCTATTGAACCTGTTTGGAGGGCAAGTCATGAAAAATCTGGAGTAGGTTTTCAATATAAGGGAGAAAGTTCAAGTCCAATGCATGATTTTCATCCTCAAATAAATGCATTAGAATCCGAAGGAGATAGTGATGATTCTAGAGATTATGAATGGGATACTTTATCAGATGAGTCATGTCAAGATAAAGAAGTCATTGCTATACATACTTATGCAAAAATCCCAAAACAAGATGCTCCAATTAATGAAGAATCTTCTATTCAAAGGCCTAATATAGAACAAGCATCTAGTAGTGGAGCATGGATAGAAACATTTTGGACACCTTCAGAGGAGGGAAATTCAAACGTTAGTTTTAACCCGCTTGTGGCTTTTCCCACATTGTTTCCCGTAGAGGTCGACGAGGATTCAAGCGAAGGGGACTTTGACCCTGCTTCCATGGATCATCTTGAGGAAGCGCACATCATAGACCTAAACGATACAATGTATGAACCCTCAAACGAAGTCATGTCCATAAATCCTATTGATGATACCTTACCCAATAATTCCTTAATTTTGATACATCCAGACCTCATTGATTGGGATCAAACTGAACCACATGACTTACTTTACTTCCCAAATGACCAAGCCACAAACCAATACCTCAATGCGGTTGAACCCTCTTTCACCAACGAACTCAATACGGACATGATGACAACAGCAAGGGTCCAATCTCTTAGTCAAAAAAAAGAAAAAATAAAAAAAAATAAAAAAATGAAAAGTTCTATTGGTGAAAACCCAACTGTGGCACCATTAGAACCAAAAACAATGAAAATAAAAGACGTTTCTTTTGGTGAAAACCCAACTATGGCACCATTAGAAGAGAGATTGGACACTTTTCCTGAACATGAAGAAGAACGGTCATCTATTCTCATAGAACCAACAGAAAAAGTTAACATTGGCACGGAACTAGAGCCAAAGGTTGTACACTTGGCTGCATCACTTACATCTATTGAAAGAGAGGACTTTATCAAATTCTTCCAAGAACAATAAGTAAATTTTGCATGGTCATATGCCGATATGCCTGGATTGGATCCTGATTTCATAATGCATCATCTGAATGTTAGACCCGGAGTTAAACCTGTGAAGCAAAAACTAAGGAAAATGCACCCACATGTGGCTCTTCTAGTCAAGGCAGAATTGGAAAAATTATTAAAGGTGGGATTCATAAGAACAATAGCATATGCTGATTGGATCTCTAACATTGTGCCAGTTACTAAGCATGATAAATCTATCCGTGTGTGTACGGATTTCAGAGATTTAAACCTTGCATGTCCCAAAGATGACTTCCCATTGCCAAGCATTGATACCATAGTGGATTTGACAGCAGGTCACGCAATGTACTCATTAATGGATGGATTTAGTGGCTACAACCAAATCAAGATTGCTCCCGAAGACCAAGAAAAGACAGCATTTACTTGCCCTTGGGGTACCTTTTGTTGGAATGTTATGCCCTTCGGTTTAAAAAATGCTGGAGCTACATATCAAAGGGCCATGACAACTATTTTCCATGACATGATGCATACTTTTTTAGAAGATTATGTGGATGACATTCTAGCAAAATCCCACAATAGAGAAGAGCATTTACAAATCCTAAGAAAAATATTCATTCGGTTAGAACAATTCAAAGTTAGACTAAACCCAAAGAAGTGTGCCTTTGGTGTCCAATCCGGCAAGTTATTGGGTTATATAGTGTCAGCAAAAGGCATTGAAGTTGATCCTGAAAAAGTACAAGCAATTCTAGAAATGGAGATTCCAAGAAATATTAGCCAAATGAGGTCACTACAAGGAAAGATTCAATCAATAAGGAGATTTATCTCTCAACTAGCAGAAAAGTGTCACTCCTTCACCAGATTGTTACACAAGGACACTACATTTATGTGGGATGAAGAATGTGATAAGGCCTTTGCTACTTTGAAGACTTATTTGATAAACCCACCTATTCTTATGTCACCAATCAAAGGTAAAGAACTGTTGTTATACATATCAGCCACAGAAAGGTCTCTAGGCATATTGTTGGCACAAGAAGATGAGCAAGGAAAAGAAAGGGCAATCTACTATCTTAGTAGAACCTTAATAAAATATGAACTCAATTATTCATTCATGGAAAGAGCATGTCTAGCAGTGGTTTTTGCATCTCAAAAACTAAGACATTATATGTTGATGCATAAGATCAAATTAATTGCCAAGATTGATCCTCTCAAATACTTAATAAGTAAAACTGCCTTAACAGGTAGAATAGCAAAATGGGTCATGATCCTAAGTGAATTTGACATTGAATATGTTGATAGAAGAGCAATTAAAGGACAAGTGATAGCAGATCACTTAGCGGATAACCCAATGGAGTCTACACAAACCATGCAAATTGAATTTCCAGATGCAGAAATTGTCAACATAGAAGCAAAGACATGGAAGTTATATTTTGATGGATCTTACACACAAGGAGGTTCTGGAGTAGGTATATTATTGGTTACTCCTCAAGGATACACCATTCCAAAGTCTTATAAACTCTTATTTCCATGCACCAATAACATAGCGGAATATGAGGCATTAGTCATTGGCATCAAAATGGCTTTAGAATGGAGTATTGCAGAATTACAAGTGTATGGAGATTCCCAACTCATAATCAATCAGGTTAATAATGAATACAATACCAAGGACATAACATTGATGAAATATAAAACCTTGATTGATGGATGGAAGAAGTACTTTTCTTTGATCACATTTGAACAGATTCCAAGAGAAAAGAATAGAGCAGCAGATGCCATGGCTACCTTGGCTTCATTGTTACAAAAACCAGATCAAAATGAGAAGTATGAGTTCTTGGTGGAAGAGTTGGTAAAACCGGCATTTAACCTTCCTGACACCCAAATTGTTGCTCTTTTACATGGACATGACTCTCCTTGGTATGGACCCATCTATACTTACCTTAAAGACCAAGTACTCCCCATAGACCAAACTCGTGCCCAAAAATGTAACTTCATACGCCAAGCCGCCCGTTACCTAATCCTTTCAGACACATTGTATCGTAAGGGTCTTGATGGGACGTTACTTAGATGTTTAGAGGAGGAAGAGTCTAAGTTAGCTTTACGCGAGGTCCACGAAGGCATTTGCGGGTCACACTCAAGCGGTTTTAATCTAGCTAAGAAAATCCTTCGTCTAGGGTACTTTTGGACAACATTAGAAAAGGATGCTTGTCAATTTGTGAAGACATGCAGCAAATGTCAATATCATGGTAATATGATACATGCACCGGCTCAAGAATTACACCCATTCATTACACCATGGCCTTTTTATCAATGGGGTTTTGACTTGATTGGAATCATATATCCTCCATCTTCAAACGGACACAAGTATATCATCACAGCAACAGAATACTTCACCAAATGGGTAGAAGCAATTCCATTAATAACAACAACCGGCAAACAAATTTCAATGTTCATTTTGAACCACATAATTTGCCGCTATGGTATTCCACATGCCATTATCACAGATAATGGGAAACAATTCAAAAATCAGGATATTGATGAACTTTGCATGACATTTCACATTACACATCATTCATCATCCATTTATTATCCACAAGGCAATGGACAAGCTGAGGCAACAAACAAAAATATCCTCAAAATATTAAAAAGATCAGTTAACATATCAGGAAGAGATTGGCACGTGCAAATAAATCCCGCACTATGGGCTTACAGAACTAGTATCAGAACACCTACAGGAGCCACCCCATTCTCTTTAGTCTATGGAACCGAAGTAGTTCTACCATTAGAAGTTGAAATTCCATCTCTACGGGTTTCATTAAGAGGATTGATCACTGATGAGGATTATAGGATTGCCAGACTACAACAATTGGAATTGTTAGAGGAACATCAGACTCAAGCTTATGAGCATTTAAAAGGTTATCAAAACAGGATTGCACACAATTACAACAAACACATCAAACCAAGAACTTTTCAAGTAGGAGACTTGGTACTAAGAGAAAATCCCAAAAATCAAGTTGAAAGGGAAAAGAAAGGAAAGTGGGAAGCTAATTGGATAGGCCCATTTGTGATAGCGTCATCCTTTGGAACTGGAACATATAAGTTATCAGATTGTAATGGTGAAGAATTACAAGAACCCATAAATAGCATTCATTTGAAGAGATTCTACACCTAAAACAGATGAAAAAGTATAAAGAGTATCAGATGAGAGAGCATCATAATTATTGTACATAATTGAAAATGGAAAATACCAAAAACATTTGAAAATGGAAAATCCAAAAACATTGGAAAAGAAGAAAGATCAAAAACAGTGGAAAATTGAGCCTGAAGAAAGCAAAAACATTTGAAAAACTATCTCTTGGTGAAAACCTAGCAAATAGGCGCCAAGGTGATAATGAAAAATACAAAAAAAGAAAAAAAGGAAAAAATGAAAAAAATGAAAAAAGAGAAAAAGTGCCTTGGTGAAAACCTAGCAAATAGGCGCCTTGGTAAAAAAAAAGAGAATACCCAAAAGTGAAAACTTGGTAACAAGCGCTTTTGGTTCCCTTAAGTCATTTCCTTCCTAGTCACATGTGTATATAATGCATCTCATCATCCCATTTGTCTAAACCTTCATTGCATCCGTCATTTGTACATAGTCATAATAACAGTTTGTAGCACCATCCTTTGCATTGCCTAAAGTTGTCAAAATTGATACATCAAATACTTGGGGGCAGCATAAACGGATTGGAAAGTGGGTACCTCAAAAAGGATTCATATGAACAACATTCAGTCACAAGCAGAAAGAGATCAACATTTTCAGAAGAGAGATCAGATTTTTGTAAACCTTTGATTGATAACGAAAAAAGTTGACTACCACAACAAAATCCTTGAAGCCTAAATTGACTTATTATTCAGGATTAAAAATCAAAAATCATGTCATGATCAAACACTTAGAAATATATTTTGTTGAAAATCAGAAAGCAATGCAAAACACTTAGATAGATTCTTTTGAAAAGTTGGTTAAAAATCTGTTTACTTACATTCATTCAATTTGTATCAAGTCTTTTTAGCTCATCAATGATGTTTCGACTAGATTGGCAATGATGGAGACATGATATTTTTCTTGACTATGAAGTGACTGTTTGGAGGAAAATTCATTGCCTTATGAGAATTCATCTAAAGACATGGTCATCAAAGAACCATCGAGGATTATCTTATAAAACAATGAGTTAACCTTTGTTTGTTTACGCAACCGGATACCTTGGATATTTAGATTCTTCATATCTAAATGACAAAATCCACTTGCAACATAGAATCTGACAAAATCGGTATTCGTACTCTCATGATTTTTTTGAAATCAGTGATAGTCGTATCGATGAGACCGATGGGAAAGCAAAACGGAGGTTACCATATGAGCAGTAAATAAAAAGCGATATTCATATCATCATGTCAGTGGGCAGTGGTGATTGTATTGACTTTCCGGTCCCAAGTGCTCAATGATGAAAATATATCCTCAAGGCATTTATTTGCTAAAAGCTAGTGACACTTAGCTGCATTCATAAAAAGGTTAAATGCATTCTCATGTTAGATTAATTGCATGTGCATTTTTTTTCCCAAGGGTTTTATTTTCGCATCAAAAAGGGGGTACATGACATCATTAACAGGGTTAAATCAACAAGGACAACATCATTTCAACATCATCTTTTCTACAAAAATAAAAATATATGAGATTATACTTTTTGCATTCATTCCATATCATTAATAATTACATAGATATTATCAAAGAAAAGAAGGAAATAATCATTTACATGTGCATACAGATTGCATACATACAGATTGCATACATGAGAAATAACATATCAAAACTGCATCCATACATGAAGAAGAAATGCATCCATCTATCTATATCATACATAAGATACGTTGCATCCATAGCCAATATCCATCCAAAAACAAATGCATTAGATAAACACATATAGCAGCATCTAAAGGAAATCTCATATATCATCAAGTAAAAGCAGGAAAGATCATAAATGTTCTCATATCACACGTCTACTCATAACAATGATGTCATAAAACTCAACTCTATAATCACCCATCAACAGGGGCATCAATGTCAAATAAGTGTCAAAATACAACTGGAAAGGTGACACCAAGGTCACAAGACTATGGTACAATATCAAGTATCTCAGCATCAGTACATAAATGATCAATAAGAGCACTCATAGCTCATCTCTCGTCACCACTGGGAGGAGGTCCTGGAGGAGGCTGTGGAGGAGGCTGTGATGAAGGCTGCTGAGGAGGTGTCTGACCAACCATAGCAACAAGGAGAGGAACCAAGGGAGCCAAACCTGATACCAACTGCTGAATCATAGACGACATCTGTGACACCTCTGTCTGTAATGCTCCCACATCTGCTCGTAGCTAGGTAGTACTAGAGCTCTCTCCAACCTCATAGGTACTCTGAGGATCACCTGTATCTATAGGAGCTTTTCCCTGATCACGGGAAAAAGCTGCTGGCATCTGCTGTGCACCTGTATCCTGACCATCCACAGTAGCCTGCTGTAATCCTGCTCTCATATCCTATCCTGTACCTGGATCCTGTCTAGCAGCCCTCACATGATCCTGATGATCTAACCTCTGTCTCTGTGCTACTGCAGGATGAGGAGGAGGAGGTGGTGCCTGTACCTATGCATCTCTCACTCGTCCTCTGAGCCTAATCACTGCCCTACCTCGGGGTCTACCTCTGTGTCTCCTCCCACCACCAATATCATCACCATCATCATCTCGCCCAGGCACTGGCTCTGCAGGGTCTGTAAAGCGAGGCATCGGATGCTCCATCAACCAAGCTAGATACTCCTGTGTGACTCCGGCATCTCTGATGTGTAACCTCATGTCCCAATCCATATAACCCAGTAATGATATCTGCTCTATAGCGTCATCATATGAAGGCATGTGACCCCAAGTAGCACGCTCTGCACTAGAACGAGCATATACTGCAGATCCCTGAGGCATAGGCTGAATCCGCCCAAACTGTCGTAGTACTCTCCCTACCAAGAATCTCTCAAGAACAGAGTCGATCCTGCCGATCATCCATCGAGGAGCAAACATATATGGTAACTCCAAGCTATCCTCTCTCCAATCCTCGACCTCAACATATGGTCTCCAATAGACCTCATCCATGTCATCAATCTGCCGTCGCCAATACTCCAAGTGACCCAAGTGATGCTGTGTCACCATACCAGTATACTGCCATGCAAAAGGATATCCTAGAGGACGATCTCGATCTGATATAGGACGACTGACTGGTAAGTGCTCCCATATCCACAACTGTAAAATATGAATCCCAGCAGATAATGAGGCTGATCTCCTGTAAACCACCTCATGCAGATCGTGATAAAGCTGTGCCAGCACACAAGATCCCCAGTCAAAGCGTAGAGGATGATGTAGCAAATCCTCGATAATCCTGCCCCATCCCATTGAAAATCCGCGACCTCGCCGATCAGGTAATAAAACACCACCAATGATAGCACCTAATAAGGCTGGTAAAATAGGAAATGAGGCAAACTGAGGCCATAAGATACAATCATCACCAATCGACAGATCTCCGAATACTCGTCGACAATATGTCCCGTCATAGACTGCATCATAATATACTATCTCTCCATGAGTCGGAATCCGTAGCAATCTATAAACATCCTCCAGTGTAATAGTCATCTCGCCCTGTGGTAGCCAAAATGTGTTTGTCTCAGAGTGCCAACGCTCTGCGACAGCAGTAATCAAACCTCGGTTCATCTGGAACCGAGGAAGCTCTAGTACGCATAGTAAACCGCAGCGCCTAATCACTCACCTCTCGACGTCAGTCAACTGGGTCCTAAGCTCCATCACTCAGTGTGGTACAGTCTGAAGGTACAGCACAGGGACATCCTCCTGTTTAATCAAAACAAGGGAATCACATGAGTAACTTACTATCAGGAAATCAAACAATCAATCATGGTCATTAATTTAAATATACCTATCAGACTTACCAATCCTAACTCTAAGCATTGAGGAAGGATGATCCTAGTTTTATGTCTCTAAGCATTTGAGCATAAAATGAATGGACATTTAGATCCATGATCTATCATTCGTGATGAAGATTGATTAACCTTATTCTTCGATATTATAGTTACCTATGTCCTAATTCGTTGTTGACATCAAACAAAGGGAATACCCTAACTAAACATTTGATTGAATTCATTGACATGATCGATATCAATCAAGTTGACGCAATCAAGCAATCAGACGTCTTAGAAAAGTTTCAAATAAACAAATTTTTTTTACTTACGCGACTTTTCTTTCTGGCGTCATTTCTTTTACCAGAGGCGACATTTCTTTGTTCAAACGCATGATTTTATTCATCCGCGTGACTTATTTTCACGGAGGCGGTATAAGATTTTCCGTAGGTGACATCTTATTATCACGCGACACCTGATTAAAATGATTAAAATCCTAAGCGACATTAAATTATCCTTAGGCGACACAAGATTTTCTAAATGCATGAAAATACCTAAGGGAGGCGACATCAAATTTACTGCAGGTGACATTTAAAATTTTCAGGCGATATTAAAATGCACGGAGGTGACATTTCTTTTCACGAACGCAGAATTAAAATTTTTAAAAGTATTAAATAAGGTCATAAATGCAACTTTAAAGACATGAGAAAAATTTGAATGACATACCGGAGGACCATCGGTCGCTCTCCGACTGAACCGGCGCGCTCTCTCAAACCGATGCTCGCGATGTGGGACCACCATCGTCTCCAAAAGGCTAAAATCAGAGCTCAAATCTCAAGAAGGAACGGTGCAAATGAATAGTAAAATGAGGGGTTTTACCCTATTTAAGGTGAAATTGGTCCTCATAAACACTTAAAAAATGCACTTTGAACCTATCATAGGACATTTTCATTAATCGGGGCATGAATCAAACTTGATTATTTCTTTCAAACGGTATCAGAAATCAAAACATATTCCAACTACTCAAACTCGTTCAAATCAAGGAATTAATATGTTTTATTTCTGAGGGGGCATCAGAGTATCAAATGGGCATCACATCAAAACCATTTATCAGTGGGGCATATCATATCATATCGTTATCATATCAGGAGGCAAATCAATTGCATATCAGTTTCATATCAAATCTGTCATCATATCAAACCTATCAACATATCAGCAATCAATCAACCCAAGACCTTTATCAATCAACCCAGGACCTTTATCAATCAACCCAGGACCTTTATCAGTGAACCCAGGACCTATCATCAAACCAGGACCCATATCAGATCAGTATCATATCAGAGGCATCAGAATCATATCATCATCAGAGGCACATCATCGTCATCAGGAAGTACATCAATCAGAATGATCAGAGGCATATCAGAACCAGGACCTGAATCAGATCATCATACTAAGGAAATCTTTGAATCGGTGTTCTTCGCACATCGACTCAAAGAGGGGCATTTGTAGACACGAAAAATTGGCAAAGGCTTAAATCAATCAAAAGGTGCAATCAAGTCATCAAAATAGCATAAATGGAACAAAGGCAATTCAAATCAAAGGAAATTCAATTAAATGACTAAATGATTAAATAAAGCTTGAAAAGGGGAAAAACACTAAGAAATTGATTAAATTCAATTAATGACATAGTTGTTGAAATGAAAAATCAAAATGAACCTCTTACCCTTCATGGCTAAATTTAATTACTTTAATTAATTAATAAATATGAAATTCTCTCAACAAAGAAAAAAGGAGACAAAATGGACACAAATCACTCACTTTTGTTGAAATGGTCCAGCCTTTTGAAACCATTTAAATGTTTGTCCCCCAATTTAGGGACAAAGCAAAGCCAATTGACCTTACCCAAGCATAACCATGGTTATCTCACTCTACCCCCTACCCTTGGGAAAATCTTATAAATAGAAGGCATTTTGAGGCATTATTCATCCACTCCATATCTTTGAATTGCAGCAAAGCTCTTGCAATTTGCATCCACATCACTCACTTAGCATTTTCATTGATATTTAGCTTAATTGTTGATCATTTTAGGGATTTTCTTATCAAATAGAGCTAGAATTTGATAATTAGATCTATTTTGCATATCATTCTTAGTTCAATTCTCATAATTAGAGTGTCACTAGTGAGGATTTGCAGCTGAGAGCCTCATTTACCACTTCAATTTAGAGAACCATGAGATATTTAGATTAATTGTGCATTATTTAGATTAGTTTGCTTTGAATAGTGTAAATTCTCTTTAAATCTTGTTATTTCATGAAGGTGTAAATCACTCACACACACCTTTCTTCAACAATTCTTGGATCTTTCAGTTCAATTCCTAATTCTTGGTAGGTGTTAACCGATGTGGTGCCTTATTCGGTAAACTAGCTCCAGGTATTAGACCCATGTAATGATCAATACTTTTCTTTTCTGCTAAACCATCAGGTACATTATAAAAAATGATCTCCCTATACTTGATGAGTATCTTATCAATCTCTTCAAGGATTCTATCCACTACTTTCTCACTCGGTTTGTTAGGAATCACAACAAAACATACATCATTTTTCTTCAAATCCTTAACAAACTTTCTTCCATCAAAAAAACTTTCACAGATGTACAAACATTACTAACAAGTTCTTCAATCAAAGGCAACAAGATTTGTCTTCTCCCATTAGCCCAAATAGTATGTTTATGCAATCTTCCATCATTTATAGCATTTCTATCATATGTCCAAGGTCTACCCAACAAAATATGACAACAATCCATAGCCATGATATCACACAAAACTTTATCATTGTACCTTCCAATTTTCAAATTCACATAACATTGTTCACTTACCAAGAGTGTATGCTCATCCTTGATCCATGAAATTTGATAGGGCTTCAGATGTTTCAATATTTCCAACTACAACTTAGCAACTATTTCCTCAGTTGCCAAATTCTCCAAGCTTCCACTATCAATGATTACCTTCCACACTTCTTCATAAATTATACATCTGGTCTTGAACAAACTTTTCCTTACCAGATCTTCCTTATTATTTTCACTCCAAAGTTCTCTTTTGACCATCAAGTTCTTTTCCTTCTCAGGTTCATTCGGTGAGTCTTCTTGCACCAAAGAATTTATACTTCTACCAACCTTCTTACTTGCATGTGTACACTCAAATGATCTATGTCCTTTCTCTCCTCAATTGTAACAAGTTCCTTGGAAGCCACCTCAGTAGTTATTGCCTCTTCCTCTAGTAGAACTTTCACTTTTCCACTCAGTCTTTCCTTTATCTAGATTTGGTTTATCTTGATCAGATCTATTGTTTTCACTATAAGATCTACCTCTTCCTCTAGGGAATCTACCACCCATTCCTCTCTATCTTTTCTCATGTCTTTTTTTCAATTTCTCCTCAGCTTTTAAGGAAAACTGATAAGCTTCTTCAATATTTTCCAATTTAACCAACTGATTTCTTCTTGGATGGAAACTCTTAACCCATTCAGGTACCTAGAAATTATTTCCACTTCATCTTCATCATGTCTAGATCTGATATCTAATCTATAGAATTCCTCAATATAATATTTTACTGAGCTATCTTTCAGCCTCAAAATTTGCATTTGCCTAACTATGTTAATCTAATAATCACAAAGTAAGAACTTTCCTTTCAACTTATTTATCATCTTATTCCATATCTTGATTTTGTCTTTTCCTTTCCTTTTTATATCCAATTGTAGATGTTCCCACTACAAGGATGCATGACTCTTCAATTTTGTGCTTGCAATCTTGATCTTCTTTTCCTCAGGGATATTTTCATACTCAAAATACTTCTCCATCTTGGTGATCCAATCCACCAACTCATCTAAATCTAACTTTCCACTGTACTCAGGGGGATTGAAATGTGGTGTAGATTTTAGATTTGTCACCCCAATCCATCACAGGTGCAAGTTCTACTTCACCTTATTCCTCTTCAATTTCTTCATCACTAATATCTTCAAGATGTCTTCCTTAGTGATGGGTTTTCTCTATAGCTTCTAACCTAGCAACAAGTTGTCTCAACATATCTTCTAATCTTGGATCTACATTTTGCCTTCCATGAACCATCTTGAAACCCTCTATAATTGTAGGTCAGATCAGAATCTTCTACCCCACAATAAATATCAACTAGGTTTTTACAAGAAGGAACCCTTAAACCTAGATTCAAAATCTAGATCCAGATCTCAACCTTTGCTCTGATACCACCTAATGCAAGGTAGGGCAAGGTGGAGGGCCAAAGGCACACCTTAACCCAAATCCTCTTTGCATATATCACACATAGAATAAATTACATAGTAGGGAAGAGAGAATGTAGAAAAGATCATATATATATTTCATTCAATTGATGCATACATGTCAAGTTGTAATGCCTTCCTGATTACAACCAAGTAGAATCAAAGATTACATATAGAAGTCCTCATATATGTGAGGATACAACTTCAAAGACTCTCTTCTAACTCCTCCAGCTTATTACTCAAAAATTAATCCTAAAACTACAACCAACAACTACATTTATACAAGAGGCTAGTGAAACAAGTTATCCTTAAGATCCATCATTAGCAGAAGGAATGACTAGATCTAGGCCCACATGCTTCCCAATGATTGATACCAACATTAACTCCATGACCACAATTAAATGCACAAGTTAGCATCAATAGAAAATTAAAACAAAAAACTTGGTAAGCAAGGTTAACCAAGCACTAGGAATAACTGACCAACTTGGTTAAAGAAGGAACCAAGCAAGATAGAAAAATTAAACTTATTTTTTGTGATACGAGATTTCCAAGGACCCAAGATGCTCCTGCATCATGTCCTGATAGGAAAGAAGATGAGAAAACAAATGAAAGATCTAATGATAGGAAGTATGAGATAATCAAGATCATAGAGGCAAGCGAGAGTATGACAAGAAAGATAATCGAGACTACAAAGACAAAGGCAAGAAGGCATGTTACCTAGTTGAAGATGATGATGATGACACTGATACCGAAACTGACACTGATGAAGACATTGAAGTGGTATTTGTGGCTTTAAAAGAAGATTCTAAAGAAGAAGAAAGGTATGTTGAAACAAAACTTATTTCTAAAGTTAGCAAGAATGAAACTTGGATTATAGATAGTGTTTTTACACATCATATGACTGGTGATAAAGAGAATTTTGAATACCTTGAACATTATAATGGTGGATCTGTGAAAATGGGAAATGATATACCTTGTCTTGTGAAAATAAAAGGGTCCATATTGTTGAACAATAAGATCATATGTGAGAATTCATATTGGGTGAAAGAAGTAAATTATAATCTATTGTGTGTAGCATAGCTGATGTAGGAGCATCTTGGGTCTTTGAGCAATCTTGCATCAACTAGAAACATTTCCTTATTTCTGTACCTATTTTCTATTGTTTGCATTATAATATTTTCATTTGATGGTTTCATGGTGTGTGAAGCTTACATGATGCTGAGGACCTATTTGGGAACTTTCTCCTATGAGAAGTGTACATATGTTGATATTCACTATGTGGTACTCCTCATTTATGATCATTTCATGAGGAAATGTCTTGATGGCTTGCGGGCTACAAGCTAGGGCATCATGCATTGTTTATGAGCTCATTGTTTGAGCACCCTATAGTTTTAGTGCTGATTGTTCATAGTGGCAATCTTGATCTATAAGGAATTAGCCTTTACAATCTTAAGAAATTTTAGAGGATCTAAAGTAATATCATTTCCCAAGAGCACAAGCCCTAATTCATTATGAGTAAAAGTTATGCCTATTTTGCCTGGGGACCTACTTTCTACCACTTTTCAGGTGAAACATGTAGTGTTTCTTCTTGCGATGTTCCATGTGATCAAATGGGGCCTTTCACCCTTAAAGAAATGTTCTTGGGTCATGTAAGGACATAAATCCAAAGGTGCATCAATTTATATTCATTCTAGCATTAGTTTTGGTTTAAATCTTGAGACTAGACCTATAATGTAATTAAATGCCTGACTGGTCGACCTATGGCTTAGCTAGCTATATAAGGAGTCTAGATTGATGTAGTAGGGCATCAAGAGGAAATAAAAAGGTGGATCTAGGAGGGATTATCAAGATACATCATTGGAGACAAAGATAGGATGCAAGCTATAATTCTGATTTCATAATTCTCATTGTATAAGGCCAAAACCCAGAAGGCCTCACAATCGGGCATGTTGAAAGAAATAATATAAATTATCTTTTTTTGCTGCTAGTTGATTGTCTCATATCCATTATGTTTTCACTAATTTCATGTGGTATAATACTGCGTCTATTGTGTAACTCTGAGTAGGGCTTGGTTTTTGATTCAAGTGGACTCAATTCTACTTGATTCTGCTTGTATCTACCTTGCCCTTGCATCAAGTGGTATCAGAGTGAGTTCTTTCTTATGGATTGGATCATGGAGAACCTTATTGGATTGGTTGTAGGGTGGCAGATTTGAGATCTGACCTATAACTTGCAGAAGGTTACAATCTTGCTGGAACCTAATTGTCAAGATGGTTCGTGGTAGAGGAAATGATAATGCTATCATGGATATGTTGAGGTAGATTGCAACTAGGCTTGAAGCTGTAGAGATAGGCCAAAGAAGGGGAGCATATCTTGAAGATGTTACTGATAAAGAAGAAGAAGCACCTAATGCTGAACCTGAAGTTGAACAAGATGAGGAAAGACTTTTGAGAGTTTTTTCTAAGGCTAACTCTAGACCTACAGTTGAAGTTGCTTACTATGATGGAAGACTTGAGACCAATGCACTTTTGGATTGCATCTCTGAGATGGATAAATACTTTGAGTATGAAGGTACTCATAATAGTAAGAAGGTTAAGATAGCAGTCAGAAATTTGAAAGGTCATGCATCTCTTTGGTGGGATCATTTGCAAATGGAGAGACAGAAGAGAGGAAAAGAAAAGATCAAGACATGGATGAAGATGCTTGGAAAGATGAAGAAAAAGTTTCTTCTAGCTAACTACCAAGTTAGTCTGATGCAAAAAATGCAAAATCTAAGACAAAAGGACATTAGTGTGAAAGAATATACTAAGGAATTTTACAAATTGGATATGAGATCTGGACATGTGGATGATGAAGTTGAGAAAGTGGCTAGATATCTGAATGGCCTGAGGACATCTATTCAAGATGAGATCAGTTATGTGAAGATTGATAGTGTGGAAGAAGCATATCAATTTGCTTTGAAGGTTGAAGAAAGATTGACAAAGAAAAATGAACAAAGACAAAGAGGAAGAGGTGGTAGATTTTAGAGAAGTAGAGGCAGATCTAAAAATTCAGTACAAGATAAAGGATGGGAAGATGTCCCTACTAGTAAAAGAGGTAATTACTCTAGAGGTAGCTATACTAGTTACTCTAGGAATAACAATAATGGGAAAAGAGAAGGGAAATATTGGTTTAAAGGTACTTGTTACAAATGTGGTGAAGAAGGACATCGAACTTTTCAATGTACTAACTCTGGAAAGAAGACTAGAGGAAATGGCAGAAATAATTTGGCTTCTGAAAAAGTTGAAGAAATGTCTAATGAACCTGAACATGGTGAGAACTTGATGCTAAGAAGGAGCTTGTGGAATAAAGAAGCTGATGAGGAACCTATTCTGAGGAAAAGTTTGTTTAGAACCAGATGTAAGATCGCTGATAAGTGTTGCAAGGTAATTATTGATAGTGGAAGTTTTGATAATTTGGCATCCAAAGAGTTGGTTAATAAATTGTAGTTGTAGAGATTGAAACATCCTAAGCCTTACCATATTGCTTGGATCTAGAAGGAGCATAAACTACTTGTAAGTGAACAATGCCTTGTTAAATTAAAAATTGAAAATTATCATGATGAATTCTTGTGTGATATTATGCCTATGGATTGTTGTCATATTATTTTGGGTAGACCTTGGCAGTATGATAGGAAAGCTTTACATGATGGTAGATTGAATCAATATACTATTTGGATGGATGGAAAGAAACAAGTATTATTGCCTTTAGTAGAAAAGTTTGATGAAGGTCACTATACTACAGTCAGAGTATGCTTGTTTAATGGTAAATCATTTGAAAGAGAAATGAAAAAATAGAATATTTTCTTTTCATTGAAGCATAAGAGTGGACAGTCCAATAAGGTTGCTGATGCCTTGAGTCGAAGAAGAAGTTTGTTGATAGAGATGAGAGTTGAGGTACTTGGTTTTGATGATTTGAAGTGTTTGTATGAGATTGTCATTGATTTTGTAGAACCTTGGAAAGCTTGTAAGGAACACACAGTGAGTGCTAAGTGGACTGATTATTTCATTCAAGAAGACATGTTGTTCAAAAGAATTTAGTTGTGCATACCTAGAGGATCTATGCGAGATAAAATAATAAAGGAGAAACATACTGGTGAACTTGCTGGACATTTTAGGATTGATAAGACTGTGAATCCGATTTTAGAAAAATACTTTTGGCCATAGATTTATAGAGATGTACAGAGAATGGTTAGAGGTTGCAGAATTTGCAAGAAAGAAAAAGGAACTAGTCAAAATGTTGGATTGTATTCACCTTTTCCTGTACCTGATAGACCTTGGGAAGATGTGAGTATGGACTTTGTTCTTAGATTGCCTAGAACTCAAAGAGGTAATGATTCTATTTTGGTAGTGTTTGACAGATTTTCAAAGATGGCTCATTTCATACCTTGTAAGAAGACATCTGATGCATTGCATGTAGCTGAATTATTCTTCAAGGAAGTGGTAAGATTGCATGGTTTGCCTAAATCTATTGTTTTAGATAGAGATACTATGTTTATTGGTTACTTTCAGAGAACACTTTGGAAAAAGATGAATACTGATTTGAAGTTTAGTTGTACATTTCACCCTTAGATAGATGGACAGACTGAAGTTGTGAACAAAAGTTTGGGAAACTTGTTGAGATGTTTAGTTGGAGATAAGCCTGCTAATTGGGATTTAGTTTTGGCACATGAAGAATTTTCATATAATAATTAGGTGAATAGAAGTACTATGAAGACACCATTTGATATTTTTATTGGATTTCATCCTAAGGGAACCATAGAGTTGAGAGATTTACCTACTGAAACTAGAAGAAGTGCTGAAGTTGATCATTTTGTAGAATACATGAGAACTCTACATGATGAAGTTAAAAGGAATTTGGAGGACAATAATCTGAAATATAAATAGAGGGCTTATAAGAGAAGAAGACATAAATCTTTTGAAGTTGGAGATGAGGTTATGATTCATTTGAAAAAGAATATATTTCTAGTTGTTACCTACAACAAGCTAAAAATGAAGAAGTTTGGACCTTGTAAGATTCTAAAGAAGTTTGATAGTGGAAATGCTTATGAAGTGGAATTACTAGAGGACATGGATACATCACCTATATTCAATATTGCTGATATATTTAAGTGCTTTGAATCAAATGATGAGATTGAAGATGATCTGGACTATCCTCAGAAGAATAGAGACATCATTGAGAAGATCTTGAACAAAAGAGTGAGCATGAGCACAAGAGGAAAAGACTACATGGAATATCTAGTTCAGTGGAAAGACAAGCCAGTTGAAGATAGTTCATGGATTACAAAAGCTAAGTTGGATCTTTATGATTTAGGTTAGAATATGAGTAGTGCTTGATGTGGACATCAGTTCTTTATTTACCCCAGGTGTCTGATGCAGGAGCATCTTGGGTCTTTGAGCAATTTTGCATCAACCAAAAATATTTCCTGATTTTTGTACCTATTTTCTGTTGTTTGCATTATAATATTTGCATTTGATCATTTCATGGTGTGAAAAGATTACATGATGTTGAGGACCTATTTGGGAACCTTCTCCTATGAGCACATAAAGATTGGATGGACTGCTTCAAAGTTACAATTGTTTTCCTTGCCATTGGAGCCGTATTTTCCTGTAGTTTTGGTGTTAATTGTTCATAGTGGCGATCTTGACCCATAAGAAATTAGCCTTTGTGCTCTTAAGGAATTTTAGAGGACCTAAATTACTATCATTTCCCAAGAGTGCAAGCCATAATTCATTATGAGTAAAAGTTATGCCCATTTTTCCCAGGGACCTATTTTCTACCAGTTTTCAAGTGAAACGTGTAGTGTTTCTTCTTGCGATGTTCTGTGTGATCAAATTGGGCCTTGCAACCTTAAAGGAATGTTCTTGGGTCATTTAAGGACCTAAATAAAAAGGTGCATCAATTTATATTCATTCTAGCATTAGTTTTGGTTTAAATCTTGAGACTGGACCTATAATGTAATTAAATACCTGACTGGCTGACCTATGGCTTAGCTGGCTATATAAGGAGTCTAGATTGATGTAGTAGGGAATCAAGAGACAATAAAGAGGTAGAT
This sequence comes from Chamaecyparis obtusa, assembly GCA_027943335.1. Classification (NCBI taxonomy): domain Eukaryota; kingdom Viridiplantae; phylum Streptophyta; class Pinopsida; order Cupressales; family Cupressaceae; genus Chamaecyparis; species Chamaecyparis obtusa. The sequence continues at coordinate 32,959 of BSBK01001070.1, read as the reverse complement.
CTAGGAGGGATTATCAAGATACATCATTGGAAAAAGATAGGATGCAAGCTGTAATTCTGATTTCTTAATTCTCATTGTATAAAGCTGAAACTTGGAAGGCCTCACAGCCAGGCATGTTGAAAGAAATAATATAAATTCTCTATTGTTTTTTGCCAGTTGATTGTCTCATATCCATTGTGTTTTTAATGATTTCATGGTGTATCATATTTATTCCATTGTGTAACTCTGAGCAAGGCTTGGTTGTTGATTCAAGTGGACTCAATTCTGCTTGATTATGCTTGTATCTACCCTGCCCTTGTGTCAACAACTGAATAATATAGGTCAATGAGTTGCATTTGAGAATAGAAAGGGGAAAATCAATGATGAGACTAGAAATATGGTCAGTACTCATGAACAATCAAAAGCTAATTTATTCTATTTTGACAATTTTGAAACTTTTTTTTTTTCTAAGAATGAAGATGTATGGTTATAACACAAGAGGTTATGTCATGTGAATTTTGACAACATGGTTAAGATCAGAAAGAAAATAAAAGTTAAAGGTTTACTGAGCCTATCTAAACCTGGCATGTGTTATGTGCAAATAATTTCAAATGGTCAAAATGTAAAAATCTAGTTTTAAGAGAAAACACTATTCATCTAATGCTATTTTCCAATTAGTGCATACTGACTTGTGTGGTCCTATGAGAAAGAGTTATTATTGTTACAAGTAGTGGTTGTCATTGTATGAAAAGATCAACCTGTTAATGCCCCATATAACCACTAGACTTATAGAAGACATAGGAGGTGGTTAAGCCATGTCACGAATCCTGAGGGGAGCACTAACCATTTTTCCAACAATCTCCCCCTCAGCATTACCTGAGGGGATTGGAACCTGTGACCAAGCTCTAATACCACTTGTTATAAGTAGTGGTTGTATTTGTACCAAAAGATTGACCCATTAATGCTTGATACAACCACTAGACGTATAGAAGATATAAGAGGCGGTTAAGCCATGTTACACATCTTGAGGGGAGCGCTAACCATTTTTCCAGCAATTATGCAGACATATATTTTATCTTGTTTGTTGATGAATTCTCTAGAATGATGATTTTCATGTTCTTGAAAGAAAAATATGAAGCTTTCAAAATGTTTAAATGGTATAAAGAAAAAGTGGAAAAGGAAAGTGGTAAAGAATTGAAATTCTTAAGGTCAGATAGAGGTGGTGAATTTATTTATGATGAGTTCACTAATTTTTGTAATGAGCATGGAATTAAGAGAAAAGTTTCTGCACCGAGAATACCCCAGCACAATGGGATTGCTAAAAGGAGAAATAGATCATTTGTGGATTGTGCTAGAACATTGATGATTGAAAATGATGTTGCACAGATGTATTGGAGAGAAGTTGTTAGTACTTCTATTTACACACTGAACTGAGTTCAACTGAAGAAAGAATCAAAGAAGACACCTTATGAATTATGGTATGGTTACACACGTAATGAAAATTATTTTATAATATTCGGAAGTAGATGTTACATTTTGAAAGATGATAGAAATGAGAAATTTGACTCAAAAGGCGATGAAAGAATATTTCTAGGATATTCTACTAAAAGAAAATCTTATAAATATTTGAATAAGGCTACTAACAAGATGATTGAAAGTGAAAATATAAGAGTTGATGAATTTGTTGAGAAGAATGATGAAGAAATTAAAAAGAAACCAAAAGACTATGGTAGATTTTTTTACATTGAGGAGCCTAACACTCTACCCGAAAAATAATCTGGCATTACTGAGCAGTAGGGTAATGCTACCAATCAGTAGTCTATACAGACCCAAAATCAGCAAATTGTTACCAATGAAGATCATGATCATGCATCGAGTGGAGAAAACATTGAAGAACAAAGAACTAAACCTGTACTTTCTAAATATGTAAGAAGACATTGTCCACAAAATTAGGTCATTGTAGGTAAGAAAGCAAGAATGATGACACAAAGCAAGTTAAGAAACAACATATGCTTAGTTTGTGAATTTGAGCCTAGAATCATTAGAGATGCATTGGAAAATGATGAATGGATCAAGGCAATGAATGAAGAGATTGAGAAAATATAGAAAAACTAGACATGGGGATAAAAGAACAATCAAGTGTCACCTTTTAGGCTAACTTATCAGATGAACTGAATTTTAATATTTCTAACTAAAAATCAATTTTTGTCAAACATATGGTCTAACTAGATTCATTCTAGCTAAGTTAGATAAGTTCTTTAACTTTTTCAATTGGGAATATCTATTAAATGTATATTTTATACCACTTTGGGTCCAATTACCATTAAAATAAAATTATTTCATAAAAGTGGTGTTTCAATAACTCCTAATCTTTTTAATGATATTTTTTTAAAATAAAAAAATACCCTTTTGTAAAGATTAGAATCAATAATATCCTCATATACGTTTTATAGTGTTTTAATTAGACATAGTTTATTGTAATTAAAAAATATTGCAAGTAGGTATTTTAATAGTCAAGGAGATGTTGATTCAGAGAAATAAAAAAATAGTAAATCATATTAAATAAATTTGAAAAATATTTGGTGCACTAGAGGAGAGAGTCCTCTTCAAGAATATATATTTCTTTTTTTGATTGGGATAGATTTGTTATGAAAAATATGTTACAAGATGAAAACTATCGATTTCAGTGAGTTGGAATTTGAATTGTTATAGAAGAGAAAATATAAGTGACAAACAATTTGTATTTCTTCATGCACTAGATATATATGTCATCTATGACATATTTTGAAATTAGGGGAAAAAAATTTTGTTTACATATAATTTTTTGGTGGGAACTAGACCCCTAATTTTCATCATTTTTCAACAACTAAAAAATTGTCTTTAAAAATTAAAAAAACACATCAATTCTTATTCAAAAAAATTATTAAAAATATTAATCATAAACTCCATCCATTTTACCATGTTTAATTAGTTTACATCATCTTCAAATTCCAAACATAAATGTCATTTTTATATTATTGAAGTTGAACAACTTTGATTTTGTTAGCCTTTTCCTTTGTAAAAGGGTGACAACTTATTATATTTTTACCCATGGACATTGGTACCAAGACCAAAAGACAAGAATGTGATTGGAACCAAATGAATATTCAGAAACAATTTGAATGAGAATGGAGATGTCACTAGGAACAAAGCAAGATTAGTATGCAAAGGTTATGCACAAGAAGAAGGAATTGACTATGGTGAGACTATTGCACTTGTGGCTAGACTTGAAAGAGTAAGAATATTTCTTGTGTATGTTTCTTACAAAGGATTTAAAGTTTATCAGATGGATGTTAAATCTGCATTTCTGAATGGCATACTTGAGGAAGAGGTCTACATTGAATAACTTGAAGGTTTTGTTGATCCTAATTAGAGGAAAATAGTATGTAAGTTGCACAAAGAACTATATGGAATTTAAAAAGCACCAAGAGCATGGTATGAGAGACAAAATTCCTACCTAATCAGTATTGGATTTTTTTAGAACAAGTGACAATAGCAATTTGTATTTGAAAGGTGAATCTGCTGACAAGATTCTTAGTGCTGAAATTTTTGTTGATGATATCATATTCAAGGAGGACATGATAACTTATGCAAATCAATTGATAATCAAATGAGGAAAGAATTTGAAATGTCAATGTTCAAAGTGATCAAATTTTCTCTGGGGTTACAAATATTATAATAGATTGAAGGCATATACATCACACAATCAAAGTATATCAAAGAAGTATTGAAGACATTTGGTATGGAAGATTCAAAACCAATCGGTACACCTGTGGTCACTAGATGCAAATTGACAAAGGATGACAAATCAACTAAGGTAAATCTGATGAAGGGTGCTCCCCTTAATACCACAAACACATAACAAAAATAGAGAAACAACAATAATATGGAAGAACAGAAAATTGGCTTCTTATTATCTCCACAAATGTGGAATTACAAACTTTCAGAATTACAATATGCAAAGCCACATGGGCATTCCCTTACAATATTTTGTAGGACAAAGCCTCGAATTGTTACCCAGATCTACTACCCAAAATTGTCCCGAACTACCTAAGACAATACTACAGACCTTTCTTATATAGGCAATTTCCACCACCCAAGAAGGTTCTAGAAATTTAGCCCTTTAGGCCGACTAGACATAGAATTATTTATTTTTCACAATTATTACAATAGGGTCGGCTCAAAAGAAATACAAAATATGATTTTAGGTAACCCAACTTCCGGAGGCCATAACTTTTTAACTGTAACTCTATTTTTCTATTGTAACCACTTTTCGAAAATGCCATGATGAGATCTACAGCACCTAATAGGCGCTAGTGCCAGTCAGCCAGGGGTCGATTGTGATCTAGAGCCTCTAAGGCCTTCAAAATTGACCTTAAAGATTTTGTACCCAAAAGTCTTAATAACTTCACCAATACTGATGATGTGGTAATGAAACTCAACTGGTAGGATGAAATGATTAGGATGAACCTCCAACTGTGAAATCAAAACATTCTGAGATCATATGACCAACTTACTAAAAATAGTAAGTTTCCATAAATAGTAGCTCTGCACAAGTTAGCCCTTATTGAAAAGCAAATAGAAATATTTTTGGGTGATGCAATATTTCTCTTACACCCAAGATGCTTCTGCATCAGACACCCGGGGTAATTTGAGAAGTGACCCTGTCACGACTCAGGTGTACAGAGGAAAACCAAGATGGTTAACCTCCTCCTTTGCTAGCCATGATGAATCTTCAATAGGTCATCCTTTCCATTTGACCAAATAATCTTCATACCTCTTGTTCCTTGTGCTTCTACTAACATGACTATCCAGTATGTCTTCAATCTCCTTGATATCTGAACTGGTTGTTGGAATACTCCACTATGTTGTTGTAACCTCATCTTCAACACCTCCTTCACGATACTCTGTTAGATCTGAAACATTAAATACTAGTGAAATATTCAACTCAGTAGGCAACTTGACCTCATATGCATTTCCTGAATCATGCTTCTTCAGTATCGTACATGGCCCAAACTTCTTCATTTTCAACTTGTTATATGTACCAACTAGAAATCTTTCCTTCTACAAATGAACCATGACTTCATCTCTAACCTAAAATTTTTTATGCCTCATTTTCTCATCTACCTTAGCCTTATACTACACATTCATCTTGGTAATGTACTTCCTCACCTCCTCATAGATGTTCGTCAAATGTTCTGCAAAATCTTCATCTTCAACACTACTTATTTCTCCTTTATCTATCTTTCTCAACTCATATGCATTTCTTAGACTACTCCCATATACAATCTAGAATAGTGATTTACTAGTGCTCCTATTGAAAAAATTATTGTATGCAAATTCTGCCTATGGTAAAATCAAATCCCATCCTGTTGGCTTATCTCCAACCAAACATCTCAGCAAATTTTTCAAACTCTTATTCACCACCTCTGTCTGTCCATCAGTCTGTGGATGATGTGATGAACTAAATTTCAAATCTATCTTCAACTTCTTCCACAATGTATGCCAGAAATATCCAATGAACTTAGTGTCCCTATCTGAAACTATACTCTTTGGCAAACCATGTAGTCTCACCACTTCTCTAAAAAATAATTCTGCTACATGAACAACATCATTAGTCTTCTTGCAGGGAATAAAATGTGTCATCTTTGAAAATCTGTCAGCTACCACAAAGATTAAATCATGTCCCTACTGTGTCCTTGGTAAACCAAGGACAAAGTCCATACTGATATCCTCCCAAGGCTTCTCTGGTACAGGTAATGGTTAATACAACCCTGTATTCTGCTTCACTCCTTTTGCCATCTGACATATTCTGCAACTCTATACAAACTTCTTGACATCTTGCTACAACTATGGCCAATAATAATTCTCACTAACCAAAGCAAGGGTTTTATCATGAAAAAAATGTCCAGCCAGTCCTCCGTTATGCTTCTCCTTGATGAGATTCTCCCTCATAGAACTTTTTGGAATACACAACTGACTCCCTCTGAATAGCATATCATCCTGAATGATGAAATCCAACCACTTCGTTCTATCTAGAGTAATAGGTTCTTTACTGTGTGTGTGAAAATTGTACCTGATCTGTAGACACAACACTCAGTAAAATATTAGAGGTTAGTGATAATCAAAATCATGCAAAATTGAAAACTATCTAACCAAGCAATTTACTCCCTTCTAATAGGTGCGAGATTGATGTTCTCAGATTGTAATCGAGATCAGTGACCTAGACGACACTTAAATGAAGGATTTGAATGCAATTGATCTAAATATGAGATTGAATGCAATTAGGCTATTTTTTTTTTTTTTGGTATTTCTATGCAATAATAATGATAAACTGATATGAAACTAATCTATATGAAAAAAACTTGATATGAAGCTATGCTAGATGAAATTGATATGCTATGAATGCTATTGAAAATTGATATGCAATGCTAATCTAACAATGATATGCAATATGAATGCTAAAATAAGATTGATCTCACAAAGATGTCAATTCACAAGAGCTTTGATTCTTCAATTTCAATTCTCCAACGTGATTGTGCAAAAACATGAGATGCTTGGATGCAAATTTGAGAGATGAATTATGAAGAGCTGAGCCTTGTTTTTATAGAAATCTAGGGCTTTGGAGGTGCATGAGAAAAAGCCATAAATCACTCAAATAACTCAGGTTGATTTTTGAGTTATTTTATAATAAAGATAATTTAATTCACAAAAACATGCAAAAGCTAAGTTTTAACTCAAAATAGAGTTTAGCTTTAATTGATAATTGATAGTTGTCTGCTTTTATGATTGTGCATGTTTTATTTATGAATTAATTTAATAATAAAGTGATTTATTTCCAACTTAATTGCTTTTAAAAATAAAACAATTGATTTATGGGTTAATCAATTATTTAATCAAACTTTTATTAAAAACTATATTATTAAATAATGACAACTTGCTTTAATTAATTAAATAAGAATTTAATCAATTATTCATATGATATTAAATTTATTGTCAAAATTAAATAATACAATTAATAATAGATAGAATTAAATTTAATTAAACAATTAAGTGGCAAAATATTAAATCTAATTAATTAAATATGAAAATATTCAATTAATCAAACTTTAGGATAAATGTGATTTATTGCCAAATAATTATAAAATTAAAGATAATTATGATGATTAGGAATATTACTAGGAATATTCCCCGATGTAGAATTTAAGATAATCAATTATGATTCGATGATGTGTAGATGGCCTTAGATTAGGACTTTGATGTCGATTTCGTTCGATATGTAGATATAGGATATTAATGAACTTATAGCCCATTTTTGGGATATTACATTTTGCCCCTCTTTGAATTACTGTGCGAAGCGCAGTGGTTCAAAGATAGTCTGTGTTTGATAGAGATATGAAACTGATGTTTGAAATTGATAATTGATATGAGACAAAAGCTGATTGATATTGATTTGATATGAAGATAATAGGTCCTGAATGACCAAAGATAATGTTCACTATAACAGCAAATGAACCGAGGATTGTGAAAGAGTGTCAAAATGCCTGATTCCAAACCTTAGGATTGCAAAGAAGTGAGTGACCGGTTCTAGACTCGATTGTCTTAGCAGAACTAGCAGGTATCACATCCAAACCCTTCAGTTGTCGAAGAACCAAAGAAAGAACACTATGATCTGATGGTTGCAAAAACTAATACAATTTACAAGATTAGGAGAATACCAGATTGATATGGATCTTGATGAATCTAATATGCCCCAAGTGATGATAGATTTGCCTCGAGCGATGAGGACTTTTGATGAATCAGCGACTAGACGTGATTGTTGTCTTGATCACTGATGAAAGATATTGATAGATTTGATTGATAGAATTTGATTTACAGACTTTGAATGATGTGCAATACCATGCCCCCTTCGGGATTAAAATTGAAATCTGACAAGAAAAGTCAGCGTTGATAGTTTAGAAGCATGTTAATTGATTTGAGAAGTGGTTAAACATGTCCGAGAATGTATTCTGCATTGTTTGGAAGTCTTGGAGACCGAATTTGACTAGGTTTGACCATGAGTTTGACCATGGTTGACCAAGTTGAAATTTTGATAGTTTGATGAAAGCTAATCAGTTAAGTTGAATACTAGATTTTTGTGATAATTGAAGGTTGATTATGCAAGTAGTGAATAAGATAAATGATCTCAGATTTCAATTTTGATCCCGAAAAGGATTCCACTTGCTATTTCATTGGCGGAACCTTCGTGTGAGATTTAGCTCTTGTTAGATTTGAAGAGACAAGTGGAGAATTATTTAAGAATTAAAGTTCGTTTAGTCATTGTGAGATCATGCAAAGATAAAAAATGCATAGAAGCATGCAATATGAAATGCAACCTAAGACCTAGGACCTAGTCACTGATCATATGTTGATTTGTTATCATCATTGAATTTTTTGGTAACTGGATAAATCAATACAATGCCCACTAGCTATGAAACTATAGACATATGAATATCGATTTGTATGTGCAAGAATCAATACAACACCCACTAGTCAACAACCATGGATATATAAATATTGATTTTATTTTTGGAATGTCGGATTAGATATAAGCACCAAGGCACAAACGCCAGGATGACCTGAATATCATGTCCATTTTGATATAGCAATTTGTATAAGCATCAAAACATAAACATCGTGATGACCTGAATATGCCTTGCATTGCAAACACATCAAAGAGTCAAGAGATCATTCTAAATCCAATGTGAATTACCCGTAGTGACCCTTTATCGTTCACATCCTTAGGCAAGATCGTGTTCCACAATAGGAGAAAGAACTTACTCAAAAAGATAATAGTTAGATCAAACTTCCTTGAATTGTCTGGGTATCAATGGTCGAGGTACGCATGGCCATCCAATTCAAGATAGAGGCTCTTACAGTCGGACACCATTTCAATCCAAAATTTACAAAGACGTTAGATTTTCACATACAAGCAGAAGACAAAGAAAAGATTATGCCCCTAGTCATCACTCTCTAAATCTTATAAAGGACATCATTGAAGAGCTCGAAGGGACACAATATGCAAAAATCTCAATGTGAATCAGTAAGCATACAAGGAGATAAAAGCATGTAAAAAAAACCTAGATTATTTTCAGTTGATTTTTGATGTTTGATTGCGTTGTTGTAGATGCAAAATCTTTTCTAGAGACAAGACTGACTGACTAACTCACATGAAGCTTCAAAGGACTCTGACTAGATATGATCCATCTAAGATACATGGGAGACCATAGGATATGACATTGATTGCCCCAAAGTGTTAAACATTGATAGGATATAGACGCTTGCACCGATTTGTGTACAGACCGATTTATTGAAAACTGGAAATGTTGAAATAAACTGGGAGATATGTACAAACTAAAGCAAGACTGAAAGATGGGAAAGACCAAGATTGTGCTGATAGATGGAGCATTTTAAACAAGTGGCACCTGTTTGTTGAGTTTTCACCATCTTGGCAGAGATTCTATTTTTGCTACCAAGGCGCCTGTTTCCAAGTTTTCACCAAGGCACTTTTTCTTCTTTTTCATTTTTTTGTATTTTTTATTTTTTCATTTTTTTTGTACTTTTGATATTTTTATGATTTTTTTGTGAATCATCAAGGTGCCTATTGCTAGGTTTTCACCAAGATGTTCATTTTTTCAAGACTTTTTCTAATTTTTTATAATTTTTTCAGGACATTTACCAAGCAATGAATGCCTTAGGCATAGAATTTCTTCAGATGGAGAACATTGATTGGTTCTCAGAGCTGTTCTCCTTCAGTCATTGAGAGTTGAAAGGCACCAGAGCCAAAAGTAGTAGTGATAACAAAGGGACCCAGCCAATTGGGTTCGAACTTCCCTTTGTGTTCTCGATGGGATTGATTTTTAGGATTTTCTCTCAAGACTAGATCACCAACCTGAAATTCTCTATGTCTGACTTTCTTGTTGTAGCCTCTAGACATTCTCTTCTGATATACTCTGAGATGATCATACGCTGCTTGCTTGCGCTCATCTAGTAATTCAAGTTCTTGTAACCTAGACACTCTGTAGTCATCGTCGTTGACAAGTCCAAGCATTCTGATTCAGAGTGATGGGATTTCAACCTCAATAGGTAGTACTGCTTCAGACCCATAAACTAAAGTGAATGGTGTAGCCCTAGTAGGCATTCTGATACTAGTTCTGATATTGGTTCTGATACTAATTCTGATACTTGTTCTGATACTGGTTCTGATACTTATTCTGATACTTTTTCTGATACTAGTTTTGATATTGGTTCTGATACTAGTTCTGATACTAGTTTTGATACTTATTCTGATATTTGTTTTGATACTTATTCTGATACTAATTCTGATACTAGTTTTGATACTTTTTCTGATACTGGTTCTCATATTGGTTCTGATACTAGTTCTGATACTAGTTTTGATGCTTATTCTAATATTTGTTTTGATACTTGTTTTGATACTAATTCTGATACTGGTTTTGATACTAGTTCTGATATTGGTAGCTCTTTTTCCATTGCAAACTCCCAACCAAGATCATATCATGCAGTCCCAATATCTAGCAATGTGGAGAACAAGAGGGATTGACAAACTGGTGGAAGAGATGGAAGACAAGAGAATAAAGGATAATGAAGGGAAGAAATCCTCAAGGGAAAACTCCTCAAGAATACCCAAGCACATTTGGACAAGCAATGAAAGGCTAGCATAGGATAAGTCACAAAATCATAATGCAAGAGCAGGAAAGGATGCAATCCAAAGGAGTAGACATGTCAAGAGGCTTCATAGCACCGTGTTTTACTCTTTCTTTCTTAGATCAAGACCAAAGGGGAAAAGGATAGCGACAGGTGAAAATGAATGGAGGAAAATAAATATGAAGGCTAAACAGGAAGGGATTGAAAGAAAGATCATCATCAGACAACTCACAAAATAGCCAAATGTTCGTGTATCGATCAACATTGTCAAGATCAAAGAGAGAAGATGAAATGGATGAAATATGTAGAAGAACAATGCATGATGCCTGATTGCTAGGTTTTCATCATGGTACTTATCCAAGGTGCCACAAGGAAGTGGTTTTCACCTTAGGATGAAATTTTTTTTCTCTTTACTTTTGCTACCAAGGTGCCTGTTTCTAGGTTTTCACTAGGGCACATTTTCAATTTTTTTTTTTTAATTTCATTTCCTTTTCTTTTTTTTTAGAAGAAGGCAAGCTTGCTAGATAATGCTCCTTGAAAGGATAAACCATGATATTCTAAGGATTCAAAATGATATGCTCAAAGATGCTATTAGGGAAAGGGAGATGGAAGAGAAAAATGGAGGATAAGGTTTTATGTAAAGTGAGTGAGGTTAGAAGATAGGAGGAATAGGCAAATGAGGAAAAATGATAGAAGGTAGAAGGATAATGCATGGAAGGATTGTGAAAGGGTAGGTGGAAAGGAAGGCAAGATCAACATAAACACACACCTTGAAGGGTGGTGAGAGGGTGGAGGAAATGTGAATGAAGGAATACGTGAAGGAATATGGTGAATGGATAGCAGAGGTTGAGGGTTAGGCACATGGAATGAAAGAATATTTTTGGAGGGAAATGAAGTGGAAGCCTTTGGAAGCTTGAATGCCAATTTCACTTTTTACTCAACACCAGACTCTTTCAAGAGAGACTTTGGAATCCATATAGCCATAGGATTTTTATTTCCTTTTGATGATCTAGAGAGAATATCTTCAATGATGGATTTTGGAACCCATACTTGTCTTGTAGTTTTTTTCTTAGATATCTCTTTTGACTTTATGTTTCCATGTCTATTAGAGGAGACATGGTGATCTTCTTTTTTTGATGGATTCTTGTATTGCTTCTTTTTCTTGTATTGAACATTCAAGTTACTTCCAAAAGACTTGGGACTTGTGGAAGAAGGAGGATATGACTGGTTTAGATGGGTGGGTGGATGAAAAGGATTCAAGGGTATGCATCTATGTTGATCTTTAGGAAAGATAGGAGATGGAGGTATGTAAGGACCTAAGATAGATGGCAAATTGAGAGAGTTAGGAGGGGAAAGTGAAGGGACATAAGGACCCAAGATGGAAGGTAGACATGAAGCCCTTAGTATTGGTGGAAGAGGTCCGAGGATGGAATTGGAAGACGCAAAAGGATAATCAATAAGTTCATCAACATCTATATGACAACCAAGGATATCAGCATTTTCAGAGTGAGCATTATAATTTTCAATAGAATCATGGACATCTTGAATAGGAGAACCTTCTTTGATAGGATTGTTCAAAGCTTGCAAAGACTCAGGAAGAGTAGAAAGTGGAAATGAACATGGAGTGGTAGAATAAGAAGATGGAAGACTTTGATCTTGACAAGGATCTTTGGAAAGCATAAGCATATAATTTTTCTCTTGATTTTCAATAGGCTCAACATTGGAAGTAACAACACCATTTTTAACAACCTTAATGGAAGTATCATCTTTGGAAAGCACAAGTGTAGTAAGGTTATTTTGATTGTCAATAAGCTCAACAGTGTAAGTAGTGGCTTGATCTTGCTTAGGAGAAGACTTAAGACATGGTGGAATGCATGAAAAAGGGTCTATAGGATCAAAAGAACTCTGAGGCAGGTAAGAGACATCAGAAAAAAGAGTGGATGACATGGAGAGTTCTTGATCTTGATCTTTCTTTATGTTATTTTCTTCATCATTTTTAGAGTCCTCTTGACATGGAGCCACTTCTAAAGACAATCAAGCATGTTGGAATGGTATGGAAGACTGTTGTAGAGATGGTGAAGGACTAGCTGAAGTAGGCATTGTAGCGCATAAAGGCTTAGGCTCTTTAGGTTTATCATTATTGAAAGTATTTGCAGCCAAGTGAAGGTTAGCTTGAATTTCTTGAAGAGGTAGCCCTAGAGGATAACTATAGGGAACCGCATGAAAAGTATCAGGGCTTGTGTCAGATGAAGGTTCTGTGAAAGATTTGAAAGACTTGGAAGCTTTAGGAAATGTATGGGTATTGGAGGAAGTAGGGGATGGAAGGAAACCATCACTAGACAAAGGTTCAACATTAACATGATCTTGCTTGAGAAGATAATCTTTATTTTCAGCAAGAGAGTTCTTAGAGGAGAGATCCTTATAGTATTGACGTTTCAAGCTAGCACGATACATTTTATAGTCCTCAGCAGTAGTAGATGGATCATCATGAAGGTATTGTCCACAAAAGACATCAAAGTCTCTTTCAAAATCAGAATCATATGGATCACCATCACGATCTATCCAATGTGATGGCCCATTTTTAGTAAGTAGGAACACATGACAAGGAGGACTCTTAGGAACAGACGTGTCATAGGTATCATTACATTATCTATCATCATAGTCATCATAGTCTCCAAAGCTTGATGTGTCACTCTCTATGGAAGAAGTATCATAAGGGTTGTCATGTTGCTCACATTTTGTCTGAGGGCGTGGTGACATGTACAATTCTTTATCAAATGGAAAAGAGCATAGAGTTTCCATGGAGAACTCTTTAGGTTCCTTTTCTTTCTCAAGTTTGTCAAGCTGGACTTGCATAGCATGTATCTGTTTCATTATAGCGATGATCAGAGCTTCTTCCTCTTGTTTACTAATTCTTTAAGACATGTGTACTGATTCTCAATAGCTACTGCTCTATTCTTGACACAGTGATTTGTTCGACAGATTCTGGAATTAGGCTGAAAAAGCTAAGTATCTAGCAATTTTGATAATTTCTGACAACTCTCTCAAATTTTTCCAAATGACACTCTACAGACTCATACCACAGTGGGTATGCTATGAAATGATAGTTGCAAAACTCGTATGATAGTTGGGTAGCAATGAAATGACAGTTGAAAATCTCATATGACAGTTGCAAGATTTTGACTTTGAGAATTTGCTGGCAAAAAACTCATACGACACTGGGTTTGCTATCATACGAAAGATGGGTTGTAATGAAATGAAACTCGATAGAAACTCGTATGACTTTCTGACCTCCTGAGATGACTTTTGACTCCAGAAAAGATTTTATGTCAATTTTTGCAAAATTTAAGGTCTTCAATTTTGGATTGTTCGCAAATTGTACTATCTAGATTTTGAAGGTTATACCAGATTTGATCATTTTTAATAGCCAAGTAGATAAACAAGCACGTAGAACAGCAAGCAAGTGATTCCAAGCACGTCTGAAAATAATGAACAAGGGAAAAAGCAACCTTGCGCATGAACAATCAAGTGACCAAATTGTGATAATCCCTGAGAGTACTAATTGTGTATGTTCTGAAAAGTTTTGCAATAACACACATATACCTGAGAATGAAAAATTGTCCTCTCTAGGGTTTTTAGTAATGGTTTGACTCTGCAACTTTTATGATCCAAAGGGGTGAACTCCAATCCCGGTGCACCAGGGTTTTGATACAGTCTGAAAACTTAATCTTCAAGAGCTGCTAGGGAGATCTGACAACCCAACAATGAACCATACCCATGGAGATTTCTTCCACAAGGACATTTATATAGCGGCTGTCACTACCATGGTGAAAATGGCTATTACCGCTTGAGGTTCCGTCAACGCAATTTGCCCTATGAAGGGATTGTCTGCTATAGTTAACCCTCTCTAAAGGTGACTCAAAGATTTATACCACAAGGGGAGTTGGCTCCAAATCCAAGCTTTTTGACACCTCTTCACTTTTAACCCAAACAAAGCATGCAGATGAATCCGACATGCTAAGACAAAGTTTATTTCACTAAGGTCTGTGATATCAACTCCACGTGATCTATCAACCTCTCTGGGGAGAGAATGTATCAATCAATAAGAGAAGACACACTAACCAATTTTGATTCACCAATGCTTGTGATATCAACCCCACATGATCTATCAACCTCTCTGAAGAGAGAATGTGTCGATCAATAAGAGAAGATGCACTAACCAAGTTGAATGTGAAACACACTAAGTATCCTCCCTACCTACAAAGATTCTGTCATCAAGAAAGATTTCTCTAGGAATCCAATCTCTCAAGAATCACAAATAGTGTTCATAGGGCCTAATTACTATGTGAGCACAGATATATTCCTGAAAGCAAATCTACCAAAAGTACCCAAAAAGCAGAAAGAGGAACACTTAACACTTAAAGAGAATATGAGATGAGTCCACAAGGTGGAACACTTAACACCTCACACAAGCTGAAAATGAGTCCCCAACTTAGAAAACAAGTGAGTTCCTAAAAGCACAAAAGGGTTGCCAAGTGGAACACTTAACGCTTCTGTCCTGTTGACCCCTCCCTTTTATGGCACTGAGATTGCAACCATGGGGCGAAAATGAGGGGCCGGTGGATTAGCAAGTCCAATAACCCAAGATAGCAATCAAGATCAATCACAAGTATTCTAAGACTACTTAATGAATCCTTAAGGGGTCACAACCTAGTATCAATTATGCAAGTGTGTAAAACAAAAGCATGAAAAGAATCGCCCAAGCTAGACACACGAGAAATTTATTTTAAGTCCCAAATCAAAATTTTATTAGATGAAGGAGAATACTTGGGATCCTTGCAACGTGCTTAGTAGATTTTACCTGATTTTTAGCAATTTTTGTTGAGCTTTACTATGCAAGCAAGCTACGAACTCTCCAACAAGCCAACAAGCAAACAAAATATGCAAGGTATATTCAACTTATGAAAACCCTAGGGTTAGATCTAAAAATCAATTGTTAGGAGCAATAATAACCAGAAATTAATCCAAATGACAACTCATATCATGCATTGAATCATATGAAAAATAAGCGCATACCCATCACAAAATTTTAATTTTTTTGCACTGCATTTGACTTAGTCAACAAGATCTAATTTTTTTGATATGATTTTGGCCACAAAAATAGAAATTTAGAATAGAGACCCCTACTAAAAAATAGAGAGATTTCCAAAAATGTAAAATTTTTAGAAAAATCTCTTCATTTGTGTCCTAGAGATCCATTTTATCAAAACAAACTAGTTTTTGTAAATTGACTATTTGAGCTACTAAATTGCATCCAAATTTAAAATAAAAAGAATAGACCCCCTGTAGAATTTAAAGAGCTTTCTGAAAATGTAAAAATTTTCAAAAAATATTCTGATTTGCACCAAAAATTAATTTTTTATGAAAAATAAAAAAAATTATTAAAAATTCAAAAAATTTCAGAAAATTCTAAATTTTTTATTGAAGTTTTCTTGACATGTCACCAATCTGTAAAAACAATTTCAGACCAAAAATCCAAGCCGTTTGGGAGATAAAATTAAATCTTTGAAACTTTGAGGTTTTAGCTTCCCCAAAAAATCAAAACTAGCATGCAAAGGTGGGTTGGCCCCACGGTGGGCGCCAGAAATGTGTGTGTGAAAATTGTACCTAATTTGTAGACACAACACTTAGTAAAATATTAGAGGTTAGTGATAATCAAAATCGTGCAAAATTGAAAACTATCTAACCAAGCGATTTACTACCTTCTAATAGGTGCGAGATTGATGTTCTCAGATTGTAATCGAGATCAGTGACCTAGACAACACCTAAATGAAAGATTTGAATGCAATTGATCTAGATATGAGATTGAATGCAATTAGGCTATTTTTTTTTTTTTTGGTATTTCTATGCAATAATAATGATAAACTGATATGAAACTAATCTATATGAAAAAAACTTGATATGAAACTATGCTAGATGAAATTGATATGCTATGAATGCTATTGAAAATTGATATGCAATGCTAATTTAACAATGATATGTAATATGAATGCTAAAATAAGATTGATCTCACAAAGATGACGATTCACAAGAGCTTTGATTCTTCAATTCCAATTCTCCAGCGTGATTGTGCAAAAACATGAGATGCTTGGATGCAAATTTGAGAGATGAATTATGAAGAGCTGAGCCTTGTTTTTATAGAAATCTAGGGCTTTGGAGGTGCATGAGAAAAAGCCATAAATCACTCAAATAACTCAGGTTGATTTTTGAGTTATTTTATAATAAAGATAATTTAATTCACAAAAACATGCAAAAGCTAAGTTTTAACTCAAAATAGAGTTTAGCTTTAATTGATAATTGATAGTTGTCTGCTTTTATGATTGTGCATGTTTTATTTATGAATTAATTTAATAATAAAGTGATTTATTTCCAACTTAACTACTTTTAAAAATAAAACAATTGATTTATGGGTTAATCAATTATTTAATCAAACTTTTATTAAAAACTATATTATTAAATAATGACAACTTGCTTTAATTAATTAAATAAGAATTTAATCAATTATTCATATGATATTAGATTTATTGTCAAAATTAAATAATACAATTAATAATAGATAAAATTAAATTTAATTAAACAATTAAGTGGCAAAATATTAAATCTAATTAATTAAATATGAAAATATTCAATTAATCAAACTTTAGGATAAATGTGATTTATTGCCAAATAATTATAAAATTAAAGATAATTATGATGATTAAGAATATTACTAGGAATATTCCCCAATGTAGAATTTAAGATAATCAATTATGATTCGATGATGTGTAGATGGCCTTAGATTAGGACTTTGATGTCGATTTTGTTCGATATGTAGATACATGATATTAATGAACTTATAGCCCATTTTTGGGGTATTACATTTACAAGCTTTCCAAGCTTCACCAAAATCAGGATCCTCTGGATACAAATTATTGAGTTCCTTGAACCCAACCCCCTCAATCTGCATCTCTGTCAGCAATAGTTGCCTTCTGCTAAGCGCATCTACAACCCTGTTAAACTTTCCACTTCTATGTTTCAAAACAAATGTATAACTCTGCAAAAACTCAATCTATTTTAAATATCTTTGATTCAACTTTCCTTGACTATTTAAATATTGCAAAGCTTGATGATCAGTATACAAAACAAACTCCTTAGGAAGCAGATAATGTCTCCACTTCTTCAATGCCTGAACTATAGCATAAAATTTTTGATCATAAATAGAATATTTCCTCTTGGCATCATTTAACTTCTCACTAAAATAAGCAATAGGTTTACCTTCTTGGCTCATAACATCTCCTATTGTAGTACCACTAGCATCACAATCTACTTGGAACACTTTATTAAAATCTGGAAGTGCTAAAACAAGTTGTTTTGTAACTTTCTATTTCAGTAGTTTAAAACTCTTATCTGCCCCATTAGTCCACTTGAACTCTTTTCTATCCCCTCTCATTATTTCAATCAAGGGTCCACAAATACTGCTAAAATTTCTAATAAAATTTTTGTAAAAGCTAGCCAAACCATGAAAACATCTTACCTCAGTAGCACTCCTTGGAGTAGGCCATTCAAAGATAGCCTATACTTTCTCTGGGTCCACTTTTAGACCTTTTGCTAAAACTACAAATCTCAAATACACTAACTCTTTCTTCACAAAACTGCACTTCTTCAAATTAATCAATAATTTCTCTTCTCTCAGCTTCTCAAACACCATACGAATATCTATCATATGATCTTCCCATGTCTTACTAAAGATCAAAATATCATCTAGGTAAAAAATGACAAACTTACCCAGAAACTCTTTTAGAACCTTGTTCATGAGCCACATGAAAGTGCTCGGTGCATTGGTTAGCCCAAAAGGCATGACTAACCACTCATATAGTCCTTCCTTTGTCTTGAAGGCAATCTTCCATTCATCTCCTTCTCTAATCTGAATCTGGTGATATCCACTCTTCAGATCTATCTTTGAGAAATATACAGGCCCACTCAAATAGTCCATAATATCATCCATTCATGGAAATGGAAACTGGTACTTGATTATGATCTTATTTATTGATACCATTCTCCATTCTTCTTTGGTACTAATACCATTGGTATAGCACAGGGACTTAGACTCTCTCGAATCAACCCTTTCTGTAATAACTCATGTACTTGTCTATTCAACTCTTCACTTTCTGCTGGTGTCATTCTATGTGCTACCTTGTTTGAAAAACTAGCTCTTGGAATCAAATTCATCTAATGATTGATCTTCCTTACTGGTGGTAATCCATCAGGTACATTATCAGATACAATATCCTAAAACTCATTCAAAAAATCTGCAACCTCTACAGGCACATCCTCTACTTCCTCCTTACCAGCTTTTGAAATTAAAGCAAAAAATGTTATTCTTGCATTACCACAAGGCTCATGCCTCATACCATCTAGAAATTTTCTTCCATCAAAAAATGTTATTCTTGCATTACCACATACCTTTTCTTCGGTCTCCTTCAATGGCTTTAGCTTATGTCGCACTCCATCCTTTGTCAAGCAATAGGTATTCACACGACCATCATGTACAGCACATCAATCAAACTGCCATGGTCTACCCAACAACATATGACATGCATCCATAGATATGGTATCACATAGTACCTCATCTTGGTACCCACTGATCTTGAACTTTACTAGGCACTATTCACTGACCATGACCTTGTGGTCATCTTGCACCTAGGCAATCCAATATGGATGTGGGTGTTTCTATCTCTTGAGCTTCAAATTTGTCACCATCTCTTTTGACATCAAATTTTATGTGCTTCCACTATCAATAATCACATCACAACATTTACCCTCACACTTACATCTAGTGCAAAACAGGCTCCTCCTTTGTCCAGGTTCATTCTCACCACTCAGCAGGACTCTTCTATTAATCAACGTTTCTCCTCTTTCAGCATCTTTAGAATTTGAGGATCTGGCATCTTCATCTACATGTGCCACTCTAGCCTAGCCTTCATTCCTCCTATCTATCCTTCCTTGGCATTGAGCACATTCAAATGCCCTATGACCTTCTTCTCCATAATGAAAACATGTTCCACGGAAGCCTCCTCTTCTTGAACCTTGTCCTCTTCCTCTTCCTCTCTGATCTCTATTGTTCTGATGTTGGAAATGATTGGAATTGTTTCCTCTCTGATTTTGACTGCTACTAGCCTCATCTTTCTTTTCTGGATCTTCATTTCAGCCTCCATATGACTGTCCACTACATCATCCACCGCAACCTCTTCCATTTTGTTTGCTTTCAAACTTCTTGTTGAGCTTTTCCTCTACTTTTAGGGCAAATTGGTATGCCTCTTCAATACTGTTCATTCCAACCAAACTCAACTCTTCTTGAATGCTCAGCCTCAACCCATTAAGGTAATAGGAAACTTTCTCCTTATGAGCTTCCACATGGCCTATTCTGATGAGGATTCGATAGAACTCCTCTATATACCCCTGAACAGATCTTCATGCTTGCTTCAAACTTTGCATCTTCTTCAAAAGGTCAAGCTCATAATCAACAGGAATGAAATGTCACTTCAATTTATCCACATCCGATCCCATCTTGTGATTTTATCTTTCCCTCTTCTATTTCACTCCAATTGAATCTCTTGCCACCAGATCTTCACATGACCTTTCAGTCTGGCCTTCACAAACATGACCCGATCAGGATCCTTAATATCTTCATACTCAAAATATTCTTCACATTCATTGATCTAGTCGATCAATTCCTCTAGGTTAAGATTCCCTGAAAATGTAGGAACCTCAATTTTAGGTCTTTTCCTGATCTTGGAAGTGGCTAGAAAAAGCCTTTCTTCCTCTTGATTCAAAACTTTGACTTCACCTTCTTGATCTTCTTCTTCAGCTTCATCCTTGCTTTTGTTTTTGACATTAAGATTCATTACTCTACAAATCTCCTCTTACAATGCTCCCACTTGTCTCTGTAGTTCCCTAACCTTAGGTGTTACAACACCAGCTCTTCCACCATGTTCTCTTTGTGGAGGCATTTTCACGCTTCTTGATGAAACCCTAACCATGGTCCTGGTGCAAATTGCCTCACAGTCGGTGATCTATTCACACAGAAACCCTAACCCACGATCCTGGTGCAAATTGCCTCACAATTGATGATCTGTTTACACACTCAGGAACTCCTGCTCTGATACCACTTGATGAAGGGTGCTCCCCTTAATACCACAAACACATAATAGAAATAGAGAAACAACAACAATATGCAAGAATAAAAAATTGGCTTCTTATTATCTCCACAAATGTGGAATTACAAACCTTTAGAATTACAATATGCAAAGCCACATGGGCATTCCCTTACAATATTCTATAGGACAAAGCCTCGAATTATTATCCAGATCTGCTACCCAGAACTGTCTCGAACTACCTAAGACAATACTACAGACTTTTCTTATATAGGCAATTTCCACCGCCTAAGAAGGTTCTAGAAATTTAGCCTTTTAGGCTGACTAGACATAGAATTATTTATTTTTCACAATTATTACAATACAAAATACAAAATACAAAATAAATACAAAATATTAGCTCAAAAGAAATACAAAATATGATTTTACATAACCCAACTTCTAGAGGCCATAACTTTTTAACCGTAACTCCATTTTTCTATTGTAACCACTTTTCAGAAACGCCATGACGAGATCTACAACACTTGATAGGTGCTAGTGCCAGTTAGCCAGGGGTCAATCATAATCTGGAGCCTCTAAGGTTTTCAAAATTGACCTGAAAGATTTTGTACCCAAAAATCTTAATAACTTCACCAATACTAATGATGTGGCAATGAAACTCAATTGGCAGGCTGAAATGATTAGGATGAACCTCCAACTGTGATTGGAAAATATTCTGAGATCATATGACCAACTTACTAAAAATAGTAAATTTCCATAAATAGCAGCTTTACACAAGATAGCCCTTATTGAAAAGCAAATAGAAATATTTTTGGGTGATGCAAGATTGCTCTTACACCCAAGATGCTCCTACATCAAAATCAGACCTTGTATAGATCAATGATTGGTAAATTGATGTATGTTGTGCATAGTAGACCAGATATTGCACTTGCAGTTGGAATTGTATCAAGATTTTATGCTAATCCCAAAGAATCACGCATGACTTCTTTGAAAAGAATTTTGAGATACTTGAAGAATAATGAAAACTATGGTTTATGGTACAAGAAAGAAGACAAATGAACTGAAAGTTTACACTGATGTGGATTGGGCTGGAAACATTGATGATAGAAAGAGCACTATGGGTGGAATATTCTTTTTGGGAGAAATTGCTTAATTGGATAAGTAAGAAACAAGGATGCATTTCTTAGTCCACTGTTGAAGAAGAATATGTTTTTTCTACTGCTAATTGTTTGAATATTGCATGGATAAAGTAACTATTAGAAGGTATGAATGAGGAAATGACTAATCCACTAATAATCTATTGTGATAATACAAGTGTAATTAATATTTCTAAGAATCTAGTGATGCATGAAAAAAAAAAAAGCATATTTATATTAAGTATCACTACTTGAGGGAACAAGTACAAGAGAAGAAGTCAAATTGTAGTATGTGAAATCACAAGAGCAACTTGCTGATATATTTACTAAACCCTTATCGAAGGACACATTTGAATAGTTGAGGAGTAGACTAGGGGTCTATCCCCTCTCTTATAGTCACTAAGGTGATTAGGAGGTTGCATCAACCTATAATTTATCAAAATATCTATTGATGTTGATGCATAATGTCCATACTTTGGGATTCCTAAGGCTGTGAAAATTGAAAAGGTGGAAGGAAAATTGAAACTGAATATCAGTACATGCAAGGTACTAGATCTGAACCAAGCAATAGAGATATTGATTTGTCTATTGAAGAGCTAGATATTTTCTTTTTGGCATTTTTGTCAAATGGAGAGATATTGCATGAAACATTAAAGCTAAATCTAAAGGGAGATATGATTACATGAAATATCTATCTTTGGGAGAGATGACTGAAGAAAAGGAGAGAGAATAGAATAGAGATTACTAAAATAGAGAGTATTAATATTGTGTAGTGATTAAACATATTAAATATATAAGCTAGGGAGAGCTTATCGAGTTACATTATTTTCATATAGAGTTGTAGAACAAATGTTTATTATTCTATGACATATTTCATATTGTGTTTCCATTAATGCTAAAGAGAGAGATTGATAGACTACAATTGATTGAATATCTTAAAGAAGATATGGATGACTTCAAAAGATAGTGATTGATGATGACCGAGCTACTAAGGTATATGTGAGACATTAAATCAGTTAATGTATTGTCATTGATGTCAATTATTTTTTACTGTACTTATCATGATGGTTACAAACATCTGAAGAATGAAATAATGGTGAAGGAATGAGATATCTACATGAAGATGAGATGTATGAGAGAGATATGGATATGGTATTGATTGGGTAACTTATTGATGAGTCTACGACATTATGTTATTTATTTTATTGTATTACATGATTCTATTATGGATTGAAGATCAAGAATGACCAAGTTTATGTGGTTGATAAATGATAAAATTAGTATACACCAAGTTGAAACAGTGTACACCAAGCAAGTGTAGTGTATACCGAGTATAGTATTAATCAAGTAAGTAGTAACCGACAGATTGTGGCATTGACCAAGTTAAAGAAATAAATGAAACTTGTGACTGTCGACTAAAGATGATGATATGGACAATTAATGATCATTTTGAGGTTAAAGATAATATTTTTTGATGATGATAAAACAACTGAAAAAATTCAAGGATGATCGTACGAAGGAGAATGAAATTGTTGGCAAGTAATGTCTTAGGACCACTATGGATAACTTAAGAGTTTTCATTTATGAAAACACTTATGTTGGAGTGATCGCATGAAGTGAGTATAAGAACTAGAGACTCAGTCATGAA
The DNA here is from genome assembly GCA_027943335.1 of Chamaecyparis obtusa. Taxonomy (NCBI): domain Eukaryota; kingdom Viridiplantae; phylum Streptophyta; class Pinopsida; order Cupressales; family Cupressaceae; genus Chamaecyparis; species Chamaecyparis obtusa. The sequence goes on along the minus strand of BSBK01001070.1, from coordinate 9,260 downwards.
AATGACTAAGTACAGAATCAGAATAATAGCATTCTGTATTACAATTCTAGTAAGTGAAGATAATATATGATGTATTATGGCTTACGAACTTAGAGGAAGATAGTTTTGGATATGTAGGACCTTCAATTAAGGTTGCATGTTTTTTGGTGTTGATATTACTAAGATAGAGTGATATGAAGGTATGCAAAGATAGAGAAATAGTGAAACATGGCATATGAACAGTCTTGATGATTAAGGGAAGGTGAGATGGAAAGGTAGCATGCTAAGTTAGATGAAGATTGTATATTGCCGACACTTTGGTAATATAAGATCACCGACTAAGTACTTATTATTTTTAGTAGTAGTTATAATATTTTGTGGTGTATCTGAGAGCCTATTGGATGACAAAATTGATACAAGTATAGAGTATTTTGTGGAAGCGATAAGTGTGATAGAGATATGTATGTGATAGATGCAAATTTAGAATATTAGTAAAGGAAGATAGTAGATGCAAGAACAAAGATTGACATAGCTATAACTGGAACTATAAAAGAATAGCAGATGCTTGTACAATTCACTTATTGAAGAACACTTTTGTAAAATAATTCTGATTGTAAAATTTGTAAGCTCAGTAAACATTTAACAGGGTTTTTGTATACTCCTAACTGGTTTTGTATTCTTTTAACAAGGAAATGTACTATGTAATACTAAGCTCCTCACAGGGCTAGATATGCTAACATGGATTCTATATTTTAGTACATAGTTGTGGGTACCATCCCCACCAGGGTTTTCCCTTGGCCAAGGTTTCCTAGAAAACAAATCATGGTGTTATGAGATATGTGTTGTGTGTTTATGTTATTTTCATTTTAGCATTGATATGGTTTATTTGCAATTGGTTGAAGTTTATTTTAAGTGTTGTAATATTGATTTACCCCCCCTCTCAGTATTACTTAGTCCTAACAATTGGTACCAAAGCTATTGGCCCTTGGAGAGAAATCCTAACAACTTAAGGGAGATCAAAATGGATTTAGAAATTTTTCAAGAGAACTTTGAAGTAGCACTTGACGACCTGGACAAAGAAAAGGCTAAGAATGGTGAATTGAAATTCAAGTTAAGAAGAGCAGAAGATTTCATTAAGAAACTAAAGGAACAACTTGAACTTTCAAGAAGTTAGAAATAAGACCTTATGGATAAGATCAAAGAGGATTTAGACAATGATACATCAAACCAAATAAAGAAGATGTAGCTCAAGAAAAAGAATAGATTAATATTTTGATGATTAAATAAATTCAACATGAAAATGATGCAAGATACAAAGTTGAAGAGACTCTAAGAGAAGAAAATGAGCAGATAGGAGAGATGAAGATGGCACTTGATCACTACAAGGATAAATGTCAGGAATTGGAGAAGTACAATTAGATCATAAAAGGTAAACTCACTCAATCCAAATTACACATGAGTAGTGATAAAATTGATGAACAAAGAGAGAGACAAAAACCTAAAGGACACATGACTAGATTTGGATTCAATGAAGTAGAATGTTCTAAAACTCATGAAGACACACATGAAGAAAAGAATGAAGAAAGACCTACACTTTAGAGACCTATAGATCAAATCAGACCTTTTGGAGGTAGATTATTTGGATGCAACAAAATTGGACACATGAAAAGGGATTGTAGAGGTAATATTCCTTTCAAACCCGTTTCCAGTTATTGTCATAATTCTTATGATTATGGACACAAAAAGGTAGAATTTAGGAAATCTAATCAGTCTATATATAAAAAAGATTACATCAAAGAAGAATCAACAATGAAGATCACATGATATAAATGCAATAACTTTAGGCATACTTTAAGGTATTGTAATATGGAGGATAATGAGAATAGAAGACCACCTACATGTTTCAAATGCAACAACTTAGGACACATAGAGAAGTTTTGCAGGTATAATGGAATGAATAATAGAAGAGGACCACCACCTGTGGTTATAAGGAAGAATATGGGTGACAATGGTAAATTTTTTAATGAATATATAGATGAGTTCGAGAATCATTTCAAGAAATCAGCAAATGAATATGATGAGAAGATATGGAAGATAAAAGAGTTCAATAAGGCATTGGTTCAGGGAGAGATAGTATATGCTACTGTGTATTCGCATGATGATTACATTGCTACATCAACCTAGAAGGTTGCATGACCTTAGGTGGAGCATTGTATGAAGACACCGGAATATATAAAACCCTTTTTTATGTGGAATAAGCTCATGCAATATTATATATGGTGTGTACAGACTGTAATGTCCCCACTAGGGAACCCATAAGGAATCAGATCTATGACCTAAAATTACAACTAACAATTTTTTTTCTAACATATCATCAGTACCATTCACAAGTTCATTCCTAAAGGTTCCCTTAATGAATTCATTTACCATTATCAACAAATTCATTTTATTACTTAATCTAATGCAATTCTATTTCCATTTCAACTTCAATTTACATTGAGGCATTGCTTTCATTCCTTATCAAAACTAATTCCATTAATAAGATAATTGAATTCATTTTCTTTACCTAATTTGTATAAATATTCAATTTTAGTAATGAATCAAAAGCACCTCACTTATCTAATACACTAAATACATTTATCCTTCCCTCTTTCATTTGTTTTCTCCTTAACCTTATCTATGCACTATCATCACATAAACTTTCTATTAAAAGTCCTTAGTTTCCATTTTCATTTCAAGGATCCAAATAGAGAGAGTGTAAAGTACTTAGCCATATATCACTAACTAATATAACCCATTCATTGAATCATCTTTATCACTATTTTAAGTATCACAAATTATCATCTATAACCTTGTATATAACTAGTTAAGAATTGAGATTAAAAAACCTAGTTTAAATAACCTTACATAATACACATTGAACTTAGACATTTAAGAAATCACATCTCATTACTACTTTCAATAACATACATGTTTTCTTTCGATTATTCTTTCACCTGGAGATACCCTTCAACCCTTAGCATATCTTTTCACTATTCCACATATAAAAATGAGTTTCCTTTCAAAAGTTTTCATCTATTGCATTACCAATACTTACATAGAATCATTACTTTCAATTTCATTTTAAAATGCATAAGAGAGATAGGGTAGGAATTACTTAAACATAATCCATGCTTGATTTACCAATATTCAATCCTATAAGAATTTTCCTAAGATAAAGAGTAGAAACCAAGATCTAGAAGCTCAAGAGATAGCACAAGAGAGACAAATATGATATGATCAAATGATCAAATAAAGATAACAGATTGAATGAATGATTGATTACATACAATGTAGGAGTGCCTAAATATATAGGCAATGCAATAAGACTACATGATAAGGAGATGATAAGATATCACCCACACAAGGTGGAATCACATGTCCACCAAAGGTGGATCATCCTCCATTGTACATGAAAGTATGTGCAACAATGAGAGGATGATAATGTGATAAGAGCACTAAAGGTGGATCTCACACACAAAGAGGTATGTGAAGACAACTATCACACCTAAAGTGGAAGTTCTCCTAACCATGTGCTAAAAATAAATGTAAACTCCTAAGTGTCTCAAAGACAACTAATATGCAAATGCATTATCCTAAGTAAACTTAAGTAAAGTGTAATTAGTGAATACTTAATTACACTAACAAATCCCCTTTTGAAATTCCTATAACTACCCTTCCCAAATACATAAATTCTTTCTTACAACTTCAACAAAATTACAATTATAGTTGTTGCACATGGCCTAAAGGCATAAAGAAAGATAATTAAATCAAGTTTCCCAAAGGCTTACATTACATCTTTACACCTTGATTTCAAAAGATAGAGTTACATTATACAAGATAGGATAACTTCATCACTAAAAAAATTAGAATCTAGGTCATGACACGAACCACGAACAATACCTTGAAAGAGATTTGGCACCCAACCATGTGAAATTGGTAAAGTTCCACCCCCCATGCTAAGAGATAGAACCAAGGTACTCTCAAGACCCTAAGGCAATCTAAGTCTCAAGAACCAATAAATCTAAGACTCAAAATAATAAGAACAAAGAACATAAAATAGCATCATACTATAACATCGAGGTTAAGGTGCTAGGAGAACACCTAAGTGAGTGTCATCACATAACCTGTATATTGGGATTCTTCCTAGAAACCATGTAACCCTGGTCCCCCCTTTATGAATAGGGGTCCATCTTGGCTGTTATCCCTCATCCTGGTACTCCAATCAGGTCTATGTGGCTTTTATTATATTTTCTTTCATTATCTTTTGAAATCCCCCTTCCCAGGTTAATTTTTAAGGTTATCACTTTTTACAAACCCACCCATAGGATCATCTCGCAACCACTTTAGGGTTCCAACACCTATGGTGAGCTACTCACTTAAGGTTCATAGTCCCTTACCCCATCACAAACCAAAGATACAAGATAACACTTTCAAGTCCTGATTCATAGGTTTAGGAAACTCCCCTAAGCACTCAGGCCCTCAGAGCAAGTCCTAACCTTAGCCATATACATAAAAGGAACCATGGAAGAATGTCTATCGCAAGACACCTCAAGAAAAACATAAAACTTGCCACATGCATAAATACAACATTCCATGGCCAATTTATAGGTCTAGGAACCCTCCCATGCACACAGGCCACCGAGATGAATACTAGCCTCATAAACTAAGCTCAAGTATATGCCAAGTCCAGAAACACCATATTACATTAAAAAACTAGTAATGAACATACATAGGTGATACAAATTTCCACATCGATTAACATAGAATTATGATAAACTTAAACCAATAAAATGAACATTAAGAGAGTTACAAAGATGTAGATAAAGGCCAGGATCAAGGTTGGAAGATACAGACCAAAACCCAAGCCAAAAAGTACCCAACACTGAAATCCATGACTCCAAAGTTTCCAAAATAGGTCCAAATAAAACATAAAATTCATATAAATTATAAACTAATAAATATTGATGGGGAAATGACTAATTCTAGAAACATATATATGACTATCATAAAAATACAGTCTCGACGCAATAAGCATAACATTTTTTTGAATAGTTTGATTTTTCTAATTTTCACATATGTTGGATACAACCTAATTGTGCACATTCTCACCAAAGAGATTTTCATAATAATGTCAGGTTCAAAATTTATACACAACGCAATAGGGTATACAAAAATTAACCTAACACTTTGTCTGTTTCCAATTAACGTATCCTTTTTCATTATCATCCTAATTAAAAACCATTCCACAAAATAATATTTGTCGACCATATGAACACTATAAATATTTAAGAATACATAGATATACATAGATAAATATATCAAATTATAATTATATAATCAATCATAGACTTCGAGGAAAGATTTCATTAAACCAAAAACCATAAAAACATCCATATTCTACTTCCCGAAAACACATAGAAATACAAAGAAAATAAGACATTTACATTTTATTTTTCAATACATAGTAAAAGATCACATATCAACCCAATAACATAGAATTTAAATACTCAAACACACACACACATAGGAGAATTGGAGAATTCATCTCAGTTAAGACCCTACCTGGGTCCTGCAGAGAATTCTCTTCCCTTGGCCGGAGACTCTCTGCAAATCTTCAAGCCTTAAGTAGATAGCCTCCTGGAGAGCTTCCTCTAGCAATCCAAATCCAAACAATACACACACTCTTATCTTTAGAAAATCAAAGACTCTTAAACTCACAAAAACTTCAAATAAATTTCTGGAAAAATAATTGCAGACAACTCCCCGAAATCTTGCAAAAATTCTCCTCTTTAAACCACACAAAATTGTAATTATTTATCCTCCAACTATGTGGTCGGGGGAGTTTCTTTACGGATATAAACTTCTCCAATTTCCATAGTTGGTTGGAAAATTAACCAAAACATTCCCCTAAAAGACTTAATAAAGTTTTAATAAATTTAATTAAAATAGCTTAAAAAGAAAACCATAACAAGAAAGTCAAACAAATAACTTTCAAGGAAAACACATAGCGCACATGAAAACCAACTAGCCTAACTTCTAGGAGGTCTCAAGTTCAACTCCGTCCTAGATAGCTAGTTTTACTACAAAGAGCATTTTTTATTATTATTATTATTATTATTTTTACTTTTTATTTACACACTTTATTTAATTATTATAAAGAACATACCATTTACACAATCAATAAACATACAAATATTATTATTTATATAGGCATGGGTATATGCATGTGCACCCACATATACACATACCTATATAAACATACAATAAATTATAAATATATATATATATATATATATATATATATATATATATATATATATATATATATATATATATATATATATAAGGACAATTCTAACTCACAACGTAAATATCAGAACAACATCGAATCATAAATCACAAGACCACATCATAAATTGCATTTCAAATCCCCCAACTAGGGTAACCTCCTAAGCAGAAATCTAAGTCCATGGGTAAGCTTGAGAGTAATCTTGGTAATATCTCTACACAACAACAGTTTGAAGATTTTGAAGGCATGCTCAGACTTGTGTAGCTAGGTTGAGTCGATGCCTAATACTTGGATCTTGCAACACCGACTGAGTATACCAACATATATATATATATATATATATATATATATATATATATATATATGTATATATATATATATGTATATATATATATATATATATATATATGTATATATATATATATATATGTATATATATATATATATGTATATATATATATATATGTATATATATATATATGTATATATATATATATATATATATATACATATATATATATATATATGTATATATATGTATATATATATATATATATATATGTATATATATGTGAGGTCCACTTTCGGCCCACATAGTGATCCTGTGTTATTCATATTAGCTATCTTTTTTATTATGTTTCTTTCAGAGATACTTGGACTTTGTCGACTACTGTTATATTATGTTTGGACTCGTTGGACTGTTCTTTTGATGATTCTGCATATGGGATCCATGATGTGTAGATTTGGTTTATGATTTTTATATGATGTTTCGTGATCCTGATGGTCTTGATGATATTTAAATTACGTTATGGAATTTCATTTGAAATGTGCAATCAAATCCTGAATATTATATGCAATTGACGTATGAGTTGAATTATGTAATTTAATGATTAAATTTCGCTATATCATATATGTTTATTTTAATGGTTTTCTTCCTTGAATTACTGATGCTGCATTTAGGTGTTGCAGGTGGAAGGACCATGGAAACACATTCGGGGAAATCACATTGAACGTAGGACAGCCAGTTAAACCAAGGCCCCGTCTATTAAGAGACCTGAGGCCTCGTTGTTAAGTAATTTATTTCGTAACAGTAATTTGAATGTTTGTATGTTATGTGTTGTTATTCTGGATGTACCTTTCGTGAAATGTTATTTTGTGAAGTGTCGTTTGACACCTATGTTCAATGTTATTAAGGTACGTCGTGTGTTGTGTGAGAGCACTTGCTAGGAGCTTTAGGGATATCTTAGCACTCCTTTCTGCCATAGGAATCTTTATGCAATCTCATTCCCCATTTTCGATGTTATTTCTCGACATGGGTTTAGAGGGTTAATAATGGCCTTAGGAGATAGTTTTATGCTTAATTTGTTAACCCATTCCATGTATCCATGGGTTAGGGGTATTTTCACCTCTTTAGAAGCCTAAAAGTGACTTTAGGGACCCTTTTAAAATTCATTTTCCTTCTTGAGCGAAAATTGCAACTTGCATGTTGGAACCTCATTTATGAGGTTAGGTGTAGAAGCCCTATTTAGAGGAAATTTTGGCTTAGGGTGATTCATTCACCCATTCTCTATTTTTAGAGAGCTTTCAGAAAGTTAGAGGAAAAAAGGCTTGAAGCTTGGATTAGGGCTCAACAACATTCTACCATAGCTTGGATTTGAGGTAGGAATTCATGTGCTCTCTCTGTTTGTTTGAGATGTTTGTTAAAATGATCATGTTCTTGGCTCCCCATGGTTGGTCATGGTGGAGGTTTGTTTTGTTTAGTGTTGTGTTTTAGCTCCCCATGGTTGGTCATGGTGAGAGCAAGCTTGCATATGTGTTTATCATGTAATTGAATTTTTGGGTTGTTTACTCTTAGATTCTCTCACCCTTGGGAGGGAAGAGAAATCAAGAGGGGGTGTGGAAATGGAGGCAACTCCATGTGTAGAGTCTCCTCCATGTGTGGGGAAGGATGAACCTTGGGTGAGTGATTTTCCCCAAGAGACCTTGCATGTAGCCCTTGTGGCAATGGGGGGCATAAGGAGGGAAAATTGGCCATGTGTGCCTTGAATGTATTTGAGAAATATGGGTCCATGTGTGGCCTTGTATATTATGCAATGGTAATCTCCATGGTTTTGTCTACCACACCCTACAAAGGAAATTCATGGGAATTCCTTAGTTTACTTCTTGAGGGAATTTGGGAATTTTGTCCATGTTTGTTAAATCATGTTGTGATTGTGTGTATATGTTTGTAACCTGTTCAATGTGTTCTCCCCAAGCTCGGGGGTGGTCTCATGAGAGACCTTGGATGGGAGGTGAGCTCCCATGGTCTTTTCCTTGTTTTGTTTGCATTTGCAGATTTTGAAGTATGGAAGCATGATGCTAAAGAAGATAAAGACTTTTGCTTTGATGTGTTTGAATGAGGAATTCACTCTATGTTTGAAAGAGGAATTCACTCCATATTTGATTCATCCTTGTAAATTTGGAATGATGTATTCAATCTCCCTTTGGAGCTCTTGTATAATGTATTTAGAAAGAAAAACATGTTGCTATATTGATCTATCATTGCCAAATTTATATTTTAGAAGATGCTTTCATTATGAGATTCATGTAAAGAAAAGCAAGCTTCATTTGAATATTGCAATGTTACTTTGTAACCTAGGAATGATGTAAATTTCAATGGGATAAAGATAATGAGATGTTATGTAATTCATAATATGTATAAGATGAATCCTTGCATGTTTCTTAAAAGACCTTTATCTCTCTCTCTACCATTGAAATTACTCTCTTAATTATTGCAATGAGTTCTTCAAGTTGATAGAATCTATATTGATATGTTATTAGCTCTTACTTGAATGAAATAAGGAGATTGTAGCTCCATTAGATGTTTTAAATTGGTTAAGATCAATTCAAATATACTCTGAATATGTGTTTGAAAACACTCCTTAGTTCTATGATATTGACAAGAGAAAAC